>CM062297.1:348335628-348939713 GCA_031216915.1 Pictodentalium vernedei | reverse complement strand
CGTGTCACTGTCACACAAACAATCAAAGCCTAAATGGAGGTCTGTAGCAACATACTGAGGGCCAGTTCGTCCCCTGAGTTCCAATGTGTTCTATGTGCCTCTGGCACATAGAACACATTGGAACTCAGGGGACGAGTTGTCAGCAAGACATGACAAATTTGGAAAACTGGTGCGGCACGTATTAATAAAATAATTTACGTCACGACTGCAATACATGTATATTTTATTTATTCACTAATTCACTAATGCGTTTTGAACAAGACTTGAGTTTTATTTTGACCCATCATCACGACGAACTGATATTCCAACTTCGTCAAAACACGCTTCTGCAAAGGCAAGCCGTGAAAATTCAAATTTACCTGTTCTCAAATGGACGGTCCCAGTTACGTCACTTGTGCATTGTTTGCAAAATGGACGCTCTTCCGAAAATACACACAAATTCCCATAGAGAATTAAAAAATTCGTTCAATATAATTTTCGAGAGAGCTAAAATCACAGAAACGTAACGACGGCGAAGTTAAATATATTACACGTAATCGGGAGCTGAAAACTAAAAGATATTTTCTTGATTTCGTATTATTCCAGAGTTTATTTACCATTGGTGGGTTATGGAAAGGACAATAGTCTGTAGTCTAATAATACCAGTGGCACTGACAGTGAAATTTGTAATGTTGGAATCACTACTTGAACTTTTGAAGTTGAGAAATTTAACTGAAATTTAATGCATTTCGACAACAACGCGAAAATGGTAAGAAATAAGTGATTTGTGTTTGCACATTAAATAACAGTTTGCAATTTCTTACTGAGAATGAGGAATCTAACTTTGCAGTCATTAGCCCATAAAATTTGCTCAATCATCAGTGTCATTTTTTCAGATTTGTTGGTCGCACAATTCTCTCATTTACGGTCAGGGAATATAATTAAAATATCAGTCAGTGTTTATCTAACCTTTAGTACATATTCTAGTGCGGTTACATCAGTTGTTAACTCTTAGAATCATTTAAAACTGGATTTTGACGTAATTACGTTATCGGATAACGCTTGATAAATCGACTTGACAGATCAACTTTCTTTTGTTACCGGAAGAACACTTGCGCAAGACTCGGGATTTCCATCTTTCTTTCCCAAAACTTATTTCATTGGACGACGTTTCAATAAGCCAATGAAATCCTGCAAAACAAATTTGTTGTAGCACCGGCAGCATTCCAGAATTTTACTTTGGAAATTGAGTATTGTACACACATTTTTCTGTTATAATTCAGCATCAGAAGAAAATATGTCACTGAAGATTACGGTTTTTAGCTAATCTTATCTTCCAATTCAGGTAATGTACTGATATTGATTTGGCGGTTTTATTTTATAACTTTGCAATACATGTATGAAACAAATTACCCGATTTCGCGGGTACGGGACGGTTCGCCATCGGGACGATTCGCCATAACCTCGATTTTATGGCGAATCGTCCCACCTAAAATGGCGAATCGTCCCGGTTTTTTATCTAAGATTTTCATTTTATTTTTTCATTTATTTTCAATATTTCAATATTTTTGTTTCTTTTTATTCTACTTCTTAATTTTACATGAAAATTGAAAAGAACATTTAAATCAACATAATTTTTTCTCAAAAGATCTTATATCAAATTAGCTAATCTTCTTATTAGGTACTTACTTACACTGAGTCAATTACAGGAGAAATTGTTGTCAAAACAAACAATACTGGACATGTGTGCAATGAAAAATATGAAGAAAATGTTTACATAACAATTTGCATTGGAGATTGAAATTGCCAGAAAGGAAAGCCACAGTCTTGTTTTTAAGTCTGCGTGATACATGTTTTTTTTTTTAAAACCAGCTTGTTTGTTTATACAACAATCCAGGTTAGTTGACTGATGTGTCATTCTTTTGTCGTATGGCTACCGAAACTATTTCTCTCAAAACGCTTGATCAAAAGTTTATTTCGAAAGCATGAAAGATAATTCAGCTAACTTCTTTTAATTCTACTACTATAAAAGGGTCTAGGCACAATGAGCATTTCATCATTTCCTCACAATGAATTACAACTTGAGACAACCCACATCCAGAGCAGAGTACCCCTGCATAGAATGTCACCAGAATGTCCGCCCAAGACAACAGGCTGTAGACTGTGATGGCTGTGGCAGATGGCAGCATCGAACATGTAGAATAGGAATTCCACAAAGAATTTACAACGAGGCCAAGAGAGAGATATGCAAGATTTATTTCAACTGCAAGACATGCAACTCATCTGGTGCCTGCTCTGCCATATGTATTTATGACAGCGACAATGAAGAATCTACGCCAGCAGAAACACATGCAACAACAGTCGCCACGGCACTATCAACAGCAGATACACCAATGTCAGCAGCAGACACGTCAACAACAACAGCAGAGACATCAACTGAAACAATAGACACACCAACTGAAATAGAAGCGGCACCAACTGAAATTTATGTGTTATACTTGTTATATCGTCGCAAAATATTATGTCAGCCTACTGTTATTTACAACCAACTATATTGATGAAATTTAAAAAATAAACAACATATATTTTGTCAAAGCCAAGCGCTCTGTTGTCTGTTTTCTATTTCCCACTCCCGGTAATCCTCTTCTAAGTTCTAGTCAATACCACTGATCTAAAAATAAAGTTTATTTTTAGACAAGTAAATAACCCCGAATGGCGAATCGTCCCGCCTACGAAAAATGGCGAATCGTCCCGATGGCGAACCGTCCCGGTCGACAATGGCGAATCGTCCCGATGGCGAACCGTCCCGTTCCTGATTTCGCGCCGCCTTTCAATAATTTAAGGTGCCACCGGGGGGGGGTATTTTCTGTTATAATTCAGCATCAGAAGAAAATATGTCACTGAAGATTACGGTTTTTAGCTAATCTTATCTTCCAATTCAGGTAATGTACTGATATTGATTTGGCGGTTTTATTTTATAACTTTGCAATACATGTATGAAACAAATTACCCGATTTCGCGGGTACGGGACGGTTCGCCATCGGGACGATTCGCCATAACCTCGATTTTATGGCGAATCGTCCCACCTAAAATGGCGAATCGTCCCGGTTTTTTATCTAAGATTTTCATTTTATTTTTTCATTTATTTTCAATATTTCAATATTTTTGTTTCTTTTTATTCTACTTCTTAATTTTACATGAAAATTGAAAAGAACATTTAAATCAACATAATTTTTTCTCAAAAGATCTTATATCAAATTAGCTAATCTTCTTATTAGGTACTTACTTACACTGAGTCAATTACAGGAGAAATTGTTGTCAAAACAAACAATACTGGACATGTGTGCAATGAAAAATATGAAGAAAATGTTTACATAACAATTTGCATTGGAGATTGAAATTGCCAGAAAGGAAAGCCACAGTCTTGTTTTTAAGTCTGCGTGATACATGTTTTTTTTTTTAAAACCAGCTTGTTTGTTTATACAACAATCCAGGTTAGTTGACTGATGTGTCATTCTTTTGTCGTATGGCTACCGAAACTATTTCTCTCAAAACGCTTGATCAAAAGTTTATTTCGAAAGCATGAAAGATAATTCAGCTAACTTCTTTTAATTCTACTACTATAAAAGGGTCTAGGCACAATGAGCATTTCATCATTTCCTCACAATGAATTACAACTTGAGACAACCCACATCCAGAGCAGAGTACCCCTGCATAGAATGTCACCAGAATGTCCGCCCAAGACAACAGGCTGTAGACTGTGATGGCTGTGGCAGATGGCAGCATCGAACATGTAGAATAGGAATTCCACAAAGAATTTACAACGAGGCCAAGAGAGAGATATGCAAGATTTATTTCAACTGCAAGACATGCAACTCATCTGGTGCCTGCTCTGCCATATGTATTTATGACAGCGACAATGAAGAATCTACGCCAGCAGAAACACATGCAACAACAGTCGCCACGGCACTATCAACAGCAGATACACCAATGTCAGCAGCAGACACGTCAACAACAACAGCAGAGACATCAACTGAAACAATAGACACACCAACTGAAATAGAAGCGGCACCAACTGAAATTTATGTGTTATACTTGTTATATCGCCGCAAAATATTATGTCAGCCTACTGTTATTTACAACCAACTATATTGATGAAATTTAAAAAATAAACAACATATATTTTGTCAAAGCCAAGCGTTCTGTTGTCTGTTTTCTATTTCCCACTCCCGGTAATCCTCTTCTAAGTTCTAGTCAATACCACTGATCTAAAAATAAAGTTTATTTTTAGACAAGTAAATAACCCCGAATGGCGAATCGTCCCGCCTACGAAAAATGGCGAATCGTCCCGATGGCGAACCGTCCCGGTCGACAATGGCGAATCGTCCCGATGGCGAACCGTCCCGTTCCTGATTTCGCGCCGCCTTTCAATAATTTAAGGTGCCACCGGGGGGGGGGTATTTTCTGTTATAATTCAGCATCAGAAGAAAATATGTCACTGAAGATTACGGTTTTTAGCTAATCTTATCTTCCAATTCAGGTAATGTACTGATATTGATTTGGCGGTTTTATTTTATAACTTTGCAATACATGTATGAAACAAATTACCCGATTTCGCGGGTACGGGACGGTTCGCCATCGGGACGATTCGCCATAACCTCGATTTTATGGCGAATCGTCCCACCTAAAATGGCGAATCGTCCCGGTTTTTTATCTAAGATTTTCATTTTATTTTTTCATTTATTTTCAATATTTCAATATTTTTGTTTCTTTTTATTCTACTTCTTAATTTTACATGAAAATTGAAAAGAACATTTAAATCAACATAATTTTTTCTCAAAAGATCTTATATCAAATTAGCTAATCTTCTTATTAGGTACTTACTTACACTGAGTCAATTACAGGAGAAATTGTTGTCAAAACAAACAATACTGGACATGTGTGCAATGAAAAATATGAAGAAAATGTTTACATAACAATTTGCATTGGAGATTGAAATTGCCAGAAAGGAAAGCCACAGTCTTGTTTTTAAGTCTGCGTGATACATGTTTTTTTTTTTAAAACCAGCTTGTTTGTTTATACAACAATCCAGGTTAGTTGACTGATGTGTCATTCTTTTGTCGTATGGCTACCGAAACTATTTCTCTCAAAACGCTTGATCAAAAGTTTATTTCGAAAGCATGAAAGATAATTCAGCTAACTTCTTTTAATTCTACTACTATAAAAGGGTCTAGGCACAATGAGCATTTCATCATTTCCTCACAATGAATTACAACTTGAGACAACCCACATCCAGAGCAGAGTACCCCTGCATAGAATGTCACCAGAATGTCCGCCCAAGACAACAGGCTGTAGACTGTGATGGCTGTGGCAGATGGCAGCATCGAACATGTAGAATAGGAATTCCACAAAGAATTTACAACGAGGCCAAGAGAGAGATATGCAAGATTTATTTCAACTGCAAGACATGCAACTCATCTGGTGCCTGCTCTGCCATATGTATTTATGACAGCGACAATGAAGAATCTACGCCAGCAGAAACACATGCAACAACAGTCGCCACGGCACTATCAACAGCAGATACACCAATGTCAGCAGCAGACACGTCAACAACAACAGCAGAGACATCAACTGAAACAATAGACACACCAACTGAAATAGAAGCGGCACCAACTGAAATTTATGTGTTATACTTGTTATATCGCCGCAAAATATTATGTCAGCCTACTGTTATTTACAACCAACTATATTGATGAAATTTAAAAAATAAACAACATATATTTTGTCAAAGCCAAGCGTTCTGTTGTCTGTTTTCTATTTCCCACTCCCGGTAATCCTCTTCTAAGTTCTAGTCAATACCACTGATCTAAAAATAAAGTTTATTTTTAGACAAGTAAATAACCCCGAATGGCGAATCGTCCCGCCTACGAAAAATGGCGAATCGTCCCGATGGCGAACCGTCCCGGTCGACAATGGCGAATCGTCCCGATGGCGAACCGTCCCATTCCTGATTTCGCGCCGCCTTTCAATAATTTAAGGTGCCACGGGGGGGGGGGGGGGGGGGGGGGGGGGGGGGTATTTTCTGTTATAATTCAGCATCAGAAGAAAATATGTCACTGAAGATTACGGTTTTTAGCTAATCTTATCTTCCAATTCAGGTAATGTACTGATATTGATTTGGCGGTTTTATTTTATAACTTTGCAATACATGTATGAAACAAATTACCCGATTTCGCGGGTACGGGACGGTTCGCCATCGGGACGATTCGCCATAACCTCGATTTTATGGCGAATCGTCCCACCTAAAATGGCGAATCGTCCCGGTTTTTTATCTAAGATTTTCATTTTATTTTTTCATTTATTTTCAATATTTCAATATTTTTGTTTCTTTTTATTCTACTTCTTAATTTTACATGAAAATTGAAAAGAACATTTAAATCAACATAATTTTTTCTCAAAAGATCTTATATCAAATTAGCTAATCTTCTTATTAGGTACTTACTTACACTGAGTCAATTACAGGAGAAATTGTTGTCAAAACAAACAATACTGGACATGTGTGCAATGAAAAATATGAAGAAAATGTTTACATAACAATTTGCATTGGAGATTGAAATTGCCAGAAAGGAAAGCCACAGTCTTGTTTTTAAATCTGCGTGATACATGTTTTTTTTTTTAAAACCAGCTTGTTTGTTTATACAACAATCCAGGTTAGTTGACTGATGTGTCATTCTTTTGTCGTATGGCTACCGAAACTATTTCTCTCAAAACGCTTGATCAAAAGTTTATTTCGAAAGCATGAAAGATAATTCAGCTAACTTCTTTTAATTCTACTACTATAAAAGGGTCTAGGCACAATGAGCATTTCATCATTTCCTCACAATGAATTACAACTTGAGACAACCCACATCCAGAGCAGAGTACCCCTGCATAGAATGTCACCAGAATGTCCGCCCAAGACAACAGGCTGTAGACTGTGATGGCTGTGGCAGATGGCAGCATCGAACATGTAGAATAGGAATTCCACAAAGAATTTACAACGAGGCCAAGAGAGAGATATGCAAGATTTATTTCAACTGCAAGACATGCAACTCATCTGGTGCCTGCTCTGCCATATGTATTTATGACAGCGACAATGAAGAATCTACGCCAGCAGAAACACATGCAACAACAGTCGCCACGGCACTATCAACAGCAGATACACCAATGTCAGCAGCAGACACGTCAACAACAACAGCAGAGACATCAACTGAAACAATAGACACACCAACTGAAATAGAAGCGGCACCAACTGAAATTTATGTGTTATACTTGTTATATCGCCGCAAAATATTATGTCAGCCTACTGTTATTTACAACCAACTATATTGATGAAATTTAAAAAATAAACAACATATATTTTGTCAAAGCCAAGCGTTCTGTTGTCTGTTTTCTATTTCCCACTCCCGGTAATCCTCTTCTAAGTTCTAGTCAATACCACTGATCTAAAAATAAAGTTTATTTTTAGACAAGTAAATAACCCCGAATGGCGAATCGTCCCGCCTACGAAAAATGGCGAATCGTCCCGATGGCGAACCGTCCCGGTCGACAATGGCGAATCGTCCCGATGACGAACCGTCCCGTTCCTGATTTCGCGCCGCCTTTCAATAATTTAAGGTGCCACCGGGGGGGGGGGGGGGCAGGAAAAAATTTGCAGACACTAGGCCCGAAAAAATTTTTTCCACCCCTAAGGGACCCACCCCCCCCCCTCCCCCCCCCCCCCTCTGCATATTTTTTCCACCGACAGTTCAGGGACCCACCCCCAATTCCACAAAAACTGTTATGGATAGTCAGGATGTCAGTCATATTTGTTCCATTTCATACTTTCAACTTGCTTCCACGTTTTTTAACAGTCTTATTCAAGGGAATTAACTCCATTAGAACAAAATTGGAAGTTTCAGAGTTATGTTTAGAGTCACAATTTTGTTTCCAGTGATGAGAAAACAACAAACACATAATATGTAACTTGTCCTCAGAAAAAGGTATCAAAATAGTGTTCCACATTAAGAACAGATGTCTTTTAATGAAAAGTTTGTTATGTTTTTTTTTGGTAGGAAGTGGGCATCCCTAAATTCGTGCTACTGCTAGGCCCCCATGATGATGCTCCTCAGCTTTATGAGAACATACAAGTGAGTGAAATGACATGCACTCATGTTGAAATGAACCAAGTTGAATCAACCAAGTTGAATGATCAAACCACAGTATGAACACTGGTACTAATATGAACTGAACAGGGGCGGATCCAGGATTTTGAAATAGAGGGGGCGCCATCCAATGACAGTTGACACTCAGTTGCAAGTTCTGGGGGGGAGGGGGCACTAACTCATCTGCGAAACGGAGGGAGAAAAAATTGGAAAATGATAAATCAACTTCACACTTTCCGTGGCTATTCGACGGTACATGGCGATCATTCAAATTGCGAGGGGTTGGGTTGTTTGGGGTATTTATATATTCACTTCAGCACTTCTGGAGACTGTGACATCAACTACCAATGGTGGACTCAGAATTTAGCTAAGAAGGGGCACCGCTTGTTTGCCTAGTATGAATTTCAAAAAGATTGAAACTGGTATTTCACATATCAGTGATCTTCGTTTGAACGGATTTTGGTTTGGGCAATAGAGGGGGCGCACGCCGGGTGCGCCCCCATCTAAATCCACCCATGGTGAAGTACCGGTTTTCAAATCCCATGCCTACGACCCTCACTCAGTCACACAGTGTCAGAGTCTGAGGAGAAAACCAAACATGATTTGAGTGGCAAAACACAACTCAAAAATGCTAGATGCAAACATTTAGCTAGTAATAGTATCACCATCGGAGGTTGTTAGACCAAATTTGATGCAGGCTGCAGGGGTTGATAAAATGAAAATAATTTCAATAAAAAATTTTGCACATTACTTTGTTTTAGTTTACTTTCTCTGTCTCTACCTTTTGTTTAGTTTACTTCTCATTCCTTTCTTAATTTGATTTATTCTGTTCCTCATCTTGGTTTGTTTATTTTGTTTCAGTTCTTTTCACCTTCTGTTTTATTTTCTTCTCTTTTTACTGCCTAACGGATGAAGCTTATTTGTGCCTTGATTGACCTAATATTGGGTTTATTGGTTGCCTTAGGTTACCAGACAGGCAAACATTGATTTTGAGCTTTGTGGGCCATACATCCTGTAAAGCATGTGCAGTCAGTACATATCAACGGACCCAAATGGAATGATCATTCATAAACAAAGAGAGGGACCCGGAGCAAAATTGGTAATCAATCATCATCCGCAAGATGCCGGTCAGGTTGTATCCAAGATAAATTTTGATTATTCAAGATCTCAACCCCCCAAAAACCAAATTTATCATTCTAAATGGGCTAGAATGCATCCAGATACATGCTAAAATGGTTTTGTAAGCTCAATCTATTGCAAACATGTGTTTTTTTGGCTGGAGGAAAAAATTTGCAAATTGTCTACTTTACGTGTTTTTTCCAGCCTCAGGGTACCCACCCACCCCGGCCTAGTGTTTGGAATTTTTCTGCAGACCCCCCCCTGGTCCACTGCTATATAACGTCATTGCCTTATTTTAAGATTCCAGGCAAAAAATCACAAATTGTGTCTTTTACAATGTCTCATAATATGTATTGTATTAACCCTCCCAAATAATTTTTAAAACATTTTCCAGCAGATTTTGATATGCAGTAATTGGGTATCAACTATCATCTCATTTTATTTGTGGTTATTTTATTTTCGAGGAACCGCGACGTCGAAGTCGGTTCACTTGCACGAATTTTGGCGTGAAAATTTCTTTCTGACTTTTTGACACCCTTTTTCAATGGAGCATCGACAGGCTAATATTGATATTTATTTATTTATTTATTTATTGATGTTTAAGGTCACATATTTATGCACAATGGCTAATCATGGGGTGCTGGTCAAAACGTCACACGACCAAAACGTCACATTTTGAAATGGTCAAAACGTCACATTTTTTGGTCAAAACATCACATACTTTTGGTCAAAACGTCACATATTTTTGGTCAAAACGTCACACACTTTTTGGTCAAAACGTCACATACTTTTGGTCGAAACGTCACACACTTACACAGCAAGATAACTGTTCCTTGTTCTGTGCCCAATCAACAAATCGAATGAATGAAAGGCGCTCACGGACAATGAGCAATAGATGAGTTCGGCCACGAATGAATAAATGAAGTTTCAGTTTCAGTTCAACCGCTTTCGACCCTACTGAGCTTGTCCCTTTTTCTTCTTTTTCCTTGATGGTGCTCCCGATTGTGAATTTGATTTTGTTTCCTTTGCCGAAAGATTTCTCTGAATTCGAGACTCTTTGCGATCCGAATAACTTTATTTGCTTATGGATCCATGAGGGTTCTAGTCGTTTTGTCCCATGGTCGTTTCGTCCCAGGACGTTTCGTCCCATTTATTTTGGTCGTTTTGTCCCATGCAGATTTTTCACTTTGGTCGTTTCGTCCCATGTGGATTTTTCACTTTGGACGTTTCGTACCATCCGAGATTGGCTAGGTAATCTCAAATTTGGTTGATTTTTTATGATTATTTCTCAGTGAGACTGTGCAAATATGGATATCATTGCAACCAGATTGATCAGTTAGTTCCAATAATATACGCATGGTTTTACTGGGGAAAATGTAAGACATTTCAGGCTCATTCATTTGTTGTGCAGTTTTGACCGATTTGATAAAGGGTTAAGTCACAACGGGACATATAACGACGACGAATCAGGTATTATTGTTTATTATTTACACTTTTTCTTTGAACTCATCATCAAACCTATCGCCCTCATGGGTGCGATGATATTTCTTAAGGAGCTCAGCGATGAATGAATGAAAGGTTTTAGCGCGCCGAAGGGACGATGTGGGATTTACAAATCCCTTGCGACCCGGTTAACCTTATTTTATTTCACTTGGATCACACAGGCCTAGCTTTCCAATTGCCTCAAATGGAGTCTGAGGGTTATGCACGCGGTTAGAATTCCCGACAGTTTACGTTGGAGTGTTAGATGGTCAATACTCAATCCCTCAACGCCATTAAAACTATTACAGAGTGGGCTCTATTCGGTTCCAGTTCGGCGATGGTAGAGGTTTGAGTCCCACCATGGTGGCGAGCCAGAATGTAATGTTGTGCTATGGCAAGTTTAAGGGAAGAAGAGAAAAGAGAACCAAACAGCAATGCCAGTTTGGTAGCGGCCCAGGTATATGACCATAGCGGTTACAAAAAAGGAGTGGAGAAAGCTCCAACAGTTTGGTTTTGAAAAACCGGGAGTCATCCATCAAGCCTTCTGGGAGATAGGATGCCGTATGTGATTATGTGAGGAGCTTAGCGAAAAGGATGTTGTAAAATATATAGTCAAGCATATAAAAACAAGTCCCCTAGGTTTGAAAGGCAGCAGTCGGTCCTGATATGCCATACAGACATATCAAAGAGATGCACTGGTGTTTATACAAACAGCCGGCTTGATCAATCACACACAACAGAAGGCTGTACTTACAACAACCAGCAAGTAAAAGTGTTTGAAGACCGACTTATTCATTCAATTAACAACAACAAAAATATAATTACAATCCTTATCAAAATTATTGCAAACAAACAAAAATACCGTGAGTCCTCATTGAGATTAGTAACAAAAGACATAATGGTGTGTTTGATTGACCGACAAATTCACATAAACAAAAAAGAACCTAACAAACAACAATTACACGTTTGTTACAGAACAAGATAAGTTTATAAATTAGGGAAGCTATGCATTTTCACGTCAGTCTCGGATGGGACGAAACGTCCAAAGTGAAAAATCCACATGGGACGAAACGACCAAAGTGAAAAATCTACATGGGACGAAACGACCAAAATAAATGGGACGAAACGTCCTGGGACGAAACGACCATGGGACGAAACGACCTGATCCCATCCACGAGAGTTGGAAGCGAAGGCCAACAGAAGAATGAAATGAAAAACTAGCTCAACAGCACCCCCCTTTTTTTTCTATGTTATGGTTGATTGGCCCGCCCAACTGTGTTTTTCATAGGTCACCATCCACCAAACGCCGGGACGCCAGGCGAGAGAGGAGAAGAGCAGAGACAGAAAAACAGAAAGAAGCCTGGGCTCTGACAAGAAAGATGAAGGCAACCAGGAGGAGATACCATCGGCCGAATTCATAGAATTCCTGGATGAACGTGCCATCGACCTCTACTGATCCCTTAAGTTTGACTTCGTCGGTTCCATCAGTCAATTCAGGAAATACATTGAGGACAGAAGAAGAATTTTGTGCGTGGTTTTTTAAGAAAGAGTATACCAACCGCTAGGGAGCTTTCTGGCATTAGTGTCCACCCAATGGGGATAGCAAACGGCACTTGCCACAAGATAAATTCTTGAATGACTAGATTTTCATATTTTGGGTCAAACACATCGCTTATGACCCCTCATTGGAATGAGCCCAACGGGCTCGTTACAGTGAGAGTCATAAGCTGTGTTTTTTTAAAAAAGAATTGAAAATATATAAAGTTTGAATGGCGAATTTGTATTAACGGTGGGTCGGTTTTGGCAGTTACTTCGGGTAAATAGTTAACAGAAAGCTTGCTAGCAGTTTTCCAGCTTTTTCCAGCATATTGGACGGTTAATTTTTTTAATGAATAATACATTCTCATTTTAGTTCATCTAAACTATTTCGGTAAAAAGCTCATGCTACAATAAAAATGAAATCACCGGGTTTTAACTTTGAAATGTTCGGGCACTCGGCACAGTATAGAATCCATAATTCCGTGTCGGAAAAGCTATTGCCGCAGCGAAACGCCAGGATGTATCGCCAAGATTGTCACATTGTTGTTTCAAAAACACCGTACACCTAGAACATATTTTATTCACTGAAATACTTTTTCTATTCCCTAATTTCATTTACGAGAATGAATGAAGACAAGATCATTTCGACGGAGACAACCCGACCTTTAATTATACGGGGTAGGGGATGGGGGGATCCAAATCATATATCAGCGAAAACGACGGGGTATTAACAAGTGCGGTTTTGTATGCACTGTACACATAATGATGACATTTTTCTCCGCCTATAAACTCTGAGAGGCACGAATCGCTGCGGCTAATTCAGTTCTGCGTACTTCACAACATCCAAATGGTCCCGACCAACACATTTCTAATTTCAAGCCCCCCCTCCCGCCATTAGTAAGTTGGCTACTTATAATAATAAATATAAAATGTGTGACGTTTTGACCAAAAGTATGTGATGTTTTGACCAAAAAGTGTGTGACGTTTTGACCAGAAGCATGTGACATTTTGACCAAAAGTATATGACGTTTTGACCAAAATATGTGACGTTTTGACCATTTTGAAATGTGACATTTTGGTCGTGTGACGTTTTGACCTGTTCCCTAATCATGACCGTGACAGTTTTACGGGTGGAGGAAGCCGGAGTACCCGGAGAGAACCTCCGAGCAACGACGAGCAGCTGCCAGCTACCCAACATCGTAACTCAGCACTGCAGCACAGGCAGGGTTAGATTGGTTAAAGACATGCGTACCATCGACGTGCAGTACGTCTTAGTACACGGCGTCATCGTGCCCCCACGCGGGCTATGGAGATGAAGTGTCTTGCCCAAGGACACAACGCGGTTGCCGCAGGTGGGATTCGAACCGAGGACCTCTCGGCTTGCAGCCTGCACCTCTACCCACTGAGCCACTGCGCTCCCCGGCTAATATTGATTGATCCACCAAGGTAATATATGCAACAGATAGAGCAGATCTCGAACTTTACAATGATGGCTGGTTCCGTTGCATCCGTTAATGATGAGTGGGTGCAAAACATCAAAAAGAACTTTCTACATGTTTCTCGGGAGGTTCCTCTTTACAGATCAAATGGAACCAAATATATTTTTAGAGAGGAGATTACAAGCTTTTAAATAAGACAAGATACAATTGGTTAGTGTCAGGGTTTGCCAGTCGAGGACATTTTAAAGAGACCAATGAAAGTTGTTTTTTCTGAAACAAAAAGACGTCTGCAAACATCATTCATTTTTCGGCCGGTGCTTATGTTAATTTATTGGAAGCGCCACTCTCACATTTTTCGCAACTTTCAAACTGCAATTTCTATGATCTCGAAGTGCATAAAATTCTGGAAAAAACATGGAAGATTTGAAAGTAAATTTGGAGTACCTGCCGGTACTGTCCAACGGTAAGTTTTTATAGATTTAATACTTTATTTTAAACTTTTCTATGCAGTGGCCGTGGGAAAAAAACCACACTGGTACAGCCAGTGTTACCTTAAATCAAATAAGAAAAAATGCCGAATTCAGCTCAATAAATGATTTAAAATCAAATTTTTTACAGTAGAGCGGCACGTCGTTTTACCCAAATGAACACAAATGAAAGTAAATAAAGCACAAAACCAACCAAATGAAACTATATAATATTCCTCTTACGTATTAAAACCGATATACAAAAAACAATTGCTATAAAACAGACTTAACAAAAAGTTATAGAAGTTTTAATCGCAGCAGGCGAGAAGAGAATTGAACCTCCGTGGTTGTATGTAAAATTATGTTCGGCATCCAAGTAAGTGATGAATGGAACGCTTAAGCGACAATTACGCTGACCCGTTACAAATAGATCTACATAAATGCATATTTTGGAGAAAAAAATCATTTTGTGCTACACCCTTTCGTAGCAGTGTTTTGTCTTGATAAAAAGGCAGACATGTGGCCTGGTTTGTCGTTTAGCATTCTGTTTTCTTGTACCAGTTTATCCGACTTCATTTACAGCAAAAGACCGGAAGTAATTTTGTATAAAACCCATTCACATCAGTCGTATCCGTGTGTGCTGTTTTATAAACTTCAATTTATTTCACTATGGGGCAATTGCAATCGATTTCTTTTTGGTTCATAGTTTTAAATTGAATAGAGGAACATTATATAGTATCATTTGGTTGGTTTTGTGATTTAATTACTTTCATTTGATTTCATTTGGGTAAAACGACGTGCCCCAGTAGAGCTTATAATGAGCTGATTAAGGTGACCTAAATTATTTTTTCCCCAAATCTGAATTTTCATGGAGGCCGTGGGATTGTTAAATCATGTTTTGAAAGGTAAACCATACTCCATAGCGACTGATTCAGAGTTTTTTGTTCACATAACGTCACGCCATCAATATTGATGTCCAGACAGTTTTGTTTTGTTTTTTTTTCTCGGGGGGGATTTATTTATTTATTTGGGTTTAACAACACTTCCTACAACCAGGGTCACCTTGTGTCGGAGTACCCAGAGAGAACCACCAAGTAATGGCAAGTAACTGCCGGACTCCAATCACTCAGAACAACTGATTCGGAGTTTTTCTTTCACATTATGTAATGTCATGAATATTAATTGATAATGTCTTGACTTTTTCTTTGACACTTTCTACAGCCAGGGTCACCCTGTATCAGAGTTTTACAGGTGGAGGAAGCTGAAGTACCCAGAGAGAACCACCAAGCAATGGCAAGCAACCATCTAGACTTTTTTGTTTGCGGACAGAGGGGGGGGGGTGGTTATTGGGATTTTATGATACTTTCAATAGCCAGGGTAACCTCATGTCGGACAGTTTTACGGGTGGAGGAAGCCGAAGTACCTGGAGAGAACCATCAAGCAACTGTCAAGCTTCTCAACATATTAACTCCACACAAGCAGAGTTTGCATTGGTTGAAGACAAGTGCACCATCGATGTGCAGTGTGCCTTAGTACACAATGCTACCATGCCCATGGGTTGTCTCGCCCAAGGACACAACGCGGTTGCCGCACATGGGATTCGAACCAAGGACTTATTGGCTTGTAGTCTGCATCTCTACCTACAGATCCACCAGACCCCCTGGAGGGTGGCAGCCCTTTAAATTGGCGATGGCAAATGGCAATGCTGTCGTCATATGGATTTGCGACAGGGCACAATTGCCATCATACTCATGGTGAAAGGCCTGTCGAGCTATAAAGATTCATTTAAAAAGCCGTCGCAAAATTGATTTGCAACAGCAGTTAAGTGTCATCGTAAAAAATGACCAGTTTCAAGAGCTGGGATGGGGACAGTCAAGTTAGTTTTCCAATTAAATACAAGCTCACATGCACCAGTGTGTGTTGTAAAGTTTCAGCCATTACTCATTTGAACTGCAGATGGCAGCCCATCTTCTGCTCTGCATCCTTGGTCTGGAATGATATTTTTCAACTGTATTTTCAATGTTAATGTTGAAGCCGTGATTCTAAAAATGGTTTAATTTTAATTATGTGGGGGACCTCCATCAGAAACTTTTTAAAAATATGTTATGGAAATAGTGCAGGTTACAACCACTTGAGTGGCATCTTCAATAGTATCTGGGTGTCTGAGTTGAGCAAATGTACTTGGGGGGGGGGGGGGGGGGGGAGTAGTATGTATTTTGTTCCTCCCCTGTCTCCACCATTGATTCCTATTTCAAAAACCTGCAAGAGTGTGGTAAACTCAAGCAAAAAAGTATTTCAATCATTAGTAATTCCCAAGATTTATTGCAATGTATGTTCGAAATGAACTGTATTCTCTCATATTTAACATTCCCCATTTCAATAACCTCCATTATTATTCAAAACTGAACGGTATGTGTTTATTTAATTTTTTTTCAATATTTCTTGAGAGAAATTTAGACAGCCTTCAAGACAGCAACCATGGACCAGCTGACCTTCCAGATGTCATTACTGCCTCAGGCCTTATCCAAAAGGCTGTTGGCCTAAGCTGGGAGAGGGTTTGGGAGGGTAATGTAGAGTTATGCCTCTTCTGTTGGCAACAAAAATATCAGCAACGCAGAAATACACAATCACCAGAAATAGAGAGTTGTGCCTCTTCTATTGGCAGCATTGCATATAAGAACGTGTAGCAGTGAATAGGTCCAGGATTGATTTGGCAGTGGCTCCCTCACACATCAGGCTACAGTTCAAATCACTTACCATAAACTGTGACAACATGTTTCTAATTATGCTTACAGCTGAATAATAAGCACAAATTTAATATTTGTATGTGTACTACTTTCTCCTCCGGCATCTTATATGACAATCGTAAAAAAAAGTTGGGTAAGCGATGGATCCTTGTGGTTAACCGATCATCCGTTTTGCCTTAATTTTTGTTTGCGTAGCCTCCAGGCGAATAGAACGATCGTTCGCCTGAATTGTCAAGGCCTACAGCCTTGGCAAAGAGATATGGTAGTTATGCTCCAGTCAGTAGTTTCCTGGTGAGGTCAATCTCTTCTTTTTCTATTTGAGATCTAGACAAATACCTGCTGTTCTTCCCACCAGATTCAGAAATTATAGACTACCTCCCAGAACACAGGAAAATTGGATTGTCAGAGAGTACAGAGAAACACCTAAATATGCAAGTACAGGATGAGATCCAATTCAAATAAAAAATTCAGTACTGTGTCACATTACTCCTTAACTCAAAATAAAGATGATGAAGTTTATTTATAACATTGTCTTGTCATTCTCTTGTTATTCATTTAAAAAATTTGAAGATCTTGTCATTCCATTGAAAAGGTGGTAAGGTAGTGGCTAGTAAGGGAGGAAGGAGGCCACATATTCTAGTAGATTAGGAAAGTGTTTTTGATCATCATGAACAAATGTCACTGTACCTTCTGTTAAGAATGAGAACAATAAAGTATTGGAAATTATCTGTATTGTGTTTGAATTCTTTCCCCAAACTGTGATCTGTAGGCAAGCAATAAATATTTTTTTTTATTCAAATGCCAGAAAGAAAAAGACACTAGCAAGGTATCTTCACTTCTGTTACAGAGCACTGTGATAGGCTTACATGTACAAGGGTCAGAGTATTTTTTGTTTATAAAAATTTGATTAGCAGTTTCCATCTTGGTTTCAAAAAGTGATGATAAATAGTGAATATAAGGCCAATATGAAAGAAAAATGGTTAGCATTTAGACATTTTTGACTAGCATTTTGCGATGCGAATCCAGTCATTAAATACCCTGAGGGTGGTTCAGTTGTGGATATAAGGGGAGTTTGGAGGCCATATATTTATTGTAAATACATGTTTTTTAACAAAAAAATTGTTCATTTTCTTCATATTAGGTACTTCTCTCTCCTCTTGTACCATTACAGGACCGTTAGCAATTTGACTGTAGTCATTTCTGTCGTTTACTACAAATGTGCATGTCAAAGTCAAAGACCAAACAATTTCCAAAAATAAGGGGGAGTTTGTGTACTATCCGTTTTTTACCACATCAGTTTTTCTGAATATTTTTCGAGTTATGACCATTTTCGTTGTTTTATGCTGGTGAAATGGAAGTTTTAAATTTTTGGCATATTTTGGGGTGTAAAATAGTCCGAATATACATATTAATCATTAATTGAGGACCATTTCCCCATTTATTCACCAAACTAGTTATTCTGTAAAGAAATATCACAAGTAATTGGCTTTGCAAGTTGTTTTCTGTCCAGCATATGCCTTTTCTTAACTTTATGCAGGTGTAGCCGACACCTCAAATTTGGACAATGCTGCTTGAATAATGGATAGAATTTCTAAACTGCCAAGGCTCAGAGCTGAAAGTTAAACAGAAGTGTTCTCAGAATTAGTTGTACTCAATAATAAAGGTTATTTTATAACTTCTGGGTCTTTATCAATTTTTATAACATGAAAATCCATAAAAATATAGAAAAATTGGCGAAAGTTTACCATTTTTGAAAAAAGGTAAACATCCCATGTACATTTGGATGACCCAGACCCAATTCTCATTATATTAAAGAGATGTTCCACAGATATGTTCTACCAAGTGTGTTTAAAGAGGGACAAAAAACAAAATCCAGTGAACAGAACTACTATTTGAGTTGTAGACCCACAAAGATGGCCTCTCATAGCAGTAGAGCCAAGTCACAGATGCGAAATAAACTAGGTCCATAAAATGGACCCATGATTTCCCGAGCCCATACTTTTTTCATTTACTAAAAAATCTGGCCGTGAACACTTTTTGGCATTATATTCAGTTAACTTGGCAAGAATAATAAGGAAGAGGTCTTGAAAACTTCACAGATGTCAAGATAGAGACCCTTGAAATGGGGATTTGGGCCCATTTTGACAGAAAAGCTCAAACTGCCTTTTCAAAATCTAAAAGTAAAAAATACCCAGTTTTGGGGTGACAAAAAACGTCATAACTCGAAAAATACTTGACCAATTTTGAAAAGGTTTTCAGTTTTGTAATCGCCATGTAGAGATCCACAACTTGCAGTAGAAATCATTGCAAGTGGAAGAACTTGAATTTTTCAGTGTCTTCCCTGATATAAGTAAAAGAATTTTGTTTATTTTGTAATTTCCACCTCTGATATTCCTTAAATTCAAATTGGCGCCCCCCCCCCCCCCACCCCCCCCCCCCCACCCCCCTCTTGTTGGCTGGGGCTTGGGAAAGATTTTGAAATTTGAGAAACAAAAAGGTAATTTTGTTGACTCGAGTTCATTTGTCTCCTAAATGTATAAGTTGTGAAATGCATTAAAAATTAGGCCATGCCACCGCCAAATAGAATCTGAATAAACTATGAAACCAGGGGGAGGGCAAAAACTTATTGCACCCACCCCCTCACCATGGCCTTCCAAATATACAACTCTTTTGTCTAGTTACCTCGTCAAGTTGGTAAGACAAACCCACACACACACACACACACACTCACACACACACACACACACACACACACACACACACACACACACACACACACACACACACACAGAGTCTTGTCTACCCCACATACCGAGTACCCCATTGTTTGTCCTTTGTGTGGACTAACGGTTTCTACCTCGTTTTGCCGGTACAGTTCTGGGATAACAACCGAGGTAAAGGGTTTCTTTTGTCTTTTGTACCTCGGTAAGGCGAAACACGCAAACTCTTTTGTCTAGTTACCTCGTCAAGTTGGTAAGACAAACCCACACACACACACACACACACACACACACTCACACACACACACACACACACACACACACACACACACACACACACACACACACACACACACACACACACACACACACACACACACAGTCTTGTCTACCCCACATACCGAGGTACCCCATTGTTTGTCCTTTGTGTGGACTAACGGTTTCTACCTCGTTTTGCCGGTACAGTTCTGGGAAAACAACCGAAGTAAAGGATTTCTTTTGTCTTTTGTACCTCGGTAAGGCGAAACACGCAAACTCTTTTGTCTAGTTACCTCGTCAAGTTGGTAAGACAAACCCACACACACCAGTAATACCAAGTGCTGCAACACACTGGTTCATTGGGTGGGGGATGTTTACAACTTATGATAAGGGTATGCCTACTGTTCACAACTTATCGTTCAAAAACTTATTGTCCCCATCCCCTCACCATGGCCTTCTGATTACACCCCACCCCCCCTCCCAGTAACCAGTAACACCAAGTGCTGCAAAGTGGACAGTTATTGTAATTCACACTTTGGCGCTTTTAAATTTCTCTCTAAAAGTAATGCACAATTAAACAAACCTCGACATTTTTTTTTTTTTTTTTCTGAAAGATGTCCATGAAAACCTTTACAGCAATCGTTGTAAATGCTTAGTGTAGTGTTAACAAAGCAGAGACAACTGAAAAATGGTCTGTATTCTCACTCTAGAAATTGATTAAAATCAGTTTTTGGCTCACCAACGTTAGTTGTGTGAGCCTATGGCATAGCCCTCATGTCGGCGTCGGCGTCAGCGTCGGCGTCCGCTCTCAAATATTTTGAACTTTTGTGTACAGGTTTTGATTTTTTGGCTTTTCACATTTTTTTTTAGTTTCAGCATATTGCTATAGTGGTTCACTATAACATTTAACTCTTTTCCAGGGTATTTTGTCGTAATTTTAACCCTTTGAATCAAATTTTAGACTTATTTTGATGTTTGCGTGCAGGTTTTGATGTTTTTTGTTTCCTTTCTTTCAAGTGGAGATTTACCTTGCAGCATATGTCCATGCTTTCTATTGTATGTAAACATGCATCTTAGGGCTATGTTTGTATTATTTAACCCTTTTCCTGCTGAATTACTTCAATTTTGGACTTTTATGTACAGCTTTTGGACTTAGGTTTACAGCTTCTTACTTTTATGTACAGGTTGTGATAAAAAAAAACAATTTCAAGTGAGGTTGACCTCACTGCATATTGCAGTGGTGGTTATTATAACATTGATATCTTTCCAGTACATTTTTAAAAAGTTTTTAACCCCTTCAATACATTTTTAGCTCACCTGAGCGAAGCTCAAGGGGAGCTTAACTAATCACTTTCTGTCCGTCGTCCGTCGTCCGTCGTCCAGCGTCCGTCGTCCGTCGTCCGTCGTCGTCCGTCCGGCGTTAACTTTACATTATCGACTTCTCCTCCTAAACCACTAGCCCAATTTTATTCAAATGTTGGCTAAATGTTTATTACCTAATGCCAATTCAGATTTGTTCAAATGAAGTTGCCCCTCCTCCTGGGTGGTGCCACACCCCCAAGGGGCACCAAAATCTTTGTAAATCTTCTTCTCATGAACCAGCAGTAGCAGAGACTTGATATTTGGTGTGCAGCTTCCTTTTGAGGTGTAGACTCAGATTTGTTCAAGAGAAGTTTGTGGGGCTATACTTGACGTTGTTATGAGAGGGGCAAAATTTTTTGCCCCGCCCAAAATTTCTATTTTCCAAACCGAGAGGCTGATTTGAACCAAATTTTATGTGAGGGCTTATTGGGTCATGAGTACTTGATTTATGCAAAAAAAAATTTTCCCGCAGCCCCGTGGGAACCGCAGGAGCTAAAAATAGAAAAAATTTAAAACGCCCATATCTCCAAAACTGCACGGCACTGAGAATTTTTATTTGGTGTGCAGCTTCCTTAGGACCAACAGAAAGGATTGGTAAAAAAAAATTGCCATCGGTTTTATCATAGGGTACAGTTTCGGGACTTTGAAAAAGTGCTGAGTCAGCACTTTTTAACACTGTAGGCAATGGGAAAAACATTAAAAAATCTTCTTCTCCAGATCCAGCAGGCAGAATCTTTTGATATTTGGTATGCAACATTGTAGGGTGGATCTGATTCAAGTTTGTTCAAATCGGCCCCCTGGGTTCATATTTGGGCTCAGTATAGGAGCCCGATTTCGAACTTAGTGCATTTCAGGCAAATTTCTTAAAAAATCTTCTTCTCCAGATCCAGCAGGCAGAATCTTTTGATATTTGGTATGCAACATTGTGGGGTGGATCTGATTCAAGTTTGTTCAAATCGGCCCCCTGGGTTTATATTTGGGTTCAGTATAGGAGCCCAAATTTGAACTTACTGCATTTCAGGCAAATTTCTTTGAAAATCTTCTTCTCCAGATCCAGCAGGCAGAATCTTTTGATATTTGGTATGCAACATTGTGGGGTAGATCTGATTCAAGTTTGTTCAAATCGGCTCCCTAGATTCATATTTGGGCTCACTATAGGAGTTCGAATTCGAATTTAGTGCATTTCAGGCAAATTTCTTCAAAAATCTTCTTCTCCAGATCCAGCAGGCAGAATCTTTTGATATTTGGTATGCAATGTTGCGGGGGTAGATCTGATTCAAGTTTGTTCAAATCGGCCCCCTGGATACATATTTGGGCTTACTATAGAAGCCCGAATTCGAACTTAGTGCATTTCAGGCAAATTTCTTAAAAAATCTTCTTCTCCAGATCCAGCAGGCAGAATCTTTTCATATTTGGTAAGCAACATTGTGGGGTGGATCTGATTCAAGATTGTTCAAATTGTCCCCTGGGTTAATATTTGGGCTCAGTATAGGAGCCCGATTTTGAACTTAGTGCATTTCAGGCAAATTTCTTAAAAAATCTTCTTCTCCAGATCCAGCAGGCAGAATCTTTTGATATTTGGTATGCAACATTGTAGGGTGGATCTGATTCAAGTTTGTTCAAATCGGCCCCCTGGGTTCATATTTGGGCTCAGTATAGGAGCCCGATTTCGAACTTAGTGCATTTAGGCAAATTTCTTAAAAAATCTTCTTCTCCAGATCCAGAAGGCAGAATCTTTTGATATTTGGTATGCAACATTGTGGGGTGGATCTGATTCAAGTTTGTTCAAATCGGCTTCCTAGATTCATATTTGGGCTCACTATAGAAGCTCGAATTTGAACTTAGTGCATTTCATGCAAATTTCTTAAAAAATCTTCTTCTCCAGATCCAGCAGGCAGAATCTTTTCATATTTGGTAAGCAACATTGTGGGGTGGATCTGATTCAAGTTTGTTCAAATCGGCCCCCTGGGTTTATATTTGGGCTCAGTATAGGAGCCCAAATTTGAACTTAGTGCATTTCAAGCAAATTTATTAAAAAATCTTCTTCTCCAGATCCAGCAGGCAGAATCTTTTGATATTTGGTATGCAACATTGTGGGGTGGATCTGATTCAAGTTTGTTCAAATCGGCTTCCTAGATTCATATTTGGGCTCACTATAGAAGCTCGAATTCGAACTTAGTGCATTTCAGGCAAATTTCTTAAAAAATCATCTTCTCCAGATCCAGCAGGCAGAATCTTTTGATATTTGGTATGCAACATTGCGGGGTGGATCTGATTCAAGTTTGTTCAAATCAGCCCCCTGGATTCATATTTGGGCTCACTATAGAAGCTCGAATTCAAACTTAGTGCATTTCGGGCAAATTTCTTCAAAAATCTTCTTCTCCAGATCCAGCAGGCAGAATCTTTTGATATTTGGTATGCAACATTGCGGGGTGGATCTGATTCAAGTTTGTTCAAATCGGCCCCCTGGATTCATATTTGGGCTTAATATAGAAGCCCGAATTCGCACTTAGTGCATTTCAGGCAAATTTCTTCAAAAATCTTCTTCTCCAGATCCAGCAGGCAGAATCTTTTGATATTTGGTATGCAACATTGCGGGGTGGATCTGATTCAGGTTTGTTCAAATCGGCCCCCTGGATTCATATTTGGGCTTAATATAGAAGCCCGAATTCGCACTTAGTGCATTTCAGGCAAATTTATTAAAAAATCTTCTTCTCCAGATCCAGCAGGCAGAATCTTTTGATATTTGGTATGCAACATTGTGGGGTGGATCTGATTCAAGTTTGTTCAAATCGGCTTCCTAGTTTCATATTTGGGCTCACTATAGAAGCTCGAATTCGAACTTAGTGCATTTCAGGCAAATTTCTTAAAAAATCTTCTTCTCCAGATCCAGCTTCAGAATCTTTTCATATTTGGTAAGCAACATTGTGGGGTGGATCTGATTCAAGTTTGTTCAAATCGGCCCCCTGGGTTTATATTTGGGCTCCGTATAGGAGCCCAAATTTTAACTTAGTGCGTTTCAGGCATATTTCTTAAAAAATCTTCTTCTCCAGATCCAGCAGGCAGAATCTTTTGATATTTGGTATGCAACATTGTAGGGTGGATCTGATTGTGATTCATGAACGTATTTATTTGTAAAGTTGATAGAATCTTAGACAAAATTTGCAGAAAAGATCTACTATAGAAGGGGTGGTATCCAGGGTGAACCGTTTACCCAAATCTAGCAGTACTAATGCATTATTCACACAAATCTTCGTTCAAATTTTATGACCCCTCATTGGAACACACGCATTCAGCTCATTCCAACAAAGGTCATATGCCATGTTTTCGAGACAAAGGAATAAAAATTTTAGTTATTCATGAAATTTTTAGGCAACTGTTGTCTGTTATTCACATTGCTTCATGAAATTTCAGTACTTTTAGAAGTTACCTCAGTAATCAAGGGTTAATTCCCCTTAATTAAATGTCGCCTCTAAAAAACAACCACTTTGCATATCTTACCTTTTTACCAGCATAACTGCCAAAACTTGTCAGCATTCTTCGCAAAAATCGCTATTCAAATTTTAATTTTTGTCTCTTAAACATACATGTACTTATCGCTTGTAAATACCCCATTGGAATGAGCTTTTTGAACTCATTCCAATGAGAGGTCGCACACCATGCTTTTTGAGTCAAAAAAGCAATTTTTTTAGTTATTCCAGAATTTCGTACGTAAAACACAGCTTTATGACTTCACATTAAAATGAGCTCTCTAAGCTTGTTCCAATCAACATTCACGCACTATGTCTTTCACACAAAAAAATCTTCTTCTCCAGATCCAGCAGGCTCTACATTCTAACTCACTGAAACAAATACAAAAGTCCACCTCACACAGTAATGGACAAACATAGAAACATGCCTCCCCCGGACTCCTTCAGTCCAAATGCTCAAGGGGAGCTAGGTCAAAAACCATCCGACTGACTATGAGAAAGGCAACATCTCCATGTTGATTCCAAGTGACTTCTACGGAACCAACTGAATAAGAAAATACAAAATATAGTGGTCGGTTAGCAAAACACAACTGTACATACACAAGCCTATCTTGTCAAACATTCTGACAACGATAAAATAGTATGATTGATAGACTTCATACCGGTACCTATCAAACTTTTTCAAATATGATAGGTGAGCTGTTCAACTTATGAATAAGCGAAGCTCTTCTATAAAACAGCCAAACGCTACTCTTACGCAATCAAGCTCGTCGACAAAGCAGCCAAGCTCCTCGATAAAGCAGCCAATAGTCGAATAAATAACCCTTAAATAAGGGTGCTGACATCTGATACAGCCTAATCTGTTCTTAATGGCAATAAAGGGTTATATAATCCCAATGAGTGGAAATCCACCCACATGATTTTTCAGCACAAATTGAGTGCAAATAAAGGGCACGAACTGACAAATAATAGCGCACACTGCACACTTGCTCTCAATCTATCGACAATATCCGTTGAAATGTCGACAATTAATTACTCAGGCAGTGTACTCAGCCTAATAGTTGGAAAGCACATTACCTCCAACACTACAGCACACACATGCCGATGAGCCTTTTGGTACGGCCATATTTAATACTGCGTGCCGACACTGATACGGCCTTACACGCTAAAAATAGGGCCAGATCATTTTATTGGAAACACTGACGGCCTCGGCGTCGTATCATGTAAAGCACATGCATTCAACAGTATAGCATGCAATTATAGATGGGCCTTTGAGCGAGGTCTAGGGGTGAATGGAGGAAACGGGTAGCTAAGCCATCCACCTTTGGTCCTCCACCAGTGCCATCGACCTTCACGCATACCAAATACTGATACGATCTCACGAAAAAAACAGTGTACACGTAGTATATTCGAACTGCACCCAATTAGTGAAACACGTATTCTCACACGCAGCAGTTACTCAAAAACCACAAACAACACGCTGTATCATGCGCTAAATAAGTAATCCGTACCTAAGCTCAGCCTACAGCTGATGGAGCGCAATCCATTTTCATAAGCAGTGAAAAGTTATATAACTCCACGAGTGGAAGTCCACCCATATGAGTGTCCAAAACATGGACCACAATCTATAACAATTCTCTGCCCATATACTCAGCGTGCAGAGAGCCGTGACCGCATACTCTAAGAGTATTGGAGGGGTGCCACCCTCCCCACACACACACTATGTCTGACTCACCGAATGTCTCGCACTAAACGTGCAGTGGTAAACATGCAGCCACAAGACTAGCTCTTGAGACATCCTAACTCTCTCTTCGCAAAAAGTCATGTAACGGACTCCCACAACTGCCTGTAAGCATGCCTTTGTTTCTGCCTCCCCCGTTTCAACCACCCATATGAGTGTCCAAAACATGGACCACAATCTATAACAATTCTCTGCCCATATACTCAGCGTGCAGAGAGCCGTGACCGCATACTCTAAGAGTATTGGAGGGGTGCCACCCTCCCCACACACACACTATGTCTGACTCACCGAATGTCTCGCACTAAACGTGCAGTGGTAAACATGCAGCCACAAGACTAGCTCTTGAGACATCCTAACTCTCTCTTCGCAAAAAGTCATGTAACGGACTCCCACAACTGCCTGTAAGCATGCCTTTGTTTCTGCCTCCCCCGTTTCAATCAAATAAAATTTTCCATTTATTCAGGAATTTTGTTTGCAAGAACACTCTTACCCCCCCCCCCCCCCCCCCCCACAAACACACACACACAAACACACACACACACACACAAACACAGACACACACATCTAAAAGTTCGTCAGCAAAAAAACAGTTACTTCAATTTTTAAATGCATTATAGGAACAACTTGCCTAATCAAATTTAAATACTTTTGCATCATTCTGTATCTAGAACAAACCATTTACCATATCTTTACGCAAAATTCTCCAGCATCATTCACAAAAAAACACCATTATTTATATATTCACATTTCTGTCTCAAAAATATACCTGATCTTCCCATACCCCTATTGGAATAAGCTGTTTGAGCTTGTTCCAATGATGATAAAAAAAAATAAAATTTGTGAAAATTTTTGTTTTCTTGCATGCAAATATATACATGTAGCACATGGAAGATATCCACAGTTGGGGAGAGATGTCCAAGGCTATCTCTTCACATTCCTTGTTTGTGCTTCATGCTAAACCAGTTTGTCTGCAGAGATAAATTTGCTTTATTAAAAATCATTGGAGATTGGCCACACACCAATGATTTTAAATAAAACTAATTTTAGGTAACAAATGTTGAACTTCAATCTATCACTCAACCAGTTAATGTTAATGAGGCATGACATGGTGAAGGTGACCTAAAATACTTCTTAGAGTCACTTTGTCAGGTGAGCGATTAAGGCCACGTGGGGCCTCTTGTTAGACTTATTTTGACGTTTGCGTGCAGGTTTTCATGGGTTTTTTTTTTTTCCTTTCTTCCAAGTGTAGAGTTTCTGCATATTGCTATGGTGGTTCACTATAACATTTAACTCTTTTCCAGGGTATTTTGTCTTAATTTTAACCCTTTGAATCAAATTTTAGACTTATTTTGAAGTTTGCGTGCAGGTTTTGATGTTTTTTTTTTCCTTTCTTCCAAGTGGAGATTTACCTTGCAGCATATGTCCATGCTTTCTATTGTATGTAAACATGCATCTTAGGGCTATGTTTGTATTATTTAACCCTTTTCCTGCTGAATTACTTCATTTTTGGACTTTTATGTACAGCTTTTGGACTTAGGCTTACAGTTTCTTACTTTTATGTACAGGTTGCGATAAAAAAAACAATTTCAAGTGAGGTTGACCTCACTGCATATTGCAGTGGTGGTTATTATAACATTGATATCTTTCCAGTGCATTTTTAATTTTTTTTTAACCCTTTGAATAGTATTTTAGACTTATTTTGACGTTTGCGTGCAGGTTTTCATGGGGGTTTTTTGGCTCACCAACGTTAGTTGTGTGAGCCTATGGCATAGCCCTCATGTCGGCGTCGGCGTCAGCGTCGGCGTCCGCTCTCAAATATTTTGAACTTTTGTGTACAGGTTTTGATTTTTTGGCTTTTCAAATTTTTTTTTAGTTTCAGCATATTGCTATAGTGGTTCACTATAACATTTAACTCTTTTCCAGGGTATTTTGTCGTAATTTTAACCCTTTGAATCAAATTTTAGATTTATTTTGATGTTTGCGTGCAGGTTTTGATGTTTTTTTTTTCATTTCTTTCAAGTGGAGATTTACCTTGCAGCATATGTCCATGCTTTCTATTGTATGTAAACATGCATCTTAGGGCTATGTTTGTATTATTTAACCCTTTTCCTGCTGAATGACTTCAATTTTGGACTTTTATGTACAGCTTTTGGACTTAGGCTTACAGCTTCTTACTTTTATGTACAGGTTGTGATAAAAAAAAACAATTTCAAGTGAGGTTGACCTCACTGCATATTGCAGTGGTGGTTATTATAACATTGATATCTTTCCAGTGCATTTTTAAAAATTTTTTAACCCCTTGAATAGATTTTTAGACTTATTTTGACGTTTGCGTGCAGGTTTTCATGGGTTTTTTTTTTTTCCTTTCTTCCAAGTGTAGAGTTTCTGCATATTGCTATGGTGGTTCACTATAACATTTAACTCTTTTCCAGGGTATTTTGTCTTCATTTTAACCCTTTGAATCAAATTTTAGACTTATTTTGATGTTTGCGTGCAGGTTTTGATGTTTTTTTTTCCTTTCTTCCAAGTGGAAATTTACCTTGCAGCATATGTCCATGCTTTCTATTGTATGTATACATGCATCTTAGGGCTATGTTTGTATTATTTAACCCTTTTCCTGCTAAATTACTTCAATTTTGGACTTTTATGTACAGCTTTTGGACTTAGGCTTACAGCTTCTTACTTTTATGTACAGGTTGTGATTAAAAAAAACAATTTCAAGTGATGTTGACCTCACTGCATATTGCAGTGGTGGTTATTATAACATTGATATCTTTCCAGTGCATTTTTAAATTTTTTTTAACCCTATGAATAGATTTTTAGACTTATTTTGACGTTTGTGTGCAGGTTTTCATGGTTTTTTTTTTCCTTTCTTCCAAGTGTAGAGTTTCTGCATATTGCTATGGTGGTTCACTATAACATTTAACTCTTTTCCAGGGTATTTTGTCTTAATTTTAACCCTTTGAATCAAATTTTAGACTTATTTTGATGGTTGCGTGCAGGTTTTGATGTGTTTTTTTTCCTTTCTTCCAAGTGAAGATTTACCTTGCAGCATATGTCCATGCTTTCTATTGTATGTAAACAGGCATCTTAGGGCTATGTTTGTATTATTTAACCCTTTTCCTGCTGAATTACTTCAATTTTGGACTTTTATGTACAGCTTTTGGACTTAGGCGTACAGTTTCTTACTTTTATGTACAGGTTGTGATAAAAAAAAAACAATTTCAAGTGAGGTTGACCTCACTGCATATTGCAGTGGTGGTTATTACAACATTGATATCTTTCCAGTGCATTTTTAAAAAAATGTTAACCCTTTGAATAGATTTTTGGCTCACCAACGTTAGTTGTGTGAGCCTATGGCATAGCCCTCATGTCGGCGTCAGCGTCGGCGTCCGCTCTCAAATATTTTGAACTTTTGTGTACAGGTTTTGATTTTTTGGCTTTTCAAATTTTTTTTAGTTTCAGCATATTGCTATAGTGGTTCACTATAACATTTAACACTTTTCCAGGGTATTTTGTCGTAATTTTAACCCTTTGAATCAAATTTTAGACTTATTTTGATGTTTGCGTGCAGGTTTTGATGTTTTTTTTTTCCTTTCTTTCAAGTGGAGATTTACCTTGCAGCATATGTCCATGCTTTCTATTGTATGTAAACATGCATCTTAGGGCTATGTTTGTATTATTTAACCCTTTTCCCTGCTGAATTACTTCAATTTTGAACTTTTATGTACAGCTTTCGGACTTAGGCTTACAGCTTCTTACTTTTATGTACAGGTTGTGATAAAAAAAAACAATTTCAAGTGAGGTTGACCTCACTGCATATTGCAGTGGTGGTTATTATAACATTGATATCTTTCCAGTGCATTTTTAAAAAATTTTTAACCCCTTGAATAGATTTTTAGACTTATTTTGACGTTTGCGTGCAGGTTTTCATGGGTTTTTTTTTTTTCCTTTCTTCCAAGTGTAGAGTTTCTGCATATTGCTGTGGTGGTTCACTATAACATTTAACTCTTTTCCAGGGTATTTTGTCGTAATTTTAACCCTTTGAATCAAATTTTAGACTTATTTTGATGTTTGCGTGCAGGTTTTGATGGTTTTTTTTCCTTTCTTCCAAGTGGAGATTTACCTTGCAGCATATGTCCATGCTTTCTATTGTATGTAAACATGCATCTTAGGGCTATGTTTGTATTATTTAACCCGTTTCCTGCTGAATTACTTCAATTTTGGACTTTTATGTACAGCTTTTGGACTTAGGCTTACAGTTTCTTACTTTTATGTACAGGTTGTGATAAAAAAAAACAATTTCAAGTGAGGTTGACCTCACTGCATATTGAAGTGGTGGTTATTATAACATTGATATCTTTCCAGTGCATTTTTAAAAAAATGTTAACCCTTTGAATAGATTTTTAGACTTATTTTGACGTTTGCGTGCAGGTTTTCATGGGGTTTTTTTTTTTTTTCTTTCTTCCAAGTGTAGAGTTTCTGCATATTGCTATGGTGGTTCACTATAACATTTAAGTCTTTTCCAGGGTATTTTGTCTTAATTTTAACCCTTTGAATCAAATTTTAGACTTATTTTGATGTTTGCGTGCAGGTTTTGATGTTTTTTTTTTTTTCCTTTCTCCCAAGTGGAGATTTACCTTGCAGCATATCTCCATGCTTCTTAGGGGTTATTATTATATTATTTAACCCTTTAGCTGCTTATTTTCTTTTGTTTTGGACTTTTGTGTGCAGGTTTTGAACTTTTTTTTTTACTCCAGCCACCCGTTTACATTGGCCACCTGTTGGTGAGCCACGGTGTACTGATACCCCCTCTAGTTAATTTTCTGTCCATGGGCGGCTGTTTTGGGTGAATTGATATTCTGATGCGGTATACCTCTATTTGATGGGTTAATATGAGGGGAAGCATTTCCAAATGACTGAGAACAATCAAAAGCATGTAACAACTATTTATTCATGAAAAATATCTGAAAGAAAGTTTTGGAAAACTTACTTTTTCATGACTTTGCAGGACAACTTCCTCGATCACACCATGACATACGGTTTGAGAAGTTTCTGCATTCCCTCTGTTTCGCACCGCACATGGCTTGACCCATCATTCATGTGAATTGAACATTCTCTGACACTATGAACACCTGTGCTTTTGATTGTGGGTATACTGTAACCTGTCTTAAATCAACCCACAGTATACGACGAATGCTTTGGAGCAGAAACATCACCAGAGTGAAATTTCCACACATACCAGTCCAGATTATGTCATGTTAAAGGAAACATTATCAACTTCAAATGAGCTTTGAACCAATTTCAAAAGCCCATCCACTGAACCAAACTGTGTTTGTTTCCCTTTGTGTTTACTTGGTCACAGAAACTGAGTATACCATATGGGTGGATATTCCACCCCTAGAGTGTTTCTGCAGACATACCAATTCCATGATTGGGTGTTCTGTACGTAGTCACCGAGAACGTAGTAAAGATTCTTTAGAGCTCAGCAAGGGTTTTATTTTTTATTTTGTTCTTTGTTTTGTTTTGTTTTTTGTTTTGGTGTGGGGGGGGGTGGGGTGGTAGGGTGATATTCGGAAGGGTCTGGTGAGGGGGTGGGGGTCCCCCAAGAAGCTTTTGTGAAATTCAGTCCTCTAGAGCAAATATGGATTTTTCGTTGTTTATTCACCCTTGTCGTAAATACTTTTTTTCTTCTATGAACTGTGGATATATCGTGGTGACAGCCACAGGTGTGGCGTGAAGCACCAATTAATATAATCTCCACCCTTTCTCGATGAAAACAATCCCTATCTGAACACAAGATTTTTCCGTTTGTGGGGCGGGTGGTCTTTTGGCCAATTTTTAACCATTCTTCATTGGAGAAGGGAGAAAACGTTTTTCAATCAGCATTTATAAATTATTTTGGCTTGCCTCGGGAATTCTGAAGGTGTGGGTGTTGTGGCTTCCTCTTTCTCTTCTTGTCACCTGGTTGGGTGGTTCGTTGTTTCTTGGCTGCCTTTTTTGTTTGCTTCCGACTGCCCTGGCCAAGATTTTGGCAAATAACATCACTCCGTCATTCAAGGGTGTGAAGGGACTCACGTTCGTCTAACATGAGAAAATGTGTATATGAATTTCACACATTAGACGCATGGGCATGTAGGGATTTTTTTTACATGTAAAATCACTTGCCACCGTGCCAAGTGGATGAGACGCTATGCACTCTGTATGTACTGTATAACAACTTTGGAAAATTCATTCACATGTTTGTTGAAATCAAATCCCTGGGTCCATATTTTGGCTCTCTATGGGAGACCAAATGTTCAGATTAGTGCAGTATGAGGAATATTTTTTAAAAATCTTCTTCTTCCGATCCAGCGATCGGAATCTTTTGATATTTGGTATGTAGCATCCTTGGGGGGAGGGGGGGGGGGAGATTCAAGTTTGTTCAAGCCAAGTCCCTGGGTTCATATTTGGATTCCCTGTGGGAGCCCGAATTATAACTTAGTTCAAATGTGATACTTTTTTTACTTTTATGTGCAGGTTTTGAGGTTTGTCTTTCTTTTCTTCCAAGTGGATATTTTTCAAGTAGAGTTTCACTTTACTGGCATATTGCATATTGCCATTGTGGTTACTGTGACAGGGTATTTTTCTCAATTTTAACCCTTTAAAACAAATGTGATACTTTTTTTTACTTTTATGTGCAGGTTTTGAGGTTTGTCTTTCTTTTCTTCCAAGTAGTGACTTACCTTGTAGCATATTGCCATGGTTCCTATTTTATGTTAGGTTGCTTCTTGGGGCTATTATTATATTATTTAACCCTTTAGCTGCTTATTTACTTTAATTTTGAACTTTTGTGTGCAGGTTTTGTACTTTTGTGTGCAGGTTTTGATATATAAGTGGAGTTTTACCTCACTGGAAAATTGCCATGGTGGTTATTGTAACATTTTCAGGGTATTTTTCTAAATTTTAACCCTTTGAAACAAATGTGATACTTTTTTTACTTTTATGTGCTGGTTTTTCTTTTTTTTCTTCCAAGTGGATATTTTTCTGGTATGGTTTCACCTTACTGGCATATTGCCATGGTGGTTACTGTGACATTATCAGGGTAGTTTTCTCAATTTTAACCCATTGAAACAAATGTGATACTTTTTTTTTTACTTTTATGTGCAGGTTTTGAGGTTTGTCTTTCTTTTCTTCAAAGTGGAGACTTACCTTGTAGCATATTGCCATGGTTCCTATTTTATGTTAGCATGCTTCTTAGGGGTTATTATTATATTATTTAACCCTTTAGCTGCTTATTTTCTTTAATTTTGGACTTTTGTGTGCAGGTTTTGAACTTTTTTTTTTACTCCAGCCACCCCTTTGCATTGGCCACCTCTTGGTGAGCCACAGGGTACTGATACCCCCTCTAGTTTGCCTTTAGTGCAGTCTTTTCAGCTTGTTAGTGTGATAACTTGAACAAATATCAATGGACTCAGACAATATTTGGTATGTGAGACTTTAATAATGGCTTGACTGGGTTTGAAAAGAGGTATGGTTCAGTCATATGGAACAGTGTTAAGGCCCTTAATTAGTTAAGTTTTGCCAGTTTTCAGCTCGTAAATGTGATAACTTGAACAATTCTTAATGCATTTGATTTTCTTATAATGACAAGCCTTACAGGTGCCAAAAAACTAGACCCTGCATAGGCAATGCGTAATCCTTGTTAGCTCACCTGACTGAAAGTCAGGGTGAGCTTTTCTGATCACTTTTTGTCCGTCGTACGTCGTGAAGGTGGTGTTTGGGTCATTTTCTCCCAAGCCACTGGCTGCAGTTCAATGAAAATACACATGAGTAGCGGTTATATAGGGGCATTTGGGTTTTTCTTCAAATTGGGTTTCTGCTCATATTGAGGAGGGGGGGGGGGGGGGGGTGCAAAATGCACAAAATTTTTTTAAATCTTCTTCTCCTTCTCATGAACCAGTGACTTGATATTTGGTATGCAGCATCCATTTGAGGTGTAGACTCAAGTTTATTCAAGAGAAGTTTGACGGGCAATATTTCTTTGGGAGGGGCAAGAATTTTCGCCAAGACCAAAATTTCTGTTTTCCAAACCGAGAGGCAGATTTGAACCAAATTTGATATGAGGGCTTATTGGGTCATAAGTACTTAATTTATGCCCAAATTTTTTTCCCCGTCGTTCCATATCTCCAAAACTACACAGCACTGAGAATTCTTATTTGGTGTGAAGCTTCCTTAGGACCAACAGAATGGAATGGTCAAAAAAAAATTGCTATCGGTTTTATCATGGAATACTTTTTTGGGACTTTGAAAAAGTGCTGGGTCAGCATTTTTTAACACTGTGGGTAATGGGAAAAACATTTAACACTACTTTTCTCCCAAACCACTGCTCCAAAAGCTTTCAAATTTCACATATAACATCTTTGGCAGATTGTTTCACATGTTTATTGAAATCAATTCCCTGTGTCCATATTTGGGCTCTCCATGAGAGCCCAAATGTTTAAATTAGTGCAGTATGAGGAATATTCTTTAAAAATTTTCTTCAGATCTACCAATAGGAATCTTTTGATATTTGGTATGCAGCGTGCTTAGGGAGGTGAGATTCAAGTTTGTTGAAGCCAAATCCCTGGGTTCATATTTAGGTTGAAAATTTGGGGTCCGCACTTAGAAATTTTGGACCAAAATCTGGAAGTCTGAAAATATTTTGTTTGGGACTTCGAAAATTTCCGAACAAAAATAAAAAAAAATCTGTTTTTTATGCGTTTATCTCAATTTTGGGACATAAAAGTGCTGGAACTGAAAATAGAAGGAAAATCCTCTTAGGATGGGCGTATGCAGCTTATTCAAGCCAAGTCCCTGGTTGTCAGGTGAGCGCCCTAAGGCCTCTTGTTTATTTTTGTAACTCTTATTTTTTTTTACCCTTGGAGGTTTATAACTTGGTTTGTTTTATGGGTTAGGCCTCATAATCTACAAAGTAAATGGGCAGCTCTGTATTTTACCCATTGTTTTTATCTGGGTAATTTTTATACGCCTGTCATTTTTTGCCGGACATATCATGTTATGGCGTTTTCCAGTCTGTCCATAAACAGTTTTTGTGTCACCCACTCCTCCAAAGGTTTACATGGTACATTGTTCAAACTTTGCACACATGTTGATCAGTAATTGCCGTTGTGCATGTGACAAGTGCAGGTAACTCCATTTTGTATTTCCAGAGTAATGCCCCCTTTTAGTACATAAAACATTACAGTATTGTGTCGCCTACTCTTTCAACATTTTACTTGCTATAGTGTTCAAACTTTGCACACATGGTGATCACCAATTGCCGTTGTGCATGTGACAAGAACAGGTAACTCATTATTTCCAGAGTTATGCCTCTTTTAGTACTTAAAACATTACAATATTGTGTCACCTTCTCCTTCAACATTTTACATGCTATATTGTTCAAACTTTGCACACATGTTGATCACCAATTGCCGTTGTGCATGTGACACGTGCAGATAACACCATTTTATTTTTACATGACAAGAATCCTCCCCGTTTATAGCTGTTATGATCCCCAAAATGTCCTTTTCCTTGGTGCCACCTATCGTCAATCGTTATCAATGAAGTTAACCTGTCAATGAATGGACGCTACCATTGTAAACGGCAAGGAGAATCTTCTACAGCAGCCTTGCAGCCCTTTAGAAGTTAACTTATGAATAAAATGGATGCTACCATTTTTTTTATTTTGTGAAGAGCTCAGATCGCTTAATATGAAAATGTGAAAACAGGTGAATTACCCTTTACTCCAGACAGGGGAATAGGCAATGATTGCAGGGGGGACAGACATAGTCAAGTCAACAAAAATTTCAAACTTTACCCCAGAGAAACTTGTGCATGTTCCAATTTTGATGGGCATATGTTGCCCCCTAGGTGGTGCTCTTGTCTTAACAATGTCTTGAATGAGTTCGAAAACTTGTACAATTCAGCCATTCTCAGCGGAGTTACATGCATTGCTCTTAATTAGTTCATCTTTGTCTGTTTTCAGTTCATTAGCTCAATAACTTGAACAAATGTTAATGGATTTGGTCAGTATTTGGTATGTGAGACTTTCTTAACAATGTCATGCTCGAATTGAAAACTGGTATGGTTCATCTTTACTAACCAGATTTATGACCCATAATTAGTTAATTTTTGTCCATCTTCAGCTTGTTAGCGCAATAACATTAACATCAGACCTGGATATAAGAAAAATGAAGGTGAGTAAATAGGAGCTCTCTGTTATATAGCCCCTATGTTATACTGAGATTGATATATATATCCTTAATTGATAATACTATGAGATTGATATTTTTTCTGCATTTTCTGACTGGTCTGACTCATTTGCACTGAGTGACCTTTGTTTACATCTTTGTTACACTAATATATTGCACGCAGCTGTTTATTGTTTAAGTAGGTCAAGGACCTTATTTACTTGAACTATGACAGAATCACCTAGAAACTGTTAGAACCTTGTGGAATTTTCATCTTCTGGAATATTCTATCTGATTACTATATAAAGTTTTGTCAACAGAACTCAAAAACTCATTTTTTTTTTGGAAAGCCTTTTCAGAAAGACTCATTTCAGTTGTTTCCATTGGAGATTATTATTGTTTCAGAACAGTGCATTTATTATAGAAGCAGTGCTTCTTTGTGAATTTGGAAGATTGATTCCAAAGGAAAATTTTGAAGAGAATCATTTGTCTTGGAAAAGAGAATTTATACTTTCTGTGAAACAGAATATTATTATTTTGTGAAAAGCCAGGATTCTACTGAATTATTTGGAAATTACCTGTGGTGCCAATACTTCTTGGATTTTTTACTCCATTTAAATTTTGCGAAGCATTTTATTATATTTTATTGGAGACTGCTGAAATTTCTAAGAGAAAATGTTATTACAAATCTATGGGATACTGTTTCTGAAGAGACATTCTTGGATTTAACACTACTAGCTGATAAATTTCTTCACAAGATACTTCACCACTGGATTACTGGATTCTGTCAAACTGTACTTTGGACTAATTCAATATTTGATAAGCACCACTATTTTTATTTTCTGTAAACCAATTAGTGTAAAAGATCTTTGTATCGTTTTTTTTTATTAATTTTTTTTTAAATTAAATTTCAGAATAGTTAAATTCATAGTTATTGTTGCTGATTCTCAGATTTCTTTCTGTTACCAATATCAATAATATTTCCATACTGTAACACTCGCCTAAAATAAGCTCTGGGTGAGTAAAGAGCAGCTTTCCAAAATTGACGTAAGGGGAGCAATTTAATTTAAATTTTAAGCTGAATCACTCGCAACATCGAGAGAAAAGTCATGTAATGGACTTTTTCTATGAGGAGCAGTAATAATATACACTGCAGACTAAATTATTATTGTTACTCCTTGCAGATCAGTTAATTGAAAAGTATGATCTTTGATGAATTTAATTTTATTCATACCCAGCCAACCAAACCCAAACCACTGTTACATTATGCTGTTATGCAAGATGCCTTTTAATTTACATCTTTTTTCCACTTTATTCATTATTGAGTATTCTTCCATGTTGTGACTTGTCAAATCAAGGCAAGGAATGAAGTCTGTAAATTAGCAATGATTTGGTTTGATTCAGTAAGCTCATGAAAAAAAATGAACTCAGAGGGGGACCCCACTGGCAGTCTGGCACCGCTGCTTCATCAATTTGGGGAGCACTAACTAATGGCAATGCAATTTGGTGTGCTTTGCCACTTATGTGCCGCATTAATTTATATTTTGAACTATAATCCATCCCAATAACGTAATTCGACATGCCTTTTTTGGCTTTCCCTGTACAGTAGTCATGCGATTTTATTGCATTTGCGTTCTGTGAGCACATTTCACTGAATATGATTGACAAACGCTTGTTGTCTCTGTTGATCATAACATTCTTTCATCAAAAATACTATTGTTAACTGTGCATCCCACTTCAGATAAGTTCTCAATTCAACTCTATGCCCCCGTTTGCCATTTTGTCTTATCATATATTGAATAATTTTAAAATTGGGAACAAAAATTGACATAAAAAAACAGCTGACCAACTCTTGACAACGCTTGGTGTCTGCCTGAAAGTAGATTGATATTTTACATTTTGTCAAACGACATTTCATGTAAATCCTTTTTCCGGTAGTCGTTCAGCTTCCCACTTTGTTGGATTACAATGATATAAATACTTGTCGTATTCCGTTCTTCATCAAAATCATCAGGTGAGTGTCAAGGAGCTCACCAGAAAATGGAATTAGGTGCGAAATAGGTGCACACGAGTAACTGCTCACCTCTTATATCCACATCTGGAACATATATCAATGGATTTGGATTTTTATAATGACAACCCTTACAGGTGCAAAAAAAACTCCACACCACATAGGCGATGGGTAATCCTTGTTTATTTTTGTAAATCTTATTTTTTTTAACCCTCAGAGGTTTATATACTTTGTATTTTGTTTTAGGCCTCATAATCTATAGATTAACTAACATGGGCAGCCATGTATTTTACCCATTGTATTAACTTGGGTAATTTTTTTAACAATGGTTTTAATGAGTTTGAAAACTGGTGCGGTTCAGCAATACTGATCAGAGTTTTGGCTATTAATTAGTTAATTTTTGCCTGTTTTCAGCTCTGCACGATAACTTGAACAAATATTAATGGATTTGGTCAATATTTGGTGTGTAAGCCTTTCTCATTCGCGCAATAATTTGAACAGATATCAATGGATTGGGTCAGTATTTGATATGTGAGACTTTCTTCACAATGTCTTCAATGATTTTGAAAACCTGTGTGGTTTGGCCATACCTAGCAGAGTTATGGCCCTCAATTAGTTAATTTTTGACTGTTTTCAGCTTGTTGGCACGATGACTTGAACAAATATCAATGGATTTGGTCAGTATTTGCTAAATGAAACTGGTACTGTTTGGTCATAGTGAGTGAAATTATGGTGATCAATTAGTTAATTTTTGCCTGTTTTCTGCTCTTTGGTGAGATAACGAACAAATATCAATGGATTAGATTTCCTTATAATGACAAGCCTTACAGGTGCAAAAAAAATCGCATTAGCAGTGCAAAAACCTTGTTGGTATGTAACATTGTTATGGGGGGGGGGGGGGGCAGATTCACGTTTATTCAAATCAGGTCCTTTAGTTGATATTTGGGCTCTCTATGGGAGCCTGAATTATAATTTAGTGCAATATGAGGAATAATCTTTGAAAATCTTCTTCTGATCCACCATTCAGAATCTTATGATATATGGTATACAGGCTCCTTAGAGAGGTTCAGATTCAGTTTGTTCATGTCAAGTCTCTGCAGTGATATTTGGTCTCCCATAGGGAGCCTGGGTTTTAACTTAGTGCCATATGGGGAATATTATCTAAAAATATTCTTTTGCAGAACCACAAATCAGAATACAGGAAAGTGACCAAATTCTTGTTATCTGAATACTCCTGTTAACTGAATATTTCTCACTGGAAAAATGGCTATTCACTTAACAGGTTTCCACTGTACAAGAGGTTAGTGAATTTAGGAAAGTTAATTCTGGATCTAGCATTCTACTTCTTCCTTGCAGTGTATGCAGTAAACTTCTACAGTGTTTTCTTTTATTTCTCTCTTTTTTTCAGATATGAAAGCATAAGATGTCGAGTGGGGACTCCAGAAAAGATTTTCTCCTAGCTACTGTAGCTAATTATTTTTCACTACCAGTCACTGACACATCAGTGACTTCACAACTAAAGGCTTCATCCTTGAACACTTTTTTGGATGATGGGAACACGTCGGTCTTAGCTGCAAAATATGATAAGAAGAAGTTGGAGTTCACAAGCAAGGTTAATGTCTGTTCATATCTACTTCAGTCTTTATATTATCAGTTCTCAACAGTTTCACTGTGAAGGGGACTTATGGATTGCACTCTGTCCATCTGTCAGTCTGTCTGTCCCTCTTACCTGTTACCACCTGTATCTCTGAGATGGTTGAATGTTGGCACTTCAACAAATTTTCAACATTAATCAGACATTATGGAAAGATGACGCCCGTCAAATTTTTTTTTTTTAATTCAAGATGGCTGACTGGCGACCTTTTTTGTTGAAAATTTTCAACTCCTAGGGTTTTTTTCTCACGCATAAATTATGCATATTAGACAAACTTAAGCTTTTTTTCAGTCATATTTGTTTATATAATGTTGATGTGTCCTATTGCCACCTGTATCTCAGAGATGCTTTGACGCTTTTGTTTCAGATTTTCAGCATTGATCCGGCATTATGTATAACTGATGCACGTCAAGTTTTTTTTTAAATTCAAGATGGCCAACAGGCTGCCATTTTTGTTGGAAATTGTGTATAATTAGTTTTATGCCTAGAATTTCTAAAGGACATTTCCGATTTCAATAATTTTCAGTATGGAGAGGTGGCAGCATATATATAAGATAAATAACATAGCATAAAGGTTTTTTCGGTCATATTTGTGCATATTATGTTTGTGTGTTCTGTTAGCACCTTATCTCGGAGACACTTCAAAGATGTTGTTTCTAATTTTTACCAGTGATCAGACATTATACAAAATTGATGCTTTTTTTTAGATTTTAGTATAAAAAATTCTGAGAAAGATTATGGGCTATGGACATTGTACTTGTTCCATCTGTGTCTATATTGAGTTGAAAAACTAGTCTGATCGGGCGATTTTCCACTGTTATGAGTGATATGTAACACATGGGTTTTTTTTCATATCACAAACTATTGCTCAGAGATATTTTGGTGCTGTGCTTTCAATCTTTCTACATTCATCAGACACACATTTTGGTGGTGACACCCCCATCCATGGGGGACTATTGTCTGATCGATGGCGATCAGCATTACACTTGTTATCTTCATATTTTTATACTATAAACCAATGGCCCAGACAAGCTTGTGCAAACTCAAAGTTATCAAGGGCCACACACAAATTTTGAACCCCCCCAATCCCCAAAATTTGCTTGCAAAACCGAAAATTAAAAGTCCTATCTGGTCCTCCATACTTTTACTCTCCGCACATGCGCAGCTGTCAGAAAGTGACCGGAATTGGCGCAAACATTCTTTGTTTGGCCCTAAAGTCAGCAACAAGGAACGGACATTTGTGCTTTAAAATCTCCTTTTTTGAGGATGCCAGACACAAATCAATGCAAGAATTGGTGGATCCAAGGCTGTTATTGGATGCTGGAAGTGTTCAACGGTGGTTTTAGATGTTCAGGGCTGTAACTTTATAATTATCAAATTATTTTTTCCCAATTTCGGGACATACGCCTGACGTCATCATTTTTGATGATGATTATTCCACTGTTTGTTAAGTATTTCTTCCCTATCCTTCCATGAACCCTTCCTGTTAAACTCTTAAGCGTTTTGGCTATTTTTTTACCTGCATCGCCAGTGGCAGAGCAGGTCTAGTAACCGCTCGACTCCGTCCGTCAGTCCACCCGGGCCAACATTGGGGGTTTAGGGGATATTATTATTAGGGGCTGCCTCCAAATTAAGGTAGTGTTAGGGTTAGGAGTGGGGTGGGGTTAGGATTAGGGGTAGCCCCAGAGTAGGGCTTAAGGTTGGGGAGGGTTAGGTCCTGGGGGGTAGGGTTGGGGTCAGGGGTGGGGGTGGGGGTTTTAGTAGCCCCTAAATCATAAAATAGCTCCTAATCCTATTGGTTTGGCTAGGGTGCTGTTGGGTCAGGGGTTGTGTGGGGGGTTAGGGGTAGCCCCAGAGTGGGGCTTAAGGTTGGGGGGTAGGTCCTGGGGGTGGGTGGGGGTTAGGGTCTGGGGTGGGCTTTTAGGGTTTAGAGTCAGGGTGGGGTAGGGTTAGGGTGTGGTTTTTGGGTGGAGGGATGGGGTTAGGGTTAAATATAAGTTCTAGGGTGGAGGGGGTGGGGTTCTGGGTAAAATAACATTTTGGACATACAAAATGGTTTTTTGGTAGCCCATAAACCCGAAATATTGGAGCGTCCGGGCGTCAATCCATCCGTCCGTCCAAAACACTTTTCCGTCAAGGTTTTCTTGGCTTCTATGAAAGGAAATGATTTTATATTTGGTCTGCTGCTTCATAATGATGAGTTGTATCGTGTAAGCAATTTTCAGATCTGCCGTGCAGCCTCTTCCTGTTTGCCGATACTTTGAAATTTTACTGTACCCACTGAACATTGAAATTTTTCGTCAAACTTTTCTCGGCTTCTATGCAAGGGATTGATTTTATATTTCATCTGGAGCCTGATAATGATCAGTTGTATCGTGTATGCAATTTTCAGATCTGCTGTGCAGCCACTTCCTGTTTGCCGATTCATTTGCATGCAGCGATGCAGGTCCAGACCCGGTATTGGTCTTGGCTTGTTTATTGAATTTTTTTTTTAAATTTCTTGGGAGTTTAACATGTATTACAGAATATTTATTCTGTCTTCCCCAGAGTTACGTCTTGTGTTAGGTCGTTTAGTCTTGCATCTTCTATCTGATGTATCGTTTTTTCTTTGTATGAAGATCTAGCTTTGTATCTGGTAGCATTTAAATTGGTTTCTGACTTTGGGCCTTTTTTGTGTGCCTGATGTCTTGTTTCCGGTTTTTTCATTGACGTTGTTTACATTGACAACGTTCTCATATGTAGGTAGTATTTTATATTCTATTACTGTAGAATTACTGTAGGATACAGGGATTATTATTCTGGTAGTGCAGCTCAATAAATTTGGATTTTGTCCACACTTCGGCTCTATCGGGATGCCCTTGGGCTCTTAATGTTCCCTTTGGGAACTTAGGCGTTTTTTCCAAAAAATATTTTGAATTTATTTTTGATTGCTATTATTCATGTATCTTAATTATTTATTTTGTTGTGGAGTTTGGAGGACTGATATCGATTTTAGTCAATGCACTTCTGCAGACTCTTGTCATTCTTGTGTTCACTGGGATGGCTAATGTTGGAGACGGGTGTCACGGTACGTTGTTGGCATTGAGGTTCTGAGGCCAGGCCTCTCACCGCGTTATAATTCATTTTTTCAGTTTCTATTTCAAAGGAACATGAACATGGTGATGATATTGTGACACCCATCCAAGTGTGCTACCGTCGTCGCGCTCTGTTGAGCAAATAGAGCTATCTGCAGTGCTCATGATATACAAGGGCTATGGCCTCTAGTTTGTGTTCTTAGTCTCTTGCAGGCAGCTAGCTTGACTGGTGAAGCAGTTACTCCGTCTGTGGGAGCTGTAACACTGGGTAAGTCTGTTGCGGTCGAAGGAAGTACAGATGTGAGTAGAGCGAGCACTTAAATATAAATAAGCTCACCCATCGACGACGGAAATAGATAGGAAGTCCTCAAGTTTCTTGTTGGGAGGCTCAGCAAGGTCTAATAGACCGTGAGCAGGAGAGGCACCTCTGGGGCCAAATGTTGTTATGAGAAACTTGCACGAGCCGGAGCATACGTCCGCCCACCACTCGGGACGCTCTGTCTAGTCTGCAGCCGGGCTCAGCTTCAATCACGGCTTCCTCTGTTACGTTTCACAAGCTGAAATGAAGTTTCTTGTTGGGAGGCATGGCGAGGTTGATGAGACCGTGAGCGGGAGAGGTCCCTCTCTAACCCAACAACATTTGGGGCCAAATGTTATGATAAACTTGCACGAGACGGAGCATACGCCCGCCCGCCGCTTGTGACGCTCCGTCTAGTCTGCGGCCGGGGTTGGCTTCAGTCACGGCTTCCTCCACTATGTTATTAAAGCACACACGACAGCAGGCTAGCTACCTGACTTCAGATAACCAGTCAGCTGCACGAAGACGGAGCTATATTCTTTGCCCTTGAAGTCGGACCATCCGATAGCTAGCGATCCGAGGCATCGATCAACGGGACTCCCAGAGAAGAGATCTATCTCTGAATCTTCATCCCAGGAGCAGCAAGTGGTGGGAAAAACAGAAGACTGCTGCTCCTCAAGCCTCGGGAACGGACTTGCTGTTGCAGTTGCACAGCTATTAGCAGCATCCCAGCTAAATGCAAGAGCAGCCTCCCGCAGACTCCAGTGTTGAGCTTGCGGACGGTGCTGGGTGGGTCCGGTCAATTGTGCATGTAGAAGAAGCCAGAAGTTTCTCTGCGGGATGCTCGGCAAAGATCTGGGGTCAGATCTCCATTTGGAGAGCCCTCTCTGTCCTGTTAACAGTCGGGGTCGACTGTGTCCATTGTGAGAAACCTTATTGATTCGACACGCATCAAAATGTTCCTTCCACACTGCAGCCAGGGCCGGCAGCAGTTATGGCTTCTTCTACTTACATGGAAGCACCCGAAAGAGATTAAGCCTAGAAGTTTCTATGTGGGATACTCTACGAGATCTGGGGACAGATCGAGAGTGCAGAGCGGTTTTTCCTCCCATTAACAGTCGGAGACCACTGTTTTGTGTTGTAAGAAACTTCACTGAGGAGAAGCATCCGTCCTATGTGACGAGTCGGGATGCTTCTTCCGCAATTCAGTTGGGGTCGGCTGTGGTTACAGCTTCCTCTTCTTCCATGGATATGCACAATAAGGGATAGATGCCTAAAAGTTTCTAACGGAATGCTTGGCGAGGTCTGGGGGCAGACTGCGAGCTAGAGAACCTTCTCCTTTCCGTCCGGGGCCGACTGTTTTTGTGGGAGAAACTTTAGTGAGTTGGGACACCCGTTCACGCTTGCGGTTCGTGACGTTTCTTCCACACTGCAGTCGGATTTGGTTGCAGCTATGGCATCTTTCCTTGCTTCATTAATGAAGTGCGTTGACCACAGACTAGCTATCTGACTTATCAAGTTCGGGTTGATAGCTAGTCATTTGAGACCAATACAACCGTTTAACAGACTCCCGTGGTGAGCTGTCAGACAGTGCTGCGTTGATCCAGTCATCCGTTCAGTCAGATGGAGTTGACCATATTTGCGGATGGAACATTTGAATGGTGAGAGGGATACGGAGTGTGAGTCTCCATCTCTCATAGAAGGGCATTTTAAGACCATGAAAAGTCTTAAGCTCTTAAGAATATTGTTCCATCTGAATAAGTCTGCATTTAGATGAGCAGGCCGGGGATGAAAATATGTCCCTACCTGCATCATTTAATATATGCTCGGAAATAATGGAATGTGCTATTTCATTGAAAGAGCAAATCTGGGCGCAATGTCCTAAGCAGATGACCTTACCAACGTCTCAGTGGAAAGAAATATGAGGACGTGCTTCCTCGCTAAGAGTTCTTTCCAGGGCAGTCATGTATGTCACATACAACTCCGCACGACAGTGAATTTGGAGTTGGTAAGACTGATGCTGCCCTTGCATTGTCATCACATATAGATTACAAGGTGAAAAAAGCTCTCTCTGAGTCGCTCCGGTTACCGGAAATGTACTATTTGATGACACGCTTGCGTTGATATATGTGCAGGCTACAAGTAGCTTCAGTGCTCTGCTATTGAAGTTGCTGTCTCATCAACACACGTCAGCAGACTGGGATAAGCGAGGCCATTCTGCTTCTAAGAAAGCATCATGAGAATGTCTCGCGAGGGTACAATAACCCTCTTATATTTACTCTGGAAGTTGTCATTATAGCGACTCAGGAAAGGGGTATAGGTTTGATCAAGGCTATGGATCAGACCCCTCTAGGCTGACGATTAATGGAAGGTTATCATCTTCATGAGAAACTGGACATTAATCACAGAAGTTCCTTTCAAAGAGAGTCGCTTCTGGTGGAGGTAAAGGCTCTCTTATTGAAGGGAACAATTGAGGTTGACGAAACGAACTTCTTCATGGGGAGGACATAGTTTCTCCTCCTGTAAGCATCGTAATTCATACAGGTGATGGACATGACTTCTATTGCTTTCCAGTTGATGGAGGATTATCAACTTCACTGGACGTTAATCACGGAAGTTCCTTTCAAAGAGAATCGCTTCTAGTGGAGGTAAAGGCTCTCTTATTGAAGGGATCAATTGATGTCGTTGAGAATAGATTTCAGTTGCTTGCCACTTGGCGGTAGGTTACAAACCTCGCAAAAAGTGGATAAATTGTGGAAGATCAGTGGATGAGAATGTAGTCTCTGCAGGCCTGTGGCTATCAGCCCGAGTAAGCTCCACTTACAAGAATACTTGTTTGACAAACCTTCCAAGAGAGGCTTTCCTTCTGGAGGAATAAGTTTTCCTATTGAAGAAAAGTGTTAGACGTTGTCGAAATTATTCTCCAGTTTTTTATTATCGCCTGTTTCTCATCCTGAATCCAGATGGATAGTGCATAGATAGGCTGAGATATGTCTTGGCATCATAACAATTTTGTCATTGTGGATGCCATAGTAGCCTTCTGTACGGTTACAGCGGTCTTCGGTTAGCCTCTGTCCGCTTCTTTTGGGAACACAACCAAAAAGATACTGTGCTTTTCGGTTTGTTCTTCCTAGATGTCATAGACTTGAGTCTTATTGTTACACCATAGTAGCATAGCTCAATTCATGAGTGAGATTTTTTCAGTATTATGCAGTGGCATAACTGAATTTATTATCTCTTGGGACAGCAGTCTCTTGGGGAATTCAGGGCTGTTTATATAGCGGCTCTTCATTCCCTACCTTGCGCGACGATAACTGGAAGTCTCCATTAAGTGAGCCTTCAGGATCGCAACTTACACCCATATATCTGTCTTCACGTAGATGATGACTTATAAGCTATGGCTAGCATTGTAAGTCTCTTTAGTGAGCTTCTAGGGCCTCAGTTATCAGCTTTTAATGGTCTTCACATACAGGAAGACCTTTAGCTGCTATAGCCAGGCTGAGGTAGTTGTCGGACATGATACCGTTTGTTAGAGGAGGTTATTCGCTTCAAACCAGTATGGTTTGGTGTGAGTTATTATGTAAATACGGTGTATTTGTTCATCACGTCCTTCTCCACCCTTGCGGTTCCTATATACTGGGCAAGATGTAGTTTTCTTCTCGTAGGCCTCGTTTGCATTTAAGTATATACATGCATTTCATGACTTCTCAGTTGGCGGCTGGGTCGTGTTCTATGGCGACCTCATGGGCACATCCACTTTTAAGTTGGTTTGTTTCCTGTGGTTGTTCGTCTATATGTCATATACGAGTATATGATTCATCATCAATAAATTGCTAGCCTTTGGGTACCTGTAAGGCTGTCTAGTCAGTTAACTGGTATTCAGATGATTACATGTAGGATTTCAATGCTTGCGCGCATAATAAGTGTTTTATTAGGCAGATGCATTATTGTATGTTATGGCCCTTAGAAACAATGAATTATTTCGGGGCGGTCCATGATGAGTCTGTTAATCATAGCTCGTTCCATTTCTAAATCCAGGTTTCTATATATTTTGGTACACAATCGAATATAACTTGTCTATACATTCTTGTATATTCACAAGTTTCTGGGAGCATAGATATCGGATAGAACACGTCTGAGAGTGTTATTTATTGGAATTTATTGTACACCTGAATGGGGTCATCTGTGGGTTACCTCGGAAGTGTGTTTAATCTCCAGAGATCGTCCATTGTGATTCTATTGGACATGTGTATGTTATATATTATATCACTGGTTTTCAACCTATCTACGTATGCCGACTCCGGTATACGTTACAAGTGGGCACTATTAATTACCAGGATCACCGCGATAGCCTTAGCTTCTGCAGTGGCGTTAAGCACCAATTTATTAATAATAATTAATATCTGGGTGCCTGTTCGATGAATATAATTATATTGTTATTTGGTACCGCTTTTACTGATTCCAGAGCACTCCCCTCTTTGTTTTTGAAAAAGATTTTTTAGCTCAACTTTGGCGAAGCCAAATTTGAGCTTATGCCATGGCCAGTCGTCCGTTTGTCCATCTGTCCATCTGTCCGTCAACAATTCAATACAGCTCGGGCTAGAGGCCGTATTTATGAACCGATCTTTATGAAACTTCTTGTGTACCTTTGTTATGACCATGGGACGAGAACGAGTGTTTTGGGGTCCAATCCGAAATTCAAGTTGGCCGCTGGCAGCCATTTTGTGCAAAATTAGGTGCAATCAGATTTTTGCGCAGAACTTCCATATGAAAGCGCTGATTTGAATAATTTTTTGTATGAATGTGTAGTATCATGGGATACATCACATATAATACGGGGTTTTTTCTCATGCATAAATTATGCAAATTAGACTAACTTTGATTATTTTGTGTTACTTTCAGCACTTTAAGTGCAAATGCCAATATGGCTCGGGCTAGAGGCCTTATTTATGAACCGATCTTTACGAAACTTCTTGGGTACCTTTGGTATCACCGTGGGACGAGAACGAGTGTTTTGGGGTCCAGTCCAAAATTCAAGATGGCCACCAGCAGCCATTTTGTACAAAATTAGGTGCAATCAGATTTTTGCACAGAACTTTCATATGGAAGCGCTGATTTGAATAATTTTTTGTGTGAATGTTTAGTACCATGGGATACATCACATATGATACAGGGTTTTTTCTCGTGCAGAAATTATGCAAATTAAATGAACTTCGATTTTTTCAGTGCTACTTACGCACGGTAAGTACACATGTCAATACGGCTTGGGCTAGAGTCAGTATTTATGAACCGATCTTCACGAAAAGTCTTGGGTACCTTTGTTATCACCTTGGGACGAGAATGAGTGTTTCTGGGTGCGGTCCAAAATTCAAGATGGCTGCCAGTGGCCATTTTGTACCGAAATTAGGTCTAATCAGTTTTTTGTACACAACTTCTATACGGCTCAGGCTAGAGGCCGTATTTATGAACCGATCTTTACGAAACTTCTTGGGTACCTTTGTTATCACCGTGGGATGAAAACGAGTGTTTTAAGGGTGTGGTCCGAAATTCAAGATGGCCACCAGCAGCCATTTTGTACCAAAATTAGTGCAATCAGTCTTTTGTACAGAACTTCTGTATGAAAATTCTGATTTGAATAAATTTTTGTTTGAATGTTTAGTAACATGGAATACATCACATATAGTACAGGTTTTTTTTCTCGTGCAGAAATTATGCAAATTAGATGAACTTTGATTTATTCAGTGCTACTGATACACTGTAAAGTGCACATGTTAATAATACAGCTCAGGCTAGAGGCTGTATTTATCAACCGATTTTCACGAAACTTCTTGGGTACCTTTGTTATCATCTTGGGACGAGAACGAGTGTTTCTGGGTGTGGTCCAAAATTCAAGATGGCTGCCAGTGGCCATTTTGTACCAAAATTAGGTCCAATCAGTTTTTTGTCACAACTTCTATACAGCTCGTATTTAACACTGATCTTCACGAAACTTCTTGGGTACCTTTGTTTTCACCTTGGGACAGGAATGAGTGTGTTTTGGGGTGCCTTTGTTATCCAGTGGCCATTTTGTACCGAAATTAGGTCCAATCAGTTTTTTGTCACAACTTCTATACAGCTCGTATTTAACACTGATCTTCACGAAACTTCTTGGGTACCTTTGTTTTCACCTTGGGATAGGAATGAGTGTGTTTTGGGGTGCCTTTGTTATCACTGTGCTATGAGAACAAATATTTTGAGGTTCAGTTAGACCCACTCTGGGACTCAAAGATTTCTTTTCTAGTTTAGCATAGATCTGACTGTCACCCACCTTCACAATACTTTACTTATACATTTGTTACAGTCTACGGTCAGTATTTATGAACAGACCGTTACGATATGTTATATGTACCTTTGTTATCGGGTCATTACCTAGATGTTTGTCATTGCTGTGTCACATACTATACATGTACATGTCTTAACAAGTTGAGCTACAGTGTCATTGACACTTTCATTAACTCTTCTCCGGCTTGATAAGTGTGTAACTATGAGTGAAGCTGTTTTGTCTGTAGATTATATCCTGGATACAGCTTGTGCACTATTATATATGGCGTATGTTTGTTGGGGTTAACCTCTCATTCTCAAATACGCCATCCTAATTTTTGGTTCACCAATGATAGTTGTGGGAGCCAATGGCATAGTCCTCATGTCGGCATCCGGATTCATACATTTTGAACTTTTGTGTGCAGGTTTTGATTTTTTTTTTTTTTTTTTTTTTTTTGCTTTTTTTTTTTTATGTCAGCATGCTTTTCAGGGATAGTAATATTTTATTCAACCCTTTCCATGCTTAGTTACTTGAATTTTGGACTTTTGTGTACAGGTTTTTGACTTTTGTGTGCTGGTTTTGATATTTGTCTTTTTTTTTCTTCCAAGGAGTAATTTACCTTGCAGTATATTGCCTTGGTTCCAGTTTTATGTTAGAATGCTTCTTAGGGCCAGTATTATATTATTTAACCCTTTCCCTACTTATTTACCTTAATTTTTTACTTTTGTGTGCAGGTTTTGAGGTTTGTCTTTCTTTTCTTCCAAGTGGTGACTTACCTTGTAGCATATTGCCATGGTTTCTATTTTATGTTAGGATGCTTCTTGGGGCTAGTATTATATTATTTAACCCTTTAGCTGCTTATTTACTTTTAATTTTGGACTTTTGTGTGCAGGTTTTTGACTTTTGTGTACAGGTTTTGATATTTTTTTTAAGTGGAGTTTTACCTCACTGGCAAATTGCCATGGTGGTTACTGTAACATTTTCAGGGTATTTTTCTAAATTTTAACCCTTTGAAACAAATGTGATACTTTTTTTACTTTTATGTGCAGGTTTTGACGTTTTTCTTTCTTTTCTTCCAAGTGGATATTTTTCTGGTAGAGTTTCACCTTACTGGGATATTGCCATGGTGGTTACTGTGACATTATCAGGGTATATTTTTATACTGTACCAATGACCCAGACATAGCTGGTGCTAACTCTTAAAATATAGGGCCAAACACAAATTTTGCCCCCCAATCCCCAAAATTTGCATCTAAAACTAAAGAAAACATGTCCTGAGAGGCCCTCCACACTTCGCCCCTACTGCGCATGCGCAGTGTCAAGGACGTTCCGAAATTGGCGCCATTTATCATTCTAAGTTTGGCCCTTCATCAGTTAACATCTGACTGATCTTTGTGCTTTTAAATCTCAGTTTAAATGATGCCAGACACATAAATATTAGTGAAATGGTGATTCTAAGGAGGATAGAAAAGGAGGAGAGGAAAAGAATGTGTGACAGAATATTATCAGGGCTGTAACTTAAAATTTTTTAATGAAATTATGTTAAGTTACCTATTTTCAAGGCAGCAGCCATTTTGTTGTCATTCTGATTATTTAGTTACACTGTTTTTTCAAGTGTTGTTCCTCTCTCCCTGTCCTTTAAGTTCCCCCTTGCTATTCTCCCATGCTTTTGGCATAATTTCTGTAATTATTATTACTAAAATTTCTTGGGAGTTTTAGCTGAATAACAGAATGAATTCTGTTCTTTCCCCATGTTTACGTCTTCACCTACGGGTGGTTAGGCGTTGTGTTCTGCATCTACCATCTGATGTTCTGCAGTTTCTTCCCTGGAAGTCTCTGTTTTGCATCAGATGGTGTATTTTTGGTAACTGATTTCGGGCCTGGGTGCCTGGAGTCTTATTTTAGTGTTTTTACACTCTTTGTTTACATTTACAACAGCCCTCTGTGTGAGGGGGGGATTTCTAAATAATAATATCTTTATGTTATTTTAATCATAACTAGATACATTATTATTGTTCGTAAGTGTTGAATAAATTGTTTAAAATATTTTTAAAATTTTTGTCCACACTTAGGCTTGGGATCCATTGGGGCTCAACGTTACTTTTCAGAAACTTGGGCTGTTCTGAAAAAATATTTTTTCAAAATATTTTGATTTCAATTATTTTTTCTATATTAATGGATCATATTATTATTATGTATTTTGATTGCCAGGGGTTAGTGCGAGTACCAGGACTTGTTTTCTTTTCACATTGAAAGGATATTGATCAATTGTTTTAAGAGGAAGTCTTCCTCTGACCTTATTATCATTCTTTATGTGGTCAGTGTACTCGCATTAACTCCTGTTCTGTATCGTATGATTTCGATGACAATATGGGAAGCGTATGTCACGGTATGTTGTTGGGGATTTGGACACTCCGGTCCTTTCCCCGCAGGGTCACTCTACTTTATCAATTTCTATTTCAGACGATCAAGATTAGGGTGATGTATCTGTGATGTCTTCCAACAGTGTGCCTCCGTCGTCACAATTAATGAAGGGCTAGCGGAAAAGTGCTCATATAATACGCCAATTGCCTAAGAGGACCCTAGTAGGTTCGACGGCCTTTGACGTCCGCTAGCTCGCCCGGTGTAGCGTCCATTCACCGAATGGTTCGGCAGCCGGGTTCGTCCGTTGCGGTCTAGAAGGAATTTTGGGCTGATGCGAGCACTATAAAATTAACTTAATGCACACCCAGTGACGGCGGATCGGAGGGAGAACGGAGGAAGCCTTTTAGTCCGGTTCATAGCTCGTTCCGGTCCATCCGGACGGCAAGCGAGAGAGGCCCCTCTCTCGTTCAACAACATCTGGCCCCAGATGTTGTGGTACAAATGTGTCGTTAGCGGAGCATACGTCCGTCGCTCGGGACGCTCCGTTGTATAGGCAGTCCGCTGAGACTGCTAAGGCTTCCTCTTCTCGTCAGCGCACATGACCGCACCTTGGCTGCGTGACCGCCGATATATTACCAGCTTCGCCGATCAAGGATTCTTCGGCGACCAGGTCACACCATCCGGCAGCCAGGGATTCGAGACCGATGGACTCCGGACGTTCGCATAGGAAAAGTATGCGGGAGCCATCTGATGCGGAGCTGCCCTCGGCGAAGCAGCGATAGACTGCGCCTCCGCAGGTCTCGACGCCGGACATTCTTGTGCACATAGCACAGCTTATCGCAGCATCCCAGCAGCCGACAGAAACGGTGTCGGATCGAGAATTATCCGACAGCGCTGGGTCGATAGCCGGGGACTCGAGGCCTGCAGACTCCGGACGTTCGCATAGGAGGTGTGCGGGAGTCAACGTACACGGAGCTTCCAGCGGCAATGCATCGTAAGTCCGCTACTGCACAGGCCTCGGGAACGGACGTGCTTTCCTTAATAGCACAGTTTATCGCAGCATCCCAGCATCAACTGAATCTGTCGCATATATTTTATCCGACGATGCTGGGTCGGGACGCTCCGCGGAAGCGGGTACGGACGTCCGAAAGTTTCATCCGGTCCGACGGGATACCGAAAGGGATTCGGTGGATTTCAAGCTTTCCCTTTCGGAACAACATATGCTGCGATGCCGGATAAGAAACTGATAGCGTCGGTGGACTTAGAAATTTTTGGTTCGGTTCAGGGACATCGTCCCTCAGTTCCGACATAGTCCAATAATGTCACACAAACTTTCGAATTATTGAACGACGCTATATATATTATTATTTTATGCTTGCTATCCAAGCATTTCTGGTTTCTTGTTCGAAGACTTATGGAGATGTCTTTCAAAAGTGTGCCTCTGTCGTCATAGTTAATGAAGAGTTAGCGGCAATAAGTGCTCATGGAATATGTCTATCGCTTACGGAGTGACATTCGCTAGCTCACCCGGTGTAGCGTACATTCATCGAATGGTTCGGCTGCCGGGTTCGTCCGTTGCGGTCTAGAAAGGAGATTTGGGTGATGCGAGCACTTTAATTACTTTAGTACTCACCCAGTGACGGCAGATTGAGGACAGATCGGAGGAAGCCAACAACATAGGGGACCGCATGTTGTGGCTCAGATATTTTACATTCGGAGCATATGTCCGTTGCTCGGGACGCTCCGTTATATTGACAGTCCGAGAGACTGTCTTTAATGCTTCCTCATCCTCACAGCAGGGCACACGACCGCACATTGGCTACGTGACCTCGAGTATCCGATCAGTTTCGGCATTCAGTGATTCCACAGCGAATAGGTCGTGCCATCCGGTAGCCAAGGGACACGAGGCCTATACTCTCCGTTCGCTCGCATATTGGAAGTATGCACGGGGTAACGATCTCGGAGCTTCCTGCGGCAATGCATTGTAAGACCGCTGCTCCTCAGGCCTCAGTGACGGACGTGCTATCCGAGTTAGCACAGTTGTTTCGCAGCATCCCAGCAATTGACGGTTTCTCGGTCGAATCAGGAATTATCCGACGGCGCTGGGTCGGTGCGGTCCGCGGTTGCATCAAGCTACGGACGACCGAACGCTTTATAGGGTCCGACAGGATGGCGAAAGGGATTCGAAAGATTTCGAGTCTTCCCTTTAGTAGTATCGGAAGATGCCTTTCATATCTTCTGGCATTTCTTCCAGTGATTATTTTTCGGACTTCATTGCTACGATCTTGGATAAGAGACTTATAGCGTCATTGGACTCTGATTTTTCGATCGGTACAGGGACTTTGTCCCTGACTTACCGACGCAGCCCAATATTGTCATTACAACATGTGTTTTAATTTTCGACGCTATATATTTATATATATATACAAGCCTGCTACTAAGCATGATAGTTTAGTTTCTTGTCCGCGTGGCTCATTTCTGCCATTTTATCTTTTTTACATATAGTTTATTTTGGCAGAGCAGGGCATACCGAGAGTTCATATGCGTCTAGACGGTGTGATTAAAGACTGCATATATTCTTTTTCGCCGTTTATGTCTTTTCCAATTTCAATGTTGGGAACGACATTATGTATAGTAGACTTAACTTAGACGCTTTATTATACGTAATTCGCCTTACTGAGGTGTTATCATTACGTCTTCAAGAAAAGATTTACGGGATATTATTCTCAATGTAATTTCTTTTGAGGGCAGTAGTTTGTTCACGTATAACTCCGCCCTTCAGTGGCTGATTGGAGTTGGTTAGACGTGATGCAGCCCTAGCTACATCCACGCGTGGATAGTAGGTTAAGAACTCTCTCAGAGTCGCTTCGTTCTCGGAGGAGCTTCTCTTCGACGGCAACTTTCCGGCAATCCATGAATTGCTTGATTTATACATTCTCTTGTCTATCTAGTGTTACAAGAGATTCAGACTGGGGCAAACATTCGGTGGTTGACTCAGAGAGTGCCGCCGCAGTTGCCGGACCCGAGTGTGGCTGTTATGACGGTTGCCAGTCAAACAGATTGGGATATATACTGATCCCTACGGATTCGAAGTGCCAGGGTCTTTGGGTTCCGCAGTCTTTTAGCTATCAGTTTAACTTCCGCGGAATAATGTTTTTTAGGCTTGCTTTATGTCATTGCATGAACATTATTCAGAAACGCATGCCCAAATTCCTGTCCTTTAATTCGACAGTAGTGGCGTATCTCCGGAACCAGGGAGGCACTCTTTCGTTTTCCGTTATTCAATTTAATGGAAAGAATCCGTCTGTTGGTTATAGTACACCAAGTTCAGTTTTGGTCCGTCATATTCTGGGTCGTCTGATTGTTTTATCGCACTCCCGTTCTCTTACGGGTCGCTTGTTGCTGTCAGAATGGACTCTCAACAAACAAGTATTCAATCAGATTTGCTATCTATGGGAGCGCCCAATGATGTTTTATTTATGACACAGCTTGCTAATCAATTGCAGACGTATGTGTTGCCTTGTCCAGATCTCTGAGCTAATACTGTTAACGCTCTATTGATCTATAGGACGGAATGATAGGATACGCGTATCCTCCGGCGCTGTTGTTTTAGCAGGTATTGCTAAGATAAACAACCACAATACATTTCTGTTGATAGCATCTCTATCTTCACAGAGATCATGAGTAATTTACTCTCTTGTCTACTGTGGATCTTAACGTGAAATCTTCCTCTATGTGAGGATCTTTTTTCACTGGGTAAATCGTGTCTTCTTTATCACAACCAGCAAGGTCGCAACCTTCATGTATTCCGTTGTGTGGTCCGTATTGCATTGTAAGCACTGTACTGGACGAGCTTTGGACGCGATTTCTTACTATAGGAGATCCTCTTCTTCGCTATTCTATGCGACTAAAGTGGAGGCTCTTCCGTCGTGGTGTAGGGATCATTATGTTCATATGGTTGATCCCTCCATACTACTCATTGCTATTTTTTAGTATACTTGTTTCACAAGATCTACTGCAGCCTGTTGTTATTTAGGTTATAGGTTTATGTTACCTCATACCTATGCACTCTACGACAGTTTACAATTGAGTCTTTTGTCTCTTTATCTAAGTCAGTTAGTAACTTTTTGATAAATAGACTTAGAATCTTTAGATTAAATTCCTATACGGATTTTAACTTCAGGTTCTTATTTAGCTAAGTAATCATTTGAGCCTCTGGAAACAGTAGTTTTCAAATTCTGACCTTTTAGACAGTAATTCTGTTGGTTTCTCTTTTACTGTAGAGTCAGTGAGTTTCATGCACTATCGATGGATGATTTTCACTTTCATAGTTTCGGAATCAATACTTCCGTTACTATTTAGGTTGGATTGTTGCATAAGAATTAGGCTCCTATTATCCGGAACCTATTATTTTAAGGTCCTTCCGTCTTCATATGGGCATAGGCCTTTACTCTTTCCGGGTACAGTTTATGTATTTATAAACAGATATCTGTTTATTACAAGGGCGTAAGCTTCTTCTGTCTTGATGTCTAGTAGAAGGACGTTACGCTCCATTTTATTGTTAATGGATTCTATTAACTAGCGTACTGCTTATGGTATATCATTGGCTTAGCAGTTGTGCTTAGATTTCGGCTCATGAAGTAAGAGTTCTTCTACTTCTTGGGCTTACATTAATAGTGTTGCTATTATAGATTTTTGAAGGCTGCTCATTGCGCTCAGCCATCCATTCATGAATTTTATCTCAGAAATATTGAGTCCATTTCTGGAGGCCTCTATTGTTAGGTCTATTATCTACTGCTCAGAATGTCATTCACTTAACAGTTGCTACTATAGCTAGGTAGGCTGTCTGTTTCGGCAGTGTCTCCGTTCGGCTGCCCTCTTCGCTCTGGGCTATTTGACCCAGGGCAAGAAAAAGGGGGGGGGGGGGGGAGGGTGTTCCCTTGGGTCACCTGTTTTTACTATGAAAACAAGGGGATACCTCCTCCGGAGTTAGTAATTCTGAGCTGTTATTGGGATGGTTGTTTAGTGAGAAGTTTAAGTTTATAAAATTCATTCAAGTCTTAGTTTTTAAAGTATAGCTTTTGAATATTGCATATGTCAACGGACATGATTATGCAATTCTCACACACTTTTAGGAGTATAAGAGTCTCTATTCTTTAGACTTACTTTATTATTGGCTTACTTTAAAAAATTATTAGTATAAGGATTATTGGATATTAATAGAGTACATGGATGTATGAAGCTCAATTTTTGGAAGGTGTTGTATCTTTCTAATTTATCATAAATAAGAAGGATACATGTAAGACCTATTACTTCTTTTCCCTACAGGGGATGACTCTATTTTATTTTATTGAGCGTATTCCATTTTGCTCTATGTCCTTGGCCCTCCAGCCTTTTTACTATTCAGCTATGTCTGGGTCATTGGTACAGTATAAAAATGTTAAAAAATTTATAGTAATTTATATATTTTTTATACTTACCAATGACCCAGACGGGGATGGCCCTCCCAGGAGTTGGGAACTCTTGCCTCCCCGCTGAGTACATAGCGCTTACCAGGCACTGGTTATTAGAATGATAAATGGCGCCAATTTCGGAACGTCCTTGACACTGCGCATGCGCAGTAGGGGCGAAGTGTGGAGGGCCTCTCAGGACATGTTTTCTTTAGTTTTAGATGCAAATTTTGGGGATTGGGGGGCAAAATTTGTGTTTGGCCCTATATTTTAAGAGTTAGCACCAGCTATGTCTGGGTCATTGGTAAGTATAAAAAATATATAAATTACTATAAATTTTTTAACTTTTCTCAATTTTAACCCATTGAAACAAATGTGATACTTTTTTTTTTTACTTTTATGTGCAGGTTTTGTGGTTTGTCTTTCTTTTCTTCAAAGTGGAGACTTACCTTGTATCGTATTGCCATGGTTCCTATGTTAAGTTAGCATGCTTCTTGGCCTATTATTATATTATTTAACCCTTTAGCTGCTTATTTACTTTAATTTGGACTTTTGTGTGCAGGTTTTGGACTTCTTTTTATGCGCCCATTTGAAAAACGGACGTATTATGTTATGGCGCTGTCCGTCTCTCCGCTGTCCATCTGTCTGTCCGGGGACAGTTGTATTCCGTGCTCTACAGAGCGTGATTTCAATCGGATTTAAAAAATATTTGATATACTGCACAACCAGAATAAGATCTTGCGCAAGTTTGAATTTGTTCGACAGTTTTCCTAGTAGTTATTCCCCCTTTAATACTTAGAAATCGAGCAAATTATGCTTTCCGTGCTCTACAGACTGTCAACTTAATCAGATTCTTTTCAAATTTAATACGCAGCTTCATGGCCATAATATCTCGCACAAGTTCATATTTGGGTCGTGTTCGGTTGTTTTCTTAGGAGTTATTGCCCTTTTCATACTTAGAAATCAGTCAAATTATGCTTTCTGTGCTCTACAGTCCGTGAACTTAATCGGATTCTTTTGAAATTTAATATGTGGCTTCATGAGCATGGCATCTCACACAAGTGCAAATTTGGGTCATGTTTGTCGATTTCCGTAGGAGTTATTGCCCTTTTCATACTTAGAAATCGGTCAAATTATGCTTTCCATGCTCTACAGTCTGTGAACTTAATCAGATTCTTCTCTCAAAAAAAAAATAAACGGGTGTATAATGCCCCGGTAGTTTTTTTTTACTCCAGCCACCCCTTTACATTGGCTACCTGTTGGTGAGCCACAGGGTACTGATACCCTTCCTAGTTAGGGCTTAGACCAGACTTGTTACATCCAATTAGAATAATCATTCATGCTAGGAATACGGAATTACTTGAATTTGGCTCCTTATTTATGATATGTCTTCTCTATTACTGTATAGAGAGACATACATGTAATTCCTTTTAAATTTAATTTCCTTTCACCCTGGATTACAGGCAGTTGTGGTCAGAGGCCCTTGGGGGCCCCTGGCCATAATTATGATGGAGCTCTCAGATACAGGATGCACCGGGCCGACCATGGTTCGGCCTGGTGTGAGAAAATTTTGAAAATTATGGATGAAAAACTCCAAATCCTTCACTCTAGAGAGGAGAATTCAGTGGTCTTTTAATGGAAGAATCCCACATTTCACTTTCGGTTTACTGTAAGCGGAGACAACAGAACGGCGTGTTGATGAAAAACTCTATTCCAGCGCGCAGAGAAATTTCATTTATGCACATGAGCCTGTAAATTATTAACTTCTCTGCGGGGGCCCAATTTTTTAAAGAGGGGGCCCCAAAAATACCTACAAATTTCTTTTTTCTTTGAGCCCTTGGGGCCCCCCTGGAGCCCGGGGCCCCTGGCCATTGGCCACCCAGGCCCTATGGACGGCCGCCACTGATTACATGCTTGGGAACTATGTTGGTCTGCTAATTCTGAAGTCCTAGGCCCTCCGCCTTTTTACGATTCAGCGAGTCTGGGCCATTGGTTTATAGTAGTATAAAAATATGATAAATTTAAAGTAATTTGTATATTTTTATGTGTACCCATACCATGTATGGTACACATAATGTTGGCATCTGGGGTGGCCCTCTGTTGTTCGTCCATCCTTTGTCTGTCCGTCCATCTGTCTGTCTGCCCATCCAGCGTCCGTATCCATTTCTTTGGCATTCGATAACTTAAAAAATATTGTAGATTGTCATGTTACTTTATATTTGTGTTCAGGTTACTGATGTGCTGAGCTGTATAGTTTTTGGTGTAAATCTGATAATTTGATCCTGAGATATTAACCCTTTATCCTTCAAATTGAAAATTCTGCCACTCACTTTTTGAAAAATATTGCTTGGATTGTCATGTTACTTCATATATATCTTCAGTTTACTGATGTTCCGAGCTGTATAGTTTTTGGTGTAAATCTGATAATTTAATCCTGAGATATTAACCCTTTATCCTTCAAATTGAGAATTCCTCCAATCCCTTTGGCATGAGATAACTCAAAAAATATCAGTCCGATAATTTGGAAATCCAGAGAGACACAAGACAGAAAATATATTCTGCTTACAATTTGTCTCGGGGGATTCATACCTAGACCACAGACTATATAACAACAATTGATCGTCTTTACACCAACATCTCACAAGAGAACCTTCAAACTGGTGTCTTTGAAACATACTTTAGTGACCACAAAGCAATATGGATAACATATCCCATCAGAAGTAACCTGTCATGAATTGGACAAATTCCCTGCTGAAAATTTCTCTGGTGAGTTCATTTCCAGAAATTTGGTTTAAATCTGAAATATATCACCACCCGAGTGCAACAAAGTGCCATCTGCAATGAGCTAGCATTTCAGATGGCCTCTTACTGCACTCAAGAGGTGATATTATCATTTAACCCTTTACCCAACATAGCAGTAAAAAATGGCCAGAAAATAACCCCATATAGGTATCACAAAGCACAAAGTAACTTTTTACTGCCTCAATAAAACCATACAAACATGGATACCCTTTTTTCATTCCTGATATACTTACACTTCTACCCAATAAAAAATTTCTCCTGAGGCATATAATGATGGAAAAAGTATTCATCCGGTTTGGAACACATAATGTCAGCATCTAGAGGTTATTTTCCATTGATGTGCCCTTGTTTGACCATCCATTCAGCTATCTGTCTATCCATCTGTTTGGCAATTGTACCCTTTTTTTTAAGTAATTGTTAATTTAAAAAAATGTCTTTTTGGTTATAATATTTTCATAAATACTTTCAGATAACAAAGAGGGTGTGCTGACAAAATGCCCTCACATGATTTTACCTGTCCACAAAATTGGTCCTGAGATAATAACAGCTTTCTACTAGTTGCGTGTATCGGGTACACATCTGACGATTTAATCAGCCTATATTTTTATACTGTACCAATGACCCAGACATAGTTGCTGGTGCTAACTCTTAAAATATAGGACCAAACACAAATTTTGCCCCCCAGTCCCCAAAATTTGCATCTAAAACCAAAGAAAACATGTCCTGAATGGCCCTCCACACTTCACCTCTACTGCGCATGCGCAGTGTCAAGGACGTTCCGAAATTGGTGCCATTAATTATTCTTAGTTTGGCCGTTCATCAGTTAACATCTGACTGATCTTTGTGCTTGTAAATCTCAGTTTAAATGATGCCAGACACATAAATATTAGAGAAATGGTGATTCGAAGGAGGAGAGGAAAAATGTGTGACAGAAAATTATCAGGGCTGTAACTTAAATTTTTTTAATGAAATTATGTTAAGTTACCTATTTTCGAGGCAACAGCCATTTTGTTGTCATTCTTGTTATCAAGTTACACTGTTTGTTCAGTGTTTTCCTCTCTCCCTTTCCTTTAAGTCCCCTCTTGCTATTCTCCCATGCTTTTGGCATATTTTCTGTAATTTTATTACTAAATTTTCTTGGGAGTTATAGCTGAATAACAGAATGAATTCTGTTCTTTTCCCCATGTTTACGTCTTCATCTATGGGTGGTTAGGCGTAGTGTTCTGCATCTACCATCTGATGTTCTACAGTTTCTTCCCTGGAAGTCTCTGTTTTGCATCAGATAGTGTATTATTGGTAACTGATTTCGGGCCAGGGTGCCTGGAGTCTTATTCTAGTGTTTTTACACTTATTGTTTACATTTACAACAGCCCTCTGTGTGAGGGGGGATTTCTTGAAAATAATATCTTGATGTTAATTTAATCATAACTAGATACATTATTATTGTTTGTAAGTGTTGCATAAATTGTTTAAAATATTGTTAAAATTTTTGTCCACACTTAGGCTTGGGATCCATTGGGGCTCAACGTTACTTTTCAGAAACTTGGGCTGTTCTGAAAAAATATTTTTTCAAAATTTTTTGATTTCAATTATTTTTCTATGTTAATGGATCATATTATTATGTATTTTGATTGTCAGGGGTTGGTGCGAGTACTAGGACTTTGTTTTCTTTTCACATTGAAAGGATTTTGGTCAATTGTAATAAGAGGAAATCTTCCTCTGACTTTTATAATCATTGTATATGTAGTCAGTGTACGCGCACTAACTCCTGTTCTGTATGTGATAATTTCGATGACAACATGGGAAGCGTGTGTCACGGTATGTTAGTGGGGAATTGGACATTCCGGTCCTTTCCCCACAGGGTCACTCTACTTTATCAATTTCTATTTCAGACGATCAAGATTAGGGTGATGTATCCATGATGTCTTCCAAAAGTGTGCCTCCGTCGTCACAATTAATGAAGAGCTAGCGGAAAAGTGCTCATGTAAATACGCCAATTGCCTAAGAGGACCCTAGTAGGTTCGACGGCCTTTGACGTCCGCTAGCTCGCCCGGTGTAGCATCCATTCATCGAATGGTTCGGCAGCCGGGTTCGTCCGTTGCGGTCTAGAAGGAGTTTTGGGGTGATGCGAGCACTATAAATCAACCAAATGCACACCCAGTGACGGCGGATTAGAGGGAGAACGGAGGAAGCCTTTTAGTCCGGTTCCTAGCTCGTCCAGGTCCATCCGGACGGCGAGCGAGAGACAAAATGTTTCGCATTCGGAGCATACGTCCGCCGCTTGGGACGCTCCGACATATAGTCAGTCCGGAGAGACTGTCAATAAGGCTTCCTCATTCTCATGGTAGCGCACACGACCGCTCTTGGCTACGTGACCTCGGATATCCAGTCAGCTTCGCCAATCAGAGAATCATCGGCGACCAGGTCACACCATCCGGTAGCCAGGGACATGAGGCCTGCAGACTCCGGACGTTCGCATAAGAAAGTGTGCGGGAGTCAACGTACACGGAGCTTCCGGCGGCAATGCATCGTAAGACCGCTACTGCACAGGCCTCGGTGACGGATGTGCTATCCCAAATAGCACAGCTTATCGCAGCATCCCAGCAATGACTGAATCTGTCACATCATGTATTATCCGACGATGCTGGGTCGGGACGCTCCGCGCAAGCAGGTACGGATGTCCGAAAATTTCATCTGGTCCGACGGGATGCCGAAAGGGATTCGGAGGATTTCGAGCTTTCCCTTTCGGAACAACATATGCTGTTGTGTATGTCATCTGACTTTATCTTCTACAGGTTCTTTCGTCGGACCAGAATGCTGCGATGCCGGATAAGAAACTGATAGCGTCGGTGGACTTAGAAATTTTTGGTTCGGTTCAGGGATATCATCCCTCAGTTCCGACATAGTCCAATAATGTCACACAATCTTTCGAATTATTGAACGACGCTATATATATTATTATATGCTTGCTACTACCAAGCATTTCTGGTTTCTTGTTCGCAAAGTTACGGAGATGTCTTTGAAAGTGTGCCTCTGTCGTCATAGTTAATGAAGAGCTAGCGGCAATAAGTGTTCATGGAATATGTCTTTCGCCTAAGAGGTCCCTTGTAGGATCGACCGAGTGACATTCGCTAGCTCACCCGGTGTAGCGTCCATTCATCGAATGGTTCGGCAGCCGGGTTCGTCTGTTGCGGTCTAGGAAGGAGATTTGGGTGATGCGAGCACTATAATACTTTAGTACTCACCAGTGACGATGGATTGAGGACAGATGGAGGAAGCCTGTTAGTCCGGTTCCTGGCTCGTCCAAGTCCGTCCGGGCTGTGAGCGAGAGAGGTCCCTCTCTCGTACAACAACATAGGGGGCCGCATGTTGTGGTTCAGATATTTCGCATTCGGAGCATATGTCCGTCGCTCGGGACGCTCTGTTATATTGACAGTCCGAGAGACTGTCGATAATGCTTCCTCATCCTCACAGCAGCGCACACGACCGCACATTGGCTACGTGACCTCGAGTATCCGTCCAGTTTCGTCATTCAGTGATTCCACGGCGAACAGGTCATGCCATCCGGTAGCCAAGGGACACGAGGCCTATACACTCCGTTCGCTCGCATAAAAGAAGTATGCACGGGGTAACGATCACGGAACTTCCAGCGGCAATGCATTGTAAGACCGCTTCTCCACAGGCCTCAGTGACGGACGTGCTATCCAAGTTAGCACAGTTTATCGCAGCATCCCAGCAATCGACAGATTCTCGGTCGGATCAGGAATTATCCGACGGCGCTGGGTCGGTGCGCTCCGCTGTTGCATCAGGTTCGGAAGACCGAACGCTTTATAGGGTCCGACAGGATGGCGAAAGGGATTCGGACGATTTTGAGCTTTCCCTTTTGGAACAACGGAAGCTGCCATACATTTCTTCCGGCATTATCTTCCAGAGGTTGTTCCTTCGGACTACATTGCTGCGATGTTGGATAAGGTTCAGGGACATTGTCCCTGACTTACCGACACAGTCCAATAATGTCATTAGAACATTTGTATTATTTATCGACGCTATATATATATAAGCCTGCTACCAAGCATGATAGTTTAGTTTCTTGTCCGCAATGCTCAATTCTGCCTTTTATCATTTATAGGAATAATTTATTTTGGCAGAACAGGGCATACTGAGAGTTCATATGCATCTAGACGGCGGGGTTAAAGACTGGAATTTATCTTTTTCGCCGTCTATGTCTTTTCCAACCACTATGTTGGAATCGACAATGATGTCTAATAGACTTAACTTAGACGCTTTATCATACGTAGTCCACCTTACTGAGGCGTTTCAAGAGAAAGAATTCCGGGATATGATCCTCAATGTGATTTCTTTCAAGGGCAGTAGTTTTTCCACGTATAACTCCGCCCTTCAGTGGCAACCTGGAGTTGGTTAGACGTGACGCAGCCCTAGCTACATCCACGCGCGTGGATAGTAAGGTGAAGAACTTTCTCAGAGTCGCTTCGGTCTCGGAGAAGCTTCTCTTCGACGGCAACTTTTCAGCAATTCATGAATTGCTCGATATACACGTTCTCTTGTCTATCAAGTGTAGCAAGAGATTCAGACTGGGGCAAACATTCGGTGGTTGACTCGGAGAGTGCCACTGCAGTTGCCGGATCCGAGTTTTATAATTATGACGGTTGCCAGTCAGATGGGTTGGGGTACAATATTGATCCCAACGGATTCGAAGTGCCAGGGTCTTTGGGTTCTGCAGTCTCTAGGCAAGCACTTATCTTCCACGGAATAATGTTATTTAGGCTTGCTTTATGTCATTGGATGAACATTATTCAGAAACGGATGTCCAAATCTTGTCCGATAATACGACAGTGGTTGCGTATCTCCGGAACCAGGGAGGCACTCATTCGATTCCGTTATTCAATTTAACGGAAAAAATCCATCCGTTTGTTATAGTACACCAAGTTCTGCTTCGGTCCGTCATATTCCGGGTCGTCTGATTGTATTAGCGGACTCCCTTTCACGTATGGGTCGCTTGTTGCTGTCAGAATGGACTCTCAACAAACAAGTATTCAATCAGATTTGCTATCAATGGGAGCGCCCAATGATAATTTTTTATGACACAACTTGCTAATCAATTGCAGACGTATGTGTTTGCATGTCCGGATCTCTGAGCTTATGTTGTTAACGCTCTATTGATCTAATAGGATGGCATGATAGGATATGCGTATCCTCCTGCGCTGTTGTTTCAGCAAGTATTGCTAAGATAAACAACCACAATACATTTCTGTTGATAGCATCTCTGTCTTCACAGAGACCGTGGGTAAATTTACTCAGATGTCTACTGTGGGACTTAACGCGAAAACTTCCTCTATGAGAGGATCTTCTTTCGCTGGGGAAAATCGTGTCATCTTCATCACAACCCACAAGGTCTCAACCTTCACGTATTCCGTTGTGTGGTCCTTATTGCATTGTAAGCATTGTACTGGACGAGCTTTGGACGCGATTTGTTTACTGTAGGAGAACCTCTTCTTCGATATACTATGCGGCCAAAGTGGAGGCTCTTCCGTCGTTGGTGTAGGGATCACTATGTTGATATTGTTGATCCCTCCATACTAGTCATTGTAACTTTCTAGTATACTTGTTTGACAAGATCTACTGCAGCCTGTTACTATTAAGGTTATAGGTCTATGTTATCTCATACCTATGCACTCTATGATAGTTTACAATTGAGTCTTATGTCTCTTTATCTAAGTCAGTTAGTAACTTTTCGATAAATAGACTTAGAATCATTAGATTAAATTTCTATATGGAATTTAACTTCGGTTCTTTTTTAGCTAAGTAATCATTTGAGCCTCTGGAAACAGTAGTTTTGAAATTCTGACCTTTTAGACAGTAATTCTGTTGGCTTCTCTTTTACTGAAGAGTCAGTGAGCTTCATGCACTATCGGTGGATGAACTCACTTTCGTAGTTTCGGAATCTCTACTTCCTTTACTATTTAGGTTGGATTTTTGGTTAAGAGTCAGGCTCCTAATAAATATCCGGAACCTATTGTTATTAAGGTCCTTCCGTCTTCGTACGGGCATAGGCCTTTACTCTGTCCGGTTAGAGTTTACGTATTTATAAACAGATATCTGTTTATTACTACGGACGTAAGCTTCTTCTGTCTTTGATGCCTAATACAGTACAGTCGCCGTGAAGTGGTCGTAATTCGCGCGTGGGCAGTGATGTCCACGCATGCGTTTGCCAGTAATAAAAATCGTCATGAGCAAAATTTTAATTAATGAAGCACCGGGTTATACCCGGTGCTTCATTAATTAATTTTTTGATGCTTATCCCCAATAATTAGTGTTTGAAATCTAATATTATTGCGTCCGTGGAAATATTGCCCACGCGTGGAAAGTGACCAGTCCACGGCGGCCGTACTGTAGAAGGACATTACGCTCCATTCTATTGCTAATGGATTCAATTAACTATCGGTACTGCTTATGGTATATCATTGACTCAGCAGTTGTGCTTGAGATTTCGGCTCATGAAGTAAGAGTTTTTTCTACATCTTGGGCTTACATTAATAGTGTCGCTATTATAGATTTTTGAAGGCTGCTCATTGCGCTCAGCCATCCACATTCATGAATTTTTATCTCAGAAATATCGAGTCCATTTCTGGAGGCCTCTATTGTTAGGTCTTTTATCTACTGCTCAGAATGTCATTCACTTAACAGTTGCTACTATAGCTAGGTAGGCTTTCTGTTTCGGCAGTGACTCCATTCTGCTGCCCTCTTCGCTCTGGGCTATTTGACCCAGGGCAAGAAAGGGGGGGGGGGGGAGGGTGTTCCCTTGGGTCACCTGTTTTACTATGAAAACAAGGGGATACCTCCTCCGGAGTTAGTAATTCTGAGCTGTTACTGGGATGGCTTTTTAGTGAGAAGTTTATGTTTTAAAAATTCATTCAGGTCTTAGTTTTTAAAGTATAGCTTTTGAATATAGCACGTGTCATACGGACGTTATTATACATTCCTCAGACACTTTTAAGGAGTATAAAGAGTCTCTATTCTCTAGACTTTATTTATTGGCTTACTTTAAAAATTATTAGTATAAGGATTATACTAGATATTAATAGAGTACATGGATGTATGATGCTCAATTTTGGAAGGTGTTGTATCTTTCTAATTTATCATAAATAAGAAAGATACATGTAAGGCCTAATACTTCTTTTTCCCTAGAGGGGATGACTCTATTTTATATAATTGAGCGTATTCCAACTTGCTCTATGTCCTAGGCCCTCCAGCCTTTTTACTATTCAACTATGTCTGGGTCATTGGTACAGTATAAAAATGTTAAAATATTTATAGTAATTTATATATTTTTTATACTTACCAATGACCCAGACAGGGATGGCCCTCCCAGGAGTTGGGAACTCATACCTCCCCGCTGAGTACATAGCGCTTACCAGGCACTGGTTATAAGAATGATTAATGGCGCCAATTTCGGAACGTCCTTGACACTGCGCATGCGCAGTAGAGGTGAAGTGTGGAGGGCCATTCAGGACATGTTTTCTTTGGGTTTAGATGCAAATTTTGGGGATTGGGGGGCAAAATTTGTGTTTGGCCCTATATTTTAAGAGTTAGCACCAGCAACTATGCTGGGTCATTGGTAAGTATAAAAAATATATAAATTACTATAAATTTTTTAACTTTTTATACTTACCAATAGCCCAGATGGGTATGGCCCTCCCATGAGTGGGCACTCATACCTACCATCTGAGTTATTTTGTAGTACTCTTTTCTACAAAGAATGATGTTGGCGCCAATTCTGGTCACTACCTGACGGCTGTGCATGCGCGGAGAGTAAAAGTATGGAGGACCAGATAGGACGTTTAATTTTCGGATTTGCAAGCAAATTTTGGGGATTCGGGGGTTCAAAATTTGTGTTTGGCCCTTGATAACTTTGAGTTTGCACCAGCTAGTCTGGGCCATTGGTAAGTATAAACAATTTACAAATTACTTTAAATTTATCATTTTTCTTCATGAATTATGGGTAATGTTTTCTTTCATTCATCAGTATAACCAGGAAAGTCTTTACTTTTTAATGAGAAAAAACTTCTTTGTTTATGGGGGATTCAACAACCCCTTTAACAGCTTGGGTTGTATTCTGTCTGACAGTTGTACATTTGAAGTTACCCAAGTACCTGAAGAGACCATAGAGAGATGGTAAGTAACCATTAGTTGGTTAACCATGCACAAACAAAGCTTGGATCTAGGTCATATTGACCCATTGAAACTGTATAGTGTAATAAATCCAAACTGATACCTTTAAAATTCACATGCCTTTCTTTCTATGTGTTCCTTCGAGACTTCTTATCGTTTTCAAAATGATAAGTTTGTACAAAAACTTACCAAGATATAATATATGTATATTTTTTCCTATTCAGCATATAGAATTTTATTTTATCAAGAGTAATAAAAAAAATATTAGAGCACTGAATGATAATTTGAGCAATATGATCATTTGAAGACAATTTGCCAACTGTAATGATTTGCGAAAATATTCAGATTTATTTGAAACTTACATCTTCAGAGTCCAGTTCACTTTGTCAGTAAATGTTCAATGAGTGAAGTAGGGAATGAAAAGGTCAAAGCATCAAAGAAAAGGTCAATACATCATAACCAACTTGTCGTACCCGATAATCAAGCCTGGATAAATCCAAACATATGGCTACTACCCTAGCTTCGATGCAGTGAAAGGGGCCAGAAGACATTGGAAACTAGTCACATATTCACTCTTATGTAATATTTCACTCGCTGGTAATCACTAGAGACTGATCAATGTTTGCATTCCTCTATGTTAGCTGTTACAGGGGAAATTGTTCATATTTTAAACATTGCTTTGTATTAAATTTTTCAAAACACGAATTTTAATATGTCTTTCAGGTTGAACACAGTGAAAATAAGAATGATGCAATTGTTTTCTTTAAAATTCGACCTGATGTTATTACACCAGATAATCTACACACTAATGTAATAGTGTCATCCATGTTGGATTCTCCTGTTAACACATTGTACCATGCAGTCCAGAAACTCTATGCACCACTGCTGTTGGAGGATGGTAAATGGAGTCGGAACCTAGATCCAAAGTTACAGAGTTTATTGAGTGAACTTGAGGCTGGACTGGGTAGTGCTATTCGAAAACAAGATCCTTCATTCAAAGGGAAGTCTGGGGATGGAGGTGATGAAAACCTTGGAAGTGAGTACATGTATCTCTAGAAGTAATGATAGGTGGTGGCAATTATGAATGTGGTTCTCTTCTTTTAAATTTGGGGAATTAACTTTATTTTTATACAAATATAAAGTGTTTGGTACTGTTCTTTCCAGCACTTTTTTTCAGCAACCAGACACGTTTAACCCTTAAAAGCTCAGATTAATTTTATGATAATTATTACCTTATATACATGATTGTGAGAAGATCTTGGTTAGATTCAGTATTCATTAAATTTTTAATCCTTTTGTAGAAGTTATGCCCCTTTTTGTTCAGAAATTTGTCTGATAATGGTTTTGTGAACACGATAACTTAAACAAATGTAATCAGATTTTGACAAAACTTGCTTTGGAAGTAGATTGTGCGAAGATCTCTGTCAAGTTCGATATTCACCATATTATGTCAGCTTTTGTAGGAGTTATGCCCCTTTTCATTGGAAATGCGGTGTTTGTCTGATAATGACTTCGTGAACATGATAACTTGAACAATTTTGTTTGATTTTGTAGGAGTTATGTCTTGTTTTGTTGGAAATTTGTTTTTTGTCTGATATTGTTCAACCGATGATCGGAACTGGCCACCACAATCGGATGACAGTGGCAACGGCTCCAGGAACATCGGTTCAACCGATTGTTGCTAAGCATTTTGTGATGATTCATAAACCGCATTTTATTATCTTCTGCAATTTTTAATGTAAAATGATGTCAGTGATACCATTCAATAAAGCTGAAAAACCACCACAATGTGTATTCTTAATCTCTCTAGATGCCTCTTTACGAGATATACAAATTAAATGACATGTAAAGCTTACAATTGAGTGTACTTGCGGCAATCGCCAGTTCATACCGGAAAAGTGAAGGTTGCACTCCATTGAGTCAAGTCGCAGTAAAAATTACCAGTTGTGCACACTAGGGTCGTAAACGTGGCTCTGAGAGCCACGTTTACCGCCCAAGTGAGCGCGACTGGTAATTTTACTGGACTGAAGTCAATGGAGTTTAACACTGTGAAATATGTTCAGTTTAATTTAGTTCTTTCCACTCTCGGCTTATCTAGTAGTGAATGGACTGTAAACTCTAGAATATGTTCAATTTAATGTAGTTCTTTGCGAGCCTTGACTTGTCTAGTAGTGCATGGTATTATAGTTGGATTCGGCATCCCTACAGTTGCATTTATGCATCAGTATTCTTGAAACTCGGACAGCTTTCTTAGTATGATGAGTAGTTTAGAAAGTCCAATGCTGATCATGGTCAGCCACACAAAATTTCTATTTTCCAATCCGAGAGGCAGATTTGAACCAAATTTGATATGAGGGCTTATTGGGTGATAAGCACTTAATTTATGCCCAAATTTGTTTTCCTGTCACCCCATGGGAACTGCAGGAGCTAAAAATAGAAAAAAAATTAAAACGCCCATATCTCCAAAACTACACGTCACTGAGAATTCTTATTTGGTGTGAAGCTTCCTTAGGACCAACAGAATGGAATTGTCCCAAAAAATTGCCATCGGTTTTATCATGGGGTACTTTTTGGGGACTTTGAAAAAGTGCTGAGTCAGCATTTTTAACACTGTGGGTAATGGGAAAAACATGTAAGACTACTTTTCTCCCAAAACCACTGCTCCAAAAGCTTTCAAATTTCACATATAACATCTTTGGAAGATTGTTTCACGTGTTTATTGAAATCAATTGCCTGGGTCCATATTTGGGCTCTCTATGGGAGCCCAAATGTTTAAATTAGTGCAGTATGAGGAATATACTTTAAAAATCTTCTTCTTCAGATCTACCAATAAGAATGTTTTGATATTTGGTATGCAGCATCCTTAGGGGGTTGAGATTCAAGTTTGTTCAAGCCAAGTTCCTGGGTTCATATTTAGGCTGAAAATTTGGGGCCTCGTTCCAGACATGGAAATTTTGGACCAAAATCCGAAATTTTTGTTTTTGTTTTTTTACGTGTTTCGGTCAATTTTAAGACAAAAAAATTTTTTTTTTTTACACTGAAAATTTGGGGTCCTGGTGGGACTTGAGAAAATTTTGGACAAAAAGCTGGAAATTTTTTTTGTTTTTTATGCGTTTTCGGTCAATTTTAAGACAAAAAAATTTTTTTTTTTTTTACACTGAAAATTTGGGGTCTGGGTGGGACTTAGAAAATTATGGACTAAAATCCGGAATTTTTTTGTTGTTTTTTATGCGTTTCGGTAATTTTAAGACAAAAAAATATTTTTTTTTTTACACTGAAAATTTGGGGTTCTGGTGGGACTTAGAAAGTTTTGGACTAAAATCGGGAAATTTTTTTTTGTTTTTTATGCGTTTCGGTCAATTTTAAGACAAAAAAATTATTTTTTTCACACTGAAAATTTAGGGTCCGGGTGGGACTTAGAAAATTTTGGACCAAAATCTGGAATTTTTTTTTTGTTTTTTATGCTTTTCAGTCAATTTTAAGACAAAAATTTTTTTTTTTTTACACTGAAAATTTGGGGTCCGGGTGGGACTTAGAAAATTATGGACCAAAATCTGGAATTTTTTTTTTGTTTTTTATGCATTTCGGTCAATTTTAAGACAAAAAAATTTTTTTTTTTCTTACACTGAAAATTTGGGGTCTGGGTGGGACTTAGAAAATTATGGACTAAAATCCGGAATTTTTTTGTTGTTTTTTATGCGTTTCGGTAATTTTAAGACAAAAAAATATTTTTTTTTTTACACTGAAAATTTGGGGTTCTGGTGGGACTTAGAAAGTTTTGTTTTTTATGCGTTTTGGTCAGTTTTAAGACAAAAAAGATAAATTATGGAAAATTATGGACTAAAATCCGGATTTTTTTTTTTTGTTTTTTATGCGTTTCGGTAATTTTAAGACAAAAAAATATTTTTTTTTTTACACTGAAAATTTGGGGTTCTGGTGGGACTTAGAAAGTTTTGGACTAAAATCGGGAATTTTTTTTTTGTTTTTTATGCGTTTCGGTCAATTTTAAGACAAAAAAATTATTTTTTTCACACTGAAATTTAGGGTGCGGGTGGGACTTAGAAAATTTTGGACCAAAATCTGGAATTTTTTTTTGTTTTTTTATGCATTTCGGTTAATTTTAAGACAAAAAATTTTTTTTTTTTTTACACTGAAAATTTGGGGTCTGTGTGGGACTTAGAAAATTATGGACTAAAATCCGGAATTTTTTTTTTGTTTTTTATGCATTTCGGTCAATTTTAAGACAAAAAAAAATTATTTTTTTTACACTGAAAATTTGGGGTCTGGGTGGGACTTAGAAAATTATGGACTAAAATCTGGAATTTTTTTGTTGTTTTTTATGCGTTTCGGTCAATTTTAAAACAAAAAAAAATATTTTTTTTTACACTGAAAATTTGGGGTCCAGGTGGGACTTAAGAAAATTATGGACCAAAATCTGCCATTTTTTTTTGTTTTTTATGCGTTTCGGTCAATTTTAAGACAAAAAAAAAATTATTTTTTTTACACTGAAAATTTGGGGTCCGGGTGGGGCTTAGAAAATTTTGGACCAAAATCTGGAATTTTTTTTTGTTTTTTTATGCGTTTCGGTTGGTACATGCTTTTCATAGGAGGGGCGTATGCAGCTTATTCAAGTCAAGTCCCTGGTTTGATATTTAGACTACCATGTCAGGTGAGCGCCCTCAGGCCCCCTGGGGCCTCTTGTTTATTTTATTTTTTAATTTTGTAATTATTTCTTTGCCATCAAAAGTTCATATTCTTGATTTATTTTATGTTTTAGACCTCATAATCTACAGAATAGCATGGGTTGTGGTGTATTTTGTCCTTTGAGTGCAAGGAGGCTTTGCATTTCTATAGCATTGCAAAGTCCTGTTGCATTCAAGAGACAAATTTATAAATTTGATTAACTTATGTATAATATCAGAAATAAACCATTTAATTTTTATTTTTGTTAAGTTTGCATTGGTTATAAAAAGAGAGCATGCGGCAGCCAATTGACCATGTGAGAGGGCCTCAGAAAAATATTTTTAACTTTTTTAGCAGTAAGAAATATTTCTGTGCACACTTTAAATATGCTGCTGGTCCTCTTTTAGGTAAGAGTAATGCCTGCCATGGCAGTCATCTTGAATTTCTTCAGAAAACCCTACAGTTGCATTTATGCATCAGTATTCTTGAAACTCGGACAGCTTTCTTAGTATGATGAGCAGTTTAGAAAGTCCAGTGCTGATCATGGTCAGCCACACATAATGGCTGATGTGGCAGCCATCTTGGATTTCTTCAGCACACCCTACATATTGCACTCATGGATCAGATTTCAGATGAAAGTATTATGAATAAATGAGAATGTCATATTTTTCCATCACTGTTGGCTACCTAGAATGGCTTCCATGGCTCATATTTTTTTCTTTTCAATTTTTTTTTTTGGATAGATAACAAAAAGTCAATAATTGTGACACAATTTACTTGAATGCAACATTAGTGAGGTAATTATGACTTAATCTCATAAATGCTGCATAAAGTCAAGGTAAGTTACAGTGTCATGGCACTTTCATTTTAGAAACTGAGAGACCTTTTCCTTCATTGTGTTTTTGATTAAGAAAGATCTCATCATTGGATTGGGCCAAGAGTTTTCAGAATACTGGCTGTATGGGAGTCTATAAAAATTATATAATATCTATAGAAATAATATGTGTAAAGCACTGCACACTGAATCAAAAAATATCAAGCAAAATATCAAGCAGCAAATTTTCCTCATAATGCTACTTGCAATTTAACCAGTTCAGTCTTGTTTGACAAAGTTCACCGATCTCTGTCAAACAAGATTGAATTGGTTAAATTCTTGTTTCACTATGGGAAAAATGTGCAGTTTGAAATATTGATATTTTGATACTAGTCAGGGCCATATCCAGAATGTTTTTGGTACCAGTATATCGGTTTGGGTGCCCAAACTCCAGGCACCAAACTCATTGTGTTTGTGTACAATCTCCATCCCATAGTCTGTGAAAACTGTCAAAATTCAGCATGTATGTGGAAAGCACGTGGAGTCATTATGGTAATTTCAACTTTGTTGTCTTTTAAAAACGTTGCGTTTAGTAAGGTAATCTTACTTAAAACATTGTGTTCAGTAAGGAAATCTTACTTTCAGATTCTGTCTTTACTGTCTGTGGCCTTCAGTTATGCCTGTGGCTTATATGGATAAGTGTCCCCAAATTATCCCTGGATATGGCTCTGCTAGTGTGTACAGGGTTAATCATATTTTATATAATTTATGCATATTTTTATACTGTACCAATGACCCAGACATAGCTGGTGCTAATTCTCAAAAATCTAGGGCCAAACACAAATTTTGCCTCCCAATCCCCAAAATTTGCATCCAAAACCGAAAATTACATGTCCTAAATGGTCCTCCATACTTTTCCTCCACTGCGCATGCGCAGTCTCAAGGAGGTCTCGAAATTGGTGCCAATTATCATTCTTTGTTTGGCCCTTCATCAGTTCACATCTGACTGATATTTGTGCTTGTAAATCTCAGTTTAAATGATGCCAGACACATAAATATTAGAGAAATGGTGGATCTAAAGAGGAAATAGAAGGAGGAGAGGAAAAATTAGTGGCAGGAAATAATCAGGGCTGTAACTTAAATTTTTTTTATGAAATTATGTTATGTTCCCTAATTTCAAGGCATGGGCCTGTTGTTGTCATTCTTGCTATAAGTTACACTGCTTGATCAGTGTTTCCTCTCTCCCTTTCCTTTAGTCCCTCCTTGCTATTCCCCCATGCTTTTGGCATATTTTCTGTAATATTATTACTAAAATTTCTTAGGAGTTTTAGCTTGGTAACAGAATGAATTCTGTTTTTTCCCCATGTTTACGTCCTCACCCATGGATGTTTAGGCATTGTGTTCTGCATCTACCATATGATGTTCTGCAGTTTCTTCCCTGGAAGTCTCTGTTTTGCATCAGATAGTGTTGTAATTGGTAACTGATTTCGGGCCATGTTTATCAGTGCCTGGAGTCATGTTTCCGGTTTTTATACTCTTCTTGTTTACATTGACAACGGTTTCTGTTGAGAGTGATTTCTTGCTCATGGCTACGTTTCCGTGGGCCATTCGAGAATACTAGTGTTATTCTGGGCATGCGCAGATAAGGCAGAATGTGATTCGTGTCGTTTTGTTCAAGTAAAAGTATTCTGGAATATTATTCGGAATGTATTCTGTTAATCCACCTCTCGAGGAGGAATAAAAGCTATTCTAGACATGCGCAGTATTGCGTACTGACTAAATAGTTTTGCACATCACAAATCTTGAGGCCGAAATTTGTTTTCAACGGTGGCGAATTAGTGCCAACCCGTCTCCAGTTATTTATCTGTTACAACAGATTAATAAACTTTTATAACATATTCATAATTTGTTTTAACAAATTAGTAATGTGTTATAACCAACTAATAATCTGTTTTTAACAGTTTTTATACAGTTATAGCAAACTAATATTCTATTGTTACAGATTAAGTTGGCCTTATCTATTTTTACCAATTAATGATCTGTTATAGTTATCTTTTAAAAGCAACTAATGGGGAGCACGGCGGCTCATTGGCTGGCGCATCGGACTTGTGACCGGTATGTCGACAGTGCGAAAGCGGTCCATTCCACTTGCATTGTGACACTGAGCAAGTCACTCCAAACTGCGCACACAGGGGCACAGATGCAACGTGTTCTAAGATATGCTGCGCGTTGATGGCACGCGTGCATTGAACCAATGCTCATCCGGCTTGTGTCTGGTGAGTCCGTTGGAGAGTCTAGCAGATACTTGTCGCTGTGCGATGGCTTTTCTAGATACTCCGGCTTTCTCCGTCTGTAAAACTGCTCGACACGATATGTCCTTGGCATTCGAAAGTCCCGTAACCCTCAATAAACAAACTAATTATCTGTTATAACAGTTTACTAATCTGATTGATTGGGTTTTATTATAAGAAAGTGGTGGGACCGAAAGATGTCTTCTTTTACGGAACTGCAATTGCAGAAGTTATGTAATTGGGGATGGAGATGAGGGCGGGGGGGGGGGGGGGGGGGGGGGGGGTATCGTGAAAATGTCACAGCAGAACCTTTCAGAATGGTGTTTTCGTGGTCAGTACCGTAAGCTAAAATACGCCCCCCTCCACTCACACACGACAAATAGCATACATGTATGCCTCCAGGGGTGAGAATTAATGTAACGTGTGCAATTTAAGGAAGGATTGACAAGTTCCATCATCTGTGAACCATCAACCTTTCGTACGCGATTGTGCAAATAAAACCTTTATGGTTCACAGGTGTTGTTTTAGAATGGGATTTCAAGGCTTATGTGACTGGGTACAGACCTTGTAAAGTAGTAGAGCGGTATGTGTTGGTATGTACAGTATATGGCTAGAGACCCACGTGTTTCCCCATGCCTATTGAAGGGGGTCTCTGAAGAAGGTCCATGGCCACTAAAGCAGTTTTATTTACGTAAACAAATCCGTTGGATTTTCCAGGATGTGGTCTGTCGGTCAGCGGGGCCTTAACGTCGCTGGGGCTTTTGAGCCTTTCCAATACGGCTCGACCCAATGCTTTTACCGAGGCTATTGCACAACGCCTTCTTTCTGTTTACCCTATATAACACTGTACCCCCCCCCCCTCCCCACACACACACCTCCATTGTTACAATGACACGAGCATTTTCAGTGCACAGCCGCTTTCTCGCTCTGACGTCGCCCGTGCCCATGACTCTTTTGCGATGTCACTGTAGTAGCCTACAAGGTCTCTTTGACTCAACCGCGACTACAGAATTGCGCCCCACCCAAATGAGCCTTATCATGTTTTACCCCATGTAACACTGTACTGCTACGGCCCATTCGCTTTAACACGCGAGGACTCGGAGCAAGTCCCATGCAGCTCTACCGACTTTATACACCGAGCCCAAACATCTGACAGCCTCCTGGTCTTTAGTCGACTTTTTGTGACTGGTATCCAACGCGCGCCCCTACCTCCGTTTCTTCTTGCGAGTTTTAATATCCTGTTTTACACCACACCGCAGCCCCACGCATAAAATCTTCATCCAGTAGGTGATTAAATTATGCAACTTGGCATTTTGACCAGACCCTCCCCCGCCCCAAAACACACTGCGCCACTGACCTATTTAGAAATAAGCCGCCCTTATAAAAAAGTACCATGGTAAACCATGGTAAATCCCAAAATACCCTGGTAATACCATGGTATACATGGTACTACCAGGGTATTTTGGGATTTACCATGGTTTACCATGGTACTTTTTTATAAGGGCGTAACACATGACTCCTGTTGGCCCCATATATATTTACTGGCCAAGTTTCTGTGAGGCGACCCCTTATCCTCGTACCCAAATTTGTACTTTAGCACTCTAATTTCATAGAAAAATAAACTGAGACTATCTTTATAATTCCGTGTCGGTGTTGAGACCAATTTGTTTCAGCCACATCTCACTCTACCATTCAAAAATAAATTCAGACTATTCTTATAATTTCAATTCGGTGTTGAGACCAAATTGTATCAGCCACGACTCACTGTACCATAAAATAAAACATTGTTGGAAGCTATTGCAAGGTTCAAAGTTTCCAAAGGTTTTGCACATGCAGTTAAATTAAGTGTCGAATCTACTTCCATTCACGGACACTCGACTAATTATCAGATTTCAATTTTAACAAAATATATGTTATATTATCAACACTATTTTTTTAGTATTGATAATATAATATATATTTTATTTAAAATGATCAAATCTGATAATTTGTCGAGTGCCTGTGCACAGAATAATTCTTGTTAGCTGCCTATAACGCAACCAACTTTTTTCTGTGTCGTCGGTTAATTCTTCGACGAGAAACGCAATCTTGATCCATATCGATTATTCTGAATATCATTTAACGTCAAATGAACGTTTCCTTGAGAATAAGATTCTGCAATTGAACTGCGCATGACACACTAGTCGGGTGAATTCTGAATACATTCGGAACGGCCCACGGAAACGTACCCCATGTTTCCGTAGTCCATTCCAGAATACATGGTTTATTCCGGGCATGCGCAGACAACTCGGATTACCAATCTGGTTATTTTCTTTGCAAACCGTCATTCTGGAATTCATTCAGAATCATTCTGAGTAAACCACCTCGCGAGCAGGTTTAGATGGTTTACCTTTTATTCCTGACATGCGCAATTATCAACAAATAGTGGAAAATATTTCCCTGTTCGTTGTATTCTCCAAAACGTTTGAGTGATCAAGACAATAACAAATATGTTAGGTACATGGAATTCAGCAAAATATTTAAACATAGCATACCCACAGATATTTGATGAAAATAAAGAGAAAGAACTATGGAGTTAATTCAATTAAACAACAGGGCCGTTGACCCACCCCCAAATTGAATAAATGATTTTTTTCAACCCTGGAATTCATTTTTTTAGCGAAGCGACCACTCTTGCCCTTCTCATAACTGACTCATTTATTTCCCCTTGACCCAAAACCCTGATTATTGTGAGAGAACATTACATCTGGATGTGAAATCCTAAGAGGATGAAAGTTGAGTGGGGGGTGGGGGTGGGGGGGGGGGGGGGGGGGGTACAACCAACTTGGTTACAAGGCTCAAATCCTACAGACGCAAAAATTCTGAAAACTGAAGATCTGGAAATCTTTCTCCACCCGCCTCACCAGTTAGAAATTTGAGGGGTGTGACCACACCCGGCCCCATTTTAATGCTCCAGCCAAGCTATGTGGGTTTGCCTCCCCCACCTTCTCCCTGGTGAGATTGGATATTGTTACTGAACCTTAACAACGCGGCGGTGCTTTCATGACCTTCTTGTTTACGGGAACTCTGTGGTGAGAGTGCACAGACAGGCTCTGCTGGTTCTCAGTATACTCATAACCAACAAATAGTGGACACCAAATACTGAATTTTTTTTAAAATTCTCGCTGAAATAACGTCAACGAGCAGAGTTGAATGGACACAATGGCGAGAACCTGTCCCCAATCTCCCTTCGTCTGGGCCAGTGGCATAGCCGGGGGGGGGGGGGGGGGGGGGGGCCTCATATTCGATCTTGGAGTACTAAATTTTCTCGGAGAAGGCCTTGTCCAAACTAGGCCCCTCTGGTCGTCACCCGCCTCTTCCCAGGTCCTTGTACTAACTGGGCCTCCGGTCATTACCCCCTCCTCCCACTTCCATGAAGGGAAGTGGGAGGAGGGGGTAACGGCGGGAGGGTGCTAGCTTGGACTTGGCAAGGACCCCCGAAACCCCACAACATTACAAATATCATGGTATGCCCCGCCCCCACAAAAAATGGCTAGAAATTGCTATCCCCCCCCCCCCCCCCCCAATTATAGAATCCTGGCTACGCCCCTGAACAAATGGGAGTCGAAATAATAATAAAACTCAAGTGCTCTGTCCAGCGTTTCTTTGTAAATTTTTTGTTTCTTTTTAATCTGGTCATATTGACCTACCTATCGATAGGAGAGCTATGCTGTTTTATACAGATGTGGCACTGCGATGAGCAAAAACAGCATCTATGTTGTCATTGACAACATCATCAACAAAAATTGTTAGCGCCATTTCCTCAAATTCCATTCTGGTTTACATTTAAAGTGCAATTTGCTGTTTCCTCGCGATTACTATTCTGTATCTTCACTGCGCATGTCACACTACTCCATGTAATCCGGAATAGACTACGGAAACATAAGCCTTGTCTTTGTATTAGTTTAATCATAACAAGATACATTATTATTATACGTAAGTGTTGCATTAATTTTTTAAAAATCTTTTAAAAAATTTTGTCCACACTTAGGCTTTTTTGGGATCCATTGGGGCTCAACGTTACTTTCAGAAACTTGGGCTTTTCTGAAAAAATATTTTTTCAAAAAAATTTTTTGATTTCATTAATTTTTTCTATATGTTAATGGATCATGTTATTATGTATCTTTGTTTTCAGGGGTTGGTGCGAGTACTAGGACTGTTTGTGTTCTTTTCACAATGAAAGGATATTGTTCAAATTGTAATAAGAGGAAATCTTACTCTGACTTTCATAATCATTGTATTAATTGTAGTCAGTGTACTCGCACTAACTCCTGCTCAGTGTGTGTCAATTGGGATGACAAACATTGGAAACGTGTGTCACGGTATGTTGTTAGCGGGGATAAGGCCATGCCGGTCCTTTCTCCACAGGGTCACTCTAGTTTTTCAATCTCTTTTTCAGAGGAACAAGAACAGGGTTATGTTTCCGTGATGTCTTCCAAAAGTGTGCCTCCGTTGTCACAGTTAAATGAAGAGCTAGCGGCAAAAGTGCTCATGGAAATACGTCAATTGCCTAAGAGGTCCCTAGTAGGATCGACGGCATTGGCGTCCGCTAGCTCGTCCGGTGTAGCGACCATTCATCGAATGGCTCGGCAGCCGGGTTCGTCCGTTGCGGTCCAGGAAGGAGATTTGGGTGATGCGAGCACTATAATAACACAATGTGCACACCCAGTGACGACGGATCAGAGGATGGAACGGAGGAAGCCTATTAGTCCGGTTCCTAGCTCGTCCAGGTCCATCCGGGCTGCGAGCGAGAGAGGTCCCTCTCTCGTACAACAACATCTGAGACCAGATGTTGTGGTACATAATGTTCCGCCTTCGGAGCATATGTCCACCACTCGGGACGCTCCGTTATATAAACAGTCCGGAGAGACTGTCAATATGGCTTCCTCATCCTCACGGCAGCGCACACGACCGCATCTTGGCTACGTGACCACGGATATCCAGCCAGCTTCGCCGATCAGGGATTCCACGGCGACCAGGTCACGCCATCCGGTAGCCAGGGTCACAAGGCCTGTAGACTCCGGACGTTCGCATAAAAGAAATATGCAGGAGTCAACGTCCAGGGAGCTTACAGCGGCAAAGCAACGTAAGACTGCTGCTCCACAGGCCTCAGTGACGTACGTGCTATCACAAATAGCACAACTTATCGCAGCAGACGACAGAATCTCTGTCGGATCAGGAATTATCCGACGACGCTGGGTCAGTACGCTCCGCTGAAGGATCAGATACAGACGACCGAGAACTTCAAATGGTCTGACAGGATGGCGAAAGTGATTCAGAGGAGCTGGAGTTTTCCCTTTCGGAACAACATAAAGCTGCCGTAGATTTTATCCGGCATTATCTTCCAGAGGTTGTTCTGTCGGACCAGAATGCTGCGATGCCGGATAAGAGACTGATAGCGTCACTGGACACATAATTTTTTGATCGGTTTAGGGACATCGTCCCTGAGTTTCCGACACAGTCCAATAATGTCACAAGAACATTTGAACTATTGAATGACGCTATATATAAGCTTGCTACCAAAATGAGCAAGTATGGTTTCTTGTCTGCAAATGCTCTACATCTGCCTTTCATCAATTCAAGGAATAAATTTGAAACGGCAGGACAGGGCATACCGAGAGTTCCCCTGCGTCTAGACGACCAGGCTGAAGACCTAGAGTTGTCTATACCGTCGTCTATGTCAATTCCAACCACTACGTTGGAAACGACAATAATGTCAAATAGAGTTAACTTAGACGCTTTATCATATGCAGATCACCTTACTAAAGCATTATCATTACGTCTTCAAGGGAAAGAATTCCAGGATATACAATCCTCCTTAAGAGTTCTTTCGAGGGCCATAGCTTATTCCACGTATAACTCCGCCCTTTCAGTGGCAAACCTGGAGTTGGTTAGACGTGACGCGGCCCTAGCTACATCCACGCGCGTGGATAGTAAGGTGAAAAACTCTCTCAGAGTCGCTCCGGTCTCCGGAGAGCTTCTCTTCGACGGCAGGCTTTCAGCAATCTGTGATCAGATAACTAAGAAAGCTTCGGATTCTCTGCTATTCAAATCCGCTTCTAAAAAGTCGGATACAGCAGAAAAGAGTAAGACAGGCACTTCTGGGACAAGTACGCCCAAGGGAAGTTCCTATAGAGGTTCCTATGCGTCCTCTAGGTCTTATTCTAGAGACCGTCAAGGCAGCGACTCACGTAGGGGACGTTATACTGGCCGAGATAACCGGTCAGACGTCCCTAGGTCGACGGGGTGAGGTGCGGGTCGTGGAGGATGTAGTTTCTCCTTCCGCAAGCCTCGCAGGTGCAGGAGGTGATGGTATGAACCTCTATCGTATTCCGGTAGGCGGAAGATTGTCGAGTTTTATAAACAATTGGGCGTCAATTACGGACGACCCCTGGGTTCGAGGGGTAATTTCGGAAGGACTAAGAATATCCTTCAAACGAAAGCCTCCATTAACTCGAAGTCCAAAATGGACTCAGCTTCCATCAAATCCGCAGAAAAGAGATGCTCTTCTATCAGAAGTACAGTCTCTTCTGGAGAAGAACGCGGTAGAGGTCGTAGAAGACCAGGAATCACCGGGTTTCTACAGCCATGTGTTTCTGGTTCCGAAACCAGACGGCTCGTTCCGTCCAGTCATAGATCTGAGCTGGCTAAACAAGCTGATCGTCGCTCCGAAGTTCTATATGGAGACAATTCGATCCGTCAGAGCGAGTATTCGGGTGAACGACTATGCTACAAGCATAGATCTCAAGGATGCGTACTTTCACGTCATGGTACATCCGACATTCAGAAAGTATCTACGCTGCGCAGTCCTAGGAGTTGTATATCAGTTCCGAGCGATGTGCTTCGGTTTGAACCTAGCGCCCTGGGCTTTCACTCGTATAATGAACTCGGTAATGATGCATTTCCGAGTCATTCATCTGCGGTAACGTCGGCCTACCTGGACGACATTCTTCAGAGGTACGGCAACGAGTTAACGCTTCAGAACGATGTGCAGAATCTGCTTTTATTACTCCGATGTCTCGGTTTTATAATAAATGAGGAGAAGTCGGATCTGGTGCCGTCCAAGTCATTCACCCACTTGGGAATGAGCTTCGAGCAGCACAACAATCTCGTTCGTCAGCCGTTAACCAGAGCGAAATTAATCAGTTGTTACGCTCGCTATTGTCTTCACTCAGACAAAGTCACAGCGAGAGAATTCATGAGACTGATAGGTCTGTGCGGAGCCGCTGCGGATCTCATTCCAATGGGGCGGTTACGCACTCGTCCTCTCCAAATTTTCTTGACTCAGAATTGGAGAGTAAAGATTCATTCGCTCGATATAGACGTTCTCTTGTCAAATCAAGTGAAACAAGAGATTCAGACTTGGGCAAACATACAGTGGTTGACTCAGGGAGTTCCACTGCAGTTTCCGGATCCGAGTTTTACTATTATGACGGATGCCAGTCAAACAGGTTGGGGTGCAACATTGATCCCAACGGATTTGAAGTGCCAGGGTCTTTGGGATCCGCAGTTTCTAGGCAAGCACATAAACATCAAAGAAATGATGTCAATTTGGCTTGCACTATGTCATTGGATGAACATTATTCAGAAAGCACATGTCCAAATCCTGTCCGACAATACGACAGTAGTAGCGTATATTCGGAACCAGGGAGGCACTCATTCCATTCCGTTATTCAATTTAACGGAAAGAATCCTTCTGTTTGTACTAGAACACCAAGTTCTACTTTCGGTCCGTCATATTCCGGGTCGTCTGAATGTATTAGCAGACTCCCTTTCACAGAAGGGTCGCTTGTTGCCGTCAGAATGGACTCTCATCAAACAGGTATTCAATCAGATTTGCTACCAATGGGAGCGGCCAATGATAGACTTATTTGCGACACAGCTCAACAATCAGTTGCAGACGTATGTGTCTCCATGTCTGGATCCTCGAGCATAGGCAGTAGACGCTCTATCGATCTCGTGGGACGGAATGATAGGATATGCGTATCCTGCAGCGCCGTTGATTCAGCAGATATTGCTAAAGGTAAAACAATCTCAATGCAAAATTCTGTTGGTAGCATCTCTGTCTCCACAGAGACCGTGGATAAATCTACTCAGGTGTCTGCTGTGGGACATACGCGGAAGCTTCCTCCACGAGAGGATCTTCTTTTCGCAGGGGAAATCGCGTCAACTACATCACAACTTGCAAGGTCTCAACCTTCATGTATTTCCGTTGTGCGGTCCTTCTTGCACGGCAAGCATTTTACAGGACGAGCAGTGGACGAAATTTCTAACTGTAGGAGGACCTCCTCTTCGCTAAACTATGCGGCTAAGTGGAAGGTCTTTTGTCGTTGGTGTAGGGATCATTCTGTTGATATTTTTGATCCCTCCATTCCAGACATTGCAAACTTTCTAGTATACTTGTTTGATGAGATCAAACTGCAGCCTGTTACTATTAAAGGTTATAGGTCTATGTTATCTGATACCTATGCACACCATGATAGTTTACAAATTGGATCTAATGTTGGATTTTTGGCTAAGAATCAGGCTCCTAATAAATATCTGGAACCTATTGTTATTAAGGCCCTTCGTCGAGCATAGGCCTTTACTCTGTCCGGTTAGAGCTTTACGTATTTATAAACGGAGAGCTCAGTTTATCAGAAAGGGACATAAACGCTTCTTTCTGTCTCTGATGCCTTATAGAAAGGACATTATGGTCCATTCTATTGCTAGATGGATTCATTTAACTATCCATACTGCTTATGATAATCTATCATCAACTCAGCAGTCTGTGCTTAAGATTTTGGCTCATGAAGTAAGAGCTCTTTCTACATCTTGGGCTTACGCAAATAGTGTTGCTATTACAGATTTAATGAAGGCTGCATATTGGTCTCAGCCATCCACATTCACAAATTTTTATCTCAGAAATATTGAGTCCATTTCTGGAGACCTGCATTGTTCAAGTCCGTTATCTGTTGCTCAGAATGTCATCCACTAAACAGTTGCAACTATAGTTATTTAGGCTTTCTGTTCCGGCAGTGACTCTCTCCTGCTGCCCTCTTCGCTCTGGGCTATTTGACCCAGGGCAAGGGGAAGGAGGGGGGGAGGGGAGGGTGTTCCCTTAGGTCACCTGCTTTATAGTGAAAAGCAAGGGGATACCTCCTCCGGAGTCAGTAATTCTGAGTCGGTACCAGGATGGTTTTAAAGTGTAAAGCTAATGTTTAAATTCATTCATGTCATATTTTTGAAGTGTAGCTCGGTGTGAAGCATTTGTATATGTCACGTGTCAAACGGGCGTTAATATACAATCCTCGGACACTTTTAATGAGTATGAAGAGTCTCAGTTCTCTGGACTTACTTTATTTATTGGCTTATTTTAAAAATAATTAGTATAAAGGGTTATACTGGATGTTAACAGAGAACATGGATGTTATTATGCTCAATTATGAAAGGTGTTGTGTCTTTCTAATTTGTTAGAAATAAGAAAGATACATGTAAAGCCTAATCCTCCTTTACTCCTCGAGGGGATAACTCTATTATATATAGTTGAGCTTATTGGATTTTCCTCTATGTCCTAGGCCCTCCAGCCTTTTTTCTATTCAGCTATGTCTGGGTCATTGGTACAGTATAAAAATGTTAAAAAATTTATAGTAATTTATATATTTTTTATACTTAACAATGACCCAGACGGGGATGGCCCTCCCAGGAGTTGGGAACTCGTACCTCCCCGCTGAGTACATAGCGCTGACCAGGCACTGCTTGTAAGAATGATAATTGGCACCAATTTTGAGACCTCCTTGACACTGCGCATGCGCAGTGGAGGAAAAGTATGGAGGACCATTTAGGACATGTTATTTTCGGTTTTGGATGCAAATTTTGGGGATTGGGGGGCAAAATTTGTGTTTGGCCCTAGATTTTTGAGAATTAGCACCAGCTATGTCTGGGTCATTGGTAAGTATAAAAAATATATAAATTACTATAAATTTTTTAACTTTTCAGATAATTCTATTTTCATTTATTGCCTCTTCGTTAAAGAAAGAAACATTTTAACTGGTTAGGTGCTAAAAGCCACTATCATGGCTCTATTGAATAGCGCTGAAAGTCATTTTAGTGGCTTTACACTGCATACATAAGCTTGATGTTTGTTTAGTAGTAGAACAAAGAATGTTTATATGAAATTGTTTTGTTACAATTTTTTGGTAAGTGCCAATGGACTCTCTCCAATAAATTGTGACAAATCAATTATTTATCCTAAAAATCTTGCACAACTAACACTCTTTACGCTTGTTACAAATTGCCTTTTGTAAAATAATTTAAGACCCTACCAGTTAAGGAATTAAGGAATTTTAATTTAATTATCAAAATATTAAACATGTTAAACTAGAATTCTGTCTTTGAAATTGTGCATTTTGTCAGTACAGTGTGTTATATTCAAAGTTACACATTTGTTTATTAGGCATTTTGACACCAATAGATGAGTTTGAATATTGGACAGATTTGTCAAGATCTGGAATAAAACAAGATTTGAAAGACCGAGCATACACCTTTGTAGAGCTTTTTAAGCCTATCTCAAAAGACTTTGGTGGATTGGATGCTATGTCACTAATGGATGTGATGGAATTAGTTGATGTTGCACAGGATGCATTGGATGATGTTTGGAAGCAAGCAGATTATGATGTTTATCCCGAAGCCCGAATGAAACATTTAATGGATATTATAGGTGAGCTTTTAATACTGTAAGCCTCAATTCTTCAAGTGGTTTTGGTCATTTCCTTTTTTGGCACTTTTGTATTCCCACTTCCAAGCTAATATATGGGGGGCGGGGTGGCATTGCGGTAACCGGTTCTCATCAGATCACCGAAGTTAAGCAACTTTTTTTATATTCAGGCTACCATGTCAGTTGAGTGCCCTCAGGCCCCCTGGCCTCTTGTTGAACAACTAGTTTGATGATAGGGTGTCATCCCAATTGTCCCACTTTCTAATTTTAGGAGGTAAAGAGAATAGGACAGTCGGGATTTTGTTAGTTAGTTTTCTAGCGACTAGATCAAACATTTTCTCTTATAGTTTGTTTCACGTATTTTGCTGTTTCATTGGTGAACAGAACAAGAAGTTGGTATTTCTTAAACAGCATCAATAAACTATGCAAGATATTTTTGTTCCATCAAAACAGTGATTAATTTACAAGATATTTTTGTACATCAAAACAATGACTTATTATTAAATTTAAATACATGTTGAAAGCATGTTATTCAAGATGTAATAAAGCAGACACTTGGTCTGCATATTCTGTAATGTTTGTTTCACCGTTCAACAACCTCTGTTTCAGGATCTGTAGTCTACCATCAATATTTCTATATCTCCTCCTCTTTGGTGGAGGGGGTCCACCTGTACTAAGCTGCATTTGCATAGGCTTCATTGAAGGCCTGGATTTCTTTGAGGTGGCTTATTAAATGAAAAATATTTGGTTTTTCGGTTCGTATTTGTTTTTAGCTTAACTTCACAAAGCCAAGATATTGCCATCATGCATGTGGAAGTCTGTTAGTCTTCGAGTTGTGAGTCTGTTCACATTTTCCTTTAGCACAGGGTACACCCCACAGTTCTTGTCCGATTGTCACAAAATTTCATATGCAGGTTTGAGATCGCGTTCAGATGAGAACGTCCCCTTTTGGTCACAATCGGTCAACTGTGATGGCTGCCCAAGTCGAAAAACCTTTAGCACAGTCCACATCATATTTGTGAAGGGATTTCATTGTAACTTGGTAGGATGACTCTGTATAATGTCTAGATGAGAACATCCTCTGTTGGTCACGATCTGTGAACTGTGATGACTGCCCGAGCCCAAAACCCAAAAACCTTTAGCACAGTCTACAGGTCATATTTATGGAGGGATTTCATTGTAACTTAGTAGGATGACTCCATATAATGTCTAGATGAGAACATCCCCTTTTGGTCATGATTGGTCAACTGTGACTGCTACAGGGGCCCAAAGCCCGAAAACCTTTAGCACAGTCTATTGGTCGTATTTTTGAAGGGATTTCATTGTAACTTGGTAGGATGGCTCCAGATAATGTCTAGATGAGAACAATAGTTGCGAGCATTGAGACGTGATAGCTGCCCGAGCCCAAAACCCCAAAACCTTTAGCACAGACTACAGGTCGTATTTATGAAGGGATTTCATTGTAACTTTGTAGAATGACTCAGTATAATGTTTAGATAAGGATGTTCCCTTTTGGTTGTGATGAGTCAACCGTGAGGGCTCAATGGCCCAAAGCCCGAAAACTTTTAGCACAGTCTACGGATGTATTTATAAAGGGATTTCATTGTAACTTGATAGGATGACTCGTTATGGAATAATTTCACTGTAACTTGGTAACTGTGAGGGCCACATTAACTCACCCCTAAATTCTTTAGTACAGTCAACACCTCAAATTATATTTATTGAAAACGTAGCATACAAGGAACAGAAATTAACAGATTCTCAATTATCACAATTCTTGTCACATTTCATAATCCTTTCATAAACATTTAGCATTATCCTTTTCATCAAACACAACATACAGTCAAGTTAAGCTACAGTGTCATTGACACTTTCATCTGATTTTGTTGCGCCAGCCTTCCAGATACACTATCACAATTGCTAATCACGAAAAGTAAACAAATTCATTAAAATACTGATAGTTGTTTTAATCATGATTAAATTGAACCCCCCCCCCCCCCCCCCCCCAAGTGAACATTTTTAGCTCAACTTTGATGTAAGTCAAATTTGAGCTTATGTCATGGCCAGTCATCCGTCGTCTGGCTGTCTGTCCGTCAACCATTCAATACAGCTTGAGCTAGAGACCATATTTATGAACCGATCTTTACAAAACTTCTTGGGTACCTTTGTTATGACCGTGGGATGAGAACGACTGTTTTGGGGTCGGATCCGAAATTCAAGATGGCCGATGGCAGCTATTTTGTACAAAATTAGGTGCAATCAGATTTTTTAGCAGAACTTCCATATGAAAGCTCTGATTTGAATAATTTTTTGTGTGAATGTTTAGTACCATGGGATACATCACATATAATACAGGTTTTTTTCTCGTGCTTAAATTATGCAAATTAGAAACTTTGGTTTTTTCAATGCTACTTACACACAGTAAGTATACATGTCAATACGGCTCGGGCTAGAGTCTGTATTTATGAACCGATCTTCACGAAACGTCTTGGGTACCTTTGTTATCACCTTGGGATGAGAACGGGTGTTTCTGGGTGCGGTCCAAACTTCAAGATGGCTACCAGTGGCCATTTTGTACCGAAATTAGGTCTAATCAGTTTTTTGTACACAACTTCTATACGGCTCAGGCTAGAGGCCGTATTTATGAACTGATCTTTACGAAACTTCTTGGGTACCTTTGTTATCATTGTGGGATGAGAACGAGTGTTTTTGGATGTGGTCCAAAATTCAAGATGGCCACCAGCAGCCATTTTGTACCAAAATTGGTGCAATCAGTTTTTTGTACAGAACTTCTGTATGAAAGTTCTGATTTGAATAAATTTTTGTATGAATGTTTAGTGATATACGGCTCGTATTTATGAACTGATCTTCACGAAACTTCTTGGGTACCTTTCTTATCACCTTGGGACAGGAACGAGTGCATTTTGGGGTCCTTTGTTATCACTGTGCTATGAGAACAAATATTTTAAGGTTCAGTCAGACCTACTCTGGGACTCAAAGATTTCTTTTCTAGTTTAGCATCTGACTGTCATCCACCTTTACAATACTTTACCTATACATTTGTTACAGGCTACGGTCAGTATTTATGTACAGACCGTTACAATACTTTATATGTACCTTTGTTATCAGGTCATTACCTAGATGTTTGTCATTGTTGTGTCACATACTATACATGTACATGTCTTAACAAGTTGAGCTACAGTGTCATTGACACTTTCATTATTGGTTTATAGTATCTTCCAAACTAATTGTGAAATTGTGAGATTTTAAAATTCTTTTTTGATCAGTGTATATAAATTTTCACATGTTTTCAACAAAGCATGATTAAAATACAGTGTCTATCTGTAATATTTGTTTTGTAAACATTCAGTTTGCTCTGTTCTGAAGAAAATAACTTAAATATTATTTTTTTTTTTTTAAAAGTGCATAAATATAACTGAATGCAATTCTGTGTGTCATATATTGTGAAGTTAAATTATCTTGTCTGTGGATTTGCCTTGTACCAGTTTAACAAGCCCAGAACATGTGAACAAAACTTTTTCCGAAAAAACATTAAATTTTCAATAAAAATCACATTACCCTTTATCCAACACACAGGATATCAGAATTTATTGTTTTAATTATTGTTTTTTTTTTTTAAATTTTCAAACAATTCAGCAAAACCATATCATGTCACACCTTGTGTATTGCATTATTTTTTTTAAAACTCTCTGAGAATTGAGGACTATATATCAAGCAGACGTTTTTGTTTTCTTAATGCATGTTGTGATCTGCATTATGGGAAAAATTTTCTGCATGAAATTTGGGTAATTGACAAATGTAATAAAAGTAATACAAAAGTAATATTTATTACATTTTTATATATAGTACATTTGAAAGTAATAGACACCTGCCCTGATCATGTGACCCCTCATTGAAATGAGATCCATGGGCTCATTCCATGGTGGGCTCACATGGTAGTTTTGTTGAAATTTTTTTTAATATTTATTTTTTATCAAATGTTTGTAAATTATGCTGGCGGATGCAGCCGATTCATTAGGTAAAGGGTTAACATGACCTTATTTTGAAAATAAACCTAAAATTTAAAAAAACTAAAGTCATCATGACCTTTGCATCATTTCAAATTTTAAATTCCATATTTTATGATTGTTCATGGAAGGAAAAAAGGAAAATAGTTTTCATTTTATCCAACAGGATAATATCATTTCCACATCATGTTAGAGATATGGGGATAACTGCAAACATGGTTCACTTTTGTGTAAAACCAACAAAAACTGCAACCGCAGCTGGCTATACAGTACCACATTTTCAGTTTTTAAATTTAATAAAATTATTAAAACACTAGTTATAAACTTGTTCATTTTTACCATTGGATTGTAAGTATTGATTTTGTGAAATGAGGTATATGCCGATATGTAGCTCTGACAATAAAGAAAACATGTATGGGTTAACCTCCCTGCACAGTGAAAACACCAGGCCTTTAGATTGCTTTATTTTGAGCACCTCTTTTTCAGGGTTTTAAATGTGCCCAAATTACAGAAAATTCCATTTTTAAGGAATATTGTTGATTTTTGAAAGCTGAAAGTAACATTCTACATCATAATAAAGAAAGAAAAACAATCAATCAGCTGAAAAATTTTAAAATACTTTTAACTGAGACAAAACAAGGACACTGTTTTTTCCTCTTTTGGACATAGCTTTTACCGCTTGAATTTTGGGTAATCTAAAGGCCTGGAAAACACAATCACACACAAAATAGAAAATTCCCAGTATTAAAAAAATATCAATGTACAATGACATCTCATGTATGTTAAGAGCGGGACAAAAATTAGCACACATTCAAGCTTCTCTTACAGCCTTTAAATAACCATTCTGACATTTTGTCATATGGATTAATTTGTCCCAAAAGGAGAATGAAGATATAGAACATACAGGTCTTTGTTTCAACTATTTTACATTTCATATTGGTCGAAGGGAAAGAGTTTTTTGTGCAACCTCCCCCCCCCACCCACCCCCCCCCCCCCCCCCAAAAAAAAATATAAAATAATAATAACAATCTGGACCAGATTGAGCCAATCTGATCAGTATTCTCTGAAGTTCGGCAGCCCTGTGTGTTTTGGTTAATATCTGAGATGTTGTTTCTGTAAGAGATTCTTTTCAGAGTATTATTGTCTTTTTTTAGCTGGGTCTCTTGGAAGATTTGTCCAGAAAAAACTGGCAGAAGAAGATTTATGGGCAGGACCTTTTGGACAAGTCAAAGAAAACTTGCGGTCGGCAAATACTATTTGTGAAAGATGGGTTAATGTTTGTGAAACACTTACTATGCAGTTCTGGAAGAGATATTCTCCTCACCCTTGGAAGAGTGAAAAATATGTTCCAGGAAATCTCAAAAAGTTATCGCAAAGACTGGAAGAGGTAAACACAAGTCTTGCTTATAAGATGAGTCATTACTTGATCCAAGTTTGATGCAATTCAGAAATTTGAAACATTTTACAGACTTTCTGCAAAAGTACCTTTTCTTACAGGGTTCTGTCCATTCTTTTTGGAAAGGTCAAAGGTCGTTTCCATTGCGAAAACATGCATTGCAAAGGATCAAATTTCATTCAGCTTTCTGTAAGTCCCTCCATAATGCCATCTCTCCCTCCCTTCATGTCTTCCTTCCCTCCATCCAGAATCATGTCTGTACAGTTAACTCGAAGGAAGCTTGACAAATTTTTGCAAAAACACACATCAACATTCCTTTCCGACACTACAATATATTACATCAATTGTTTGTTTGCACACTTTCTGAGTTATGACCCTTGATATGCATGCAGGTTACAGTTTTTGCCAAATTCAAGATTTTTCATTTCTGTCAAAACTTATCAAAGCAACCTTTTGTTTTAAAACTCCCTAAACAAGCTAACCAAGTGTTTTTAAACTTCTGGAAGCAGTAAAATTGACAGAATTCAAACCAACTTCAACTTACATGTTTGTCCCTTTTGTAGTTTTGGAGTTATGCCCTTGCACTGAAAAAATTGGTAAAATTTGTGTTTTAATTTGATTTCCATCCAATAACAACTGTTTCAAATAACAGTTGTTTGTAAACTTCTGGAACATCTTTGATGAAATACACATAAGATTTGTTTTGTTTTTTTTTTGCTTTTGTTTCTCTTGATGTTTAGGAGTTATGCCATTTAAGTTAAAAAAAGGATAAAATTTGTGGTTTTCTTTGGGTTTAATCAGACAAAATTTGTTTCAAATCATCAAATGTTTTTTTTGGCTTTTCCTGAAAGGAAAAGACATTTGTTATTCTTCTCGAAAAAAAAATGTATGTATATTTTTTTTTCCAGCACATTGGAAGAGACGATTTCTTGGGGCTCTCTTACATATTTTTCTGAAATTTTGCTCAGTCATAGACAGATGAGTTGTAGGTCTGTTTGCATTGGCACCTCAGACAAAGTAAGGGCTCTGAATGCCCCAAAACACCCAAAAACATCCCAAGTTTTCATTGACCGATATCTCCATGTCCGAATGGGCTGATGACCTTAAATTTTCACGTATTTGTCATAAATACACTTTTCCATAACCATCTGGTAACAAAAGTTTACCAAAATTATTTTTTCTGCCAAAGTTTTCCAAAACGCCAAAAATAGGCCTGAAAATCGGACATTTTGGCCAACAATCTCAGCACTGTGAATTAGCAGAACATCAGTAATGGACTGAATAATAAGAATGTAATGTATCATTATCATAAATGAAAAGGAAATTTCGATTTTAACCGCAATGTGTCTAAAATGGCCACCAAACGTAGTCATTTTTGAAGTCCTAGATCTCATAACTGACAAATGAAGGTTTAACATAATTATGTTACATCACTGTACTCTGTGATCATAGTGGAATGACATATATCCAAAGATGCTGGACAATCCCCTTTAGACTCAAGTGATTTTATGTATGGATTGGATGGGTATTTCATTTGATGTTTTGTTAACCTTTCAACCAAGACAATATCGGTATGCACACCTACATGTTTAGAGATAGGGGACTGACTTTTGTACAATTCCTTCAAAGGGCTTAATGTTTTTGTACGCCAGGAAAAGCCTGTTATTCTACAGAATCACTCATCTACTTTTGAAAATAAATTTATAAATTGATCGAATACAAGTCAAGTTCAGTTTTTAACCTTTGGAGGTTAGATCAAAGGTCATAGTAATTGTTACTATAAACAGAATTTCAGATTCTATTTTATAAGTTTAGTTGCATTGGGTGTACAGTAATCACTCTTTATGGGAGACAGGTTGGCTATGGATCGGGGTGGGGTCAATGTTTTTTTATCACTTAAAAGGTCAGCAGGTCAAAAGCATTGTTACTATGAAGAGAATTCCAGTTTGCAGACAATAATTTTGGTTTCCTTGCGCATACAATGCTTGTGCTTTATATACAGGTTGATTATCTGGGGTCAAAGTTTGGGATTACTTTTAAGGTTGGTTGGTCAAAGATCAGGGTCACTTACGACAACAGAATATCAGTTTCTGTACAATAACTTTGGTTCCCTTGAGGCTATAATGTTCATACTCCATACACAGGTTGCCTATGAGGTATAGTGTTTGGCTTTTTTTTTAATGGCCAGTACATCAAAGGTCAAGGCCTCTTACTATAAATATAATTTCTGTTTCTATGCATTAACCTTACTTCTCTTGGGCATGCAATGTTCATACTTCATAGATTGAGATTGCTTTTTGTGATCGGTAGGACAAAGGTCAATGTCACTGCTACTATAAATAGAATTTCTGTTCCATGCAATAACTTTGGTTTCCCTGGGTTTTATTATGCCCCCAACTTGAAAAGTCGAAGGGGTATCTAGATAGTGGAGACTTATGTCCATCCGTTCATCCGTCCGTACCTACATTTTTCCTTGTATCTCAGCCACTGCTTCTCCGATTGAATGATATTTGGTGTTGTGATAGAGAATCATGGGGGAACGATACCTGTGCAGCGTGAGTTTCTGCCACACATTTTTTCCAGAGCTATGGCCCTTTTTCACTCTTTCGACATACACATTTTTTTGCAGTTGGGTCCATAAGCAGCGCTTTGCGATGCACGCCTCTTGTTTACAAGTGCTAAAAGAGGCCACTGAAATGTTCACTCAGTTTATAGAAATTAACTCTTAATCTGTGGAGTATTTTCAAACTATTTTTCATCACTTCACAGCAGCCATGACTAGATTTGATGAAACTTTTTTCCTTATTTAACACAAGAAATCATTAGTCTAAAGGTCCATTCAATTTACAAGGGGAAAATATGATTATTGTGCCCAAATTATACTTATTGCAGTAGCAAGAGAAATACCATCCTCAGCAGGAATATCTGCCAGTAGCATGCAAGGAGTTAATTTTGCAGACTGATGTCAAAATACCAAAAGATCAAGCAGCAATTTTTTACCAAAATATAGCAGGAAACATAACAAAATAAATCTTGTTCAACACCACTCAGTGAGCTTTGTCAAGCATGATTGAATTTGTTAACCCTTTACCTAACGAATCACCTGCATTCACCCACTTAATATGCGAATTGAGCAGTTGAAAAAATTAAATTTTGCAAAATATTTCAACAAAACCATATCATGTGACCGCTCATTGGAACGAGCTAATTGAGCTCGTTCCAATGAGGGGGTCACATGATATGATTTCATTGAAATTTTTTGCAAAATTTGAAAAAATGATATTTAAAATAATAAATTTTGATATCGTCTGTGTTGCGTAAAGGGTTAAAGTCATAGTTACATGATGGAAGAAACTAGCTCCATGAACTTTTGATATTTCAACATCAGTGTGTAGGTGGTTATTTAGTTATTATGTATTAGTAAATTGTCAAAATGTTTTACGGTATTGAGTAAAATCGTCTCCCAGAACTATCTGTTTTCTTTTGATTACAGTATCTTTCAAGAGGCCCATTGTGGTACAAATCCAACCTAGGATGGAAAGGCATTGAGTTCAGTTTTGGTGTGGGCTATGCGTGGAACTGGGGGGGTTTGTGGGGCGGTTCCAGTTCTTGCAGAAAACTGAAAAACTGAACAGCAAGACCAAGCAAAAAATGACCGATTGATTTTACTGTGTTTGTGCATAAACTGATCAAACTGTCTTAATGGGAGGCAAATGGATTAGAAGCCCATATGGACTCTTATCAGTTAGTCTATCAGGCAAAGGGGCAAATATGTGGTTTTCTAACTGTCACATTTTCTCCATTATTGACTCATCCACTGGGCGAGTCAATAAGAGAGAAAATGTGACACTGAGAACACAACACAGCATAGAAAAGAAGAACTTTATTCATTTGTTACCCTAATTTATGCTTTTTTTTGATTCAATGGGCTAAGCAACTGGTCCCTAAGAATGATCAAAGGGAAGTGAGGCTAAGCCTAATAGACATACTTGCAGACAAGGCTTTTTGTGATGAGTGGTGTTGAATAAACTGTTGTGGATATTTTACAAGTTACAGAGCCCGAGGGAGCATCGTGACTCAGTGGTTACGGTATTGGACTTCAAACTGAAAGGTCCATGGTTCATGCCCACGTGGGAGCACAGTAGTGCCATATACTAAGGTGTACTGCACGTCGAAGGTGCACTTGTCTTCAGCCAATGCTAACCCTGCGTGGGTGGAGTTAGTACATTGAGGAGTCTTGACAGTTGCTTTCCATTGCTCAGTAGTTCTCTCTGGGTACTCCAGCTTCTTCCACCTGTAAAATTGTCCGACACAAAGTGACCCTGATTTCAAAAGTGGTGTTAAATCACAATAAATAAATACAGAGCCTCAGGTGTTGTTTGCTATATGTTCTTAACACATAGGAAAAATGAACTGAAACTGAGGTTTTTTCTTGAAACCAAACCGAAACCAAATCTGAAAAAACCCAAACCGCCCAGCTCTAGCTATCCAAGAATTAACTTAGTGAGGTGGCCGAGTGAATAAATGCACTGGTCCCTCACGCCAGAAATTCCATGATCGATCCTTGGGCGAACGTTCCCAGGGTGTCCCAGCACTCTGTAAGCATTGATTGTGGAGTTCAATCTGTTACCATATTTCGTCGTATCGATTGGGACATAAGATCGCTGTCCCTTGTGATGAGAGAGAGAGACACTCCATGCAAACTGATGAAGTTAAACTCATTATTGTCATGGTTTGATCTTTCTTTTATATATTTACAACAAATATGATTCTGAATAAATTTTTTTTCAACTATAGATATTGGAACTAAGAATTGTTCATGAACATCTTTTGAGATTAATGAATTCTCAGGAGCAGAAAGAGCTAAGAATGTCTGATGCATTTAATCCATTTTTGGGTTTGAATCCACTACAGTACAATCCATACACCCAGCCTCTATGGGCTGCAGCTGTTACACAATATGAGAGAGCAGTAGAACCAGCCGAGCAAAAAATAGCAGGAAAACTGAGATCACAGTTCCGAGGGCTGGAGGGAAATCCTCAACAGGTATGTACTTTTATCAATGGTGTTCTATTTTTAAAGCTTTTTAATTGTTATGAATAATAATGAACATTGATAGTTTATTAGCATACAGTATGGTATTTCCAACACGAGGTGACCCTGGCTGTCAAAAATGTCATTAAACTCTGATGAATAAATAAATAGTATGGTATCGATCAACAGAAATTACTGGATAATTTATAACTACCAACTCCTTGCAGTGATGCTTGGCATGCTTTCCTTTAACTCTTGCAAACTCTGCTTGTGGCAGGTAAGTAAGCTGATGATCTGACAGTTGCTCACCACTGCTCAGTGGTTCTTTCCAGGTACTCTTGCTGCTGAATGTGTTGTTAAACCCCACTAAACAAACTTTGAATGCTTTCACAAGAGAGCCTTTCTACTCAGTGCAGTATTGTTAGTACAGTTCTCAGTAAAATATTCCTATAAGGCCTAAAAAAGTTAAAAATCTGTTTCTCAGGCCTCCTGCATAATCATTTTGGCTGCTGCATGCTCTGTTTTTATAACCAATGCAAACTTAAAAAAAATAATAATTAAATGGTTTATGTGTGATATTTTACCCATGTTAAAAAAATTGTTAAATTTGTCCCTTGAGAACAATAACACTACTATCTCTGCTATTCTGTAGATTATGAGGCCTAAAACATAAAACAAACCAAGAATATGAACTTTTGATAGCTAAGAAATAATTACAGAAATAAAAAAATAAAATATTGAAAACACCCGCCCATGTGCAATTTTACAAAAAATGGCCTGAGAAACAGAAGCGCTACTTTGTAGGGGCTAACAGACATTATTATTCAGAATATTGTTGATTATCTGCCTTTGACTTACAGATTAATATGCTTAATTCATTGTTTTGGATTTTTTAATGGTGTTTTGTTGAAGCATAGTAAAGTAAATTTTCTTCTGTTGATGTAGATCTGAAATAAGTATAAAATATACCAAATAAAAATTATTTTAGTTTCCTTGTACTTGCCACAAAATATACATTGTATACTTTTCTGTGAGGCCTTGAACTGTTTTACTAAAACCTGTATTCATTTGTTGTTTTAGCTCTTGAGAGAGTTTCAAAGGTACAAAGAATTAATAAAAAGACCTTCCATTGGGAAAGAAATGATATCAGAAAGGTAAAACATAGGGGACAATGATATTTGAATAAAGAATGATCATTAAAGCTAGTTCATCAAGAATTATTGCTGAGTTGTATGTGTATTTTGTGATAGCAGTGATACTTGTAGTTTATGAGTAATGAACATGTGTATGTGTTGCTGGCATGCATGAGGTTTTTTGCTTGTATCAGAAAACTATTACCTTGTGGTTTACACATGAAAAAGAATTTTGTGTATTTTTAACTGCGACAAACAGCTGTAACAGTGTCAGGTGTTTTGTTATATCGGTCAGTTAGTCTGTGACCAACAAGTTTTTAAGCTCAGTACTTTCAAATGCTTGGTGGAATGACATCATTTGTTATGCAAGTGTATCTTATTTGTCCCCCAATATTTTTTTTAAATAGCCGGTGTCTGTGCATCTGTCCATATATGTCTTTTCCACTTTGGTTTTCCGATGATAACTTTAGTTATAGTCGACCAAATGAAATGGTGTGAGGGTGTATCAACATAAAATACATGGCAAGTTTGAATTGGGGTGCTGTCCGACAATTTTTGCCAGAGTTGTGCCCCTTTTTCAACTTCGAAATCTCTATTTTTTTAGTTTTCAACCAATAACTTAAGCTGTAATTGACCGAATCAAATAAAATTTGTTGTGTAGGTGTATCAACAAAAAATACAAGTCAAGGTCAAATCAGGGTTTAGTCTGACTTTTGCCAGAGTTATGTCCCTTTTTCGACTTCGAAAAATTCATTTTTTTTTTCGGGGCATCCTTTTATTGATACCTAGTCCTGTGTTCAATGCCAATTTTACTTAGAGTATTTTTGTCAGAGTTATTGCCCCTTGTGGACTTTGAATTTGTTTCATTGTTACCCTCTGTCACAGCTTTGATGCAAACCTGCAATTTGTTTTTTTAATTACACTTTCTCCTCATTGTTTTTTTTTTTAAAAGCTCATTTGCTTTCATTTAAAAATTATACATCATTTTTGTATTTTTACTGCATTTATGAGTGTTTTAGTTGGGGGTGTATGCAAAAACAACTTTGAAGGATAGGAACAGAGCTACACACATATATAGAATTTCTGCTGCAATACATTGTAAGTAATGTTTTTTTTTTAAAGATTTTCACACATGTGACAGCATTTTATAAATTTGTTTTTTTCCAATATTTCATATGTCGTGATAGGCCGGATAATGTTTGAAGTTTAATTTTGTGCATTGTTCCTGCAGGATTATTGGCTTAATCACATTTAGCAACTCATTCTCATTGTTTTCCAGGGAAACCTTGTTAGGTCAGTTAGCTGTTCATATTCGTCAAATTGGAGATGATTTCACCAGCAAAACAGGCCAGAGAGGTGGCAGTAAAGGCCTACCAAAAGGAAAGAATTTACCAGAAATTGTCAACAACATTGTTTATGTAAGACAACTAGAAGCAAAGGTTAGTAAAAAAAAAATTAATTCATAGAAGTAAAGATAAATATGAATAAAAAAATGGATTCATATCTGAAGAATTTTTAGATGCGTGTTGAAATCCTACTCAGCACATAATTTTGAATATGTTGACAATGTACTAAACCGGACTGTGGAAACAGTCCTCAAAGAAAAATTAGGGATTAAGGATATAATAGCTTTGCAAATTGTAGAAGTGAATCATTTGACCATTCATTAAGCACCAAGGCTAGTCTGAACAGCCCAGAATGTCATTGCTCTCTTATGGAGTTGTTGTCATTAGCTTAGCTCTCAGCACTCTGATGTAAAAAAATTTGAGTAGCAATTTTTTCCCATAGGGCAACTAGGAATTTAACCAATTCAGTCTTGTTTGACAGATCTATAGCTCAGTGAGATCTAGCAAACACGACTGAAATGGTTAAATTCATTATGGGAGAAATATGCTGCTTGAAATTCCATGATGTGGTTTTGTTGAATTATTGGTGGGAATGGAGGACACTTCCTTTACTCTGCGCACACTTAGATGTTATGTGTGAAGTTCCAAACAGGATTCTAGTTTTTGTGTTACTTCTGCTCAATTTTTTTTTGAGGAGGGGTGGGGGGAGGAGTTGGGGGGATCTAAATTAAGAGTTGGGCCTGAATTCTATCTAATACAGTGGCAGCATGTCGGGCCAGTGGTGGGTATGATAAATACAGAAATTATTAGAAATTTACCTTTTTTCATGTAACCTAAAGTCAATCTCATCACAAATCCTGCTTTTATTAATTCTGGAGAATCACCCTACAATGTCAAATATTCTGAATATTCTTTGGGTTTTTTTTCTGTACCAGTTAGAAGTTTGAAGTCAACTTTTCAATTCTTCTGATAAATTAGAGTACAAAGTATAAAAGTAAGGCCCCCACAATTTAGATCTTTTGTTTCTCAGGCCATTTTTTTGTAAAATTGCATGTGGGCAGGTTGTTTTTATACCACCCCCACCCCCTGCAATGAATTGTGGGATAGGAGAGTACACTGGAATCACCTTGTCCGTCCCTACGTCCGTCCAGATGTCCATAACATAATAGTTTTCTACTATAACCCAATGGCCCAGACCAGCTGGTGCTAACTCAAAAATATCTAGGGCCAAACACAAATTTTGCGCCTCCCCCCCCCCCCCCCCCCAGCCCCCCCTCCCCCCCCCCCCCCCCCCCCCCCCCCCCCCCCCCCCCCTCCAATCCCCAAAATTTGCATGCAAATCCGAAAATTAAAAATTCTATCTGGCCCTTCATACCTTTACACTCTGTGCATGCGCAGATGTCAAGAAGTGACCAGAATTTGCGCAAACATCATTCTTTGTTTAGCCCTCAGTCAGATAACAACAAACTGACATCTGTGCTTTTAAATCCCAGTTTTAATGATGCCAGACACAAATCAATGGTTAATTTGATGGCTCCAAGGACACCACTGGATGAAGGAAGGAAGAAACAGTGGTTTGAAACATTCAGGGCTATAACTTTATAATTTTTATAAAAATTATTTCATGTTCCCCATTTTCGGGACATGGGCCTGATGTCATCATTCTTGCTAATGATTTTTCCACTGTTAAGTGTTCCTTCCCTATCCTTCCTTGAATCCCCCCAGTTAAACTCCCATGCTTTTTGGCTTGTTTTATTGATTTTTTTTTTATAAATTTCTTGGGAGTTTGACACGTTTCACAGAATGTTTATTCTGTATATCCCCAGGGTTATGTCCTCACCGTAGGGGTGTTTTGACATTTTTGGTCATGCATCATACATCCGATGTATTGTTTTTTCTTCTGATGAAGATCTTGCTTTACATCAGATAGTTCAAAATCTGTTACTGACATCAGGCTGTGTTGCCTGGGGTCTTGTTTCCGGTTTTCATTCTGACGTTGTTTACATTGACAACGCTCTATTTATATATGTAGTATCCTATTTATTATCTTGGTAGGACTGTTGTAAGATACATTAAATATTCCAGTAGTGTAGCAATTAATATTTTTATACTGTACCAATGACCCAGACATAGCTGGTGCTAACTCTTAAAATATAGGGCCAAACACAAATTTTGCCCCCCAATCCCCAAAATTTGCATCTAAAACTAAAGAAAACATGTCCTGAAAGGCCCTCCACACCTCGCCCCCACTGCGCATGCGCAGTGTCCAGGACGTTCCGAAATTGGCGCCATTTATCATTCTAAGTTTGGCCCTTCATCAGTTAACATCTGACTGATCTTTGTGCTTTTAAATCTCAGTTTAAATGATGCCAGACACATAAATATTAGTGAAATGGTGATTCTAAGGAGGATAGAAAAGGAGGAGAGGAAAAGAATGTGTGACAGAATATTATCAGGGCTGTAACTTAAAATTTTTTAATGAAATTATGTTAAGTTACCTATTTTCAAGGCAGCAGCCATTTTGTTGTCATTCTGATTATTTAGTTACACTGTTTTTTCAAGTGTTTTTCCTCTCTCCCTGTCCTTTAAGTTCCCCCTTGCTATTCTCCCATGCTTTTGGCATAGTTTCTGTAATTATTATTACTAAAATTTCTTGGGAGTTTTAGCTTAATAACAGAATGAATTCTGTTCTTTCCCCATGTTTACGTCTTCACCTACGGGTGGTTAGGCGTTGTGTTCTGCATCTACCATCTGATGTTCTGCAGTTTCTTCCCTGGAAGTCTCTGTTTTGCATCAGATGGTGTATTTTTGGTAACTGATTTCGGGCCTGGGTGCCTGGAGTCTTATTTTAGTGTTTTTACACTCATTGTTTACATTTACAACAGCCCTCTGTGTGAGGGGGGGATTTCTAAATAATAATATCTTTATGTTATTTTAATCATAACTAGATACATTATTATTGTTCGTAAGTGTTGAATAAATTGTTTAAAATATTTTTAAAATTTTTGTCCACACTTAGGCTTGGGATCCATTGGGGCTCAACGTTACTTTTCAGAAACTTGGGCTGTTCTGAAAAAATATTTTTTCAAAATATTTTGATTTCAATTATTTTTTCTATATTAATGGATCATATTATTATTATGTATTGATTGCCAGGGGTTAGTGCGAGTACCAGGACTTGTTTTCTTTTCTCATTGAAAGGATATTGATCAATTGTTTTAGGAGGAAGTCTTCCTCTGACCTTATTATCATTCTATATGTGGTCAGTGTACTCGCATTAACTCCTGTTCTGTATCGTATGATTTCGATGACAATATGGGAAGCGTATGTCACGGTATGTTGTTGGGGATTTGGACACTCCGGTCCTTTCCCCGCAGGGTCACTCTACTTTATCAATTTCTATTTCAGACGATCAAGATTAGGGTGATGTATCTGTGATGTCTTCCAACAGTGTGCCTCCGTCGTCACAATTAATGAAGGGCTAGCGGAAAAGTGCTCATGTAATACGCCAATTGCCTAAGAGGACCCTAGTAGGTTCGACGGCCTTTGACGTCCGCTAGCTCGCCCGGTGTAGCGTCCATTCACCGAATGGTTCGGCAGCCGGGTTCGTCCGTTGCGGTCTAGAAGGAATTTTGGGGTGATGCGAGCACTATAAAATTAACTTAATGCACACCCAGTGACGGCGGATCGGAGGGAGAACGGAGGAAGCCTTTTAGTCCGGTTCATAGCTCGTTCCGGTCCATCCGGACGGCAAGCGAGAGAGGCCCCTCTCTCGTTCAACAACATCTGGCCCCAGATGTTGTGGTACAAATGTGTTGTTAGCGGAGCATACGTCCGTCGCTCGGGACGCTCCGTTGTATAGGCAGTCCGCTGAGACTGCTAAGGCTTCCTCTTCTCATCAGCGCACACGACCGCACCTTGGCTGCGTGACCGCCGATATATTACCAGCTTCGCCGATCAAGGATTCTTCGGCGACCAGGTCACACCATCCGGCAGCCAGGGATTCGAGACCGATGGACTCCGGACGTTCGCATAGGAAGTATGCGGGAGCCATCTGATGCGGAGCTGCCCTCGGCGAAGCACCGATAGACTGCGCCTCCGCAGGTCTCGACGCCGGACATTCTTGTGCACATAGCACAGCTTATCGCAGCATCCCAGCAGCCGACAGAAACGGTGTCGGATCGAGAATTATCCGACAGCGCTGGGTCGGTAGCCGGGGACTCGAGGCCTGCAGACTCCGGACGTTCGCATAGGAAGTGTGCGGGAGTCAACGTACACGGAGCTTCCAGCGGCAATGCATCGTAAGTCCGCTACGGCACAGGCCTCGGGAACGGACGTGCTTTCCTTAATAGCACAGTTTATCGCAGCATCCCAGCATCAACTGAATCTGTCGCATATATTTTATCCGACGATGCTGGGTCGGGACGCTCCGCGGAAGCGGGTACGGACGTCCGAAAGTTTCATCCGGTCCGACGGGATACCGAAAGGGATTCGGTGGATTTCAAGCTTTCCCTTTCGGAACAACATATGCTGCGATGCCGGATAAGAAACTGATAGCGTCGGTGGACTTAGAAATTTTTGGTTCGGTTCAGGGACATCGTCCCTCAGTTCCGACATAATCCAATAATGTCACACAAACTTTCGAATTATTGAACGACGCTATATATATTATTATTTTATGCTTGCTATCCAAGCATTTCTGGTTTCTTGTTCGAAGAGTTATGGAGATGTCTTTCAAAAGTGTGCCTCTGTCGTCATAGTTAATGAAGAGTTAGCGGCAATAAGTGCTCATGGAATATGTCTATCGCTTACGGAATGACATTCGCTAGCTCACCCGGTGTAGCATACATTCATCGAATGGTTCGGCTGCCGGGTTCGTCCGTTGCGGTCTAGGAAGGAGATTTGGGTGATGCGAGCACTTTAATTACTTTAGTACTCACCCAGTGACGGCAGATTGAGGACAGATCGGAGGAAGCCAACAACATAGGGGACCGCATGTTGTGGTTCAGATATTTTACATTCGGAGCATATGTCCGTTGCTCGGGACGCTCCGTTATATTGACAGTCCGAGAGACTGTCTTTAATGCTTCCTCATCCTCACAGCAGGGCACACGACCGCACATTGGCTACGTGACCTCGAGTATCCGATCAGTTTCGGCATTCAGTGATTCCACAGCGAATAGGTCGCGCCATCCGGTAGCCAAGGGACACGAGGCCTATACACTCCGTTCGCTCGCATATTGGAAGTATGCACGGGGTAACGATCTCGGAGCTTCCTGCGGCAATGCATCGTAAGACCGCTGCTCCTCAGGCCTCGGTGACGGACGTGCTATCCGAGTTAGCACAGTTGTTTCGCAGCATCCCAGCAATTGACGGTTTCTCGGTCGAATCAGGAATTATCCGACGGCGCTGGGTCGGTGCGGTCCGCGGTTGCATCAAGCTACGGACGACCGAACGCTTTATAGGGTCCGACAGGATGGCGAAAGGGATTCGAAAGATTTCGAGTTTTCCCTTTAGTAGTATCGGAAGATGCCTTTCATATCTTCTGGCATTTCTTCCAGTGATTATTTTTCGGACTTCATTGCTGCGATCTTGGATAAGAGACTTATAGCGTCATTGGACTCGGATTTTTCGATCGGTACAGGGACTTTGTCCCTGACTTACCGACGCAGTCCAATATTGTCATTACAACATGTGTTTTATTTTTCGACGCTATATATTATATATATATATACAAGCCTGCTACTAAGCATGATAGTTTAGTTTCTTGTCCGCGTGGCTCATTTCTGCCATTTTATCTTTTTTACATATAGTTTATTTTGGCAGAGCAGGGCAAACCGAGAGTTCATATGCGTCTAGACGGTGTGATTAAAGACTGCATATATTCTTTTTCGCCGTTTATGTCTTTTCCAATTTCAATATTGGGAACGACATTATGTATAGTAGACTTAACTTAGACGCTTTATTATACGTAATCCGCCTTACTGAGGCGTTATCATTACGTCTTCAAGAAAAGATTTACGGGATATTATTCTCAATGTAATTTCTTTTGAGGGCAGTATTTTGTTCACGTATAACTCCGCCCTTCAGTGGCTGATTGGAGTGTTTAGACGTGATGCAGCCCTAGCTACATCCACGCGTGGATAGTAGGTTAAGAACTCTCTCAGAGTCGCTTCGTTCTCGGAGGAGCTTCTCTTCGACGGCAACTTTCTGGCAATCCATGAATTGCTTGGTTTATACATTCTCTTTTCTATCTACTGTTACAAGAGATTCAGACTGGGGCAAACATTCGGTGGTTGACTCAGAGAGTGCCGCCGCAGTTGCCGGACCCTAGTGTGGCTGTTATGACGGTTGCCAGTCAAACAGATTGGGATATATACTGATCCCTACGGATTCGAAGTGCCAGGGTCTTTGGGTTCCGCAGTCTTTTAGCTATCAGTTTAACTTCCGCGGAATAATGTTTTTTAGGCTTGCTTTATGTCATTGCATGAACATTATTCAGAAATGCATGCCCAAATTCCTGTCCTTTAATTCGACAGTAGTGGCGTATCTCCGGAACCAGGGAGGCACTCTTTCGTTTCCGTTATTCAATTTAATGGAAAGAATCCGTCTGTTGGTTATAGTACACCAAGTTCAGTTTTGGTCCGTCATATTCGGGGTCGTCTGATTGTTTTATCGCACTCCCGTTCTCTTACGGGTCGCTTGTTGCTGTCAGAATGGACTCTCAACAAACAAGTATTTAATCAGATTTGCTATCTATGGGAGCGCCCAATGATGTTTTATTATGACACAGCTTGCTAATCAATTGCAGACGTATGTGTTGGCTTGTCCAGATCTCTGAGCTAATACTGTTAACGCTCTATTGATCTATAGGACGCAATGATAGGATACGCGTATCCTCCGGCGCTGTTGTTTTAGCAGGTATTGCTAAGATAAACAACCACAATACATTTCTGTTGATAGCATCTCTATCTTCACAGAGATCATGAGTAATTTACTCTCTTGTCTACTGTGGATCTTAACGTGAAATCTTCCTCTATGTGAGGATCTTTTTTCACTGGGTAAATCGTGTCATCTTTATCACAACCAGCAAGGTCGCAACCTTCATGTATCCCGTTGTGTGGTCCGTATTGCATTGTAAGCACTGTACTGGACGAGCTTTGGACGCGATTTCTTACTATAGGAGATCCTCTTCTTCGCTATTCTATGCGACTAAAGTGGAGGCTCTTCCGTCGTGGTGTAGGGATCATTATGTTCATATGGTTGATCCCTCCATACTACGCATTGCTAGTTTTTAGTATACTTGTTTCACAAGATCTACTGCAGCCTGTTGTTATTTAGGTTATAGGTTTATGTTACCTCATACCTATGCACTCTACGATAGTTTACAATTGAGTCTTTTGTCTCTTTATCTAAGTCAGTTAGTAACTTTTTGATAAATAGACTTAGAATCTTTAGATTAAATTCCTATACGGATTTTAACTTCGGTTCTTATTTAGCTAAGTAATCATTTGAGCCTCTGGAAACAGTAGTTTTCAAATTCTGACCTTTTAGACAGTAATTCTGTTGGTTTCTCTTTTACTGTAGAGTCAGTGAGTTTCATGCACTATCGATGGATGATTTTCACTTTCATAGTTTCGGAATCAATACTTCCGTTACTATTTAGGTTGGATTGTTGCATAAGAGTTAGGCTCCTATTATCCGGAACCTATTATTTTAAGGTCCTTCCGTCTTCGTATGGGCATAGGCCTTTACTCTTTCCGGGTACAGTTTATGTATTTATAAACAGATATCTGTTTATTACAAGGGCGTAAGCTTCTTCTGTCTTTGATGTCTAGTAGAAGGACGTTACGCTCCATTTTATTGTTAATCGATTCTATTAACTAGCGTACTGCTTATGGTATATCATTGGCTTAGCAGTTGTGCTTAAGATTTCGGCTCTTGAAGTAAGAGTTCTTCTACTTCTTGGGCTTACATTAATAGTGTTGCTATTATAGATTTTTGAAGGCTGCTCATTGCGCTCAGCCATCCATTCATGAATTTTATCTCAGAAATATCGAGTCCATTTCTGGAGGCCTCTATTGTTAGGTCTATTATCTACTGCTCAGAATGTCATTCACTTAACAGTTGCTACTATAGCTAGGTAGGCTGTCTGTTTCGGCAGTGTCTCCGTTCGGCTGCCCTCTTCGCTCTGGGCTATTTGACCCAGGGCAAGAAAAAGGGGGGGGGAAGGTGTTCCCTTGGGTCACCTGTTTTTACTATGAAAACAAGGGGATACCTCCTCCGGAGTTAGTAATTCTGAGCTGTTATTGGGATGGTTGTTTAGTGAGAAGTTTAAGTTTATAAAATTCATTCAAGTCTTAGTTTTTAAAGTATAGCTTTTGAATATTGCATATGTCAACGGACATGATTATGCAATTCTCACACACTTTTAGGAGTATAAGAGTCTCTATTCTCTAGACTTACTTTATTATTGGCTTACTTTAAAAATTATTAGTATAAGGATTATTGGATATTAATAGAGTACATGGATGTATGAAGCTCAATTTTTGGAAGGTGTTGTATCTTTCTAATTTATCATAAATAAGAAAGATACATGTAAGGCCTATTACTTCTTTTCCCTACAGGGGATGACTCTATTTTATTTTATTGAGCGTATTCCATTTTGCTCTATGTCCTTGGCCCTCCAGCCTTTTTACTATTCAGCTATGTCTGGGTCATTGGTACAGTATAAAAATGTTAAAAAATTTATAGTAATTTATATATTTTTTATACTTACCAATGACCCAGACGGGGATGGCCCTCCCAGGAGTTGGGAACTCTTGCCTCCCCGCTGAGTACATAGCGCTTACCAGGCACTGGTTATTAGAATGATAAATGGCGCCAATTTCGGAACGTCCTGGACACTGCGCATGCGCAGTGGGGGCGAGGTGTGGAGGGCCTTTCAGGACATGTTTTCTTTAGTTTTAGATGCAAATTTTGGGGATTGGGGGGCAAAATTTGTGTTTGGCCTATATTTTAAGAGTTAGCACCAGCTATGTCTGGGTCATTGGTAAGTATAAAAAATATATAAATTACTATAAATTTTTTTAAACTTTTTGAATAATAAAAAAAATTTTGTCCACACTTAGGGTCTATCGGGATACTTTTGGGCTCACCATTCCCTTTGGGGACTTGGGCTCCTGTCAAAATTTTCTCAAAATTTTTTTTTGAGAATTATTTTTCGAATTATAGTTTTGAATATTATTATTATATATCTTTTTCATATATTTATTGGGAGTTGGTGCGAGTACAGTCCGACTTTAATTTGATTCAGAATGAAGCTTATGGCTCAAATTGCAATGCGAGGAAGTCTTCCTCTGATTTACATGATGGTTGTATTGCCTGTAGTCAGTGCACTCGCACTAATTCTTGCTTAACATGTGTCGAATGGGATGACAAACGTTGGAGACAGGTGTCATGGTACGTTGTTAGCGGCAAAAGACCAATGCCGGTGCTCTCGCCACAAAGTCATTCTAGTTTCTCAGTTTCTATTTCAGAGGAACAAGAACATGGTGATGTTTACATGACGCCTTCAGAGAGTGTGCTTCCGTCGTCACATTTAGATGTTCAAACAGAGCTAGCGGCAAAAGTGCTCATGACTATTAGGCAGGGCAATAAACCACACACTTGTGGGGTCAGCTCCCTGTCACCAGCTAGCTCGACCGGTGAAGCGGTTACTCTTTCTGTGGGGTGCCGTGGTGCCGGGTAAGTCCATTGCGGTCTAAGAGGTGGATTGGGTAGAGCGAGCACGCACTATAATATAAATGCTCACCCAGTGACGACGGAAATAGGGAGGAAATAGGGTGAAGTCTGCAAGTTCTGGTGCTCGGCGAGGTCTGATAGACTGCGAGCGGGAGAGGCCCCCCTCTCTAATATACCAACGTCTGGGATCAGATGTTGCTTCGGAGCATATGTCCGCCCCCACTCGGGACGCTCTGCTTAGTCTGCAGCAGGGTCAGCTTCAGTCAAGGCTTCCTCTGCTACGTTTCACAAGGCCAAAATGAAGTTTTTCTGGTTGGAAACTTGCACGAGACGGAGCATATGTCTGCCCACCACTCGGGATGCTCCGTCTAGTCTGCAGCCAGGGTTGGCTTCAGTCACGGCTTCCTCCGCTACATTATTTAACTGGTAGAGTGCTGGAAGCCCATATTTGGGCTTTACTATGAAGTGCAGGTGCCACAACTTAAAGGCTTCATATTCTGTGGATATGCTTCATATCATTTTTGAATTAAAATTATTTAGTCTGCGAGTATAGCCTTGTTACAATTTATGGGAGAGTGCCATTGGGCACTCTCCCATAAATTGTAACAAGGCAAAGTGACCTGAACAAATTTGGATAACCAAAAATAATTTAGCACTTTACCAGTTAAGCACACACGACTGCATCCTAGCTACCCGACTTCGGATATCCAGCCCTGCTGCACGAAGAAAGAACCACTCTTCAACCGTGAAGTCGGACCATCCGGTAGCTAGGGAGACGAGGCCTTGATCATCGGGACGCTCGGAGAAAGGATCTGTTTCCAACACACAGTCCCAGGAGCAGCATGCGGCTAAGTAACGGAATTCCGCTGCTCCTCGGGCCTCGATCACGGACTTGCTGTCGCAGATTGCGCAGCTAATAGCAGCATCCCCAGCAAGTGCAGATGTAGCCTCCCTCAGACTCAGAATCTGGAGCTGTCAGACGGTGCTGGGTCGTCCAGTCGTCTGTTCGCACAGATGCAATGGACCAAGATTCGCAACTGATTCTCTCGGATGGTAAAAAGGGATAAGGAAGAGGATTACCCTTCCCTTTCGAAACAGTACATGGTTGCGATGGCTTTCATCCATCAATACTACCCTGCTTTTGTTCCACCGAATCAGAATGCTGCGACGACAAGAGAGAAACCACTGGCATCGTTAAGCGCAGACTTTATCCGGACAAAGGAGAAGTCCTTTCTTTTCCGGTTCAGTTTATACAGGTGTCGCAGGCCTTCGGCCGTATAGACGACGCTGTGTTTATCCTCTTGAGTGCGAGGAAGAAGGCGGTTTCTTATCTTTATCTTCCGTATACATACTGTTTTTTTGGACCACATTCAGTTAAAAACGGTCTGGGAAGATGTTCAGAGAGTTCTTCTGCGTTTGGATGAGCAGGCCGGAGATCTAGAGGAATCCTTACCTGTATCATTCACTATTCGCTCAGACACAATTGAGACGGCAATTTCTTCAAATAGAGCTAATTTGGACGTTGTGTCTTACGCAGATCACCTTACAAGAGCTGTGACGCAACGTCTCAAGGGAAATGAATTTGAGGACATCAGTACCTCTCTTAGAGTTCTTTCCAGGGCAATTATATATACCACGTATAACTCCGCCCTAACAGTGGCTAATCTGGAGTTAATCAGACGTGATGCTGCCTTGTGTCATCATCACTGATAAGATGACAAGGTGAAAAGCCCTCTCCGAGTCGCTCCAGTTTCCGGACATTTTATTTTCGGCGGCTAGCTTTCGATAGTTTATGAACAGGCTACTAAGAAAGTGTCTAGTGCTCTGCTTTTGAAGTCGGCATATCAACGTCCCTCTTCAGCAGACAAGAGTAAAGGAGGACGTTCCAGACAAAAATTGTCAAAAGGAAAATCCTCACGAGGGTACTAGAACCCTCTTGTAATTACTCTGGAGGTCATCAGTATAACGACTCGGGAAAGGGGTGTAGGTCTGATCGGGACAATAGGTCAAACGCCCCTAGGCCGACGAGATGAGGTTTTTCACAGGGGGGGGGGGGGGGCATGGTTCCTCCTCCCGTAAGCCTCGCAGGTCATACAAGTGATGGTTTAGACCTCTATTGTTGGCAGGTTGGCGGAAGGTTATCAAGCTAAGCAGAAAACCGGATAACTATCACGAAAGATCAGTGGATGGGAAGTGTAGTCTCGGACGGCTTAGGAAAGGAAAAGCACAGTCAATCTCTGTTTCGGCATTTACGAAAAATACATGTACAATTGACGAAATCAATAAGTCTTCCGTTGTGTCAAATGAAATGAGGAAAAATGTTGACAATTCATCCTTCTGCATGTACAGCTGAAGAACAGCTGCATTGAAAGAGGAAAAGAGACTCAGTGTGATTTACTTTGTCCAGGCAATTTAGTCATGTAAGTCCTATTTTAATAATTAAATTACCTGAAATGAAATCATCATTCGATATTAGGTACACAGTCAGTGATAAACTTAATACTGCTACCCTGAAATGCAGGGAAACAACATTAAATTTACCCACTGACTAAACGCCATTTGTCAGATCCCTGGCAGCTAATTTCCTGGCATGTGCCCTCTAAATTTTCCATAACCCCCCCCCCCCCCCCCCCCCCCCCCCCCCCCCCCCCCCATTAAAATTTTTACAAAAATTTGCCCTGGTACCCATGGGGTCTTGAGCTATGCTGTTGGCTAGTCTGTGGGCTTTCTTTGTCTCGAGCCAGGTACCTGAATAAAGAAACCCCACAGACTAGCCAACACAGCACAGCACTCACCCCAGATTCTGGCTGTGCCCTGTTACAACCGATAATGTTACACCAACCAATAATGTATCATCAACGCATAATGTTATAACATAATGTAGTAAACAACCGATAATGTTGTAACGCCGCATAATGTTATAACTTTAGTCAACGCGTTTTGTAGCAAAAATCAACGCATAATGTTATAACTCGAGTCGGCGTTTACAACCGATAATGTTACACCAACCAATAACGTATCATCAACGGTCCACCAGTCTGAAGGTAGGGTTCATTGCTCCGAGGGTTCATAGTTCCGAGGTTGGGGTATCACTGCTCCGAGGGTTCATTACTCCGAGGGTTCATAGCTTCGAGGGTTCATTGCTCGATGGTTCATTACTCCGAGGGTTCATTGCTCCGAGGGGTCATTACCCGAGGGTTCATACTCCGAGGCTTCATTGGTGTGATGGTGTGGGTGGGGGGGGAGGGGGGGCGGCGGTGACGATTATGGTTGGGCCCGATGTATGTGTGTGTGCGTGTGTGTGGGGGACACATACACACATCGGGCCCAACCATAATCGTCACCGCCATGAGGTTCATCGTTCCGAGGGTCCATTGATCCCAGGGTTCATGGCTCCTAGGATTCATTACTCCGATGGTTCATTGTAGCAAGGGTCCATTACTCCAAGGGTTCACTGTTCCGAGGGGTCATTACCCCGAGGGTTCATACTCCGAGGCTTCATTACTCCGACGGTGTGTGTGGGGGGGGGGGGGGGGGCTGGCGGTGACGATTATGGTTGGGCCCGATGTATGTGTGTGCGTGTGTGGGGGGACACACACACATACACACATCGGGCCCAACCATAATCGTCACCGCCGGTGGGTGAGGTAGCGCACATCTGGGCCGTATCCGTTCACGATTCCAGAGGGAGGGAGGCGTCAATGGGTCCAATCCGGGCATTATACGGTACAGGTCATTAAATAGTGTACGTGTGAGAGAGAGAGACACACACGCACACAGACACACACGCTCACACATAAACACACGCACACACACACAAACACACGCACAGACAGGGCGCAACGATAATCGTCAGCGTCGTGGGGGTGCGGACCCCATCCGTTCACAAGCCCAGCGGACTTTATGTTCAATAGAAGTGATTGATAGTTGGTGATGTACTGATGTATAGGGATGGCATAGCATGATGATGAGTTGAAGAAGTGTTTCGAAAAAAATAAAGCGAGACCGTTCCCTTGTTGGTAAGGGGACTGTACTCGTGTGTCAAAGTTTCCCGAGGATACGATTCAGTTTCCAGACGGTTAAACCGAATTGTATTCTAGGGCTAGACACTACACTTCCATTGCATGTATGGGGCATGGTGACGAAAATGTGCTAAAGTGTATCGCACACTGGCGGTATGCGTCCTTTAACCAATGCTAAATTTACTGAGATAGTACGTCGGAGTGTCTGAGATTGACTCGCCGCTACTCGGTTGTTCTCCCAGGGCACTCCGTTTTCCTCCACCCGTGACATTGTCTGGCACGGTATGACCTCAGATGTTAAAGTCTTACAACTAAAGCACCAAAGAAACTAATAATTAAATATCTTGTGGTCAGACCAGATGTATTCGCTTTATCTACCCTATGAATGGCAAGTATAGTCACCATGCCTCAAACATCTCACTTAATACCAAATTATTATATAAATTATGGCAATCACAGGTGCAAAAAGATGAGCAGTTTGAAATCTGAACACTGCTGCTTAGATGAAGCAGTGTTCATATTTTAAACTACTTATTCATCTCCACCGTTAATTGCCAGGTCTCGGAAACTACATGTGCGGATTCATGCATGGCTTGAACCATTGAAACCTACAATTAGAAGTTTAGTAAATAATAAAAAGACTTTCATAACTTTTTTTATTTCAGAAATGATTATCATGTCATTGCAAAATTTTAATATAATAAAAACATAAGACTGTTCTCTCTCTCTCTCTCTCTCTCTCTCTCTCTCTCTCTCTCTCTCTCTCAAACACGCCCTCACTCCGGTTTCGCAATTAATTTAACAATGTTAGGCATTTCTTTGCCAAAATGTCAGCACAATATTTCCAAGCATTTCAAAATTAGGTGGGTGATATCCTACGTGTCCACACTCCTTAGAAATCATTAGTCATTTGGGTTCCTTCAATAACCTATTGGTATTGTGATTACCCACCCCCACTACCACCCTCCCCAACAAAAAAAACACGATTAGTCTCTTGTGCTCGCGTTTGTGTATCAAAGCTAAAGCACACAAAGCGACATGTGTGAGTTGTATATCGTTCTTAACTGGTAGAGTGCTGAATTATATTGGGCTTTCTGAATAGGTTAGCCTAAATTTGCCTTGTTGGGGTATAAGGGAGAGTGCCTATAGGCACTCTCCCTTATATTCCAACAAGGCAAATTTTGGTAGATTGGACAGTTTTAATCTTAACCCCTGTCAGAAGCCGATCCTAAAACCTAAAACTACTGATCCAGTATGTAGCAGTGAAAAATATCGAAGTAGAGCCCAATTTTGGGCTTTCAGCACTCTACCAGTTAAAGCTTTCCATATTCGGGAGATCCAGAGGTCATACTTCATCCCGTGACATCATCACCAAATTGTGACGTCATAACCAAGGGTATGACATCCATCATCAGAATAGCTACGTTATCACCGGGATAATCACGTCATCGTAGTGGTATCAAGTGCCCATGTACGTACCTAAGGCGTCACATGCTTCTGCCGGATGCAGGGTGCGGTTGTCGTATAAACGTTGTCAGAAGATGGAGGTGCCCTTGGACCAGCAACGTTTTCGCTGAACGGAGTGATCTCGCCTGCTCTGGGTGCCATCGAATTACCGAAACCGACCCGAAAATGATCGAGCATCTTCGGAAACGGATTCCGGTTGCCGCCGGAACCTTCCGAACGTATCCCAGACGAATCAAAGCGGTGAAGTCAATGAGTGTGGAGTGATATTGCCATTCCTATGGGACGTCGAATCACCGAACGCGTCACGACAATGGCTTTTCTCCCGTCATCGTTGGTGTTATCCCAAGACACATGACATTGTGTCCATGTGCCAAACCACAAGGTGTTGGTACACAAAAGAACATGAACACATACCTGGTACTCTCACTGGGTCGATTGTGTTGATACTATGGAAACATCGGGAGAAAAGCCATTGTCGTGGCGCGTTTGGTGATTCAACGACGTACAGGAAAGGTGAGATCACTCCCAACTCATTCACTTCATCGCTTCGATGCTCCGGGATGCGTTTAAGAGGTTCCGGTGGCCACGGAAATCGTTTCTCAAGATTTCCGATCATTTTCGACTCGAGTTCGGTAATTCGATGTCGCCTAGGGCAGTGGAGATCACTCCATTCAGTGAAAACGTTGTTGGTCCATGGACGCCATCTTGTGACGTCATTTCTCTGACAACCGCCCCTGCGAAAACGTGTGACATCATAGATGCGCTCCTGAAACCATGGTGATGTCGCCCCTATCCTGGAGATGACGTAACTGTTCTGATGATGACATCACTATTTGGTGATAACGTCACATACTTGGTGATGATGTCATCGTGATATTTAGTCCCTAGGATCCCCGCAATATGACAATCTTACAGCATTATATACTTCATGTGTGTAATTAAAACATTTTGGCAGAAATCTGCGTGTATCCAGGCTAGATTGTTGACCGTACATGAAAATTTCAATAGCTTAATGCGAATCTGTCCTAATTTTGCTGAGTGGCCATCTGATCTGTGTTAAAATAGTACATGACGTCATTCAAGATTTTGCGGACTGCGTAGATTCCAATTGTAAAATTCCAAATCACGCCATGTACCATTCTGACACAAATCAGATCGGGAAAAATAAAATTCGTCGGGCATTATAGAAAGCCAAAAATAACAGAGCTGTTTCATGTCGCATCGTATAAACAGAACAATCCAGATAGTAGGCCTAATAGAAAAAATATTGTAAAATTATTTGATTGTATGCCAAGTATATGGAGCCAAGAATGGAATGAATAATTTTTTTCGTATAGCGAAGTCATCAGTAAACATGACAAGTTGTCAGTGTTGTATCTATATGCGGCAGTACTTTTGACCATCTCTCTCTCTCTCTCTCTCTCTCTCTCTCCTCTCTCTCTCTCTCTCTCTCTCTCTCTCTCTCTCTAACTGATGACTGTCGGTATGTCTGTCTCTCCATCAGTCTGTGTGTTTCTATATGTCTCTCTCTCACTCACTCTGCTCTCTCTGACTGTCTCTCCCTTCTGTGTGCGTGTCTGTATGCCTGTCTGCCTGTCAGTCTGTCTGCCTTACAGTTTTGCATCTGATACCATTTATTTCATCATTAGATACCTTTCATAAAACGTTCGGCGACGATTACAAATACGGATAGGGGTTTCACTACTTACTGGATGTAACTGAATATTAAAATATATTTATTATTTAACATTTAATCCTAATAAACTTTCTGTAAGATGTTTATTTATTTATTTATTTGGTGTTTTACGACACTTTAACATCAGGTCATATCGTGTCGGACAGTGTCACGGGTGGAGGAAGCCGGAATACCCGAGAGGACTACCGAGCAGCGGCGAGTCACTGCGAGACATTCCAACATACCAACTCAACAGAGTTAGCATTGGCTGAAGGATTGTGTACCACAAGCGTGCAATACGCCTTAGCACTTGTTCGCCATGGATATGAAGTATCATGCCCAAGGAAACAACTCGGTCGCACAGACCTGGAACTGAACCCGCAATTGTCAGAACCTTCGGATCACGAGTCCAATGCCCTACCGACTGGGCCACCAAGCTCCCCTGTAAGATGTTTACCGGAAATATAAATCATCCCTTTACCCAACATGGGAAGCAGACGACATTAATTTGCGAAGCACATTCTACAATAACTAAATACCTTCATTTTTGTCGTCTCAAAAACATTTCTTATGCACCCCCCCCCCCCCCCCCATTGGAACAAGCGTATCGCGCTCGTTCCAATGAGGGGCCATAAGATATGTTTCTGAGACAAAATTAATTTTGATTCGATATGTCTGCGAAGTAGGTTACAGATAGTTGCATTCAGTTACACCCAGTAACTAGTGAGACCCCTATCCGTGTTTTGTAATCGTCGTCGTACGTTGTACGAAAGATATTTATTGTCTAAACAGGAGTGCGTTAGAAATTGGTGACCGTAATACATGGCACTACCTAGTACATAAAATAAAAGGCAACGAAACCCAATGTTAAAGGAGTAATTTCGACTGATTTCACTAACCGTGGGGAATTTGACATATTAACTTTCATTTTGTCATTTCCAAAATAGTAACTGGCAATAATATTTTTGTGTATGGATCACCGGGATATACCCAGTGACCTATACACAAATATATTGTTGATACGTCGCCTGGTTGTTCCCTACAATTGCATTTTTTACAGTATACGTGGCTGTTGGATAGTTGAATGGAGGGGGGGGGGTGGTGGTCACCCGGTCGGTGTTTGCCTAGTTAGTAATTACGGACACCCGCTTAAAGAGACATTCTAACACTGAATATTTTTTGAACAATTTTAAAGACTAATTAGAAATGATCAATGTCCCAAAATAAAGTGTCCGATATATGCGGCATGTCTATATTCGCTGCTATTACTTAAATATAGTGGTTTTGTACCTACATAAATTGTCGCTTCAACATAGAATCTAATTTCATTTTGGATCCAAAATGCATTTAAATTCTATGTTGAAGCGACGATTCGCGTAGTCACATAGGCAGTATATTTACGTCATCACAGCAAATATAGACATACCGTATATATCAGACAGTCAGAAATTTATAAATCGTCTTTAGAAATTGTTCAAAAAATGTTAAATGTTAGAATGTCACTTTAAGGATTGGCCTTGTTTATGAGCTAGCCTGGTTTACCTGTAGCGTATATATAAAATAAAAAAGATCCAGCTGTCACCGCTGCTTTATCACGTGATCCGTGATCAGTGCTATAAATGTGAAAAATTCAAAGTTATCGTCCAGTAAAAATTAAAGTAAATTAGGAATAATTACTGCACCGATGGAAATAAGTTGCCATATTAACGCTAACTAATCTTATAAGCAGTACCGATTCATTGAAAGCAACAGCTCTTGGTAGAATTTCTAGAGAATCTTTCTTTCTAAGAGCTTCCCTAGAAGTTGTGCCAAAGACTTGTGCCTAAAATGAAAGGTACGTATTGTAAAATTATGCGGTAATGTGACAACTTATTTCCAGCGGCATTGTATGCTTTTGCAAACTTTCTGTAGCAACCTATTTCCAGAATATATCGCTAACGATATATCTGGAAAACTGAGAAGCAGTCAACAGCAACCAAGCATTGAACCAGTTTGCAGTACCACCAAATAGTTCCCGAATACGATGGGCTATACCACTCCCTTTCCCAGATGCACAATAGAGGCGCCTGACACTAATAATGCTGTTGCCGCTTTCACGAATACCAATTGATGTGGCTAAATTGTTGGAAATGTGTAGAAATGGGTAAAATCTAGATGTTATTTCTTTGAACTGCTGCGACACCCTGTTAAAAGCGCCTAGCATCGTCATATCTCTAAAGAGTGCTTTTGAAATAATTATTTGCAGAATTTCTACTGGCAAAACAGGTAAAACCCCATGTTCTCTTGCATCTTGTCTGCCGGGTACATTGTCTTCCGAGTCACCACCCATCTGATTCGCCAGATCACGAGTATCACACGAATCAGGTATAGGTGACTGATTCGGGGAGACAAGGTCCCGTTCCAATGTATCATGTCTTCCACTAGCATTGTCATCAGAGTCACTACCTATCTGGTTCGCCCGATCACAAATATCAGACGAATCAGATGCAGGTATTTGATTCTGACGGACATTGCAAGTCGAGGTCTGTATGTTGTTCAATATTTTCGATCGATTCATGCTTGATGGACATATGCTAACATAGTGGTCACCATGGCCTTCGGCCATGTGTCCTAAATATAATGTGGGCAAGTTACCGTTGATTTGTCCATTGGGAGACAGAAGGCGTGTTCCGCCCGCACCAAGCGAAGAGGAGACAGAGATCTGAACGTGGTAAATTTCACTTACTCTCTGTAAAGTGATATGGTCACCATATGTCCCATCACGCCCCATGTTTGTAATGTACCGTCCAAAATCACCGTTTTCCACGTAATCACCCATATAATCACCAAGACTGTTATAAGGATTCCTCTGAAGGTCGGACACAATTTCGGATCGCAAGGTCTCTTGTGATCTATAGATACCAATATGGGCTAGCTGATCTGCAAGAGCGGCAAATTGGCAATTACCATCACCGGGTGGGTCTAATTGGACAGCAAAACCTGTTCCTTCGAGTTTCTCTTTGTGGGTGAGCACAATATAATATTTACTACGGTGTATAGCTTTGTGGGAACGACTTCGCCTCTTCTTCTCAGCCTCGGCTGTCACGCTGGTTATATCATTTACGGAGAACCACCTGACTACTGCAGTATTGTCTTTGGGCGAAAGATACCTCACTCGATAACGATGAAATTTTATATCTCTCTCCAGAATGGTGCCGCGAAGAACATAAAGTCGACGGGGTTCGTGGTGCTTAGCGTTTCTTATGCGAACAAGAACATTTTGTTTCACATTATAGAGTGATGACGGATTTTTGCCAAGCTCACGTCTTATCATTCTCCTCATGCAGCGTGAAGTAGCTGCAGCTGCTGCGGCACGGACTTTACCTCTATTTGTATCAAAATTGAGCAAATCTTTGGGTAATGGCTGTAGCTCATTCTGTCTTTTAGCTGATACATTTTCGATTGTAACACTGTCGTCTGAAAATTTAGCAAATGTTAGTCGATGGTTTTGCCGACCGAAATAAATCTCAAACGGTGTTTTCCAGTTCAGTTCTTCACGTACGTCGTCGTTCAAGATTGAAGCGTACTGGGGAAGGCGATTCACCCAGTTCACACCACGTTTTTTAAGGCTTACCAGATCATACATAATTTTTTTTCTAAGGACTCTGTGGGACCTCTCAATTTTCCCCTGACTCTGTGGGTGATAGGGGGAGCTCGATATTATTCGTACGTCCATTTTTTGCATAAGTCGTTTCACCGCACCTAGGAACTCACCTCCTCTATCGTGCTGTAAAACTCTGGGTGGACCGTGTTCTATGTATATATCTTCTAAGAAGCGTGCGACTTCTTTGCTGCTTTTAGTCGACATTGGCCGTGGCCACACATATCGACTAAAGATATCCATCAGGGACAGAACATATCTGTATGTCTTCCGATTATATGTCACCTTACAATTCAGCATGTCCATTATATCAACTTGATGTCGTTGTTGCACAGATGATGCTCGTATTGGCTTGAGCGCACAGCGATTAGAAAACTTAGCTTTCAGTAGGTGGTAAGATGTGGATTTATCCAAATATCGGTACACAGAGCGTTCACTGATGCCGCAAAACTGGCTACCAAGCCTGTGCTTGAGTTTTCTAGCGCCTGACCCTTTGCTTTTCTTCAGTGCCGCCTTTACTTGGTTTGCAATGTCTCCTGTTCGTAACACCTTTTTGCCGTTGTAAAGCAAATGGCCACCTTCGGCAATACTGTATGCATTTCTGTTTCTGTAGAAACGGACAAGTGCTGCCTTCTGCACTCTTGTGCGCCATTTGACAGGCACAACAAAATTGCCCGTCATGCATCTCACAATAATGTCATATACGTCGTCATCCATAGGGCGAGTGCCATAACTTATTGAGTATCTTATGAGTGAAACCCATACCAATATACACAAAACCAGTAAGACGTAGAGCTTCATGGCTGTTTGACTGACCACTGAAAACTAAATTTTGTGGCATGCCTATGCCGATACGATACCCAGCATGCTAATATCAAAGGAAAACAAAACAAAAAGCCCTTTGCGAAATGAAAGCCATTGGTAGAGGATTCCGTGTCCTCAGAGACCTTTGAAATCAACATCCTAATACGCAGCAATACGGATGTCATTTATTTGAAATACAGAGCTATGTAAATTTCTTATACGAACTGCCGGTACCTGAAAACAATTTCCGAAGTCTGTGCTTGAAACACAATCACAATGACGGACAAAGTTAATAACAAATTAACCCTTAGCAAATTTAAAACATAGGCAATGAGAGTGTATGTGTGTGTGAGAGAGAGAGAGGTGGGGGGTGGCAGGGAGGGGAGAGAGGAGTGGGGACGGAGAGAGAGGAGAGAGGGTGGGGGAAGAAATTGGAAGCGGGGAGAAAAAGGGGATACATGTAGAGAAAGAAAAGTAGAGAGAGGGGAGGGAGAGAGGGGAGGAATCGAGTGGAAGATGGGGGTGGTGGAGAGGGGGTAGAGATAGAGGATTAGTGGGGGTAGAGAGAGAGAGAAGGGTGGGAGAGCGAAGGAGAGGAGAGAGATAAGGAGAGGGTGTGTGTGAGACAGACAGACGGACGGACGGACGGACGGCTAGACGGCTAGACGGCTGGACGGACAGACGGACGGACGGACGGACAGACAGACAGACAGAGATGGGAGGGAGTGAAAGGGGGAAAGTGAGCGAGAGATACAGAACGAGAAAGAGAGAGGAGAGGGGAAGAGAGGGAAGGTGCATGGAGATATAGAGCGAGAGAGGGAGATTGAGAGCATTAGGATATTAATTTGAAATTCTATTAGTAGCGTAGCTTGTACCTTAGACCCCTCTTTCAGGGGAACCCGCTGGGGAACCTTGGAAGAAGGTTATCATTTGATGGTTCTCATCACGTGACTATATCATTGGGTAGCCATGGTAACCCGCCATCTTGTGGCGTCATCACCATGTTGCCACGTCCCCTCTCCTGCGCATGCACTCAAGACATAGGGTCTTATATTTAGATTGGGGAATTTCCCATTGATGTTACGATGAATATATTGAGTGGGGATGGTGGCCATTGGTGGGTGGCCATCTTGTTTTCCAAAGCTCGTCCAACAAGACGAGGTATGTTTACTTGTTTTTGCGGGAAAATCGCTATTTCCTATTTTCGTGATATCGAATGGCCGAAATCGACTCGACAATGGTCAGAAATCATCGGAATCATCGGGTAATGACCGGAACCTCCCGATGGGTATTGCGGACCCTCGGAGCGATGGATACATGGGGTGTGTAGAGGGGAGGTAACATTCCCCAATCTAAATATAACACCATATTTGCACATGCGCGCACGCACAGGAGACGTGGCGTGGCAACATGGTGATGACGTCACAGTATGACGAGTTACCATGGCTACCCAATGATATAGTCACGTGATGAGAGTCTTGCAAATGAGAACCTTCTTCCTGGGTCCTGGAAAGAGGGGCGAAAGGTACATGCTATACTACTTCTAATATAAATGTTACAGTGTTGTAAACAAGAGCCTCGCGCATGCGCAATAGGCGAGGTCCCCCACCGAGGTCCCCCGAATGTGGGACAAGTCATACATGTTATACTATCCCGTTGGAGTAATGAAGCCTCGGAGTATGAACCCTCGGGGTAATGACCCCTCGGAACAGTGAACCCTTGGAGTAATGGACCCTTGCTACAATGAACCATCGGAGTAATGAATCCTAGGAGCCATGAACCCTGGGAGCAATGGACCCTCGGAACAATGAACCTCACGGCGGTGACGATTATGGTTGGGCCCAAAGTGTGTATGTGTGTGTGTGTCCGCCCACACACGCACACACATACATCCGGCCCAACAATAATCGTCACCGCCCCCCCACCCTCCCCCCCCCCCCCCCACACACACACACACATACCCTGTCGGAGTAATGAAGCCTCGGAGTATGAACCCTCGAGGTAATGACCCCTCGGAGCAATGAACCCTCGGAGTAATGAACCCTCGGAGCAATGGACCCTCGGAGCTATGAACCCTCGGAGTAATGAACCCTCGGAGCAGTGAACCCTACCCTCGGAGCTATGAACCCTCGGGGCAATGAACCCTACCTTCAGACTGGTGGACCGTTGATGATACGTTATTGGTTGGTGTAACATTATCGGTTGTAAACGCCGACTCGAGTTATAACATTATGCGTTGATTTTTGCTACAAAACGCGTTGACTGAAGTTATAACATTATGCGGCGTTTGCAACATTATCGGTTGTTTACTACATTATGTTATAACATTATGCGTTGATGATACATTATTGGTTGGTGTAACATTATCGGTTGTAACATGCCCTTCTTAAAATTACTTGTAACTCCCCCCCCCCCCCCTCCCCAATATTACTTGTGCCCCCCTAATTAGAAAACACTGGCTCCGCCACTGGATTAATTCAACTCCTAACATTTTTATGTGTACCCATACAATGTATGGTACACATAATGCCAGCATCCAGGGTGACCATCCGTCGTTCGTCCATCCTTTGTCCATCCGTCTGTCCGTCCATCCATCTGTCGGTCCGTCCCTCTGTCTGTCCAGCGTCCATATCCATTTCTTCTTGCATTCGATAACTTGAAAAATATTGCATGGATTGTCAAGTTACTTTATATTTGTGTTCAGGTTACTGATGTGCCCATCTGTATAGTTTTTGGTGTAAATCGGATAATTTGATCCTGAGATATTAACCCTTTATCCTTCAGATTGAAAATTCCTCCAATCCCTTTGGCATTCGATAACTTGAAAAATAATACTTGGATTGTCTAGTTACTTTATATTTGTGTTCAGGTTCCTGATTTGCTGAGCTGTATAGTTTTTGGAGTAAATCTGTTATTTTGATCCTGAGATATTAACCCTTTATCCTTCAAATTGAAAATTCCTTCAGTCCTTTTGGCATTCGATAACTTGAAAAATATTGCTAGGGTTGTCAAGTTACTTTATATTTGTGTTCAGGTTACTGATGTGCTGAGCTGTATAGTTTTTGGAGTAAATCTGTTATTTTGATCCTGAGATATTAACCCTTTATCCTTCAAATTGAAAATTTCTCCAATCCCTTTGGCATTCGATAACTTGAAAAATATTGCTTGGATTGTCAGGTTACTTTATATTTGTGTTCAGGTTACTGATGTGCCGAGCTGTTTCATTTTTGGTGTAAATCTGATAATTTAATCCTGAGATATTAATCCTTTATCCTTCAGATTGAAAATTCCTCCAATCCCTTTGCCATTCGATAAGTTGAAAAATATTGCTTGGATTGTCAAGTTACTTTATATTTGTGTTCAGGTTACTGATGTGCCAAGCTGTATAGTTTTTGGTGTAAATCGGATAATTTGATCCTGAGATATTAACCCTTTATCTTTCAAATTGAAAATTCCTCCAATCCCTTTGGCATTCGATAACTTGAATATTGCTTGGATTGTCTAGTTACTTTATATTTGTGTTCAGGTTACTGATGTGCCGAGCTGTATAGTTTTTGGTGTAAATCTGATGATTTCATCCCGAGATATTAACCCTTTATCCTTCAAATTGAAAATTCCTCCAATCCCTTTGGCATTCGATAACATGAAAAATATTGCTTGGATTGTCAAGTTACTTTATATTTGTGTTCAGGTTACTGATGTGCCGAGCTGTATAGTTTTTGGTGTAAATCTGTCATTTTGATCCTGAGATATTAACCCTTTATCCTTCAAATTGAAAATTCCTCCAATCCCTTTGGCATTCGATAACTTGAAAAATATTGCTTGGATTGTCAAGTTACTTTATATTTGTGTTCAGGTTACCGAAGTGCCGAGCTGTATAGTTTTTGGTGTAAATCTGATAATTTGATCCTGAGATATTAAACCCCTTTATCCTTCAAATTGAAAATTCCTCCAATCCCTTTGGAATGAGATAACTCAAAAAATATCAGTCCGATTGTCATGTTACTTGATCTATTTATTCAGGTTACTGATGTGCTGTGCTGTATAGTTTTTTATGTAAATCTGATAATTTGCTCCAGACATATTAACCCTTTATCCATCAAATTAGACACTCCTCCAGTCCATTTCTATATGTACCCATACCTTGTATGGTGTACATAATGTTGGCATCCGTGGTGGCCCTCCGTATTACAGCTTTCTACTAGTTGCACGTATGGGTACACATCTGATGATTTCATCGGCCTATTTTCCTTCTTCCCAATACATGGTCGCTTTATGCTCCTTTAAAACCCTTGAATTTCACCCAGCTGACTCCTGGAAACTCCTTGAAAAATTGATTTGAACCTCCTGGAATTCACTTCTCAGTTTGGTGCAGGAACCCTGTTCGGGATCCAGGGTGGCACCCATTCATTTCAGTTATGCCAACTAACTAAGATTTTCCCAATACGTAATGAATCATCATGTTCATCTTTCTATCCATCATATACCGGGTCGTCTGAACGTACTAGCAGACGTGCTCTCTTGGGAAGTCACCTGTTGCAATTGGAGTGGTCACTCAACAAGCGAGTATTTGGACAGATTTGATACCAGAGGGATCGCCCCATGATAGATCCGTTTGTGACGCACCGGAACAATCAGTTACCGTCGTTCGTGTCACCATGCCCAGACTATTGAGCGTATGCAGTAGACACTCTGCTGATCTCATGGGGATGGGTGATAGGATATGTGTATCCTCCAATTCAGTTGATGCAGTAGATTATGTTTAAGATAAAACAGTCTCGTTGTGAATCCTACTAGTAGCATCTCTGTCATCACAGAAACCTTGGATCAGTCTTCTCAAGTGTCTGTTATGGGACGTTCACTGGAAGCTTCCTCCACAAGAGGACCTTCTTTATCAGGGGCAGTTTTTGTTCTTCACGTCCTTCTCCGCCCATAGTGGCATGATGGAGTCGGTTAGACGTGAGGGAACCGTTCCGGTTCCTATATTATTTGATGCACTAATACAGGATCGATTAAGTAATGCGGGTGAGGAGATTTCGATATGACTTCGAATCCCCCCCCCCCCCCCACACACACACACACACACACACACACACACACACACACACACACACACACACACACACTGCCAATGTGTTTAGAGGCAATTACCGGGTCATGTTCTATGGCGACCTCATTGGCACAGCCGCTTTTTAGTTGGATTAGTTTCCTGTGATTATTTATTGATTTGTTAAATATGAGCACATATTGCATCATATTTAAATTGCTACTCTTTTGATACCTCAGAGGCTGCATAACCAGTTTACTGGTATTCAGATGATTACATGCTGGATTTTAAGGCTCTCGCGCATTATAATTATTAGGCTGACTCTTTATTGAATTTTATGACCTTGAAATTATGAACTATTTCGGGGGCGGTCTGTCGGAGCCTGTTAATCATACCTACTTCCATTTCTAGATCCAGGTTTCTATTATGTCAGTACTCAATTTGCATATTCACTCGTGTATACGGTCATAGATATCGGATAGTACACGTTGGAGAGTGTTGTTACTGGAATTTGTTGTACACCTAAATGAGGTTGCCTGTGGATTACCTTGGAAGTGTGTTTTCTCTCCAGAGATCGTTCAGTGTGGTTCGATTGGACATGTGTATGTTAAATTTTATATCACCGGTTTTCGACGTATCTGTGAACGCCGTCTGCAGTGTACGTTATATAGCGGGCAATATTAATTACCAGGATTGTTGCTATAGCCTTAACTTCTGAAGTGGTGTTAAGCACCATTTATTAATCATCGATTAATACCTGAGTGCCTGTTCAATGAGTATTTATATTGTTTTTTGGTACCCGCTCTTACTGATTCCAGAGCTCTCCCCTCTTTCTTTTGAAGATTCCTTCAAAAGAAAGTCGGGGGGCGGGGGGGGGGATTTTTACCTCTTCTCTGGTTTGATAAGTTTGTAACTATGAAGGAAGCTGTTTTGTCTGTAATTATATCCTGCATACACCTGGAGTGTTATTGTATGGCGTATGTTTGTGGGGGATTTTCTCTCATTATCAGATATGCCATCCTAATTTTTGGGGCTTACTCTGGACTAGCCTTAAAAATTAGGAACTTGTTACATTCTAATTAGCATAGTCTTCATGCTTAGAATAAGGAATTTACTTAAATTGGGCTCCTTATTTAGGATATGTCTCCTCTATTACTGTATAGAGAGACATTCATGTAATTCCTAATTATTCTAATTTCTTTTCATCTTGGATTGCAGGATTGGAACTATGTTGATCTACTATTTTGGAAGTCCTAGGCCCTCCACCTTTTTATGTTTCAGCTAATCTGGGCCATTGGGTTATAGTGGAAAAATATTATAAATTCATAGTAATTTGTATATTTTTTATACTTAACCAATGGCCCAGATGGAGATAGCCCTCCCATGAGTGGGCACTCATACCTCCCCGCTGAATTATTATGTAGTACTCTCTTTTACAAAGAATGATGTTAGCTCCAATTCCGGTCACTTCCTGACGTCTACGCATGCGTGGAGAGTAAAGGTATGGAGGGCCAGATAGGACTTTTAATTTGTGGTTTGGCATGTAAATTTTGGGGATTTGTGTTTGGCCCTAGATAATTTTGAGTTAGCACCAGCTGGTCTGGGCCATTGGTAAGTATAAAAATATACAAATTACTATAAATTTATAATTTTCTCCTGAGATTTTCTCAGACATTTATGGACCAATATGCTCGAAACTTGGTATGAATGTTCACTGCCATGGGAACCTGTGCACCTGCAATTATAGTTCTGGTCGAATTATTTTTGCCAGAATTATGCCCTTTTTCAACTTGAAAAAGCAGGCCTAGAATTTTGTCCTGAGATTTTTTCGGATGTTTATCGGTTGATTCTTTTGAAACTTGGTATGGATGATCACTACCATGGGATCTTATGCACCTGCGATTATAGGTTCAATCAGACTTTTTCAGCTCACCTGGCCCAAAGGGCCATGTGAGCTATTGCCATCACTTGGCGTCCGACATTCATAAACTTTTCACATTTTGATCCCGTCAGATGAAAAACATGACTGCCAGAGGCATTCTTTGATTCTGATAGATGGATTTTCAAAAATCTCCCCTGAAACTACAAGGCCAAATGTTTTCAAACTTCGCTTGATTGTTGACTGGGACACCCTCTGTTAACAATCCTCATTTAATGGTGACCAGGTTGCAAACATGGCCACTATTGCAGCATATAGCTACCATAGAAACCCTATAGGAAATCACATTTTCATCTTCTCTGGAACAACTGAGCCGTCGTGCACCAAACTGGGCAGGAATGTTCTATGGGAGGTCCTCTACAATCCTAATTTTGTTCCTATTGGATGAAAAACATGGCCGCCAGAGGCATTCTTTGATTCTGATTGGTGGATTTTGAAAAATGATCTCCTCTGAAACTGCAATGCCAAATGTTTTGAAACTCTGCATGATTGATGACTGGGACACCCTCTACCAACAATCCTCATGTAATGTTGATCGGGTTGCAAACATGGCCACAATTGCAGCAAAAAGTTACCATAGAAACCCTATGGGGAATCGCATTTTCATCTTCTGTTCTGCCAGGTGAGTGATTACAGGCCCTTTAGAGCCTCTTGTTTTCTAGAGTTATTTCCCTTTTCTTCTTAGAATGCCTGTATTGCCTAGAATTTTGTCCAGAGATTTTCTCTGATGTTTACGGGTCGATTCCTGAGAAAATTGGTGTGGATGTTCACTGCCATGGCAACCTGTGCACCTGCGATAAAAGTTTTGATCAGACTTTTTTCCCAGAGTTATGCACCTTTTTGTCTTAGATTGCCTGAATTTTGTCCTGAGATTTTCTCAGAGAAGATGTTTCCAGGTCGATTCCTTTGAAACTTGGTATGGATGTTCACTACCATGTGAACATGTACACTTGTGTTTATAGTTTTGATCAGACTTTTTTGCCAGAGTTATGTCCCTTTTCATCTTAGAATGCCTTAATTTTGTCCGGTGATTTTCTCAAATGTTTATGTGTCGATTCCTTTGAAACTTAGTATGGATGTTCACTACCATGGGAACCTGTACATCTGTGATTATAGTTTTAATCTGACTTTTTTGTCCAAGTTATGCCCCTTTTCATCTTAGAATAATTATGGCATTGGGGTGGGTGGGTAGGGGTCTGAAGACAGTCACATCTCCTATTTATTTATCTCCCGAAAATTTTTTCAGGGGGGACTATAGAAATCAGCGGTGTCCGTCCGTGCGTCCGCACGTGCGTCCGTCCGTCTGTGTGTCCGTCCCACTTAGTGTCCCCATGATAACTCCAGTTTGGATCATTTGATTTAAGCCAATTTTGGTATTTGACCTTCTTAGCCCAAACCACAGGTCAAGTTCGAATATGCGTTCGGCCAGATTATTTTTATTAGAGTTATGTCCCTTTTTCCACTTAGAAATTTCAATATTTGCTGTGTCCGGATTATAACTCCAGTTAAGATTATTTGATCGGAAAGAATTTTGGTATGTGACTTTCTGGGGTAAAAATATAGGTCAGGTTCGAGTATGGGTTCGGACCTATCATTTTTATTATTATTATTTATTATTTTTGTAATTATTTCTTTGCCATCAAAAGTTCATGTTGGTTTATTTTATGTTTTAGGCCTCATTATCTACTGAATAGAATGGGTGATTGTGTATTTTGGTCCCTTGAGAGCATGCAGGATTTGCAATGCTAAAATATTGCAAAGCCTTGTTATGCCCCCAACTTGAAAAGTTGAAGGGGTATCTAGTGGAGACCTCCATCCATCTGTTTGTCCGTCCATCCATTCGTCCATCCATACCAACATTTTCCCTTGTATCTCAGCCACTGCTACTCCGATTGAATGATATTTGGTGTTGTGATAGAACATCATGGGGGAACATTACCAGTATAGCGTGAGTTTCTTCCACACATTTTTTCCAGAGTCAAGCTTTTTTACTCTTTTGACTAGGAAAAATTTTTGCAGTGAGGGACATTAGCAGCGCTTTGCGATGCAGGCCTCTTGTTGCACTCAAGGGACAAGTTTATCAATTTTATTAACTTGGGTAAAAAATATCAGACAAAGACAATTTATTTTTTATTTTTTTTAAGTTTGAGTTGGTTATAAAAAGAGTGCATGTGGCAACCAAATGGACCATCTGGGAAGGCCTGAGAAACATAGTTTCAACTCTTTTAGGCCTGACTGTTTTTTTAGGTTGAAGAGACAAATGCTATTGCTGAGGCGTTATTGGGTGATTTGAGTGGTTTTCAGAAATTTCGCAAGCAGAGTCTTGATTTACATGATGAATTACAGAACTGGAGGCGTGACCAGTTTGATGAATGGTCAAGAGAAATGCAAACAATGATTGATGATCCAAGAGAACCATTGAGGTGAGAGAATTAAAAATGTTATTGGGATGTAGAGACACAAAATCAAGATGTACAAAATCAAGATGTTCTCTTTTGATTTGGTAGTTTTGGCTACTGTAATTTTCAGAGCTGAATTAAGGAAATATTTGCATCTCCTGTTTGTTGAGTGCAGATGTGAATGGTTGAGAAACCAGGGAAATCCTGCTTTTTTGCCCTTTGATTTTGATGACTGTTTTTCAATACTTGTCCAAAGATAAAAAGAAAAATTACAACATGTCCTATCTAAGCTTTATTATACAAAACCCCTCATGTCAGGTCCATACAAAGGACTACATAGAAGTAGGGAAACCCACTTTATTGGATATCTCTTAATTGAATAACACTGTTAATTGCATATAACTTCCAAACTTCAAACTATTAACCATACCTTCAGCACAAATTTGATCTCTTAATTGCATATAGGTTATAGAGTATAAGATATAAGAGAATACATGCTGAGATTATCTAAAAAATACAACAAAATGAATAAATACCAGTTAATTGCATATTTTTCACTGGCAGAATAGCCATTCAATCAACAGGATTGAACTGTACCCATCTCCCAAGAAAGACTGCTGATGGAATTATGTTGGTGTGATTGGTGAAGTCTGAGGTTTCAGCTGCATGTAACAATATAACAGGAAAAAGAGGCTCCTGGAATGAGCTTTAATGTTTTCAGCACTTTAGACAAGCCTTGGAACTTGATTTGTGTCAGAGATTTTCCTTGTGGGTTACAGGATCTTGTAAGGGGACCTATTCCAAAGTATTTAGTCATTTTAAGGTCATGTGAGCTTCTTTTTTTTTTTTGCCATCACTTGGCATCCGTCGCTGTCCAGCGTCTGGTGTCCCTCGTCCATAAACTTTTCACATTTTCATCTTCTACTCTGGAACCGCTAAGCCGGTGTGAACCAAACTTGGCAGGAATGGTCTATGGGAGGTCCTCTACAAATGCTCCTCATTTTGTTCCTGTCAGATGAAAAACATGGCTGCCAGGGGCATGCTTTGATTCTGGTTGATGGATTTTCAAAAATCTTCTCCTCTGCAACTACAAGGCCAAATGTTTTGAAGCTTCACTTAAATGATGACTGGGACCCCTTCTACCAACGATCCTCATTTAATATTGATCGGGCAAACATGGCCACAATTGCAGCTTATAATTACTGTAGAAACCCTATGGGAAATCACATTTTCATCTTCTTCTCTGGAACTACTGAGCTGACATGAATCAAACCTGGCAGGGATAGTCTATGGGAGGTCCTCTTCAAACGATCCTCATTTTGTTTCTGTGGGTTTGAAAACATGGCCGCCAGAGGCATTCTTTGATACAGGTTGGTGGATTTTGAAAAATGTTCTCTGAAACCACAGTACCAAATGTTTTGAAACTTTGCATGGTTGATGACTGGCACACCCTCTACCAACGATCCTCATTTAATGTTGATTGGGCTGCAAACTTGGCTGCAATTGCAGCTTATAGTTACTATAGAAACCCTATGGGAAACCACATTTTCATCTTCATCTCTGGAACTGCTGAGCCAATGTGAACCAAACTTCGCAGGAATGTTCTATGGGAGGTCCTCTACAAATGAGCCTCTTTTTGTTCCCGTTGGTTGGAAAACATGGCCACCACGGGCATTCTCTGATTCTGATTGGTGGATTTTGAAAAAATCTTCCCCTCTGAAACCACAAGGCCAAATATTTTGAAACTTCACATGATCAATGTCTGGGACCCCCTCTACTAACAATCCTCATTTAATGTTGATTGGGTTGCAAACATGGGCACAGTTGCAGCTTATAGTTACCACAGAAACCCTATGAGAAATCACATTTTCCTCTTCTTTTCTGGAACTACTGAGCCTATGTGAACCAAAACTTGACAGAAATGGTGTATGAGAGGATGGAAAAATGTGGCTGCTAGAGGCTATATTCTAATGCTTAACCCAATGCCTCTCCAGGCTGCATGAAGATCGGTACTGTCAGCAAAATACTGCAAGTTTGCAGCTATAATTATGTTAAAATTACTCTCTCAAGTTTCTTATCAGAAAAACTGTCAAGCCCTAATTGAAGACATGTTTGGAAAACTTGGAAGTTTTTGTTTATTTTGTATACTATCATTTAGAGCTGACCAGTCAATTATGATATCATTTTAGATATGACAAATTATTTGAATAAAATGTTGTGTTTCCTGTAACCCTTTACCTATCCAAAGCTGTTTGAAAGAGAGCACTGTCTGAAAAAATTGTACTTTTCAAAATATTCTTTAACTGTCTTTTACTGATTTTTTATTGAAACAGAATTCATAAATGTGTGGATTTTCAAGAAATCTTCTCCTTCGAAACTGCAAGGCCAAATGTTTTGAAACTTCATGTTACTGATGACTGGAACACCCTCTACCAACGATCCTCATTTAATGTTGATCGGGTTGCAAATATGGCTGCAATTGCGGCTTATAGTTACTATAGAAACCCTGTGGGTTTTCGTCTTCTTCTCTGGAACTTCTGAGCCAATGTGAACCAAACTTGGCAGGCATAGTCTATGAGAGGTTCTCTACAACTGTTACTCATTTTATTCCTTTTGAATGAAAAACTTGGCCGCCAGAGGCATTTTTTGATTCTGATTGGTCGATTTTGAAAAATCTTCTCCTCTGAAACTACAAGGCCAAATGTTTTGAAATTTCACATGATTGAGGACTGGGACACCTTCTACCAATGTTCCTCATGTAATGTTGATGTAATGTTGCAAACATGGCCATAATTGCGGCTCATAGTTACCATGGAAACCCTATGGGAAATCACAATATTTTTACACTGTGTACCAATGGCCCAGACAAAGCTGGTGCTAACTCTAAAATATCTAGGGCCAAACACAAATTTTGCCCCCCCGATCCCCAAAATTTGCATGCAAAACCGAAAATTAGAAGTCCTGACTGGTCCCCCATACATCTACCCTCTGCGCATGCGCAGACGTCAGGAAATGACCGGAATTGGCGCCAACACCATTCTTTGTTTGGCCCTTGTCAGCTAACAACAAACTGACTTTTGTGCTTTTTAAATCTCAATTAATAATGATGCCAGACACAAATCAGTGGTTAAATTGGTGGATCCAAGGACACAACTGGATGAAGGAAGGAAGAAACGGTGGTTTGAAAACATTCAGGGCTATAATTTTATAATATTTATAAAAATTAGTTCATGTTCCCTAATTTCGGGACATGGGCCTCATGTCATCATTGTTGATATTGATTTTTCCACTGTTGGTTAAGTATTCCTTCACTAACCTCCCTTGATCCCCCAGTTAAACTCCCAAGCTTTTTGGCTTGTTTTTTGGAAATTTTTCATATAAAATTTCTTGGGAGTTTAGCGTGTTATACAGAAACTTTTTTCTGTATATCCCCAGGGTTAACGTCCTCACCCTTAGGGTGTTTAGGCATTTTTAGTCATGCATCATACATCCTTTGTATCATTTTTTCTTCTGATGAAGATCTTGCCTTACATTGGATAGTTCAAAAATCTGTTACTGACTTCGGGCCGTGTTGCCTGGGGTCTCATTTTCGGTTTTCAGTCTGACATTGTTTACATTAGCAACGTTTGTTATTTATGTGTAGGTTCCTATTTTTGATATGATAGGTCTGTTGTAAGATACATTATACAGTCCCGCAGGGTGGCAGTTAATTTTTGGGAGGAAAAAATTAATTTTGTCCACACTTGGGCTCTTTTGGGATACATTTGGGCACTTCGTTCCCTTTGGGAACTTGGGATTTTGTCAAAATGTTTCGAAATTTTTTTTTGTGTAAACTATTTTTCGATTTATATTTTGAATGTTTTTGTTATGTATCTTTTTTTTGTATTTAATGTGGAATTGGTGAGAGTACAATCAACTTTGTCTGCTTCATTATGTAAGAAGATTGCTCTTTAAGCAAGGCGAGGAAGTCTTTTCTCTTATTTTCATGAAGGTTGCCTTGCATGTAGTCGATGTACTTTTACTAATTCTTGCTCATATGTGTCGCATGGGATGACAAACGTTGCTGCCGGGTGTCACGGTACGCTGTTACCGAGGGACCACTGCCAGTCCTCTCGCGATGAGGGTCTGCCACTGGTCCTCTCGCCCTAAGATCGCTCTAGTTTATTAGTTTATATTTACAGAGGAACAAGACCATGGTGATGTTTATGTAACGCTGTCAGATAGTGTGCTTCCGTCGTCACATTAAATAGTCAATCAGAGCTAGCGGCAAAAGTGCTCATGAATATTAGACAGGGCAATAAACCACAGTGTGGTTTCAAATCCCAGTCACCAGCTAGTCCGACTGGTGAAGTGGTACACTGCCTGAGGGTACCGTGATGCTGGGTGTGTCCGTTGCAGTCAAGGAGAGTAGAAAGCGTAGAGCGAGCACTATAATATAATATCAATAGAAACTTGGATCTAGAGATGTACACAGGTATGATTAATGCGACGACGGAAAGGAAGAAGCCGGCAAGTTCAGCAAGAACCTCGGCGAGGTTTGAAGGACTGCGAGCAAGAGAGCCCCCCTCTCTCTTTTATTATAACATCTGGGGCCAGATGTTATGATTCAGAACTTGCGTCAGTCGGAGCATACGTCCACGCGTCCCGTCCGGGGCGCTCCGTTCAGTTTACAGTCGGGGTTGGCTATAATTACGGCTTCTTCTACGTCTACCAAGCACACACGACCGCACCTTGGCTACGTGACTTCTGATATCCAGCCTGCATCGCCGAGAAAGTCACTCTTCGTCAGAGAAGTCACACCATACTGTAGCCAAGGAGACGAGGCCTCCTTTATAGAGACGTCCGCAGAAAAGATCCATCTCGGACACACTGTCCCAGGAGCAGCCGGCAGCCATGCAACAGAAGACCGCTGCTCCTTCAACCTCCGTAACGGACTTGCTGTCGCAGATTGCGCAGCTCATTGCTGCATCCCAGCAAATGCAGAAGCAGACGACGGCAGTCTCAGAACTTGAGCTGTCGGAAGTTCTGGGTCGGTCCAGTCATCTGCACGTTCAGATGCCGATGACCGTGAGTATAATCTGATTCAGTTGGAGGATGAAAGGGATTTGGAAGAGAATTACCCTTCCCTTTCGGAACAACAGGGTGGCGATAGCGCTTATGCATCGATACTTCTCTGAGTTTGTTCCTGAGAATCAGAATGCTGCGACAGCTTGAAAGTAGCACTATTCAATAGCTTAGACGAGGCCTCATATACCGAGACATCCAGAAAAAGTGCCGCCTCGGACATTTTGTCCCAGGAGCAGCCGGCGACCAGAAGACCGCTGCTCCTTAGGCCTCCATTATGGTTTTGCTGACGCGGATGCGCAGCTCCTCGCAGCATCCCAGCAAGTGCAGTAGCAATCGACAGCAGTCTCAAAATCTGAGCTGTTGCATGGTGCTGGGTCGGTCCAGTTATCTGCGCACTCAGATGCCGTTGACCGTGATTTCAACTGATTCAGACGAATGATGAAGAGATATGGAGGGGATTTACCCCCCACATTCGGAACAATACAGGGTTGAGAGGATTTATTTCATCAACACTACCCTGAATCTGTTCCAACGAATCAGAATGCTGCGTCTATTTACAAGAAACCACTAGCATTGTTACACGCTAAATTATCCAGAAAAAGAGAAGGAATGTCTTTTCCGGTTAAGGATAGACAGGTGTTGCAGGCTTTTGGCCTTTTAGATGACTCCGCATTCAACTTTCCAGTAGAAAGAAGTAAGGCAGTTTCTTGTCATCTTCTTCTGTAGTTCTGCTGGTCAGAAAACAGTGAAGATGTTTTGAGAGTTCCTCTGCGTTTGAATGAGTAGGCTGAGGACCTAGCTATGGCCTTACCTTCATCATTCATTATTCGCCTGGTCACAATTGAGACGACATTTATTCATTCGGAGTGAATTTAGACTCACTGTAGTACGTAGATCACCTTTAAGAACTGTAACGCAACGTCTCTACGGAAAGGAATTGGAGGACGTTTGTACATCATTTAGAGTCCTTTCCAGGGCTATATATTTATCACGTATAACTCTGTCTTAACAAGTTGCTAATTCGGAGTTAAATAGACGTGACAAGGCCCTTGTGTCATCATCCTTAATAGATGACAAGGTGAAAAACTCTCTTAGAGTCGCTCCGGTTTCCGGACACTAAGTTTTTGACGATAAGCTTTCATTGGTTTATGAACAAGCTACAAAGAAAGCATCAATACTCTGCTCCTTATGCCGATGTATAATTGACTCGCATTAGCAGAAAGGAGTGAGGGAGGATGTCCTAGACAGAAGGTCCCCTATAAGGACTCCTCGTGAGGGTATAGTTAACTCTCCTATAATTACTGTAGGGATCATCATATAGCGACTCGGATACGGGGCTTACGTCTGATCGAGACTTCCGGTCAGATGCCCCTTAACTGCTGGGTCAAGGCTCTTCGCGAATGAGACGCAGTTCCTCCTCCGTAGGCCTCACAGGTGCTACAGGTGTGGGTTAGGACTTCTTTTGTTTTGCGGTTGATGGATGGTTATCTAGATGAGCATCAATCTGGATAACTGTTATGGAGACTAGTAGTTCAGAAGTGTGGTTTCGGAAGGCCTGCGGCTATCTTTCAGAGAAAACCACAACTAAATTAATGTCTGATCGACAATGCTTCTGTCTAATCCTTGCATAAGAGTCTCTCCAACCGGAGGTAAAGGTTCTCTTGACAATGATGTTAATAGAGGTCGTCGAGAATCAAGATTCTCTAGAATTCTGTAGCCACCTGTTACTCGTACCGAAGCCTAAGAGCTCATTCCGACAGATAATAGACTGGAGCTTGTTAACAAGTTTATCAAAGCTCTAAAAGATTATTTACGGTTATCACTTAGTCGGTTAAAATGAGTGTTCGAGTGATTGACTATGCTATAAGCATAGATCTAAGGATAGCTTTGGTCTGGAGGTAGCGCCCTGCGCTGTCACTCGAATTTTAACTTGGTAATGTCTCATAACAATCTGGTTCGTCTGCCATTATCCAGAACGAATTAGTTTTATGTGACTGATGGATATGTGCTGAGCGGCTACGCATCTTGTTCAGATGGATCGCTTATGCACATGTTCCCTCCAGTTATTCTTACACAGAACTGGAGTGTAACAACGCATTCACTCAGGACCAGTATTGTTTTAACAGATATAGTAAACAAAAAGGTCCATATTGAGGCAGATTTTCAGTGGTTAACTCCTTAGTTCTGCTGCAAATGCCAGATCCAGCTTTCACGATTATGACGGATATGAGTCAATAGTTTGGGGCACGGCCCTGAGTTCTACAGACTATAATTGCAGGGGTCTGAGACCCTCGGTTCCTGTAGAAACACATAATCATAAGAATGATGTCAATATTGTTAGCACTATATCAATGTGTTCATGCTTGTTCAGAGTTTGTTGAACAACTCAATAATGGTAGCGTACATCAGGAACCAGGGCAGCACCAATTCACTTTTGTTATAATACCTAACGGAGAATCATTTTCATTGCTCTCTATCCATTATATACCGGGTCGTCTGAACATACTAGCAGACTCGCTCCTCAGAAAGGTCGCCTGTTTCATATGTATGGACGCTCAACATGTGTTTATTTGTACAGTTTTGCTACCAGTGGGATCACCCCATGGTTCTTTAGTTTGCGACGCACCGGAACAATTAGTTACCGTCATTTGTGTCGCCATGCCCAAATTTTTGAGTGCAGGTAGTAGACGCTCTGCAAATTTGTGGGGAGAAATAATAGGATATGCGTATCCTCCTATTCATTTGATTCAATAGCTTACGTTTAAGTTTAAACAGTGAATCCTACTGGTAGCGCCACTGTTGTCACAAGAATCTTGGATCTATATTCTCAAGTGTCTGTTATGTGACGCTCCCCAGAAGCTTTCTCCATGAGAGGGTCTTCTTTCAGGGGATGTTTTATTCTTCATGTTCCTCCGTCCATAGTGGCATATGGAGTCGATTAGACGTGAGGGAACCATTGCGGTTCCTATATTTTTTATTATTATCTCAACTGACACATGTATGATTAAATAATACGGGTGAGGGGATTTCGTTACAACTCTGAATTCCCCCCCTATCCCCCCCCCCCCCCCCCGCCCCACACACACACACTCAGACACTTCCTTATGTGTTATAGGCTATTACCGGGCAAGATGGTGGTTCTCTTCCCGCAAGCTTTATTTATCTAATACATGCATTTTGTGCATTTATGTAGTGTTTTGTGGCGATCTCATGGGCTCATCTGCTTTTTAGCTGAATTAATGCCCTATTATTTTAGTTGATTTGTTATATACAAGCGTTTAATTATAAATCATCACAATTAAATTGCTACTCTTGAGTACCTTGCGGGCTGCATAACCAGTTAACTGGTATTCAGATGATTACATGCTAATATATATGCGCTCGCACATTATTATTATTAGGCTAACGCTTTATTGTATTTGGTGGACCTTGAAATAATAATATATTTTGGGGGCAGTCTGTGTAGGAGCCTGTTAATCATACCTATGTACATCTCTAGATCCAAGTTTCTATTTTGTTTGGTACTCATGTTACATGTGCTATTACGATCATAGATATCGGATTATTCATGTTGGAGAGTGTTGTAATGGAATTTATTGTACAGTAGCCATCTATGGATTACGTAGGAAGTGTATTTCTCTTCAGGAATCGTTCAGTGTGACTTGATTAGATATGTGTATGTTATATTTTTATATATCACCGGTTTTCGACATATCTGTGTACGTTGTCTGCGGTGTATGCTATTTACTGTGCAATATTAATTTCCAGGATTGTCGCTATAGCTGTAACTTCTGAAGTAACGTTAAGCACCATTTATTAATCTTGAATTAATACCTGAGTGCCTGTTCGACGATTAATTATATTGTTGTTGGGTACCGCTCTTATTGTTTCCAGAGCTCTCCCCTTTTTTCTTTTCAAGATTTCTTCAAAAAAAGGGGGGGGGGTGGAGGGGGTGTTTTTACCCATAATCTGGCTTAAAATGTATGTATCTTTGAAGGATGCTGTTTTTATCCGCATTTATATCCTGCATACAGCTGAAATGTATGTTTGTGGGAGATTTTCTCTTTTTCTCAGATATGCCATCCTAATTTTTGGGGGTTAGTCTGGGCTAGCCTCGGAAAACAAGGAACTTGTCTTCATACTTACAATAAGGAATTACTTAATTGGGCTCCTTGTTTTGAATATGTCTCCTCTGTTACTGTATAGAGAGACATACATGTTATTCCTAACTGTTCTAAGTTCCTTCAATATGATAAATTCATACCAATTTGTATATTTTTATCTGCGTCTCCAGCGGCAGAGCAGGTCTAGTAACATCTCAACTCTGTCCGTCTGTCAGTTTGTCAGTCCATCCAAAACACTTCTTCCGTCAAAGTTTTCTTGGCTTCTATGAAAGGGAATGATTTTATATTTGGTCTGCTGCTTCATAATGATGAGTTGTATCATGTATCTAATTTTCAGATCTGCCGTGCAGCCAAATCCTGTTTGCCGATACTTTGAAGTCTGTTCATCTCTGTAATCAATTCATGCAGCGACGCAGGTCCACACCCGGTATTGGTCTTGGCTTGTTATACTTACCAATGGCCCAGATGGGAAGGGCCCTCCCATGAGTGGGCACTCACACCTCCCCGCTGAATTATTATGTAATACTCTCTTTTACAAAGAATGGTGTTGGCGCCAATTCCGGTCACTTCCTGACGTCTACGCATGCGCAGAGGGTAAATGTATGGAGGACCAGTTAGGACTTCTAATTTTCGGTTTTGCATGCAAATTTTGGGGATTGGGGGGCAAAATTTGTGTTTGGCCCTAGATATTTTAGAGTTAGCACCAGCTATGTCTGGGCCATTGGTAAGTATAAAAATATACAAATTGGTATAAATTTATCATTTCTTCTCAACCTACTCACAGTTGTATACAATTGGTTGTAACAAATGTGCAAGCCCTACTTCGGAACTTTAACTCAAGCTAATAACTTTTCCAAACGAGTTGGAAAAGTGGAAGAGTGCAAAAGCACTATAAAGAGATCGAAAAGGGGTCGAGCTCAACATTACAGGTACTCTCTCTGCACACCTCTTGCATTTACCGAGTGCATGCGCAACAACCGTGATGTCAATTCCTTTTTTTCTGCCATCTTGCATGGTCAGACTTTTTGTGACTCGTGCTGCTCAGCTTATTTCTTCGAGAACAACTTGAATAACTTGCTACGATTATTTCATATATGTGCATTCTAGGATTGTATCCTTTACTCAAGCTCAATTCCTTTTTTTCTGCCATCTTGCATGGTCAGACTTTTTGTAACTCGTGCTGCTCAGCTTGTTTCTTCGAGAACAACTTGAATAACTTGCCACGATTATTTCATATATGTGCATTCTAGGATTGTATCCTTTACTCAAGCTCAATTCCTTTTTTTCCGCCATCTTGCATAGTCAGATTTTTTGTAACTCGTGCTGCTCAGCTTGTTTCTTTGAGAACAACTTGAATAACTTGCTACGATTATTTCATATATGTGCATTCTAGGATTGTATCCTTTTCTCAAGCTCAAAATTGTTTTGTTTGCTTTATATTTATACTCATTTTAGCTTGTGTTATCTTTGTATTTCTTACCTTTTCCGCACGCAAAAACGCGACCTGCATTGATCGGTTTTCCACCAGTGGGAAGCTTGATTCTTTGAATTATTTTTGGGGATTTTTCCCACTAGAAATTCTTCTGTCACCTTTTTGGACAATGCTGAAAAACTCTCACTTGTCCTTCTTGTATGCAGGTGAAACATGTCGATGATATTCACAGTACTTGTGTCACTTGCAACAATTGTTCTCAGGACCATCCCTGTGGTGTTTGTGGGGTTTGGTCTTTCAAGTTCTGGGCTTCCGTTAACAAGGTGGTTCTAACCAGAGATAGAACACCTCGTTCTCGTAGCCGTGCCTCCTCGGATATTTATGAGAGTGCACGTGGTGACTCTGTCACGCAGGATAGTGGGCGGCCTTTGTTGGTAGCAATTTCCTCTGCAGCTGTTGGCTGTGCAGGTGCAGGGATGCCTGAAGTGGGGACTGCAGTCTCCCTTCCTTTGGCTCCGGTGGTCACCCTTGAGGCGACTGTTTTCATTGAGAGTTCTTCCGAGGTCAGCTCGGTCTCTCTCTCCGATTTGCCACCTGCATCATCTGCAGCTGCTGAGGAAGTTGTTCATGCTGCTCCTATCTTGCATGATTGTGCTTCTACCATCTCTTCTGGGATGGTATACAGTCTCAGGGACCCAAGGCTGTATCTGGTGGTGTGTCACTGGGCTCCCAGTCTTCCCTGGCTTCTAAGCGAAGCTGTACGGGTTTGCTGGCTGCCCCATCTCAACTGGCTAGGTTTGCTCCTGGCCAGTTGGGACGCACGGTAGCTTCGGCAGTGATTCCTTGTTCCTCGGTTGAATCGTTTGTTGTTCCGCCTTCCCCTGCTGGTGACCCGAGTAGCAGGATGGGGCTGGGACATTGGCAACCAGGGCCTTCTGTTCGGCAGAGGCAAGTGACGGCTCCGGTTAGCTGTCACTCTTGGGACCTTCCTCCAGTGATTTCTCACTGTGTTCCAAGTCAGGCTGCCGATCGATGCTTGTCGTCGGTCTCAGAGGATGGGCAGTTGGGGCCTTCTGTTTCTCAGAGGCCAATGGCAGGTTCCTGTCATTCTTGGGACAATCCTCCTATGTCTTCTCATCATGTCCCAGGTCCAGCTACCGATCGACGTACACCGTTGGTCTCTCTAGAGGATTTGCAGGCAGGGCCTTCTGTTTTGCAGAGATCGGTGAATGCATGTGGGCGTCACTCTGGAGACTGTCCTCCGGTGTCTTCTCACTGTCTCCCTACTCTGTCTGCTGATCGACGTTCATCATCGCTCCCTTCTGAAGATTTGGGTTCTTCTAGAAGGGTCTATTGGGAAGACACTCCGTCGGGCGCGGCTACTCCGGCGGATTCTCAGGGTGAGCTGAGGCAGGCTGTTCTGGCGCTCACCTGGTTGCTTTCTAGCAACCCTCAAGTTGGCTTCCTTGTGCCTCCTGAGGCGCAACCTCCTTTAGTCCGTTGCAGAGATTCCTCGCCTGGCCCTTTGGATGCTGTTCAAAATTCACAGGAGGTTTCTGCTGGTCAGCCCGAGTTGGGCTACATCTCTTCTGCCACATAGGATGATGATTTGCTTGAAGGCGACGGGTCCCCTCGTCAGTCTTGGGGCAGGCTTTTGATTTTGTTTTTGGCTTACTGCCAGACATTCAGCTTTCAGACCCGCCATCAGTGACTGCCCGGCCGCGGTCCTCTGTGGAGTGCCGTAACCTTGTCGAGCCTTCTAGCTCTTGTGTTTTGCACCCTCTGCAGTGGGCTCAGGTTGTTGAGTCCTTCCAGGGCTTGGATGCCAAAACGCGTTCCAAGGCCATAAAGGGTTCTTTCTTTTCTCGATCTGATGCTTTTCTGCTTCCATCGCGGTTTGCGTGTCTACAAATCCGCCTGTCCACCAGTCTTCCAAGTGTTGACATCTGTGGACTACGTCGTCGCTGCCCTGGCTTCCTATTTTCTGCCGGAGGAGTTTGATGATGCTCAGGCACCTTTGCGTGTTTTGTCTCAGGCTCTTATGAACATGACACATGCTCTCGCCTGCAACACGGCTAATTTGGAGCTTGCACACCGGGATGCAGTGGGACACTTCTCCATCCCTTCCTTCTTAACAGCGTGCTGTTCTGAGGTCTGCCTTTTTGGTTGGACCTCAGCTGTTCCATGTTTTCGTGGGAGCTGTCCGTGATGAGGTTCTTCGTCATTCGAAGGACCAGCTTTTGTTACGGCAGCTGGACCAACCTGCTGCTGCGGGTGGTGGTCGTTCCAGGCCCTCCAAGTGCCCAGCTCGTCGGCCACGCCTTCGGCTCCGTCCGCTCCTGCTCAGAGGAAACGCCGATGTGGCCCAGCTTGCTTCCAGTCTCAGGGAGGAAAGTCTCAGGACTCCCGAGGGGGTGGTTTCTCCTCTCGGGGGCCTCGTCGAGGCTGCAAATGAAAATCCTCACCTCGATTCGCCTCCAGTCGGGGGAAGGCTGTTGCTGTTTTTCGACTATTGGACAGAGATAATGTCGGACCCTTGGGTTTGCGACGGTCCTTCCGTCGGCACCCCTGTTTATCTCGGGTGCCCCTTCTGATCCTCAGTGTCGGGACCTTCTGGTACAGGAGATCGACAATCTCCTCTCCAAAGGGGCGATCGAGGTGGCCTTAATAGAACACCCTTTCTCCAGGGTTTTACTCGATGCTTTTCTTGGTGCCGAAGAAAAACGGCCAGTTTTGTCCTGTCATCGATCTGAGTATCCTGAACGAGCCCATCGTAGCACCTCGTTTCAGCATGGAGACTTTCAGGTCGGTTCGACAGTCGATTCATCAGGACGATTTTGAAGCCATTCCATGTGCCCATTCGCCTGGCGTTACGGAAATACCTTCGGTTCTTGTTTCGGGATCGTGTCTTTCAATTCAAAGCTTTACCATTCGGTTTGAACCTGGCTCCTTGGGCCTTCACCCGACTGATGTCACATGTGCTCGCTTTTCACCGTACTCAGTCGGCTGTGACTTCGTCGGCCTACCTGGACGACATCCTCCAACGGCACCACAATGCTGCAGTCCTAGAATCCGATGTCCGGCAGTTGCTTGGCCTGCTGGCTTCGCTGGGTTTCAGAGTCAATTGCGAGAAGTCGGATCTCTTTCCTTCTCAGCAATTTCATCCTTTGGGAATGGATTTTGACACTTTTCACAGCGTGGTGTCGGTTCCCAAGGCTCGGGCATTGATCCTTTCCACCTTGACTCGGGACCTGCTCCGATCTTCCTCAGTCTGGGCCAGATTTTCCTCCAGATTTTCCTTCAGATACAAATCCGCCTGTCCACCAGTCTTCCAAGGGTTGACATCTGTGGACTACGTCGTCGCTGCCCTGGCTTCCTATTTTCCGCCGGAGGAGTTTGATGATGCTCATGCACCTTTGCGTGTTTTGTCTCAGGCTCTTATGAACCTGGTCTCGGCCAGATTTTCCTTCAGATGCTGGGCCTTTGCGGTTCGGTGACAGATCTCATTCTGCTGGGTCGCTTGTTTGTCCGACCTCTCCAACACTTTCTGTTGGATCATTGGTGTCCAAATGTGGATCCTCTGGACCTGGAACTTCCTATTCCTCGGTCCTTGCTTTGTCATCTCCACCCTTGAACCGATGTTCCCTGATTCACTCAGGGTGTCCCGTTGGATCTTCCTTCGGCTGATCGCATCCTTACTTCAGATACCAGTGATCGGGGCTGGGGTGCGACGTTGGATCCTCTCGGTCTGTCTACTCACGGCGAGTGGGACAGCAAGCAGATGGCCCTTCATATCAACCAGAAGGAGCTCCTTGCTCTTTTGTTGAGTTTTCAGCAATGGATCACTCACCTGTTGAATCACACAGTCCTGCTTCTTTCGGACAATTCGACAGTGGTGGCTTACATCCGGAATCAAGGGGGCATGCATTCGATTCCCATGTATCGGCTATCTCGGGATCTTCTGCTGTTAGCATGGGATGTAAACACTAGGGTGGCCATTTGGCACATTCCTGGACGTCTCAACATCCTAGCCGACTCCCTGTCCCGACAGGGCAGTGTCCTTCCCACCGAAGGGATGCTGCATCAGTCGGCGTTTCAGACGATTTGCTAACGGTGGGGTCGACCTTTTCGCCACTCGCTGGAATCATCAGGTAGAGACCTTTGTCTCCCCTTGTCTGGATCCGCTAGCCTTTGTGGTAGACACTCTGTCTCTGGACTGGACAGGTTGGATCGGCTATGCCTTCTCTCCTGCACCGATTCTACCTCAGGTGTTGGTGAAGATTCGTGCTTGCAGTTGCAGGGTCATTCTGATCGCACCCCTGTCTCCACAGAGGGTGTGGATCAATCAGCTGCGGCCTTTGTTAGCAGATCGGCCAATTCGTCTACTTCTACGATCTTCTTTCCCAGGGTCAGCCCAGAAAGTATCACAACAAAGTGGCGAGCCTGTACCTTCACGCCTGTCTTTTATCAGGTCCTGTCTCCGACGTAGAGGTTTTTAGAGACGAACAGTGGAGTGCATTTCTGCATCATGGCGACATTCCACTGGCATGACTTATGCTGCTAAGTGGACGGTTTTCTGCCACTGGTGTGCAGCTCAACATGTGGATTACCGAAATCCGTCAATCATTCAAATTGAGGATTTTCTGGTATACCTTTTTGACTTCAAGGGCCTCCAGCCTGTTACTATTAAGGCCTATCGGTCTATGCTGTCAGAAACTTTCTCTTATGTGGGAAAGTGGTGCATCGGTCGTAATCTCTTTCTCTCCAAACTGATTTGGCACTTTTCTCTGAAGGGGCCTCAAGTTTTGCATCTTACACCCAAATGGAACTTGGCATGGGTGTTACATTGTTTGGAGGGGGTGCTGTTCGAGCCTTTATCTGATACTGATATGCGTTTTCTCACATATAAGACTGCTTTCCTTCTAGCGTTTGCTTCTGCCAGTCATGTCAGTTAGCTTCACACGCTTTCTGTTGATTCAGCTTGCTTCAGAAATGAGGCTAACAGTGTAACCTTCACTACTGATTGCTCTTTTCTGGCCAAGAATCAACTTCCTGATTTGGTTCGTCCTCACACCTGCATTTGAGCACTTCCTTCTGTCGATGGCCGGAGCCCTCTTCTTTGTCCTTTTTGTGCGATCAAGACTTATATTAATCACACACAGTTCATTCGGATGGGTTGGAAGAGATTCTTTCTGTCTCTCATTCCTTGGAGGCAGTCTGTCTCTTCCCATTCAATTTCCAGATGGATATGTCTCGCAATCAAGCTGGCTTATTCCAGTTTGTCTGCTTCGGATCTTGTTTCGAACCAATTTAATGCTCATGAGGTTCCTGCCATTTCTATTTCCTGGGCATTCTTCAATTCTATTTCGCTCAGGGACGTTATGAATGTGGCTTACTGGAGGAATGCTTCTATTTTCTCCTCCTTTTATCTCCGCCACCTATAACAGCACCTTTTTTCTTTTGGCCCTCTCGTTGCTGCTCAGGCTGTTGTTGTGCACCCTCATTAAATATGTATTTTCGGGTTTGTGCATCCTTCAGCCTTGTTCTTTCTGGTGTTTCATTCTTTTCAACACTGTGGTGTTGGTTTTTCAGCTTTTTTTTCAGCACCTTCCCACTTTCTTCCTTTACAGGTTTTTCTGTCATTCTCAGCCCTCCTTGCATTTCTTTCAGCTGCGCTTGTTGGTTTGGTTATGTGATTCACCTCTTCCTACTGTTTATTCAGCCAATTGTAAACAATTCTGAGTAGGTTGAGAAGAAATTAAATTTTTTTAGTAAATTTTGTTTTTTAACATACCTACGACAATTGTTTACCGGAGGCCCACCCTCCTAGGGGATATCTTTGATATCGTTGCCTCCCCGCTAAACTTCTTGTTGGTGGAAATTCGGAATTGCCGTCACTGTTGTTGCGCATGTGCTCGGTAAATGCAAGAGGTTTGCAGAGAGAGTACCTGTAATGTCGAGCACTGGTCTCGCTCGACCCCTTTTCGATCTCTTTATAGTGCTTTTGCACTTTTCCAACTCGTTTGGAAAAGTTAATTAGCTTGAGTTAAAGTTCCGAAGTAGGGCTTGCACTTTTGTTACAGCCAATTGTAAACAATTGTGTTAGGTATGTTAAGAAACAAAATATACTAAAATTTTTAAATTTTTATATGTAGTTCTGCCAGGTGAGTGATTCCAGTCTCTTTAGAGCCTCTAGTTTCCCAATTACCAGCCACTAATTCTCACTTTCCCAACTTAAAATGAGCATTAGTAGCTCTTAAGGGCCTGTACACTTTCCAGAAGTTCTACTGCACCACATCCTGTAGGGCTAATAGAGCTGTTCGGTTGTGAAGTTTTGCTTCGGTTTTGGTTTTGATGTCAGTTGTGATAAAAGAGGTGAGTCTCGGTTTGGTTTCGGTTTTTATTTCTTATTATTTAATCAAACAGGAAATTCAACAAAATACTGAAACTGTGACAAAAACCACTTTTTTAAACTAAAAGGCTTTCCTGGGAATCCTTGGTATGGACCTGTGATGTTATATATATATATGTGTTGTACACAGAAGTGTACAGGGCAAGCAATATTTCCAAGTAGTGTGGATCCCCTACCCCCCACATTCCACACTTCTTTTTATGTTCGACTTGATTTGATATGCATGTACTGCAAATGGTGATGGTAACTGTCAATCTTGCAGTGTTTCCTCCCCATGTATTTGACGTCACATTTGTATTGGATTCCAAAAGTCCTTGGTCATAACTTTCAGTCAAATACTAAAAAACGGTTGTATTATGTAATCAGTCTGTCAGTCCATCCATCTGTCTGTCCATTAACATTTTTGGTTTCTGACCGATTACTCCAGTTTGAATCATTTGATCTCAACCAATGTTGGTACAATTCAAAATGGCTAACAGGGGTATTTAGCCATGCCTGGCAATACTCTTGTTAAAGCTGTGTTTGCATCGAAAAACTTTAGGTCTGCAGAATCAACTTCATGCATCGACTCAACATTGTGTTTTAACTTGATAGTGTTTTGACTTAATTGTGTTTCCATATTCTGCCGTAATCTTATTTTTCATGTGGCATATTTGTCTTTTTAACTCTATTTTCAAAGTATATCCTCGCAGGACTTTTATCATCATTTCCATCATGTTATGCTTCATCATCAGTAAGCACAGCATTCTATATCTGAGAATTGGATGTAAATGCGAAAACTGAAGTAGGGTTATTTTTTTTGTGACATGCACGGTTGTGACTCATTTTTTTCCAGCAACTGACACCGAGTAGATATTTTGGTTAACTGGACAACTCTAAGGATAATGACCAGGCAGTAATTTTTGCCAGTTCTTGACTAGGAATCATTGCCCGGGTAATTTTAACTTTTTTGTCCAGAAGATTTCGGCTGTAGCTCCATATATATATTGGAGCACCTGTTCTGAGAGGTCAAAAGGTGCTGAAATTGTAATTAATGTTAACTCCTTGCATGCTGCTGGCAACTATTCCTACCTGGGGAAACAAATCTCTTGTCACCAGTGGAGGCCAGATTTAGGCAATATTCACCCAATTTTTCTGCAAATTGAATCCATTTATTGATCTATGATTTTGTGAGTTTAATTTTCAGAAAATCCAGTCATGGCTGCTACACAGCAGCCTTGACTCTTTTTTATTTTTGTTGAAAAGTTGTTTAAAAAATGCTCATTGGATTAAAACTTAAGCAGATGGTCATCAAGGAATGTAACTGAAACAGAAGCATTTCATAAGTTGTCAATTATCTTATAATTTCTTACAAACAGCAGTAAATATTCCCAAATGGAAGATCTCATTCCAAAAATAAATTTTAAAACAGTTTTGTATAATCCTTCCAGAGAAGTACACAAAATTTTCTGTTTAACATTCAATTATGACAACATGATATAATATCATTCACTGTCACAAAAGATGCCCTTTAAATAAATTGTTTTTCTTTCTTTCAAACTATACCTTAGGACTAAGTTCTACTTTTTTTCACATTTTTTATTTACACCCACTTTGTAAGGTGAAAATGCTTATAGGGTTAATCTTAGTGTTTATAGTTTTGTTAATAAGTATCCTTTTTCACCCATAAATATTGTAAAATACAACACTCAGTTAACCATCTAATTAGTACGCAATAAATAACGGCAAACATTTTGCCCTTTCTAACCTAAATATATTTTTATATGACAACCAATGGTCCAGACTAGCTGGTGCTAACTCAAAAATTAATCCAGGGCCAAACACAAATTTTGCCCCCAATCCCCAAAATTTGCATGCAAAACCGAAAAAATTAAGTCCTAGATGGTCCTCCATACTTTTGAGATCTGTGCATGCGCAGTATCCAGTAAGGTACTGAAATTGGCGCAAACCATCATTCTTTGTTTGTCCCTAAAGTCAGCAACAATCAACTGACCTCTGTGCTTTTAGATCTCCTTTTTGAGGATGCCAGTCACAAATCAATGGTAAAATTGGTGGATCCAAGGCTGGAAATGGATGATGGAAGTGAACAATGGTGGTTGGAAACATTCAGGGCTGTAACTTGATAATAATTATAAAAATTATTTCATGTTTCCCAATTCCGGGACATACGCCTGACGTCATCATTCTTGCTAATGATTTATCCACTGTTTGTTAAGTGTTCCTTCCCTATCCCTCCTTGAAGCCCTCCTGTTAAACTCCTAATCTTTTTGGCTGTTTTTTATTGAAATTTTTTATTAAATTTCTTGGGAGTTTAACATGTATGACAGAATGTTTGTTCTGTTTATCCCCATGGTTACGTCCTCACCCTAAGGGTCTTAGGTCGGTTTGGTCTTGCATCTTATATCCGATGTATCGTTTTTAGCTCAACTTTGACGAAGTCAAATTTGAGCTATTGTCATGGCCTGTCGTCCGTCTGTCCGTCTGTCCGTACGTCAACAATTGGCTATGGCTCGGGCTAGAGGTCGTATTTATGAACTGATCTTTACGAAACTTCTTGGGTACCTTTGTTATGACCGTGGGACGAGAACGAGTGTTTTTGGGTGCGGTCCGAAATTCAAGATGGCTGCCAGCCGCCATTTTGTACCGATGATGCAGAAATCTGATTTTTTTGTACAGAACTTCCATATGAAAGCTCTGATTTGAATAATTTTTTGTATAAATGTTTAGTACCATGGGGTACATCACATATAATACGGGTTTTTTTCTCGTGCGTAAATTGTGCAAATTAGACTAATTTTGATGTTTTTTGGTGTTAATTTCAGCACTGTAAGTGCAAATGCCAATACGGCTCGGGCTAGAGGCCGTATTTATAAACTGATCTTTACGAAACTTCTTGGGTACCTTTGGTATCACCGTGGGACGAGAACGAGTGTTTTTGGGTCCGGTCCGAATTTCAAGATGGCCGATGGCAGCCATTTTGTACAAAATTAGGTGCAATCAGATTTTTGCACAGAACTTCCATATGAAAGTGCTGATTTGAATAATTTTTTGTGTGAATGTTTAGTACCATGGGATACATCACATATAATACGGGTTTTTTTCTCGTGCAGAAATTATGCAAATTAGATGAACTTTGATATTTCAGTGCGACTTACACACATTAAGTACACATGTCAATACGGCTCAGACTTGAGTCTGTATTTATGAACTGATCTTCACGAAATGTCTTGGGTACCTTTGTTATCACCTTGGGACAAGAACGAGTGTTTCTGGGTGCGGTCTAAAATTCAAGATGGCTGCCAGTGGCCATTTTGTACCGAAATTAGGTCTAATCAGTTTTTTGTACACAACTTCTATACAGCTCAGACTAGAGGCCATATTTATGAACCAATCTTTACGAACCTTGTTGGGTACCTTTGTTATCACCGTGGGATGAGAGCGAGTGTTTTGGGGTGTGGTCCGAAATTCAAGATGGCCACCAGCAGCCATTTTGTACCAAAATTAGTGCAATCAGTCTTTTGTACAGAACTTCTGTATGAAAGTTCTGATTTGAATAAATTTTTGTATGAATGTTTAGTAACATGGAATACATCACATATTCTAAGGGGGTTTTTTTTGTGCAGAAATTATGCAAATTAGATGAACTTTGACTTATTCAGTGCTACTTGCACAATGTGAGCACACATGTCAATACGGCTCAGGGTAGAGGCTGTATTTATGAACCGATCTTCACAAAACTTCTTGGGTACCTTTGTTATCACCTTGGGACGAGAATGAGTGTTTCTGGATACGGTCCAAAATTCAAGATGGCTGCCAGTGGCCATTTTGTACCCAAATTAGGTCCAATCAGTTTTTTGTCACAAGTTCTATACAGCTCGTATTTATGAATTGATCTTCACAAAACTTCTTGGGTACCTTTGTTTTCACCTTGGGACAGGAACGAGTGTGTTTTGGGGTGCCTTTGTTATCAATGTGCTATAAGAACAAATATTTTGGGGTTCAGTCAGACCCACTCTGGGACTCAAAGTTTTCTTTTCTAGTTTAGCATCTGACTGTCACCCACCTTTACAATACTTTACCTATACATTTGTTACAGGCAACGGTCAGTATTTATGTACAGACCATTACAATACTTTATATGTACCTTTGTTATCAGGTCAATACCTAGATGTTTGTCATTGCTGTGTCACATACTATACATGTGCATGTCTTTGTCTTGACAAGTTGAGCTACAGTGTCATTGACACTTTCATTTCTTCGTATGAAGATCTAGCTTTACATCTGGTAGCATTTAAATCTGTTACTGACTTTGGGCCTTTTCTCTGTGCCTGACGTCTTGTTACTGACTTTGGGCCTTTTTTCTGTGCCTAACGTCTTGTTTCCGGTTTTGCCTTTGACGTTGTTTATCAGAGAAACAAGAACATTGGCAGCGTCTTTAAATATATGTAGTATTTAGATATTATATTACTGTAGGATTATTGTAAGATACATTGATTATGATTCCGGTAGTATAGCTCAAAAAATTCGGATTTTGTCCACACTTAGGCTCTAACAGAATGCCCTTAGGCTCTTCATGTTCCCTTTGGGAACTTAGGCTTTTTAAAAAAAAATTTGAATAATTTTTGGGATTCAATTTTTCGATTTTGCATTTATTTATGTATCTTTATCATATATTTATTGTGGAGTTTGTAGGAGTACTATAGACTAATTTTGATTGAATCATGAAAGCTTACTGCTCTAAATGCAAGGCAAGGAAATCCTCAGATTTACATGCTTGTTGCCTTGCCTGTTGTCGATGTACTCCTGCAGATTCTTGTCCTACATGTGTGAATTGAGATGACAAATGTTGGGAGATGGGTGTCACATTATGTTGTTGGCGGTGAGATGCCTATGCCAGTGCTTTCACTGCAAGATAATTCGAGTTTTTCAGTTTCTTTTTCAGAGGAACAAGAACATGGTGATGGTATTGTGACACCCACCAAAAGTGTGCTACCGTCATCGTGCTCTGATGATCAAACAGACCTAGCTGCGAAGGTACTCATGAATATAAAGCAAGGGATAAGGCCTCTAGTTAGTGTTCTTAATCCCTTGCAGTCAGCTAGCTCGACCAGTGAAGCGGTTACTCCGTCCATGGGAGCTGTGACACCGGGCATGTCTGTTGTGGTCAAAGGAAATGTAGAATTGGGTAGAGCGAGCACCTTAAAAACAAAAGCTCACCCAGCGAAGACGGAAATAGGGAGGAAGCCAGCAAGTTTCTTTTTGGGAGGCTCAGCAAGGTCTGACAAGGCCATGAGCGGGAGAGGTCCCTCTCTAGCCCAACAACATCTGGGGCCAGAGGTTGTTTTGAGAAACTTGCACAGGCCGGAGCATACATCCACACCTGCCGCTTGGGACGCTCTGCCTGGACTGCAGCCAGCCTCGGCTACAGTCACGTCTTCCTCCACTACGATTCCTAAGCACACACGACCACATCCTAGCTACCCGACTTTGGATATCCAGCCAGTTGCGCGAAGACGGAAGTCCGGTAGCTAGGGAACCGTGGCTTTGTTCATCGGGACGTTCAGAGAAGAGATCCATCTCTGGAACGCCGTCCCAGGAGCAGCAAGCGGCTAGAAAATAGAAAACCGCTGCTCCTCAAGCCTCGGTGATGGACTTGCTGTCGCAAATTGCACAGCTCATCCCAGCAAGTACTTGAGCAGACTCTGTTGGATGGTGCTGGGTCGGTCCAGTCATCTGAACATGCAGATGTGATGGACCGAGATTCACAGCTGATTCCGTCAGATGGTGAAAGGGATAAGGAAGAGGATTACTCTTCCCTTTTGGACCAACATATAGTAACGATGGAATTTATCAATCAATACTATCCTGTATTTGTTCCACCGAATCAGCAAGCTGCGACAACAAGGGAGAAAACGCTGGCGACTTTAGACGCAGACTTTATACGGAGTAAAGAAGAAGTTCTTTCTTTTCCAGTACAGTCTAGACAGGTGTCGCAGGCCTTCGGCCATGTCGACGATGCCATATTTAACCTCTATAGTGTGAGGAAGAAAGGCAGTTTCTTATCAACATCTTTCATAAATATACCGTTCCTTGGACCACGTTCATTTAATAGGGTTGGAGAAGATGTTCAGAGAGCTCCTCTGCGTTTAGATGAGCAGGCCGAGGATTTAGATATATCCCTACCCACTGCATTCAACATTCGCTCGGATGTGATGGAATCTATTTCATCGAATAGAGCGAATTTGGACGCGATGGACGTGATGTCCTATGCAGATCACCTTACCGGAGCTATGGTGCAACGTCTCAATGGGAAGGAATTTGAGGATGTTTGTACCTCGCTTAGAGTTCTTTCCAGGGCAGTCATGAATGCCTCGTATAACTCTACCCTGACAGTGGCAAATCTGGAGTTAATCAGACGTGATACTGCCCTTGCGTCGTCATCACTTATAGGTGACCAGGTGAAAAGCTCTCTCCGGGTCGCTCCGGTTTCTGGACATACTCTGTTTGACGACAAGCTTTTGTTAGTCTATGAACAGGCTACTAAGAAAGCTTCCAGTGCTCTGCTTTTGAAGTTGGCATCTCAACAACATGCTTCAGCAGACCGGGGTAAGCGAGGACGCTCTAAATCAAAATCATCAAAAGGGAACTCCTCGCAAGGGTTCAAGAAACCCTCATATAATTACTCCAGAGGTCGTCACTACAGCGACTCGGGAAGGGGTGTAAGTCTGATCAGGATTATCAGTCAGATGCTCCTAAGCCAGCGGGACGAGGATCTTCGCAGGGAGGACGTAGTTTCTCCTCCCGTAAGCCTTGCAAGTCCTACAGGTGATGGTCAAGACCTCTATTGCTTGCCAGTTGGCGGAAGGCTATCAATCTTCGCGAGAAACTGGATAGCAGTCACGGAAGATCAGTGGGTGAGAAGTGTAGTCTCGGAAAGCCTACGGCTATTATTCTGAGCGAAACCCCCCACTAACAAGATGTCCACAATGGACAAATCTTCCGACAGATCCTTTCAAAAGAGAGTCTCTCCTGGCAGAGGTACAGGCTCTCTTATTCAAGGAAGCAATAGAGGTCCTCGAGAATCAAAATTCTCAAGGCTTTTACAGTCAACTGTTCCTTGTACCAAAGCCAGATGGCTCGATCTGACTGGTAATAGACTTGAGCTGGATAAACAAGTTAATCGTAGCCCCAAAGTTCTATATGGAAACCATTTGGTCGGTAAGAGCGAGCATTCGATTGAACGACTATACTGCAAGAATAGATCTAAAGGATGCTTATTTTCATTTCCTGGTACATCCGGCATTCAGAAAGTACCTGCGGTTCGCCGTGCAAGGAAAGGTTTATCAGTTCAGAGCAATGTGCTTTGGTCTGAACCTGGCTCCTTGGGCTTTCACTCTAATAATGATCTCAGTAATGTCACACTTCCGAACTCATTTGTCTGCAGTAACGTCGGCTTACTTGAAAGACATTCTTCAGAGATACAGCAACAGAATTATTCTTCAGAACGATGTTCAGAGTCTGCTACAATTGCTCCGATATCTCAGTTTCATAGTAAACGAGAAAAAGTTGGATCTAGCTCCTTCCAAGTCGTTCACTCACTTGGGGATGAGCTTTGAGACTCACAACAATCTGATTCGTCTGCCGTTACCCAGAGCGAAATTAGTCAGTTGTTATGCTCGCTTTTGTCTAAACTCAGATGCAGTAATAGCGAGGGAGTTCATGTGAATGATGGGGCTGTGTGGTGCGGCTGCAGATCTTATTCCGATGGACCGTCTGTGCATGTGTCCCCTCCAGATATTCTTTACTCAGAACTGGAGTGTGAAGACGCATTCACTCGAAACCAGTATTGTTTTAACAGACCTAGTAAAACAAAAGGGTCAGATTTGGGCAGATCTTCAGTGGTTAACTCAATGAGTTCCGCTTCAACTGCTGGATCCGGCTTTCACGATTATGACAGATGCGAGTCAGATGGGCTGGGGCGCGACCCTTAGTCCTGCAGACTTGAAGTGCCAAGGTCTTTGGGACTCTCGGTTCCTCGAGAAGCACATAAACATCAAAGAGATGATGTCAGTATGGCTAGCACTACAACATTGGATTTGCCAAATAGCGAACGTTCATGTTCAAATTCTGTCAGACAATTTGACAGTAGTTGCTTACCTCAGGAACCAAGGCGGCACTCACTCGATTCCATTATACAAACTAACAGATTCTCCTATTCGTTCTGAATCATCCTGTTCATCTCTCAGTCCGTCATGTACCAGGTTGCCTGAACGTATTAGCAGACTCGCTCTCTCGGAAAGGTCGCCTGTTGCCATCGGAGTGGACTCTCAACAAGTAATTATTCAGACAGATTTGCTACCAGTGGGATCGTCCCATGATAGATCTTCTTGCGACACACCTAAACAATCTGTTACCAACGTTCGTGTCGCCATGCCCAGATCATCGAGCATACGCAGTAGACGCTTCTGTTAAAGATCAAACAGTCTCATTGCAAAATCCTGCTAGTAGCACCTCTGTCGACACAGAAACCCTGGATTAATTTCTCAGATTCAGTTATGGGACATTCCAAGGAAGCTTCCTCCACGAGAGGATCTTCTTTATCAGTGGAAGTCCCACGTACTGCATCACAACCCGGAAGGTCTCAACCTTCCCCTATTTCTGTTGTGCGATCCTTCTTGCACGGAAAACATTTTACAGGTCGAGCAGTGGATGCAATTTCTTACTGTAGGAGGGCCTCCTCTTCATTGAATTATGCAGCGAAGTGAAGGTTTTTTTTCTGTTGGTGTAGAGATCAGTCGATAGACATATACGATCCGTCCATACCACATATTGCCAATTTCCTGGTCTACTTGTTTGACGATCACAAATTGCAGCCTGTCACTATTAAGGGCTATAGGTCTATGCTATCAGATACTTACGCTCATCATGATAACTTGGCTATTGGATCAGATACTTCTTTATCCAAGCTAGTTAGAAACTTCTCTATTAATAGACCTAGAACCCTCAGATTAATTCCGAAGTGGAATTTGGCTTGGGTTCTGTTGAAGGTCAAAGAAGCTCCTTTTGAGCCCTTAGATATCGTAGAGTTCAAAGTCTTGACCTATAAAATGGCGTTTATCTTAGCCTTTGCATCTGCTAGAGGAGTCAGTGAACTTCATGCATTACCTGTTGATGAATCTCATTACCATAGCGTGGGTAATACCATTACTATCACTATGGAAGTGGGATTTTTGGCTAAGAATCAGGTTCCGGATAAATGGCCAGAGCCTATTGTCATTAAGGCTTTGCCATCCTTGGATAACAGTAGACCTTTGCTGCGTCCAGTCAGAGCAAAGCGTATTTGTAAACGTCGATCAGATTTTATTAGAAAGGGAATAAAACATTTCTTTCTTTCTTTGATTCCTAACAGAGAAGATATTTCTGTTCATTCTGTCTCTAGATGGATTCAGTTGGCAGTACGCATTGCCTACGAAAATCTATCTTCGGACCAAGGTTCTGTCAATAAGATTTCAGCGCACGAGGTTAGAGAACTGTCCATTTCTTGGGCTTATTCTAACAGTATAGCCATTACTGATCTCATGAAGGCTGCGTAGTGGACACAGCCCTCTTCATTTACCAAGTTTTACCTGAGAAATTTAGAGTCCATCTCCGGTGACCTTACATCTTTGGGTCCTCTTTCTGTTGCTCAGAATGTTGTCCACTAATGTTACATCTATAAAATTTTTAGGCAGTCTGCTCCAACACTGATGCTGTTCCGCTGTCCTCTTCATTCTGTGGAATTTTACCTCAGAACAAGGGGAAGGGTGGGGGGTGGGGGGGGGGGGCAGTTTTTCCCTTATGATTATCTGGCTTTTCAGTGAAAAGCAAGGGAATACCTCCTCCAGTGACAGTAGTCCTGCGTCGGTGCTGGGGTGGTTTTAATGTGTAGCTCGGTGTGAAGCAATAACTATGTCTAATTTATGTACTGTTTTTAAAGTGTAGCTCACTGTGAAGCATTTGTATATGTTTCTTATCAAACGAGCATTAATATATAATCCACGGACACTTTTAAATGAGTATAAAGAGTCTCATTCTCTGGACTATCTTTATATATTGGTTTACCTTCACTGAATTAGCATAACGGGTTATGTTGGCATTAAATGGAAAATTATATATTATGTCATACTCAATTACATTGTTGGTGTTATGCCTTTCTCTTTTCTTGTAAAGGAGAAAGACATGTATAATTCCTATCTTCTCCTATTCTCCTGTAGGAGTTATCCTTTACTGAAGTAATTGAGAGATTGGAGTTTCTTTCAAGTCCTAGGCCCTCCAGCCTTTTTACGATTCAGCTAGTCTGGGCCATTGGTTGTCGTATAAAAATATGATAAATTTTAAGTAATTTGTATATTTTTTACACTCACCAATGGCCCAGATGGGTGTGGCCCTCCCATGAGTGGGCACTCATACCTCCCTGCTGTTTATAACATTTAACAGGCATCTGTAGAAAGAATGATTGTTGGCACCAATTTCGGTACCTTCCTGCATGCGCATATCTCAAAAGTATAGAGGACCATCTAGGACTTAATTTTTGGGGTTTTGCATGCAAATTTGGGGGATTGCGGGGCAAAATTTCTGTTTGGCCCTGGATTAATTTGAGTTAGCACCAGCTAGTCTGGGCTATTGGTAAGTATAAAAAATATACAAATTACTTAAAATTTATTTTTTGACTAGAGTCTGCAACTGAAAGTAGAAAAAAGATGAAGGAATAATATTTTATATTTTTGTTTTTATTTTTGTGAACTGCTATTGAAATAGATAAAAACATTATTTGAAGTGAAAAGGGTTAATTTCAGTTAAAAACTTACTAATGAAATTCATTTTTATTTGTTTTTAGTTTGGAGACACATGGACGATTGATGGATTTGAACCACAAAGATGGAAAGCTGAGAGTGAACTATGGTGATAGACTAGTAACATTACTGAGAGAAGTTAGGCAACTTATGTCTCTTGGTTTTGCTGTCCCAGCTAAAATTCAGCATGTTGCTAACACAGCACAAAAATTCTACCGACATGGTGTAATTTTAAAGCAGGTATTATTATCTTTGATGCTGCATTTATATTTTATTGGGTTTTCCTCAAGAATAGATCATTTCTTTGTTTATTGGATGAGATAAAATCTTAGGCATGCCTAGCAGTGCAATCAAATTGTAATCGGACCAGGTGACCAGGCAAGTCATTATACAGCATGCATCTGCTATATCAAAACTCTAATTCATACTTGCCATTTTAAAGTGGGTCATTGTTGAAAATTAAGCAAAGCTACAAGTATTTCATTATTTGCAGTGCTCCCCTCCATATTCAGATGGATGAATATATTCCAGTTCATGTGGTTACAGAGTTACAGAGCTTATCATTGCGTGTATATGTGAATAGGGTCACTAATGTTTGGAAGATTAGCCTTCAGAGAGGAGAAGTTAAAATTATGACTCTTTGATGTAGGTTACTTTGTATATTTTTTCTCTTCAATAGGTTGCACACTTTTACAACACAATAGATCAGCAGATGATAGCCAGTCAGCAAGCAATGATGTTAGATTCTGCCTTGGCATTTGAAAAACTTGTTAAAAGTCCGAAATCAGGTAATATTGAAATATTTTTTAATTTTGTTTTCATACACTTTTTATGTCAACTTCAGCTGGGGTATACTATTTTCAACTTCTTCATCTGTGCCAAGATATAGCCAGCTGTTCCAATCTGTGGTGGCATTGGCTGTATCATATACTTGCTATCACCACAGTTGATAGCAGACCATCACTGCTATGTACTCCAGTCAGCCAATCCCCAAACTTTTGAATATGATCTCATATAACTGGTAGAGTGCTAAATTAGCGACTGTTTCGTGCTCCCGCGTTGTGTTCTTGGGCAAGGCACTTAACCCTGATTGCCTACATGGGGGCACGATGATGCTGTGTACTAAGGCGTACTGCACGTCGATGATGCGCATGTCTTCAACCAATCTAACCCTGCCTGTGCCGCGGTGCAGAGTTCAGAGTTACGATGTTGGAGAGCTGGCAGCTGCTCGTCGTTGCTCGGTGGTTCTCTCTGGGTACTCTGGCTTCCTCCACCCGTTAAACTGTCACCGACATGATATGACCCTGGCTGTTAATTAAACCCTAATAAAAAAAAAAAAAAAAAAAGTGCTAAATTATTTTTCAAAGATGATTTAGAACATGACTATTTTCTTTCCTTTCTTTCAAAGACACCAATCTTCCAGCAACGGGAGTCTTAATTATACCCCCACTTGTCCGTGCATCCGTCCGTACATCTGTCCGTCTGCACTCAAGATGTCTGTTCACATTATAACTTCAACATTACTGCTCAAATTTCGATGAAATTTGATACAGATGTTCATTATCATGAGATCTTTAAGCAGCCTCAGCCGTTTTGCTGTTGGAATATTTTGTCTGTGAGTTATGGCCCTTTGAATATCCAAAAATAGGCTATTTTTAGTCGAGTTGTGACGAAGTCAAACTCGACTTATAGTTTGGTGAATGGCGGGCGGGCGGGCGGGCGGGAGGGCGGGCGGGCGGGCGGGCGTAAACAATTGGTTTCCGGATGATAACTTGATAGTGGTTCAACTCACATTCATTAAACTTCATACATAGGTTGGTCTTGGTGGGAGGAAGAACCCTATTGATTTTGAACATGCTACATCAAAGGTCAAGGTCACAGTGACCTTGAACGTAGTAAATCTTAAACAATTGGTTTCCGGATGATAACTTGATAATGGTTCAACTCACATTCATGAAACTTCATAGGTAGATTGGCCTTGGTGAGGGGAAGAACCCTATTGATTTTGGACTCGCTACGTCAAAGGTCAAGGTCACAGTGACCTTTAACATAGTATATCGCAACAATTGGTTTCCGGATGATAACTTGATAGTGGTTCAACCTAGAGTCATGAAACTTCATAGGTGTGTTGGCCTTGGTGCGAGGAAGAACCCTATTGATCTTGGACTCACCAGGTCAAAGGTCAAGGTCACAGTGACCTTGAACATAGTATATCGCAATAATTGGTTTCCGGATGATAACTTGATAGTGGTTCAACCTAGAGTCATGAAACTTTATAGGTGTGTTGGCCTTGGTGCGAGGAAGAACCCTATTGATCTTGGACTCACCAGGTCAAAGGTCAAGGTCACAGTGACCTTGAACATAGTATATCGCAACAATTGGTTTCCGGATGATAACTTGATAGTGGTTCAACCTAGAGTCATGAAACTTCATAGGTGTGTTGGCCTTGGTGCGAGGAAGAACCCTATTGATCTTGGACTCACCAGGTCAAAGGTCAAGGTCACAGTGACCTTGAACATAGTATATCGCAACAGTTGGTTTCCGGATGATAACTTGATAGTGGTTCAACCTAGAGTCATGAAACTTCATAGGTGTGTTGGCCTTGGTGCGAGGAAGAACCCTATTGATCTTGGACTCACCAGGTCAAAGGTCAAGGTCACAGTGACCTTGAACATAGTATATCGCAACAATTGGTTTCCGGATGATAACTTGATAGTGGTTCAACCTAGAGTCATGAAACTTTATAGGTGTGTTGGCCTTGGTGCGAGGAAGAACCCTATTGATCTTGGACTCACCAGGTCAAAGGTCAAGGTCACAGTGACCTTGAACATAGTATATCACAACAATTGGTTTCCGGATGATAACTTGATAGTGGTTCAACCTAGAGTCATGAAACTTTATAGGTGTGTTGGCCTTGGTGCGAGGAAGAACCCTATTGATCTTGGACTCACCAGGTCAAGGTCACAGTGACCTTGAACATAGTATATCGCAACAGTTGGTTTCCGGATGATAACTTGATAGTGGTTCAACCTAGAGTCATGAAACTTCATAGGTGTGTTGGCCTTGGTGCGAGGAAGAACCCTATTGATCTTGGACTCACCAGGTCAAAGGTCAAGGTCACAGTGACCTTGAACATAGTATATCACAACAATTGGTTTCCGGATGATAACTTGATAGTGGTTCAACCTAGAGTCATGAAACTTTACAGACGTGTTGGCCTTGGTGCGAGGAAGAACCCTATTGATGTTGGACTCACCTGGTCAAAGGTCAAGGTCACAGTGACCTTGAAAATAGTATATCGCAACAATTGGTTTCCGGATGAGAACTTGATAGTGGTTCAACCTAGAGTCATGAAACTTCATAGGTGTGTTGGCCTTGGTGCGAGGAAGAACCCTATTGACCTTGGACTCGCCAGGTCAAAGGTCAAGGTCACAACTCGACATTGGATCGGTGATCCTGAGCGTCATTTTTTGTCTGTTCGACTCGTATCTCAGGTTTGGGTTATTGGATCTTAATGAAATTTGGAATGAAAATTGTTTATGGGAAAGGCTTTCAAATGAGTCTTTAATAATATTTCTTACTTTTCACTTTTTAGACTTATCCCCCTTTCTAACTTTGAAAATTCACTGTTTGCCTAGTAAAATAGCCAATTTTTCGTCTGTTCGCCTCATATTTCAGGGTTGGGTTATCAGATTTTAATGAAATTAGGCATGAAGATTGTTTATGGGGGAAAGGCTTTCAAATGAGTTGTGTCCCTGCAGTAAAACAAAGAAAATACATGCAAATCCCCTCCCCACATGTGGCATTATGTCTTTGTTCTACATCTCTTATGTTGATGGTCCGATTGTCACTAGACTTCAGTAACAGGTGTTTCTGGCCTTCACAATTGCCTTGCTGTAAAACAAAGACAATAATTTTGCTATTTGCCTGGTAAAATAGCCAACTTCTTGTCTCTTCGCCTCATATCTCTGATTTGGGTTTAGCGGCTCTCAATAAAATTTGGAATGAAGATTGTTTATAGGAATAGCTTTCACCGTATCATAGTTCATTTCTTCTCTTGTCATTGTTTGGCAATATGCACCGTGGGGGTATGCCCTGGGGCATTGCCCCTTCTTGTTTAGTAAGATTTTATTTATACATAATTGTTTTGTTGCAATTTATTGGAGACTGCCATTGGCACTCTCCAATAAATTGTAACAAAGCAATTTCCTATGATTTTTTTTTTCTGCTGCTAAGTAAACATCAAGCTAATGCATAGAATGTCATGCCCTCAAAGTTGCTTTCAGCGCTTTTCACTAGAGCAATGAATAGTGGCTTCTAACACTGCTAGTTAATGTAGGAATAGAGTCCTTTGTAAAAGAATAGAGCAGTGATAGTGGCTTCTAGCACTTTGCCAGTTAATGCAGGAATAGAGGCCTTTGTCAGCAGTTGTATTTGTGCAACAACAGTGTTGAAAGCATTAAGACTAAAGTCAAATTATCCTGGTAGTTGTATTCATCCAGGTGACCAAGATTTTACTTAAAATTACTCACAAGCCATAAGATTAACCTTTAACCTAATATAATGACTATAGCATCTATCGGAAAGTGAGTTGTCAGTTTTGGACTAACTACGGCCAGTTGGTATTTGTAGTATTGTAAATATTGTGGAATAGCATAATTTTGAATTTTTCCAACACCACATGATCCTCTAACGATGACTCATCATAGCCGTGTTAGGTTTGTGTAGGGGATCTGCCCTGGTTTTCGCAATCAGGTGGAGATATCCTATTTATAGATAGAGCCAATTTCCAGACAGTACATTAAAAAAAATTGCCATTCAAATTTTATTATGTTTTCAATTTTGTCTCCCAAACATAGCCAATGACCTCTCATTGGAAAATCCTTATTGAACTCATTCCAATGAAAAATAATCTATTGTTTTGAGGTAAAAATGAATATTTTACATACTACAAAAAAAAAAAAAAGTTTGCTCATTTTATCTTCTGCTCATGTTTGATGATGGGTTAATAGGTTGTAGTATAGTGTCTATTTAGAATGAAGTCAAATTCCTTTAAGAGTCAACTAAGTACTCTGAAATCAATCTCTTGTTGGTACCAAAAACTAGTTTTTAATTTTTATATTGCAGGAACTAAAGGAAAAGGGGTTGATGTGCAAGTCACATGGGATAATCCAGAGGAATTGGAATCATACATTCAGAGATTACAGAATGCAGCCAACAGACTGACAACTGAAAACCGAAAACTGAGAAAATCTCACAATGTTGTCTGTGAGAAGGTGTGTTTTTTTTTGTTCTACTGGAAACAAAACTACAATGTGCACAAAGAAAATAATGAAAGTGGACTTTTAAACTAAACTTTTTGACGAAGATAATTTTCTTCCAAAAGTTCATTGTTTTTTTGTTTTCTAAAGTGAACCTAGTCATTTGGTTTATTCGTCTACTAAATTTCATGGGTTTATATCAAAACTGACACATTTATTAATGCCACCACAGGAAATGCTAAGGGTGTTCAGTGTTACCCTTGTCCGTCCCTCTGAGATAGGTTTCCAGATGAGACCTTGGGTATATATTGGGTATATATTGAGATATTTTCTTAAAACTTTCACACATTGTCTAGAATGACAAAATACAGGTCAAAGTTTACATTTGGCCGTATTCGCATTCTCTGTTCTAGAATTATTTACTTAGTGAAAATAACACATTTCATGGTTTCCTGTTGATAACTTGAATATGCATTCGGATATTCTTTTTAAGCTTTCATATATTATGTAGAATGGCAAAATACATTTACATTTGGGCATATATGGATTCTCCGTTCTCAAGTTATTATCCCCCACCGACAAAGTTAGGTGGGAGGGGGGGGGGGGGGGGGTATTGAAATGGTGTTCGTCCATCAGTCCTTCCTGTCATCACAAACTTTGTCCATTTAACTAGTCCTACAGTTTTCTGTGAATTCTTATGAAACTTGGTCTGAAGTATCAGTATCAAGTGTAGTTGTGTATGTGGTCAGGAATTTTTGATGCGACGAATTTTGTGTGGTTATGGCCCTTGGTAATAGCAAAATTTCCATCACAAATGCATGTCCGCTTAACTCCTCCTGCATTTTTCATTGGATTTTTATGAAACTTGGTTTGCAGTATGAGTATGATGTGTACATGTGCATATGTAAAGAAAGTTTTGATTCGCATAATTTTACTAGAGTTATAGCCCTTGTCAACTTTAAATTTACCAAAATTGCAGGTTTTTGGAAGATATCTTCAGTTGCGATTAAAAAAATTAAATGATATTTGGTGAGTAACATTATTGGGTGTGAAAACATGTCCAGGTCGGAAATGAGATTATTCCTATCAAATCATAAAAGTCGGCTGGATGATATAGATGTCGTTAGACTGTCTTGTTCCCCTTGACTTAGTGAAAAAAATACATGTTATTGTTTCCGAATGATAAGTTGCGTATGAATTCAGATATTTTTTTTTAAACTTTCATATATTATCTAGAATGATGAAATACATTTAAACTTTGTATTTGGCCATATTCACATTCTCTAATTTAAAGGTAATCCCCTTGACTAAGTGAAAAATAATACATTTTAGGATTTCTAGATGTTAACTTAAATATGCATTGTGAAATGTTTTTTGAAAACTTTTTTAGCTTTAAAATGAGTTTCGAAATTATGTAAAAATTAAATTTTCTATCACTTGTCCCTGGGTTTGGGAGCGAGGTGTGTAGGGGGTTGATATTTTTATACTGTACCATTGACCCAGACTTAGCTGGTGCTAACTCTAAAATATCTAGGGCCAAATGCAAATTTTACCCCCCAATCCCCCAAATTTGCATCTAAAACCGAAAATTACATGTCCTATATGGTCCTCCATACTTTTACTCCACTGCACATGCGCAGTGTCAAGGAGGTCTCGAAACTACCGCCAAAAGTCATTCTTTGTTTGGCCCTCAATACAGTTACACTTCACTGTTATTTGTGGTTGTAAATCTCAGTTTTAAAGATGCCAGACACATATTTATGAGAGAAATGGTGGATATATGGTGGAAATAGAAGGTGGAGAGGAGAAAACAGTGGAATCAAATGTTCAGGGCTGTAACTTATAATTATTTTATGAAATTGTTGCATGTTACCTATTTTCGTGGCATGACCTTATTGTGGTCATTCTTGCTATGAATGTTCCATTGTTTAATCAGTGTTTCCTCTCTCCCTTTCCTTTATTCCCCTATAGCTATTCTCCCATTCTTTTGGCTTATTTTTTGTAATGTTTATTACTAAAATTTCTTGGGAGTTTTGGTTTGGAAACAGAATTATTTTCTGTTTTTTCCCCACGTTTACGTCCTCACCCTAGGGGTGTTTAGGCGTTTTGGTCTGCATCTACCATCTGATGTTCTACAGTTTCTTCTCTGGAAGCCTCTGTTTTGCATCAGATAGTGTTTAAATTGGTAACTGATTTCGGGCCATGTTTGTTTCAGTGCCTGGAGTCATGTTTCTGGTTTGTTGACACTTTTGCTTATGTTGACAACTGTTACTTCTGACAATGATTACTTGTCTTCTGCTTAATTTAGTTCATAGCAAGATACATTAATATTGTCCGTAAGTGTTACATTAATTTTTTCAAAATGATTAAAATTTTTGTCCACACTTAGGCTTTTGTGGGCTCAGTGTTCCCATTGGGAACTTGGGCTCTTCTGATGTCTGGCTCAGATGTTGTGGTACAATACGTTCCTCAGTCAGAGTATACGTCTACCGCTCGGGATGCTCCGTTATATAGACAATCCGGAGAGACTGCTCTTTCGGCTTCCTCATCCTCACGGCAGCACACGCGACCGCACCTTGGCTATGTGACCTGTGATATTGAATCAACATCGCCGATCAGGGATTCTACGGCGACCAGGTCACGCCATCCGGTAGCCAAGGATACGAGGCCTTCATTCTCCGGACGTTCGCATATTAGAGGTATGCAGGAGTGAACGTCCAAGGAGCTTCCAGCATCTATATCCTATAAGACCGCAGCTCCATAGGCCTCTGTTGCAGATATGCTATCGCAGATAGCACAAATTATCGCAGCATCCCAGCAACCGACAGTAACTCTGTCAGATCAGGAATTATCTGACGATGCTGGGTTGGTACGTTCTGCTGCAGGTTCAGGCACGGACGACCAAGAATTTCAAGTGGTCCGACAGGATGGTGAAAGGGATACAGATGAGTTGTATTTTCCCTTTTTGGAACAACATGATTGCCGTAGAGTGTATCCGGCATTATCATGGGACGTTGTTCCTCCGGACCAAAATACTGTGTTGCCAGATAAGAAACAGATAGCGCCACTGGATATAGAATTCTTAATCGGTTTAGGGACATCATCCCTCAGTTTTCGACATAGTCCAGATATGTTTCATGGACATTTGGTCTGTTGAATGATGCTATATTTATATAACTTGCTACCTAAATGGGCAGGTCAGATTTCTTATCGGCAATATGCTCTACATCTGCCTTTCATCATTTCATTGAATATTTTGAAATGGCAGGACAGAGCATTCTGAGAGTTCTCTGCGTCTAGACGACTAGGTCAGGAACTAGTATTTTTTACTGTCGTCTATGTCAATTCCAACCACGATGTTGGAAATAACAATATCGTCTAGCAGGGACAGCTTAGACACATCATCATACGCAGATCACCTTACAAGAACGTTATCATTACGTCTCAAAGGGAAAAGAATTCCATCCACTCATATTCTGAGCTGGATAACAAGCTGGTCGTGGCTCCAAGTTTCTATATGGAGTCCATCCGATCGGTCAGAGCGAGTATTCGGGTGTACGACTATGCAACATGCATAGATTTCTATTTGCATACTTTCACGTCAGGGTACATCAGGCATTCAGAAAGTATCTTTGCTTCTTTATCATAGGAATTGTGTTTCAGCACCGACCAATGTGTTTCGGTCTGAATCTAGTTCCTGGGCTTTCACTCGAATAACGAACTCGGTAATGACTCATTTCCAAGCTCATTCGTCTGCGGTAACGTCGGCCTACCTGGACGATATTCTTCACAACAAGTTAACGCTTCAGAACGATGTGCAGATTCTGCTTCTATTGATCCGGCGTCTCGGTTTCATAAGTAAATGAGGAGAAGTCGGATCTGATTTCGTCCAAGTCACTTACCCACCGGAGAATGAGCTTCGAGACGCATAACATTCTCGTTCGTCTGCCGTTAACCAGAGCAAAATTAATCAGTTGTTATACTCACTATTGTCTTCGCTCAGACAAGGTCTCAGTGGGAGATCTCATGTGACTGATACGTTGTGCGGAACTGCCGTGATTTTATTCCAATGGGGCGGTTACTCATTTGTCATCTCCAAATTTCTTTTAATTCACAATTGGAGGGTGAAGATTATTTCACTCGATACGGGCATCTTCTTGTCAAATCAGGTGAATAAGAGATTCAGACTTGGGCAAGTTTTCAGTCCTTAACTCAAGTAGTTCCACTGCAGATTGCCGGATCCGAGTTTTACAGTTTTGACGGATGTCAGTCAAACACTTTGGGTAGTTTCATTAAACCCAACGGATTTGAAGTGCCAGGGTCTTTTGTTTCCGTAGTTCCTTATCAAGCACACAAACATCAAAAATGATGTCATTTTGGCTTGCACTACGTTATTGATGAACGTTATTCAGAATGCTCATATGCTAATTCTGTCCGACAACTCGACAGTATTAGCGTATTTTCGGAATTATGGAGGCACTCATTCCATCCTGTTATTCATGTTAACAGAAGGAGTCTTTCGGTTGATACTAAAACATCAAGTTCTTCTATTGGTCGGTCATATTCCAGGTCGTCTGAATGTATTAGCGGACTCCCTTCACGGAGGGGCTGTTTGTTGCCTCCAGGATGGACTTTCAACAAACCAGTTTTCAATCAGATTGCTACCAAGAAGTGCGGCCAATGATCGACTTTTTCACGACGCATCTCAACAATTAGTTGCAGACGTATGTGTCACAATGTTTGGATCTTCAAGCGTTTGCAGTAAATGCTCTATCGATCTTGTGAACGGATAATAAGATATACGTATCTTCCTGTGCCGTTGATTTAACAGATATTGCTCAGTGTAATTATTTCATTGCAATTTTGTTGGTAGCTTCTCTAGATCCACAAAGACTGAGGATTAATTTACTCAGGCGTCTGTTGTGGGACATGCCGTGGAAGCTTCCTCCACATTTCGGTCCATTCTATGGTCAGATGGATTAAATCTACTATCAGTTCTGCTAATGATTATATCTTCATTTAGCAGTCTGATCGTTAGTTTTAAGCTTATGAAGTAAGAGTTCTTCTACATCATAGGCTTAAGCTAATTATGTTGATATTACAGATCTAATGAGGGCTGCATATTGGTCTTAGCCCTCCATTTTCACGATTTTGTATCTGAGAATATTTAGTCCTTTCTGCAGATCTACATTGTTTAGGTCCGTTATTTTTTACTCAGAATGTCGTCTACTAAACTGTGGCAACTATATGTGTATAGGCTTTTGGTTCCGGCAGTGACTCTGTCCTGCTGCCCTCTTTGCTCTGGAGTATTTGATCCAGAGCAAGACGAGGTGCGGGAGGGGGGGGGGGGGGGGGGCGGGTGTCCCTTGGGTCACCTGCTTTATTGTGTAAAGCAAGGGAATACCTCCCTTGGAGTCCGTAATTCCGAGTTGGTTCCGAGATGTTTTTAAAGGTTAAAGCCTATGTTTACTCATCTGTGTAATATTTTTTAAGTGTTGATTGGTGTGAAGTATCTGTATATATCACGTGATTAATTGGGCGTTAATATACATTCTTCGAACACTTTTAAATGAGTATATAGAGTCTCATTTCGCTAGACTCCCGTATTTATTGGCTTTCCTTTAATAAATATTGGATTTTCCTTATGTCCTAGGCCCTCCAACCTTTTTACTATTCAGCTAAGTCTGGGTCATTGGTACAGTATAAAAATTTTAAAAAATTTAGAGTAATTTATATATTTTTTATACTTACCAATGACCCAGATTGGGATGGCCCTCCCAGGAGTTAGGAACTCTTGCCTCCCCGCTGCGTACATAATGCTTACCAGGCACTGGTTGTAAGAAGGACTTTTGGCGGCAGTTTCAAGACCTCCTTGACACTGCGCATGCGCAGTGGAGTAAAAGTATGGAGGACCATAGACATGTAATTTTCGATTTTAGATGCAAATTTTGGGGATTGGGGGTAAAATTTGCGTTTGGCCCTAAATATTTTAGAGTTAGCACCAGCTAAGTCTGGGTCATTGGTAAGTATAAAAAATATATAAATTACTATAAATTTTTTAACTTTTTTTTTTTTCATAAAATTAGTTTTGAAGGCTTTTGAATGATTTTATACAAAGAAAAAAAACACTTGACCCTTATGTTAAACTTCGTGAATTTGTCCATTGAGTGATATTTTAAATTTTACTTTGCCTTCAAGAAGGTTTATAGTAAAGTGTTGGTATTACCTTATGGACACAAATGGTGGGCTGCTGTATTGGTGGGGGAATTTGGGTGGAAATCCTTGATGATGGGGTGCTGGGGTATTATTCTAGTTTGTTATATTTTTATACTGTACCAATGACCCAGACTTAGCTGGTGCTAACTCTAACATAAACCAGGGCCAAACACAAATTTTGCCCCCCAATCCCCAAAATTTGCATCCAAAACCAAAAGAAATCATGTCCTATAGGACCTCCATACTTCGCCCTTACTGCGTATGCGCAGTGTCAAGGACGTTCCGAAATTGGCGCCAATTATCATTCTCTGTTTGGCCCTTCATCAGTCAACATCTCACTGATCTTTGTGCTTGTAAATCTCAGTTTAAAGGATGCCAGACACGTAATTATTGGAGAAATGGTGATTCTAAGGAGGATATAGAAGGAGGAGAGGAAAAAGGAGTGACAAAAAATAATCAGGGCTGTACTTAAAATTTTTTATGAAGTTATGTTAAGTTGCCTATTTTCGTGGCATGGGCCTCTTGTTGTCATTCTTGCTAAAAAGTTGCACTGCTTATTCAGTGTTTCCTCTCCCCTGGTCTTCTAAGTCCCCCCTTGCAATTCTCCCATGCTTTTGGCATATTTTTGAGAAAGATCATTTCTAAAATTCTCTTGGGAGAGTTGCTTGGTTACAGAATGTTTTCTGTTATTTTCCCCATAGTTACGTTTTCACCCATGGGTGTATAAACGTTGTGTTCTGCATCTTCCATCTGATGTTCTGCAGATTCTCCCCTGGGAGTCTCTGTCTTGCATCAGATAGAGTGTAATTTTGATGACTGATTTCGGGCCAGTTTTTTCAGTGCCTGGAGTCATGTTTTCTGGTGTTTTACACTGTTTGTTTACATTGGCAACAGTCTCTTTTGAGGGGGGCTGTTTGTCTTTGGTGTAGTTTATCTCACTATAAGATACATTTCTATTATCCGTAAGTGTTGCATTAATTATTTAATATAAATTTAAAATTTTTGACCACACTTAGCCATCGGATCCATCGGGGCTCAACGTTACTTTTCAGAAACTTGGGCTTCGCTGAAAAAATATTTTTCAAAAATTATTTTGATTTGCAATTGTTTTTTCATTATTAATGGATCATGTTATTATGTATCTTTGTGTCAGGGGTTTGTGCAAGTAACTAGGACTTTTGTTGTTGACTTTTCACAATGAAGGGACATTGTTCAAATTGTAATAGGAAGAAATCTTCCTCTGACTTTCATGATCATTGTATTAATTGTAGTCAGTGTTCTCGCACTAATCCCTGTTCTATATGTCAATATTGGGATGACAAACATTGGAAACGTGTGTCACGGTATGTTGTTACTGGAGAAAGGGCTATGCCGGCTCTTTCTCCGCAAGGTCACTCTACTCTCTCAGTTTCTATTTCAGAGGAACAAGAACAGGGTGATGTTTCCATGTTATCTTCCGCAAGTGCGCTTCCGTCGTCACAAATGAATACAGAGCTAGCGGCAAAAGTGCTCATGGAGATTAAACAAATGTCGTCCGCTAGCTCGCCCGGTGTAGCATCCATTCACAGAATGGTTCGGCAGCCGGGTTCGTCCGATGCGGTCCAGGAGGAGATGTTGGGTGATGCGAGCACTATAAACATTCAACGTGCACACCCAGTGACGGCGGATAGTAGGCGAGATCGGAGGAAGCCTTTGAGTCCGGTTCCTAGCTCGTCAGGTCCAGCCGGGCCGCGAGCGAGAGAGGCCCCTCTCTCGTACAACAACATCTGGATGTTGTGGTACAAAATGTGTCGCAAGCGGAGCATACGTCCGTCGCTCGGGACGCTCCGTTGTATAGGCAGTCCTCGGAGACTGCTCAGGCTTCTTCCTCTCGTCAGCGCACACGACCGCACCTTGGCTACGTGACCGCCGATATTTTACCAGCTTCGCCGATCAGGGATTCTTCGACGACCAGGTCACACCATCCGGTAGCCAGGGACACGAGGCCGATGGACTCCGGACGTTCGCATAGGAAAAGTATGCGGGAGCCATCAGATGCGGAGCTACCCCCGGCGAAGCAGCGAAAGACTGCGCCTCCGCAGGCCTCGATGCCGGACGTACTTGTGCAGATAGCACAACTTATCGCAGCATCCCAGCAGCCGACAGAAACGGTGTCGGATCGGGAATTATCCGACGGCGCTGGGTCGGTACGCTCCGCCGAAGCATCGGGGGCGGACGACCGGGAGCATCATGAGGTCCGACCGGATGGTGAAAGAGATACGGATGACTTGGAGCTATCCCTTTCGGAACAACATAAAGCTGCCGTGGACTTCATCCGGCACTTTCTCCCTCAAGTTGTTCCGTCGGGCCAGACTGCTGCGGTTCCGGACAAGAGGATTATAGCGTCATTGGACTCTGAATTTTTTGAGCGGTTCAGGGACATCGCTCCCGAGTTTCCGTCTCAGTCCATGAATGTTGCAAGAACATTTGAATTATTGAACGACGCTATATTTAAACTTGCTTCCAAAACGGGGAAAGCAGGTTTCTTGTCCGCCAATACTCTCAACCTGCCTTTCATTAATGCAAGGAATAAATTTGACACGGCAGGACAGGGTATTCCGAGAGTTCCTCTGCGTATGGACGACGAGGCAGAAGACTTAGAGCTATCATTACCGTCGTCTGCGTCTATTCCAACCGCGGTGTTGGAAACAGCTATTTCGTCAAACAGAGCCAGTTTAGATGCCTTATCTTACGCAGATCACCTTACTAAGGTGTTATCACTGCACCTTCAAGGGAAAGAATTTCAGGATATACAATCCTCTTTAAGACTTCTTTCAAGGGCAGTAGCTTATTCCACGTGTAACTCCGCCCTTTCAGTGGCAAACCTGGAGTTGGTTAGACGTGACGCAGCCCTAGCTACATCCACACTCGTGGATACTAAGGTGAAGAACTCTCTCAGAGTCGCTTCGGTCTCCGGAGAACTTCTCTTTGACGGCAAGCTTTCTGCCATTTATGATAAAATTACAAAGAAAGCTTCGGATTCTCTGTTGTTCAAATCTGCTTCTAAGAAGTCGGATACGGCAGACAAGAATAAGACAGGCACTTCTGGGTCTAATGCGCCCAAGAGAGGTTCCTGTAGAGGTTCCGGTGCGTCCTCTTGGTCTTATTCGAGAGACCGTCAAGGTAGCGACTCACGTTCGGGACGTCCTTCGGGCCGGGACAACCGGTCGGACGCCCCGAGGTGCGGGTCGTGGAGGACGTGGTTTCTCCTACCGCAGGCCTCACAGGTCCAGGAGGTGATGGCTTAAACCTCTATCGCGTACCGATTGGCGGAAGGTTGTCGAGCTTTTCACAAGAATGGGCGTCGATTACGGACGACCCTTGGGTGAGAGGAGTGACTTCGGAAGGTCTAAAGATATCCTTCAAACGAAAGCCTCCATTGACTTGAAGTCCAAAATGGACTCAACTTCCGTCAAATCCGCAGAAAAGAGACGCTCTATTATCAGAGGTGCAGTCTCTTTTAATGAAGAACGCGGTAGAGGTCGTAGAAAACCAGGAGACTCCGGGATTCTACAGCCATCTGTTTCTCGTTCCGAAACCAGACGGCTCGTTCCGTCCAGTCATAGATTTGAGCTGGATGAACAAGCTGATCATCGCTCCGAAGTTTTATATGGAGACGATTCGGTCGGTCAGAGCGAGTATTCGGGTGAACGATTATGCAACGAGTATAGATCTCAAAGATGCGTACTTTCACGTCATGGTACATCCGACATTCAGAAAGTATCTACGCTTCGCAGTCCTAGGAGTGGTGTATCAATTCCGGGCGATGTGCTTCAGATTGAATCTAGCACCCTGGGCTTTCACTCGGGTAATGAACTCGGTAATGATCTATTTCCGAGCTCATTCGTCTGCGGTAACGTCGGCCTACCTGGACGACATTCTTCAGAGGTACGGCAACGAGTTAACGCTTCAGATCGATGTTCAGAATCTACTTCTATTGCTCCGACGTCTCGGTTTTATAGTAAACGAGGAGAAGTCGGATCTGGTGCCGTCCAAGTCATTCACACATCTGGGAATGAGCTTCGAGACGCACAACAATCTCGTTTGTCTGCCGTTAACCAGAGCGAAATTAGTCAGTTGTTACGCTCGCTATTGTCTGCACGCAGACAAAGTCACAGCGAGAGAATTTATGAGACTGATAGGTCTGTGCGGAGCCGCTGCGGATCTCATTCCGATGTGGCGGTTACGCACGCGTCCTCTCCAAATTTTCTTGACTCAGAATTGGAGTGTGAAAATTCATTCGCTCGACATAGACGTTCTCTTGTCAGATCAAGTGAAACAAGAGATTCAGACTTGGGCAAACATTCAGTGGTTAACTCAGGGAGTTCCGCTGCAGTTGCCGGATCCGAGTTTTACCATTATGACGGATGCCAGTCAAACAGGTTGGGGTGCATCATTGATCCCAACGGATTCGAGATGCCAGGGTCTTTGGGATCCGCAATTCCTGGGCAAGCACATAAACATCAAGGAAATGATGTCAATTTGGCTTGCGTTACGTCATTGGATGGACATTATTCACAATGCTCATGTCCAAATCCTATCCGACAATACGACAGTAGTGTCATATATACGGAATCAGGGAGGCACTCATTCAGTTCCGTTGTTCAATCTAATGGAAAGAATCCTTCTGTTTGCGCTAGAACATCAGGTTCTTCTTTCAGTCCGTCACATACCGGGTCGTCTGAATGTACTAGCAGACTCCCTTTCACGAAAGGGTCGCTTGTTGCCGTCGGAGTGGACTCTCAACAAACAAGTATTCAATCAGATTTGCTACCAATGGGAACGGCCAATGATAGATTTATTTGCGACACATCTCAACAATCAGTTGCAGACGTATGTGTCTCCATGTCCGGATCCAAGAGCATTTGCAGTAGACGCTCTGTCGATCCCTTGGGACGGAATGATAGGTTATGCGTATCCTCCAGCGCCATTAATTCAGCAAGTATTGCTAAAGATAAAACAATCTCAGTGCAAGATTCTGTTGGTAGCATCTCTGTCTCCACAGAGACCGTGGATAAATCTACTCAGGTGTCTGTTGTGGGACCTACCGCGAAAGCTTCCTCCACGGGAGGATCTTCTTTCGCAAGGGAAATCGCGTCAACTCCATCACAACCCGCAATGTCTCAACCTTCACGTTTTTCCATTGTGCAGTCCTTCTTGCATGGCAAGCACTTTACAGGACGAGCAGTGAACGCGATTTCTAACTGTAGGAGGACCTCCTCTTCGCTAAACTATGGGGCTAAGTGGAAGGTTTTTCGACGTTGGTGTAGGGATCATTCTGTAGATATTTACGATCCCTCTATACCAGACATTGCAAACTTTCTAGTATACTTGTTTGACGAAATCAAACTGCAGCCTGTTACTATTAAGGGTTATAGGTCTATGTTATCTGATACCTATGCACATCATGATAGTTTACAAATTGGATCTAATGTCTCTTTATCTAAGTTGGTTAGAAACTTCTCGATAAATAGACCCAGAACTCTTAGGTTAATTCCTAAATGGAATTTAGCTTGGGTTCTTCTTAAATTGAAGGAAAAGCCATTTGAACCTCTTGGGACAGTAGATTTCAAATTCTTATCTTATAAGACAGCTTTTCTCTTAGCTTTCTCTTCTGCTAGAAGAGTCAGTGAGCTTCATGCACTGTCGGTGGATGATTCTCACTATCGTAGTGTCGGGAACACTATCACCTTCACTACTAATGTGGGTTTTTTAGCTAAGAATCAGGCTCCTAATAAATATCCGGAACCTATTGTCATTAAGGCTCTTCCGTCTTCAGACGGGCGTAGGCCTTTACTCTGTCCTGTTAGAGCGTTACGTATCTATAAACAGAGATCTCAATTTATCAGAAAGGGACGAAAACGTTTCTTTCTGTCTTTGATGCCTAATAGAAGGGACATTTCGGTCCATTCTATTGCTAGATGGATTCAATTAACTATCCGTACTGCTTATGAGAGTTTATCTTCTTCTCAGCAGTCTGTGCGTAAGATTTCCGCTCATGAAGTAAGAGCTCTTGCTACTTCTTGGGCTTATGCTAATAGTATTGCTATTACAGATTTAATGAAGGCTGCTTATTGGTCTCAGCCATCCACATTCACGAATTTTTATCTCAGAAATATTGAGTCCATTTCTGGAGACCTGCATTGTTTAGGTCCGTTATCTGTTGCTCAGAATGTCGTCCACTAAACAGTTGCAACTATAGTTATGCAGGCTTTCTGTTCCGGCAGTGACTCCGTCAGGCTGCCCTCTTCGCTCTGGGCTATTTGACCCAGGGCAAGGGGAAGGGGGGTGGGGGGAGGGTGTTCCCTTAGGTCACCTGCTTTATAGTGAAAAGCAAGGGAATGCCTCCTCCAAAGTCAGTATTTCTGAGTCGCTTCCGGGATGGTTTTAAAGTATATTATTAATGTTTAAATTCATTCATGTCATATTTTTAAAGTGTAGCTCGGTGTGAAGCATTTGTATATGTCAAGTGTCAAACGGGCATTAATATACAATCCTCGGACACTTTTAAAAGAATATAAAGAGTCTCAATTCTCTGGACTAACTTTATTTATTGGCTTACTTTAAAAATAATTAGTATAAAGGGTTATACTGGATGTTAATAGAGAACATGAATGTTATTGTGCTCAATTATGAAGGGTATTGTATCTTTCTAATTTAACATTAAATAAGAAAGATACATGTAAAGCCTAATACTCCTTTTCTCCTTAAGGGGTTACCTCTATATTATATAGTTGAGCTTATTGGATTTTCCTCTATGTCCTAGGCCCTCCAGCCTTTTTACTATTCAGCTAAGTCTGGGTCATTGCTACAGTATAAAAATGTTAAAAAATTTATAGTAATTTATATATTTTTTATACTTACCAATGACCCAGACGGGGATGGCCCTCCCAGGAGTTGGGAACTCTTGCCTCCCCGCTGAGTACATAGCGCTGACCAGGCACTGCCAGTAAAAATGATAATTGGCGCCAATTTCGGAACGTCCTTGACACTGCGCATGCACAGTAGGGGCGAAGTATGGAGGTCCTATAGGACATGATTTCTTTTGGTTTTGGATGCAAATTTTGGGGATTGGGGGGCAAAATTTGTGTTTGGCCCTGGTTTTGTTAGAGTTAGCTCCTGCTAAGTCTGGGTCATTGGTAAGTATAAAAAATATATAAAGTACTATAAATTTTTTAACTTTCCACTCCTAAAACAGTCTGAAATTGTTCATATGGATTGAAAGTATTGTCAGTTGATCATTTTATAGCTGGATGGGGAGTGCTTCCTGTTCTGTTCTTTTGAGATGGACATAATTACAAGATTTTTAGTGGTGTGAAAAATCTTGTGAATCGCTTTGGAACTGAAACTAGTATAACAAAATCTGTTGGGTTATGTAAAAAAAAAAATTAGCCAGCATAATTTTAGTCTGCCATCAAACAAAACACTTGTTTTAACCCTTGAAGGATCAATCGGTTTTACCAGAAAGACCTCTCTCTATATGAGAGCCTGTGAATCTATTGGCTGTAATGATTTCTTATCAAGTCAGCCTCGCAGCTACAACTCTCCTGCAAATCACTGTCAAAAATACAATATCAGTAGATGATTTAGTAATTTGTTCAGTGCTAAATTTAATTTAGGTTTTCTTAAAAAGTGTTGTGCCACGATACATTTCTCATATTGTTTGCATGTGCTTTATATACATTGAACATCAAACTATATTTTGATAAAATAGACTTATTTTGAGGAGTTTTTTGTTAATATTTACCTAACTTAACAGCCATAACCGACCCTAGTCCAATAATATTAGCCTTCGCCTGTGCTCCGAATTTATTATTTTTTGATTTTTAATATGTCGCACCGTCGAAGTCTAATCTGATCTTTCGTTTTTTCAGCAGCAAAGTACGAAATTAGGCGACATAACACTAATATGATGAATACTCATTCTCCATACATGTTCCCACATTCGACAAGAATAATATGCCTTCACATTCATATTAGATGTATAAATTTCCTATACTTACTGTCGAATTACGTATTAAATACCAATAATTAAATAAAAACATTTTTTCAAGCGGTAAAGTTAAAGCGGTTGGAAAATTGTTAAAAATCGTATCCCATTTCCGGGAACGGACCTCAGCGGTATTGCAACGATTGCCGCGTCGTTTGACTTGGTGTGCACTACATTATCGGTATTCCGTTTTTCACTCCGCGTTTTCCTATCAACCCATTTTCCGGTTCAACAGTTTGTTTCGAGTTGAAAAAATTGCAGTGCAAATGACGCCTAAATAATTCAAAATATCGATTTATTTGCAAGAAAATGACCACCAGAATGAAGAAAAATGTGTTTTACATAACTGTCAATCGGAAGTAGGAACCAGGTGGCGAAATTTGATCTTCAATCGAGGTCCAACCGTTCAGCGAGAGTCTCTCGCTGAACTTTGCTGCTGGAAAAACGAAAGATCAGATTAGACTTCGACGGTGCGACATATTAAAAATCAAAAAATAATAAATTCGGAGCACAGGCGAAGGCTAATATTATTGGACTAAACCGACCCATGTTATTAACAAAAATTATATTTCAAATTTTATTTTTTTCAATTTATTTTTGCCTCAAAAATTTTGCTTAACACTGTTCCTGGAATGAGCTCGACCAGTGAGAGATTTCAGACTATGGCATTCAACCATCAAGACCCACAAAGAAGTGGTTCAGCACTCATTATTCAAGTGGTTGAGTGCAAAAAGCCCAAAGATAGGTATAAATAACCACACATTCGTAGTGTGACATTTAAACTGTGACCTTCAACTTTCTGCATGACCTTCAAGATGATTGACCTGATGCTAAACTAATTTGATAATATTATTAAAATTAAAAAGGGCAAAGGGCTAATGTTCTTAGCAAGACATCGAGTCAGTCAGCAATAATACATTCTGCAAGTGGCCCAACACAAGTTATTTTCAAGATGCTGTTGATGAAACTGGCAAATTTACAGTGTTTGATATGCTGCCAAAAATGGATTGAAATTCAGAGGTTTGCAGCTTGTTGCTGGAACATGGCAGCCTGTGTGGCTACTTTGTCTCCTTGTGGTCCCAAACATTTTGGTTGAACTGTCCCTAAAAATTGGTCAAAATGTCCTCAGCAGGATTCAGCAACAGTTCTCCATGGTTGTTGTAATATCTGCCTGTCTCGAAAAAGGGTTACCTTAACTAAATGGGTGGGAGTGCGGTGGCTCAGTGGTAGACTGTTGGACTTCTATACATTCGATCCCTGTCTGAGACGACCCGCGTTGTGCCCTTGGGCAAGGCACTTTATCCTGGTTGCCTACATGGGAGCATGATGACGCAGTGTACTAAGGCGTAATGCACATCAATGGTTCAAATGTCTGCAACTGCTGTAACTCTGCTTGAACAGAGTTAGAATGTTGAGGAGCTGACAATTGCTCGGTGGTTCTCTCTGGGTACTCCGGCTTCCTCCACCTGTAAAACTGTCATTTTCACGATTAGCCATTGTGCATAAGTATCTGACCTTAAAACCAATAAATAAATAAATAATAAATAACTAAATGAGTTACCTTAAGGTAACCCATAAATGCGTTGCCTTGCATTTCAGTTTGCGGAGGACTGGCTGGTAGTAGTGTTTGGAGATCAGAATTTGTTCATAAAGGTTTGTTTTGCCACGTTTTGGGGTTTTGTTTTTGTTTATTGGGATTTTTCATTTATAAAGATATAAACAAGGTTGTTGACTCTTCTACTGATAAAACCTAGAAAATTCTGGAGTTATTGAGTTCTATATCGACTGCAGTACCAAGCAGTTTGACCAGGATGTTAGAAAGAAAGCTATGTCACAGAGAAACTTGGTAACCTGCTAATTTAAACACCTTGATCTTCATGGTAAATAGAAATTTCATGTGACTTTGGTTTTTCAATCTTTTTTGACTGCAGCTAAATGCAAAAAAATAATGGTTTACTCTATTTGTAGGTACAGCAGCTGATGTCAGTTGACTTACTGAGACAGCAACAGAAGTGGAAAGATGGATTGATGGATATTAGGCATCTGATGGCAAATTTAGTTCAACAGGTAATCATAGTCTTCTTCGGGGAAGATAAGATTTTTCAGTAAATTATCTTATTTCAGATAATTTATTTACAAGTCGTAAAAATTGTATTTATATTTGCATGAAAATGATGTTTTGGGTCATTTTCCATGTGAAATTATCTGGCCATACTTATTCAGAATCAATTGTGCCATTCAATTTCTTAGTATATTGGAACTTTGTTAATTAATGTGTCACTTGTCCAATGAATGATATTCATTTAGGCCCCACAAAGTAGATCTGTTTCTCTGGACAATTTTTGTAAAATTGCATGTGGGCAGGTGGTTTTTATACGCCCGTTTTGAAAAAACAGGTCGTATTATGGTATACCACTGTCCGTCTGTCCGTCCGGTCATATGTCGTACGATAACTCAAGACCGCTTTGAGAGATTTTTCGTGATTTTTGGGTAGGTGGTGTATATCGATGGAGGGAAGCTCCCTTTCATTTAGTGTCGCCGTTCGATTAGTCATTCCAGAGTTATGGGACTTTATTACTTAGAAAATTGTTGATTTTTTACACGTCGTACGATAACTCGAGAATGCTTTGAGAGATTTTCGTGATTTTTGGGTAGGTGGTGTATATCGATGGAGGGAAGCTCCCTTTCGTTTAGTGTCGCCGTTCGATTAGTCATTCCAGAGTTATGGGACTTTATTACTTAGGAAATTGTTGAATTTTTACACGTAGTACGATAACTCGAGAACGCTTCGAGAGATTTTCACGATTTTTTTATAGGTGGTTTATGTTGATGGAAGGAAGCTCCCTTTCGGTTGGTGTCGCCGTTCGATTAGTCATTCCAGACTTATGGGACTTTATTTTTCACATGTCGAACAATAACTTGAAAATGCTTAGAGCAATTTTCATGATTTTTTGGTTGCAAGTATATGTTGATAGAAGGAATCTCCCTTTCGATTTGTGTCGCTGTCCGATTTGTCATTCAAGAGTTATGGGACTTGATTCATCAAAATATAGGCAATTTTCCACATGTTGGACTTTGAGCAATTTTCATGATTTTTTGGTGGCAAGTATATTTAACCTGACAAGTACACATGTATACTCATATTGTGTGGTTCCCTCTTGTAATTAATAACGGGCGTATTATGCTCTCATGGCACAGCTGTTTATTTAGTTTATTTTTAGCTGCGACTAGCAGCTCTATAAGTGGCAATGTTGGTCTGTCTGTCGGTCTGTCGGTTGGTCTGTCGGTCGGTCAATTGGTCGGTCTGTCTGACCCAACGAGTTTCAAAACTCAATAACTTTTGAAATACTTGATAGAATGACTTTATATTTGGCATGTAAGTGTATCTTATTGATGTCTAGCCACTGTTCAATGCATGTGTTGTTCCAAATATTGTTCTTGGAGTTATGGCCCTTGATGAACTTGAAAATTTTTTTTTTTTTTTTTTATTTCACTATTATCTGGAGATTGCTTCTGAGAATCATTTTTTCACCCGCAGATTGCACCACCCATCGCAGCTACGGCGTCGATGTTGCGCTTTTTTTTATTTTTGTAATTGTTTCTTTGCCATAAAAAGTTCATATTCTTGGTTTGTTTTATGTTTTAGGCCTCATAATCTACAGAATAGCATGGGTGGTGGTGTATTTCGTCCCTTGAGTACGAGAAGGCTTTGCAATGCTATAGGATTGCAAAGCTTTGTTGCACTCAAGGGACAAATTTATCAATTTTATTAACTTGGGTAACATATCGGACATAAATCATTTAATTTATATTTTTTTAAGTTTACATTGGTTATCAAAAGATAGCATTTGGCAGCAAAAAGACCAGGCAGGAGGGCCCGAGAAACAGATTTTTAACTTTTTTAGGCCTTAACAGTAATAATTAATTAACCAGAATTAATTACTGAGGCCAAAAGGGTCTATAAAGCTGGAAATTTAAGGGTTGTGAATATAATTGTTGAGAAGATCACAATATTTTTTTTTATTCATGTAACAGAGATTTATGTGATTACAATGTACCTGCATGTGGTTACTCACTAAATTATATGTGCATGGCAATAATCCTATACTTAGAACATATTGAGGGTGGAGTGCGGGGTACTGGAATAAATGACCTGAGTTGGAATTATTTTTGTATTTGATGAGCTCCAAAGGCTTGTGTGAAATACAGGAAACAACAAGGGCAGTTGATACCTCTGCCCTGTACTCTACCTGAGTTGTGTTTGGTATTTATACCATGTTTCCACTTGAATTAAGTGAATGAGACTGGGTGAGACTGATAGTTTTGAAGAAAATATCACCATCGGTGCTCTGCTTACATTCTTGCTTGACACTATTTTGTGGCAAAGCATTTGATTCACGTCATAATGTCACTCAGATGCATAGCTACCAGTCAGATATATTATTACATGACATTCTTACATTTAAGGTGGATTCACACATGGTGTACCTAGCTCATTTCTCAATGTTGGTATTGTATCAGGTAATGCTGAATACATACAGCAATCATGGAATAAATAATCAACACCCCAAAACACCCCAATGCCAAACAGTGATATTGATCAAAACATATTGCATAATAGATGTCACACTTCTTGAGAGATATTTTCTTATATATATTGTGACAGTAGATATATAAATATATTTGTTCGATATTGCTTTCTATCTTATAGTGTTGCATATAATGAAATTATATCATGTATAAAACTTGGAAAGTCAGAGCTTTGTGTATTTGTTGGGAGAAAGAGTGCGAGCATAGTAGCTTGTTGGTAAGAGCATTAGACTTGAGATCGAAAAGTCAATGGTTTGATTCTGGCACACATTATCTGCATTGTGTCCACAGGCAAGACACTTCATTCCAGTTGTCTGTATGGGAGGATGGTGGCACTGTGTACTAAGACATGGGTCACGATGACAGTGCACTTGCCTTCAACTGACTCTAACCTTGTTTGTACTGGTTTAGTAAAGTGGAGAGTAAGACAGTTACTTGTCATTGCTTGGTGGTTTTCTGTGTACTCCAGCTTCCTCCACCTGGGCTTATATTTCTTATAATTTGGGAGAATCCATTTGGATTCTTGCGAATATGATTGCGAGAACCCATATCTGCTATGAGTGTCCCAGGATCCCATTAGGTCACCATGGTTGAACCCCTGTTGTATACTAATAATACATGTTTTTCACTTGACCCAGCACAGCTTTTTAATTTATAACATATAAACTGAATTCGATAATTTTTTTAAAAATAAAAAAAACAAATATGTATCAATAAAACCTTACAAATATGGATGACATTGGAACCAGCTCATTGAGCCGGGACCAATAGCAGCCATATTTGTACAATTTTATTGACAAAGTATCAGGATATTTCAGGTCATGTTAGCCTTGTATTGGTTAATTTGCTGCTGCAATGTGAGATAAAGGGTTAAATTGATAAAATTCTTTTCACTCGAATCCTAGCAGAGATGCAGCGAGAATCTACAAGGATTCTCGCTGGCTTCGTTGTGTAAATCTTTGCGCGAATGAATTTTTGGATTCTCGTTGAAATATAAGACCTGTTCCACCTGTAAAGCTATCCAATACGATATGACCCTGGCTGTTAAAAGTGTTGTTAAACCCCAATAAACAAACAAAACAAATAACTTCTGCCCAGAGACCTCATCTTTGACAAAGGCATTAGGGGAATTTTCCAAGTGACATTGCTAACTCCTACATTCTTTCACAAGCTGGTTTGTTGTCCACTCACTCACTCACTCACTCACTCACTCACTCACTCACTCACTCACTCACTCACTCACTCCTCATCTTTGACAAAGGCATTAGGGGAATTTTCCAAGTGACATTGCTAACTCCTACATTCTTTCACAAGCTGGTTTGTTGTCCACTCACTCACTCACTCACTCACTCACTCACTCACTCACTCACTCACTCACTCACTCACTCACTCACTCACTCACTCACTCACTCACTCACTCACTCACTCACTCACTCATGCACTCACTCACTCACTCACTCACTCACTCACTCACTCACTCACTCACTCACTCACTCACTCACTCACTCACTCACTCACAAACACACATACACATCATGGATACATTCTTGAATTATAACAAAATGCTTTCTTTTTTCAATCCTAATGGGACCCCTGAGGAGAGGACCAGTACTTGTTTAATGTCGTACACAAGTTCTGCTTTACTGGTAAAATAGAACCTTATAACAAATGCCTCAGATGGAAGTCCTCTAAAGTAGAGAGTGTAGGTGTAATCAGTTGGCTAAACTTGCCTTTGTATGTGTGTTGCAGAAATGATACAGCTATATATGATAAAATTGACCTTAAATACCATTATATAATTGTAATTTCTATATGTTTATACTACAACCAATGGCCCAGACTTAGCTGGTGCAAACTCAATATTATCAAGGGCCAAACACATATTTTGAACCCCCCCTATTCCCAAAATTTGCATACAATACCGAAAATTGAAAGTCCTATCTGGCCCTCCATACTTTTACTACTTACGCATGCACAGTACTCAGGAAGAGACCGTTATTGGCGCAAACATCATTCTTTGTTTGGCCCTAAGTAAGTAAACATCTCAACTGACATCTGTGCTTTAAATCTCTCTTTTGGTGGATGCCAGACACAAATCAATGAAGTATATGGTGGATTTAAGGCAGTAAATGGATGATGGAAGTGAACAACAGTGGTTTGAGATGTTCAGAGCTGTAACTTTTAAATAATATTTAATAATACCCAATTTCGGGATATACGCCTTGATGTCATTAGTTTTGCTAATGATTTACCTACTGTTGGTTATGTGTTCCTTCCCTATCCTTCCATGAACCCTCCGGTTAAACTAAGCTTTCTGGCTGTTTTTTTATTGAAATTTTTTATTAAATTTCTTGGGAGTTTAACGTGTTTTACAGAATGGTTATTCTGTTTATCCCCACTGTTACATCCTCATCCTAGGGGTAATGGGCCGTTATTGTCTTGCATCTCCTACCGGGTGCATTGTTTTTTCTTCACATGAAGATCTAGCTTTGCATCAGGTATCAGTTAATTATTTACCGACTTGACCCTTTTGTGTGCCTTTTGTCTAGTTTCCAGTTTTTCTATCCTGACGTTGTTTACTTTTAACAACGCCCTTAACAGGTAATATTCAGGGTTTTATTTCATCACAATTATATTTGGATACATTTATTAATATTTTTATACTGTACCAATGACCCAGACTTAGCTGGTGCTAACTCTAAAATATCTAGGGCCAAACGCAAATTTTACCCCCCAATCCCCAAAATTTGCATCTAAAACCGAAAATTACATGTCCTATATGGTCCTCCATACTTTACTCCACTGCACATGCCAGTGTCAAGGAGGTCTCGAAATTGCCGCCAAAAGTCATTCTTTGTTTGGTCCTCAATACAGTTATACTTCACTGTTATTTGTGCTTGTAAATCTCAGTTTTAAGATGCCAGACGCATAATTATGAGAGAATTGGTGGATATATAGTGGAAATAGAAGGTGGAGAGGAAAAAACAGTGGATACAAATGTTCAGGGCTGTAACTTATAATTATTTTTACGAAATTATTCATGTTACCTATTTTTGAGGCATGGCCTTGTTGTGGTCATTCTTGCTATGAATGTTCCATTGTTTAATCAGTTTTTCCTCTCTCCCCGTTCCTTTATTCCCCCCTAGCTATTCTCCCATGCTTTTGGCTTATTTTTGTAATGTTTATTACTAAAATTTCTTAGGAGTTTTGGCTTGGTAACAGAATTATTTTCTGTTTTTTCCCCATGTTACGACCTCACCCTAGGGGTGTTTAGGCATTTTGGTCTGCATCTACCATCTGATGTTCTACAGTTTCTTCTCTGGAAGCCTCTGTTTTGCATCAGATAGTGTTTTTATTTGTAACTGATTTCGGGCCATGTTTGTTTCAGTGCCTGGAGTCATGTTTCCGGTTTGTTGACACTTTTGCTAATGTTGACAACTGTTACTTCTGACAGTGATTACTTGTCTTCTGCTTAATTTAGTTCATAGTAAGATACATTAATATTGTCTGTAAGTGTTACATTGATTTTTCAAAATGATTTTAAATTTTTGTCCACACTTAGGTTTTTTTTGGATCCATTTGGGCTCAGGGTTCCCATTGGGAACTTGGGCTCTTCGGAAAAAAAATTTTTTTAAATTTTTTTTTTCTTTTTGAATAATTTTTTCGCAATGTTATAATGGATTATTTTATTATGTATCTTTGTTTTCAAGGTTTGGTGTGAGTACTATGACTGTTTACTTTTCACTTTGAAAAACTTATTGTTCAATTGTAATGGGAGGAAATCTTCCTCTGATTTCTTTATTAATTATAGTCAACGTACTCGCTCTAACCCTTGTTCAATGTGTATTAATTGGGATGACAAACGTCGGAGGCGTGTGTCACGGTAGGTTGTTAGTGGGGAGAGGACCATGCGGCCCTCTCTCTGCCAGGTCACTCTAGTTTTTCACTCTCCTTTTCAGAGGAACAAGAACAGGGTGATGTTTCCATGATGTCGTCCAAGAGTGTACTTCTGTCGTCACAATGAAGAGCTAGTGGCAAAAGTGCTCATGGATATACGGCAATTGCCTAAGAGGCTCCTAGTAGGGTCGACGGCATTGACGTCAGTGTCCACTAGCTCGCCCAGTGTCGCCCCCATTTATCGAACTGGTCAGCGCCCGGGTTCGGCCGTTGCGGTCCAGGAAGGAATTTCGGGTGTTGCAAGCACTATAAACGTACCATGTGCACACCCAGAGACGATGGAACAGAGGATAGTACGGAGGAAGCCTGTTAGTCTGGTTCCTAGCTCGTCCAGGTCCATCCGGACCGCGAGCGAGAGAGGCCCCCTCTCTCTTACATCAACTTCTGCGCCGCGAATGTTCATTTGATAGTCGGAGCATACGTCAACTCCTCCTGCTCGGGACGCTCCGTCGCATAGACAGCCTGATGCGGCTGTTCTATTGGCTTCCTCATCCTCACGTCTGCTCACACGACCGCACATTGGCTTTGTGACCACAGATTCCGGAGGACGTTCATATGATATAGGCAGGAAGGAACGTTCCAGGATCTCCTGCTTCGCTGTCCAGGGATTCCACGTCAACCAGGTCACTCCATCCGCTTGTCAAGGACACGAGGCCTTTCCAGTTGGGACGTTCGCATATTATATAAATGCAGGAATGAATGTCCCTGGAGTTTCCAGCGGCTATTTACGTAAGACTGCGGCTCCACAGGTCTCTTTGACAATCAAGAACAGAGTAATGTTTCCATGATGTCTTCAAAGTGTGCTTCTGTCATCACAGTCAAACGAAGAGCTAGCGGCAAGAGTGCTCATGCAGATACGTCAATTGCCTAAGAAGTCCCAAGTAGGATTGATGGGTTTGGCGTCCACTAGCTCGCCCGGTGTAGCGACCATTCAGCGAATGGCTCGGCACCCGGGTTCATCCGTTGCAGTCCAGGAGGAGGTTTGGGTGATGCGAGCACTATAAATACACATGCACACCCAGTGACGATGGATATGAGGATGGTACGGAGGAAGCCTATTAGTCCGGTTCCTAGCTCGTCCAGCTCCGTATGGGCTGCGAGCGAGAGAGGTCCCTCTCTCGTACAACAACATCTAGGTACAGATGTTGTCGTACAGAATGTTCCTCAGTTGGGGCATATGTCCACCGTTCGGGGCGCTCCGTGATATAGACAGTCTGGAGAGACTGCTTTATTGGTTTCCTCATCCTCATGGCAGTGTACACGACCACACCTTGGCTAGTGATATCCAGCCAATCTCGCGGACCAGGAATTCACGGCGACCAGGTCACGCCATCTGGTAGCCAAGGATACGAGGCCTTCATACTTCGGACATTCGCATTAAAAAGTATGCAGGAGTCAACGTCTTAGGAGCTTCCAGCGGCTAAATATTGTAAGACCGCAGCTCCTCAGGCCTCCGTTATGGACATGCTACTGCAGTTAGCACAAATTGTCGCAGCATCCCAGCAACCGACAGAAGCTGGGTCGGTACGTTCCACTGCAGGTGCAGACATAGATGACCAAGTATTACAAGTGGTCCGACTGGATGGCGAAAGGGACACGGAATAGTTGAATTTTTCCCTTTCGGAACAACATAATTGCCGTGGAGTTCATCCGGCTTTAATTTTCTGACGTTCCTCTGGACCAAAATGCTGCGTTGCCGAATAAAAGACTGATAGCACCACTGGACACAGATTTCTTTAATCGGTTCAGGGACATCGTCCCTCAGTTTCCGTCTTAGTCCAGAAATGTCTCAGAGACATTTGAATTTTTATATGACGCTATATATAACTTGCTATTAATAGAGCTAGTCTGGTCTCATATTGGCAAGTGCTCTTCATCTGCCTTTCATCAATACATGGAATAATTTCAAACGGCAGGACAGGGCATTCCGAGAGTTCCTCTGTGTCTAGATGACCAGGTCTAAGTCCTAGAGTTGTCTATACTTTCGTCTATGTCTATTCCAACCATGTTGGAAACGTTAATATCAACTAATACGGCTAGCTTAGACACATTATCGTATGCAGATCACCTTACCAGAGCGTTATCATTACTCCTCAAGGGAAAAGAATTCCAGGATGTATATCCTCCTTATGAATTCTTTCAAGGGCCTCACGTAGAACTCTGCCCTTTAGTGGCAATATGGAGTTGGTTAGACGTGACGCGGCCCTAGTTACATTCACACGTGTAGATAGTAAGGTGAAAAACTCTCTCAGAGTCGCTCCGGTCTCCGGAGAGTTTCTCTTCGACAGCAAGCTTTCCGCAATATATTATCAGATAACTAAGAAAGCTTAATCTCTCTGCTATTGAAATCTGCTTCCTGTAGTCGGATTCAGCGGAGAAAGTAGGTCAGGCACGTCTGGGGCGAATACGCCCGAGGGAAGTTCCTATCGAGGTTGCTATGCGTCCTCTTGGTCTTACTCTAGAGACCATCAGGGTAGCAACTCAGGTAGGGGGCCGTAATTCTGACCGAGACATCCGGTCAGATGCCCCTAGGTTGACGGGGTGAGGTGCGGGCTGTGGAAGACATGGTTTCTCCTTCCGCTTCCTAATTCTGTCCGACAACACGATGGTATTAGCGTATTTTCGGAATTATAGAGGCACTAATTCCATCCTGTTATTCATGTTAATGGAATGAATCTTTTGTTTGGTACTAGAACATCAAGTTCTCTTATCGGTCCGTCATTTTCAGGGTCGTCTGAACGTATTAGCGGACTCCCTTCACAGAGGGGCCATTTGTTGCCGCCAGAATGGGCTTTCAACAAACAAGGATTCAATCAGATTGCTACCAAGGAGAGCGGTCTATGATCGACTTATTCGCGATGCAACAATCAGTTGCAGACGTATGTGTCTATGTTTGGATCTTTGAGCGTTTGCAGTAAACGCTCTATTGATCTTGTGAGACGGAATAATAAGATATGCATATCTTCCAGCACCATTGATTCAGCAGATATTGCTCTAGTGTAATTTTTTCAATGCAAATTCTGTTGGTAGCTTCTCTAGCTTCACAAAGACTGTGGACAAATTTACTTAGGCGTCTGTTGTGGGACATGCCGTGATAGCTTCCTCCACATTTCGGTCCATTCTATGGCCAGATGGATTCAATTTACTATCAGTACTGCTTATGATAATATTTTCAATCAGCAGTCTGTGCTTTAGTTTTAAGCTCATGAAGTAAGAGTTCTTCTACATCATGGGCTTAAGCTAATAATGTTGCTATTACAGATCTAATGAGGGCTGCATATTGGTCTTAGCCCTTCATTTTCACGATTTTGTATCTGAGAATATTGAGTCCTTTTCTGCAGATCTACATTGTTTAGGTCCGTTATTTTTTACTCAAAATGTTGTCCACTAAACAGTGGCAACTATGTGTGTGTAGGCTTTTGGTTCCGGCAGTGACTCTGTCCTGCTGCCCTCTTTGCTCTGGAGTATTTGATCCAGGGCAAGGGAAAGGGGGGTGGGGGGGGGGTGTTCCCTTAGGTCACCTGCTTTATAGTGTAAAGCAAGGGAATACCTCCCTTGGAGTCAATAATTCCGAGTCGGTTCTGAGATGATTTTTAGGGTAAAGCCTATGTTTACTCATCTGTGTAATAATTTTAAAGTATTGATTGGTGTGAAACATTTGTTTGTATCACATGATTAATTGGACATTAATATACAATCCTTGAATACTTTTAAATGAGTATATAGAGTCTCATTTATCTATTCTCCCGTATTTATCGGCTTTCCTTAAAAAATATTAGTATAAAGGGTTATACTGGATGTTTATAGAGATCATTGATGTTATTGTGCTCTATTACAGAGCTTTTTTGATACAAATAAGAAAGATACATGTAAGCCTATCTCTCCTTTTCTCCTTACAGGAATAGGTCTGTTATGGGTAATTGAGTCTATTGGATTTTCCTTATGTCCTAGGCCCTCCAACCTTTTTACTGTTCAGCTAAGTCTGGGTCATTGGTACAGTACAAAAATGTTAAAAAATTTATAGTAATTTATATATTTTTTATACTTACCAATGACCCAGACGGGGATGGCCCTCCCATGAGTTGGGAACTCATACCTCCCCGCTGAGTACATAACGCTTACCAGGCACTGGTTGTAAGAATGACTTTGGGCAGCAATTTCGAGACCTCCTTGACACTATGCATGCGCAGTGGAGTAAAAGTATGGAGGACCATATAGGACATGTAATTTTCGGTTTTAGATGCAAATTTTGGGGATTGGGGGTAAAATTTGCATTTGGCCCTAGATATTTTAGAGTTAGCACCAGCTAAGTCTGGGTCATTGGTAAGTATAAAAAATATATAAATTACTATAAATTTTTTAACATTCCAGTAGTGTAGCTTTAATATTTTCAGTTGTCCAAGGAATTCAGTGAACTTGTTGGATTATAATTATTTATGAATTACTACTCTCAGTGTAGGGTGAAGTAGTCTACATTGGATTTACATGCTTGTTGCCTTGCATGTAGTTGCTGCACTCCTACTGATTCTGGTCCTACTTGTGTGGTTGGGTCGATTCGTTAGGACACTAACATTGGAAGTGAGTGTCGCGCTATGTATTCGTGGTGAAGTTCCGATGTCGGGGCTGTCACCGCAAGATAATTTAATTTTTCAGTTTCTTTTCCAGAGGAAGAAGAACATGGTGATGGTATTGTGACACCCATCTAGAATGTGCTGCCGTCGTCGCGCTCGGAGGAGTAAACAGAGCTAGCTGCTAAGGTGCTCTTGAATATAAGGAATAAGGCCTCTTATTCCAGCAGCTATCTCGACCAGTCAGGCGGTTACCCGATATTGGAAACCGTAATACCTGGTGTGTCCGATGTGGTTGAGGAGAGTGTAGATTTGGGTAGAGCGACTACCTTTTAATCAAAAGCTCACCCAGCGATGACGGCAAAATAAGAGGAAGAAGTCAGCAAGTTTCTCTTCGGGAAGCTCGGCGAGGTCTGGATCAGACCGCAAGTGAGAGAGCCTTCTCTAACCCAGTAATAGTCGGGGTCGACTATTGCTTTGAGATCTGGGGTCAGATCACCGATTGGAGAACCCTCTCTGTCCTGTTAACAGTCGGAGTCAACTATGTCCGTTGTGAAATACCATATTGAGTCGGAACACTCATCGGAATGTTCCTTCCACACTGCAGCCGGGGCCGGGGGCAGTTATGGCTTCTTCTGCCTACATGGAAGTGCACAAAAGGGGATTAGCCTAGAAGTTTCTAAGCGGGATACTTGACGAGATCTGGGGACAGATCGCGAATGCAGAGCATTTTTCTTCCCATTAACAGTCGGGGATGACTGTTTTGTGTTGTAAGAGACTTCAATGAGTAGGCGCATCTTTCCAGTGTGACGAGTCTGGAAGCTTTTCATTTGTTTTCCTAGGTGTCATAGACTTGAGTCTTATTGCTTACACTATATGAGCCAAGCTAGAATCATGAGCGGTGTTTTTTAGTATTATGCAATGATAAAACTGAAATAATTATCTCTTTGAGTCTACTGTCTCTTTGGGAATTTAGGGCTGTTAAAATAGCAGCTCTTCATTCCCTACCTTGCGCGACGATAGTTGTAAGTTTCCATTCAGTGAGCTTTCAAGTTCGAAACTTACACTGATATATCTGTCTTCACGGAGATGAAGACTTATAAGCTACGGCTGGCATTGTAAGTCTCCTTAGTGAGCTTCTAAGGCCGCAGTTATCAGCCTTTTTATTGTCTTCATGAATAGGAAGACCTTTAGCTGCTTCAGCTAGGCTGAGTTCATTGTCCTATCGGACATGATACTGTATGTTAGAAGAGGTTATTCTCTTCCTACCAGTGTGGTTTGGTGTTAGTTATCTGAGGCGATAAGCCCTATTGATGGCGCCATATTAACCTAGTGTGATTAATGAGCATTCCTTCAAATGCCTATACTAAACTCATTCTCAGGAATATATTTCCTGATATCAGATCGAACGTAAGGAGTTCATCTAGGTTTGTATGATTGGGTGTCGGAACATTGTTTTCGTCTCCCTTTTCATTTCTATCCAATCTATTGTGGATTATATTTCCACTTTAGGGATTAGATATTATGTCTATATGGTGTATTATTTGTTTGTCACGTCCCTCTCTGTCATTAGTGGCATTATGGAGTCGGTTAGACGTGAGGGAGCCCTGTGTTTCCTATACTATTTGATAACTAACACAAAAGCGTTACGAGTCGCGCCGGAGAAAGGGGTTTGATAGGAACTATTTGTCGACCCCCCCTCCTCTCCTACCAATAAGTGTTAAGAGGAGATTACAGGGCAGGACGTAGTTTTCTTCCCGCAAGCCTTGTATGCATTCAAGTATATGCATGCCTTTCATGGCTCCTCAATTGACGGCTGGGTCGTGTTCTGACGACGACCTCATGGGCACATCCACTATTTAGTTGGTTTGTTTCCTGTGGTTGCTTGTTTATTAGTCAAATACGAGCATATGATTCCTTATCAATAAATTGCTAGCCTTCGTGTACCTGTGTGGCTGACATGTCAGTTATCTGGACATTAGTCCACTCTGAAAAGTTTCGCTAGGAGCGGTCTGGCCTTTTCTTATGACGTATGAGTTCATAACTCAGTTAACTGCATTAACGTTGTATTATTCATTCAGTTTCCTGGTTACACTTGTATCACTCGGTCATAACGTGGATACAGGCTGTATTCAGACGAATACATGCGGGATTCTGTTGCTTGTGTGCATAATATGTATATTTATTAGGCAGACACATTATTGAACAAATTCTATAAAATTCTTGTTCTGATTTATAGAGCTCATGAGAATTTTGGGGCTATTTGGATCAGTTATGGAACTTCCAATAGGCTGTCTATGCATACATTCTCAATTCTTGGCATCATTATTCAGAGTAGTATATTCTTTCTCCGAACAGTCATTGGTTGTTACAGACCTAGGGAACAATGAATTATTTGGGGGACGGTCCGTGACGGGTCTGTTAATCATAGCTTGTTCCATGTTCTAAGTCCAGGTTTCTACCAGAGATGGTACACAGGAGAATTCACATTCTTGTATATTGGCACGTTCAATTGGAGTTTCATTATTGGAATTAATTGTACACCTGAAAGGGGTCGCCTGTTGGTTGCCTCAGAAGCATGTTTGCTCTAACAGATACTTTCCATTGGGATTCAATTGGACAAGTGTATGGTTGTAAAGGTTATATCACCAGTTTTCGACCTATCTACGTATTCCGACTCCGGCATACTTTAGAAGCTTGTGCTGTTAATAACCCTGATCGCCACGATTGCCTTAGCTACTGAGGTGGCATTAAGCACCAATAATTAATAATAATTAATAACTGGGTGCCTGTTCGGCGAATATATATAGATTATTTGGTACCGCTTTTCACTGATTCCAGAGCACTTTCCTCTTTCTTTTGAAGAATATTCCTTCAAAAATGGGGGTGGGGGGGGTTGATTTTTCTTCATCTCTTCTGGCTTGATAAGTGTGTAACTATGAGTGAAGCTGTTTTGTCTGTAGATTATTACTGATCTTAGATACAGCTTGTTTATTATTTATATATGGCGTGTGTTTGTGGGGGTTAGTCTCTCAGTCTTGAATACGCCATCTTAATTTAAGGGGCTGAGTCTGGACTAGCCTTAAAATTGGGGGCTCGTTACACCCAATTAGCATAATCATTCATGCTAAGAATACGGAATTACTTGGATATGGCTCCTTATTGATGATATGTCTTCTCTATTATTGTATAGAGAGACATACCTACATGTAATTCTTTTAAAAATTTAATCTCCTTTTCACCTTGGAATGCAGGCTTAGGAGCTGTATTTTGTCTGCTAATTCTTAAGTCCTAGGCCCTCCACCTTTTTACGATTCAGCCAAGTCTGGGCCATTGGTTGTAGTATAAAAATATGATAAATTTAAAGTTATTTGAATATTCTTTATACTTACCAATGGCCCAGACGGGGATGGCCCTCCCATGAGTGGGCACTCATACCTCCCCGCTGAATTATTATTTTAGTAGGCTCGTCTACAAAGAATGACATTGGCGCCAATTCCAGTCTCTTCCTGAGTACTGCACATGCGCAGGTGGTAAAAGTATGGAGGGCCAGATAGGACTTTTAATTTTTGGTATTGTATGCAAATTTTGGGGATTGGGAGTTCAAAATTTGTGTTTGGCCCTTGATAATATCAAGTTTGCACCAGCTAGTCTGGGCCATTGGTAAGTATAAAAAATATACAAATTACTTTAAATTTATCATTTTCAAGGGATTTTCCATTGAAAACATGAAACCATGGAAAGCTCATTGGGATAGACAGCTTTACAAAGCATTAGAGCATCAATATCAGATGGGATTGGAAGCACTTAATGAGAATCTACCTGAGATCAAAGTTGAGTTAACATACAGGTGAGTAAATTCTTTGAATATGTTTCTACTATTTCAGACACCTTGCAATCCAGATAAGAAATTTCATTTACAAACAGCCAAACAAAATTTTAAAATAAAATTTATTATTTTTGCATCCACAAAATTACCACTTGTTTAAATGAATACAAGTGTTATCTGCTTTTCATGTTAGGTGAAGGGTTAAAAAGAACCAATTACTGTTTGAGAGAGCATTATTTGAATGCGTATATGCCTTAGCCTAGACAAGCTCATTCCAATAAGAGGGGGCACAAGATATGATATTTTTATACTGTACCAATGACCCAGACTTAGCTGGTGCTAACTCTAACAAAACCAGGGCCAAACACAAATTTTGCCCCCCAATCCCCAAAATTTGCATCTAAAACCAAAAGAAATCATGTCCTATAGGACCTCCATACTTCACCCCTACTGCGCATGCACAGTGTCAAGGACGTTCCGAAATTGGCGCCAATTATCATTCTCTGTTTGGCCCTTCATCAGTCAACATCTCACTGATCTTTGTGCTTGTAAATCTCAGTTTAAAGGATGCCAGACACGTAATTATTGGAGAAATGGTGATTCTAAGGAGGATATAGAAGGAGGAGAGGAAAAAGGAGTGACAAAAAATAATCAGGGCTGTACTTAAAATTTTTTATGAAATTATGTTAAGTTGCCTATTTTCGAGGCATGGGCCTCTTGTCATTCTTGCTAAAAAGTTGCACTGCTTATTGTTTCCTCTCCCCTGGTCTTCTAAGTCTTGGGAGAGTTGCTTGGTTACAGAATGTTTTCTGTTATTTTCCCCATAGTTACGTTTTCACCCATGGGTGTATAAACGTTGTGTTCTGCATCTTCCATCTGATGTTCTGCAGATTCTCCCCTGGGAGTCTCTGTCTTGCATCAGATAGAGTGTAATTTTGATGACTGATTTCGGGCCAGTTTTTTCAGTGCCTGGAGTCATGTTTTCTGGTGTTTTACACTGTTTGTTTACATTGGCAACAGTCTCTTTTGAGGGGGGCTGTTTGCCTTTGGTGTAATTTATCTCACTATAAGATACATTTCTATTATCCGTAAGTGTTGCATTAATTATTTAATATAAATTTAAAATTTTTGACTACACTTTGCCATCGGATCCATCGGGGCTCAACGTTACTTTTCAGAAACTTGGGCTTCGCTGAAAAAATATTTTTCAAAAATTATTTTGATTTGCAATTGTTTTTTCATTATTAATGGATCATGTTATTATGTATCTTTGTGTCAGGGGTTTGTGCGAGTAACTAGGACTTGTTGTTGACTTTTCACAATGAAAGGATATTGTTCAAATTGTAATAGGAAGAAATCTTCCTCTGACTTTCATGATCATTGTATTAATTGTAGTCAGTGTTCTCGCACTAATCCCTGTTCTATATGTCAATATTGGGATGACAAACATTGGAAACGTGTGTCACGGTATGTTGTTACTGGAGAAAGGGCTATGCCGGCTCTTTCTCCGCAAGGTCACTCTACTCTCTCAGTTTCTATTTCAGAGGAACAAGAACAGGGTGATGTTTCCATGTTATCTTCTGCAAGTGCGCTTCCGTCGTCACAAATGAATACAGAGCTAGCGGCAAAAGTGCTCATGGAGATTAAACAAATGTCGTCCGCTAGCCCGCCCGGTGTAGCGTCCATTCACCGAATGGTTCGGCAGCTGGGTCCGTCAGATGCGGTCCAGGAGGAAATGTTGGGTGATGCGAGCATTATAAACATTCAACGTGCACACCCAGTGACGGCGGATAGTAGGCGAGATCGGAGGAAGCCTTTGAGTCCGGTTCCTAGCTCGTCCAGGTCCAGCCGGGCCGTGAGCGAGAGAGGCCCCTCTCTCGTACAACAACATCTGGGACCAGATATTGTGGTACAAAATGTGTCGCAAGCGGAGCATACGTCCGTCGCTCGGGATGCTCCATTGTATAGGCAGTCCACCGAGACTGCTCAGGCTTCTTCCTCTCGTCAGCGCACACGACCGCACCTTGGCTGCGTGACCGCCGATATTTTACCAGCTTCGCCGATCAGGGATTCTTCGGCGACCAGGTCACACCATCCGGCAGCCAGGGACACGAGGCCGATGGACTCCGGACGTTCACATAGAAAAAGTATGCGGGAGCCATCAGATGCGGAGCTGCCCTCGGCGAAGCAGCGAAAGACTGCGCCTCCGCAGGCCTCGATGCCGGATGTACTTGTGCAGATAGCACAACTTATCGCAGCATCCCAGCAGCCGACAGAAACGGTGTCGGATCGGGAATTATCCGACGGCGCTGGGTCGGTACGCTCCGCCGAAGCATTGGGGGCGGACGACCGGATGGTGAAAGGGATACGGATGACTTGGAGCTATCCCTTTCGGAACAACATAAAGCTGCCGTGGACTTCATCCGGCACTTTCTCAATCAAGAGGATTATAGCGTCATTGGACTCTGAATTTTTTGAGCGGTTCAGGGACATCGCTCCCGAGTTTCCGTCTCAGTCCAATAATGTTGCAAGAACATTTGAATTATTGAACGACGCTATATTTAAACTTGCTTCCAAAACGGGGAAAGCAGGTTTCTTGTCCGCCAATACTCTCAACCTGCCTTTCATTAATGCAAGGAATAAATTCGACACGGCAGGACAGGGTATTCCGAGAGTTCCTCTGCGTATGGACAACGAGGCGGAAGACTTAGAGCTATCATTACCGTCGTCGGCGTCTATTCCAACCGCGGTATTGGAAACAGCTATTTCGTCTAACAGAGCCAGTTTAGATGCCTTATCTTACGCAGATCACCTTACTAAGGCGTTATCACTGCGCCTTCAAGGGAAAGAATTTCAGGATATACAATCCTCTTTAAGACTTCTTTCAAGGGCAGTAGCTTATTCCACGTGTAACTCCGCCCTTTCAGTGGCAAACCTGGAGTTGGTTAGACGTGACGCAGCCCTAGCTACATCCACACTCATGGATTCTAAGGTGAAGAACTCTCTCAGAGTCGCTTCGGTCTCCGGAGAACTTCTCTTTGACGGCAAGCTTTCTGCAATTTATGATAAAATTACAAAGAAAGCTTCGGATTCTCTGTTGTTCCAATCTGCTTCTAAGAAGTCGGATACAGCAGACAAGAATAAGACAGGACTTCTGGGTCTAATGCGCCCAAGAGAGGTTCCTATAGAGGTTCCGGTGCGTCCTCTTGGTCTTATTCGAGAGACCGTCAAGGTAGCGACTCACGTTCGGGACGTCCTTCGGGCCAGGACAACCGGTCGGACGCCCCGAGGTCGACGGGACGAGGTGCGGGTCGTGGAGGACGTGGTTTCTCCTACCGCAGGCCTCGCAGGTCCAGGAGGTGATGGCTTAAACCTCTATCGCGTACCGGTTGGCGGAAGGTTGTCGAGCTTTTCACAAGAATGGGCGTCGATTACGGACGACCCTTGGGTGAGAGGAGTGACTTCGGAAGGTCTAAAGATATCCTTCAAACGAAAGCCTCCATTAACTCGAAGTCCAAAATGGACTCAACTTCCGTCGAATCCGCAGAAAAGGGACGCTCTATTATCAGAGGTGCAGTCTCTTTTAATGAAGAACGCGGTAGAGGTCGTAGAAAACCAGGAGACTCCGGGATTCTACAGCCATCTGTTTCTGGTTCCGAAACCAGACGGCTCGTTCCGTCCAGTCATAGATTTGAGCTGGATAAACAAGCTGATCGTCGCTCCGAAGTTTTATATGGAGACGATTCGGTCGGTCAGAGCGAGTATTCGGGGTGAACGATTATGCAACAAGCATAGATCTCAAAGATGCGTACTTTCACGTCATGGTACATCCGACATTCAGAAAGTATCTACGCTTCGCAGTCCTAGAAGTGGTGTATCAATTCCGGGCGATGTGCTTCGGATTGAATCTAGCACCCTGGGCTTTCACTCGGGTAATGAACTCGGTAATGATCTATTTCCGAGCTCATTCGTCTGCGGTTACGTCGGCCTACCTGGACGACATTCTTCAGAGCTACGGCAACGAGTTAACGCTTCAGAACGATGTTCAGAATCTACTTCTTTTGCTCCGACGTCTCGGTTTTATAGTGAACGAGGAGAAGTCGGATCTGGTGCCGTCCAAGTCATTCACACATCTGGGAATGAGCTTCGAGACGCACAACAATCTCGTTCGTCTGCCGTTAACCAGAGCGAAATTAGTCAGTTGTTACGCTCGCTATTGTCTGCACGCAGACAAAGTCACAGCGAGAGAATTTATGAGACTGATAGGTCTGTGCGGAGCCGCTGCGGATCTCATTCCAATGGGGCGGTTACGCACGCGTCCTCTCCAAATTTTCTTGACTCAGAATTGGAGTGTGAAAATTCATTCGCTCGACATAGACGTTCTCTTGTCAGATCAAGTGAAGCAAGAGATTCAGACTTGGGCAAACATTCAGTGGTTAACTCAGGGAGTTCCGCTGCAGTTGCCGGATCCGAGTTTTACCATTATGACGGATGCCAGTCAAACAGGTTGGGGTGCATCATTGATCCCAATGGATTCGAGATGCCAGGGTCTTTGGGATCCGCAATTCCTGAGCAAGCACATAAACATCAAGGAAATGATGTCAATTTGGCTTGCGTTACGTCATTGGATGGACATTATTCACAATTCTCATGTCCAAATCCTATCCGACAATACGACAGTAGTGGCGTATATACGGAATCAGGGAGGCACTCATTCAGTTCCGTTGTTCAATCTAACGGAAAGAATCCTTCTGTTTGCGCTAGAACATCAGGTTCTTCTTTCGGTCCGTCACATACCGGGTCGTCTGAATGTACTAGCAGACTCCCTTTCACGAAAGGGTCTCTTGTTACCGTCGGAGTGGACTCTCAACAAACAAGTATTCAATCAGATTTGCTACCAATGGGAACGGCCAATGATAGACTTATTTGCGACACATCTCAACAATCAGTTGCAAACGTATGTGTCTCCGTGTCCGGATCCAAGAGCATTTGCAGTAGACGCTTTGTCGATCCATTGGGACGGAATGATAGGATATGCGTATCCTCCAGCGCCGTTAATTCAGCAAGTATTGCTAAAGATAAAACAATCTCAATGCAAGATTCTGTTGGTAGCATCTCTGTCTCCACAGAGACCGTGGATAAATCTACTCAGGTGTCTGTTGTGGGACCTACCGCGAAAGCTTCCTCCACGGGAGGATCTTCTTTCGCAGGGGAAATCGCGTCAACTCCATCACAACCCGCAAGGTCTCAACCTTCACGTTTTTCCGTTGTGCGGTCCTTCTTGCATGGCAAGCCCTTTACAGGACGAGCAGTGGACGCGATTTCTAACTATAGGAGGACCTCCTCTTCGCTAAACTATGCGGCTAAGTGGAAGGTTTTTCGTCGTTGGTGTAGGGATCATTCTGTAGATATTTTCGATCCCTCTATACCAGACATTGCAAACTTTCTAGTATACTTGTTTGACGAAATCAAACTGCAGCCTGTTACTATTAAGGGTTATAGGTCTATGTTATCTGATACCTATGCACATCATGATAGTTTACAAATTGGATCTAATGTCTCTTTATCTAAGTTGGTTAGAAACTTCTCGATAAATAGACCCAGAACTCTTAGGTTAATTCCTAAATGGAATTTAGCTTGGGTTCTTCTTAAATTGAAGGAAAAGCCATTTGAACCTCTTGGGACAGTAGATTTCAAATTCTTGTCTTATAAGACAGCTTTTCTCTTAGCTTTCTCTTCTGCTAGAAGAGTCAGTGAGCTTCATGCACTTCAGTGGATGATTCTCACTATCGTAGTGTTGGGAACACTATCACCTTCACTACTAATGTCGGTTTTTTAGCTAAGAATCAGACTCCTAATAAATATCCGGAACCTATTGTCATTAAGGCTCTTCCGTCTTCAGACGGGCGTAGGCCTTTACTCTGTCCTGTTAGAGCATTACGTATCTACAAACAAAGATCTCAGTTTATCAGAAAGGGACGGAAACGTTTCTTTCTGTCTTTGATGCCTAATAGAAGGGACATTTCGGTCCATTCTATTGCTAGATGGATTCAATTAACTATCCGTACTGCTTATGAGAGTTTATCTTCTTCTCAGCAGTCTGTGCTTAAGATTTCCGCTCATGAAGTAAGAGCTCTTGCTACTTCTTGGGCTTACGCTAATAGTATTGCTATTACAGATTTAATGAAGGCTGCTTATTGGTCTCAACCATCCACATTCACAAATTTTTATCTCAGAAATATTGAGTCCATTTCTGGAGACCTGCATTGTTTAGGTCCATTATCTGTTGCTCAGAATGTCGTCCACTAAACAGTTGCAACTATAGTTATGCAGGCTTTCTGTTCCGGCAGTGACTCCGTCAGGCTGCTCTCTTCGCTCTGGGCTATTTGACCCAGGGCAAGGGGAAGGGGGGGGGGGGGGGGGGGAGGGTGTTCCCTTAGGTCACCTGCTTTATAGTGAAAAGCAAGGGAATGCCTCCTCCAAAGTCAGTATTTCTGAGTCGCTTCCGGGATGGTTTTAAAGTGTAATATTAATGTTAAAATTCATTCATGTCATATTTTTAAAGTGTAGCTCGGTGTGAAGCATTTGTATATGTCAAGTGTCAAACGGGCGTTAATATACAATCCTCGGACACTTTTAAAAGAATATAAAGAGTCTCAATTCTCTGGACTAACTTTATTTGTTGGCTTACTTTAAAAATAATTAGTATAAAGGGTTATACTGGATGTTAATAGAGAACATGAATGTTATTGTGCTCAGTTATGAAGGGTATTGTATCTTTCTAATTTAACATTAAATAAGAAAGATACATGTAAAGCCTAATACTCCTTTTCTCCTTAAGGGGTTGCCTCTATATTATATAGTTGAGCTTATTGGATTTTCCTCTATGTCCTAGGCCCTCCAGCCTTTTTACTATTCAGCTAAGTCTGGGTCATTGGTACAGTATAAAAATGTTAAAAAATTTATAGTAATTTATATATTTTTTATACTTACCAATGACCCAGACGGGGATGGCCCTCCCAGGAGTTGGGAACTCTTGCCTCCCCGCTGAGTACATAGCGCTGACCAGGCACTGCCAGTAAGAATGATAATTGGCGCCAATTTCGGAACGTCCTTGACACTGCGCATGCGCAGTAGGGGCGAAGTATGGAGGTCCTATAGGACATGATTTCTTTTGGTTTTAGATGCAAATTTTGGGGATTGGGGGGCAAAATTTATGTTTGGCCCTGGTTTTGTTAGAGTTAGCACCAGCTAAGTCTGGGTCATTGGTAAGTATAAAAAATATATAAATTACTATAAATTTTTTAACTTTCTTGACATCTGTTTCAAATACTTTTTAGCTCATCTTGACAAAGTCAAGCTGAGCTAATCTCATCGCTCTCCATCTGTTGTCCATCCATCGTCCATCTGTTGTCCGTTATCCATCAACACCATGTTTTTCGTCTTCTCCAAAACCACTGGGCCAATTCAAGTGAAAGTGTGTGTGAGTGATGGTCCCGAAGTAGCATTGCTCTTTTGTCAACTCAGCATGCCCAGCCCCATTGGGAGGGAGTGGGGGAAAATGCTCCAAAATATTTTAAAAATCTTCTTCTCATGAACCAGTGTGTACAATGACTTGATGTTTGTTATGGAGCTTCCTTTTGAGGTGTAGAATCAAGTTTGTTCAAACGAAATTTGTGAAGCAATATTTTGCTTTGTAATGGGAGGGGTAAGATTTTTGGCCCCGCTCAAAATTTCTATTTTCTGAACCGATGGTCCAGTTTGAACCAAATTTGGTATGTGGTATTATTGGGTCATAAGTACTTGACTCATGCAAAAAAAAAATTCCTGCATCCCCATGGGAACCCTGGGAGCTAAGAATAGATATATTTTCAAAGCCCCAAATTTCCCAAACCACACAGAACAGAGAGCTGTTATTTGGTATGAAGCATCCTTAGGACCTGTAGAACTGAATGGTAAAAAAAAATTATGTTTGGGTGTTCTGTAATGGGCATCGAAAAAAAATACTGAGACAGCATATTTGCAAAAATTTAAAAAAATCTTTTCTCCAGAACCAATCATCAGAATCTTTTGATATTCGGTATACAGCATTCATAGGGGAGTCAGATACAAGTTTGGTAAAATAAATCCCATTGGTTTATATTTGGGCTCAATACAGTTAAGTTAAGGTAATATGGGGAATATTCTTTAAAAATCTTCTTCAAAACCACAAGTCAGAATCATTTAATGTTTGGTATACATCATTGTTATGAGGGTCAGATTCAAGATTGTTCAAACGAAGTCCCTAGGCTAATATTTGTGCTTCCTACAGAAGCCCAAATTTTAACTTTGTTCAGTATTGGGGATAATTTTTAAAAATCTTCTTCTTCAGATCAACCAGTCAGAATGCTTTCATATTTGGTATGCAACATCTCTAGGGGGGTCAGATTCAAGTTTGTTCAAATCAGATCCCTAGGTATATATTTGGGCTCGCTATGGTAGCCCAAATTTTTATTCACTTAGTGCGATATGAGGAAATTTCTTTAAAAGTCTTCTTCTTCAGATCCATCAGTCGGAATGCTTTCATATTTGGTATACAACATCTCTAGGTTGGTCAGATTCAAGTTTGGTCATATCGGATCCGTAGGTTAATATTTGGGCTTGCTGTGGTAGCCCAAATTTGAACTTTCTTGAAGCCTTCTTGAACACAAGGGACGAAATACACCACCACACAATGCTATTCTGTAGATTATGAGGCCTAAGACATAAAATAAACCAAGAACATAAAAAATTTAAAATTTTTCTTCTTCAGATCCAACAGTCAGAATGCTTTCATATGTGGTACACAACATCTCTAGGGAAGTCAGATTCAACTTTATTCAAATTGAGAGCCTTGGTTAATATTTGGGCTCCCTATGGGAGCCAGAATTGGCCATGTTGCTGAAGAATTAAAAATTTTGTTTTCTGTTCCCTCTAGAGGTGTGTAATTAAGATCAATCCACATAGGTTGTATCAAGGGACTTCATAGGGGAGCTCTACATTTTACATTATGATCAACTGAAGAAAAGGCATGATGTCTGGATTATTTTTGTCACTCCTGAGGGACTCAAGGATTGACAGCGTATCCTATGGAGATGGATTGCTTAATGTAGACTCATTCTTGTAGTCTGTTTATATTGTGTTCTGTTCAAGATGAGCACTTCAGGCCCTGTGGGGCCTCTTGTTTTTCAACTGCTCACTGCTGTAAAATTCACAACAAAATTTGCCGATTCATTAGGTAAAGGCTTATATCAGCATTGAATACATTTTTAGTGAGAAGTAGTTTATCTTTTTATTGGGTTTCCCTTAGGAATCTAGACTTAATGAATAATCTTTCCTTCATCTGCACATTTGATTCATATCCTTGCTGTGAAAAGATATTGCTCTTAACATAAACTAAACATTATTTGATATTTGAGTTTGAAGGGTCCTAAACATTTTGGCAGAAAATGGTAACAAGAAAAAAATTAACTGTAAAAGCCTAAAAAGTTAAAAATCTGTTTCTCAGGCCCTCCTGCATGCTATCTTTTTATAACCAATGCAAAAAAATAAAAATTAAATGGTTTATGTCTGATATTTTACACAAGTTCATAAAATTGATAAATTTGTCCCTGGAGTGCAGTAAAGCTTTGCAATGCTTTAGCATTGCAAAGCCTTCTTGAACACAAGGGACAAAATACACCACCACACTATGCTATTCTGTAGATTATGAGGCCTAAGACATAAAATAAACCAAGAACATAAACTTTTGATGGTAAAGAAATATTTACCAAAATAAAAAATAAAACAAAAAACCACCGCCCACATGCAATTTTACAAAAAATGGCTGGAGAAACAGAAGATCTACTTTGTGGGGCAAAGTGCATATTGTCTACTTGACTAAAAAGAATCTTGTTGAGTATATGTGAATCTGATAAAAAATTTCTTATTGTAGGCAACAAAGGTTACAATTTCGACCACCATTTGAAGAAGTAAAAGCAAAATATTTCCGAGAAATGAAAAAATTCATAAGTATTCCAAATCACTTCAAAGGAGTTGGAGATGGAACAGAAAATTTGATATTTTCTGCAATCATTGACAGAAATGCTGAAGGTTTTGTAACTTGTTACAGAAAAGCAGATTTACTGTTCAAACGACTTGCTGCAGTTCAAGATAAATTTAAAGTATATATTTTATTATTTAATTTTATATTCATTTACTTAGATCGAATATTCCATTCAGCTATCCATAATGTTTAATCCTTTCTTTCTCGCTTGAAAGTGAACCCTTTTTCTTGATACTATTCATTGAACCTTGTGTAGGACTCTTGCTATTTCTGAGAAGTGCACAAAAGATAAATGTTTAAAAAATCTTTAGAGATACCAGTGACTTTGTGAAATCCCTAAGTGACTGAGTTATCTTATTTGCGTTGGCTAAGTATTTAATGAAATCCATAATTACACCAATTCCCTGCAAGACATATAAGATTACCCGGTATATGTCTGATGTTAATTATTTTACCAATAGAAGTCACGACAGACTTTAAAAACTACTCAATCATCATTCAAGCATTGCACATTATATCATCCAAGTCTGGCTCATGCTATACACACTAATTACCATTCATTGATTGTTGCTCTTTAAACATTTCTTCTATAATATTACTTAGGACTCTGTATTGCAATGTGCTCATTCCAGCAGGGGTCAGCCGAGTGGGCGACTAGGGTGAAGAAGTCACCTTCTCATTCCTCAAGTTGCCTTGGCTAACATTGGGGGTGAAATTCAAGTCGCCCTCCCAAAAGTCCTGGGGAGACATTGCAGTTTTATTCATTTTTTTAAGGTTTTATTTCCCCCAAAAATGCTTCCGCATCCATAATAAAGTAAACACGTCTGCTGTTAAAATCCATCACAAGGCTCTGAAAATAGCCAAAACTAGCCCAATTTTATATTTCTGAAAAGAGTTGTAATGGCGTTGTCGTTCTAACAATTCGCCCCAACTGATAGCAACCAGCACAAAATGGCTATTTAAAAACAAAGTGCCAGCAAAAACAACAAATCACACAAGACACGCATTGTGTCAGTTAGAATTTATTAAAATTAACCACTGTTTCAAAACACACAAAAAATGTGTAGGAGACAGTTCATCCATAAAAAGTCGAAACTGCTTACGGTTACACTCTTTTCCATTGAAAAATTGGTTCCATTGAAATTCGCACTGCAAACTGTAATTTGCATTGAAAGATTTTCTTTGAAAACTTGTTTTGGAAGGGGGTTAAATGTAATAAGGCAACGATAGAAATCACACATATTGGGATGGATAAGAATGGCAGGCCTTCATAGCACCAATTGCATGTGTCAATAAAAGATGGTCGAAAGGAATTATCATTATTTCTGCATAGTGTATTGGTATTATTACCGAGCGCAGAAGGGAAGGGAGACAACTGAAATATTTTGTTATTTACGTAAGAAATAAATTAATTCAAATTGTTAATAACGCTTAATTAAAGAAGGATATCGAAAACTTTTTTAACTATGCTTTTCAATTCCATTACAGCATTCAGAAACCATGAATGACCCAGCCTCTTTTGTGAACTTGAAATTTACTTTAAATACTTTAAATATTTTTTTTTTAAAAGAATATACCTTCCATTGCAGAGAAGAACACTCTCACAATAGGTAATACTAAATTTCAAATTCACTGCTTTGAGGCAAATAGAAAATCAACCGCATGGTTAACATAGTCATCACTGGAAGGGAAAGAGTTACAGCATTCAGAAACCATGAAAGACACAGATTTTTGTAGGGGTTGGGGGGGGGGGGGGGGGATTTTAACCTACATTCTTGTTATATACCATCTGACTTAGTTTTGTGTGTGTATAAAATTTTGTATAACTTTTATTTATTTTTTTCACTCCACAATTCGTCATGTTAGCTATTGTTGTGTCCTCTATGTACATTTATTTTGTCATGAAGTCATATACGTTTTATGTTTTTTTACTAATTTCTCCCTCATGTCCACTGACTTCTCCCTCCTGGCCCCTGACTTCTTCCTAAAATCTCTGGAGGGAGAAGTCACTTCTCCCTAAAATCAGCTGCCAAGCTGACCCCTGTATTCCAGGGAAACAACATAAGCAGTGATTTGATAAAAACTACGAATTTGTCATCATTTATGAAAAAAAATATTGTGTGGGTTGACTGCAAATCAAGCTGAACAAACAGTTATTTGTTAACCCTTTACCCAACATAACGGCCCAAACCGGCCAGCGCTATTTTCAAAATTCGCTACTTAATTTTAATTATTTTTTCATTTCATTTCATTTTCATTCTTGAATAACTAAATTTTTATACTGTACCAATGACCCAGACTTAGCTGGTGCTAACTCTAACAAAACCAGGGCCAAACACAAATTTTGCCCCCCAACCCCCAAAATTTGCATCCAAAACAAAAAAGAAATCATGTCCTAAAGGACCTCCATACTACGCCTCCACTGCGCATGCGCAGTGACGCAGACGTCCCAAAATTGGCGCCAATTATCATTCTCTGTTTGGCCCTTCATCAGTCAACATCTCACTGATCTTTGTGCTTGTAAATCTCAGTTTAAAGGATGCCAGACACGTAATTTTTGGAGAAATGGTGATTCTAAGGAGGATATAGAAGGAGGAGAGGAAAAAGAAGTGACAAAAAATAATCAGGGCTGTACTTAAAATTTTTTGATGAAATTATGTTAAGTTGCCTATTTTCGAGGCATGGGCCTCTTGTTGTCATTCTTGCTAAATGTTGCACTGCTTATTCAGTGTTTCCTCTCCCCTAGCCTTCTAAAGTCCCCCCTTGCAATTCTCCCATGCTTTTGGCATATTTTTGAGAAAGTTCATTTCTAAAATTTCCCTGGGAGAGTTGCTTGGATACAGAATGTTTTCTGTTATTTTCCCCATAGTTACGTTTTCACCCATGGGTGTATAAACGTTGTGTTCTGCATCTTCCATCTGATGTTCTGCAGATTCTCCCCTGGGAGTCTCTGTCTTGCATCAGATAGAGTGTAATTTTGATGACTGATTTCGGGCCAGTTTTTTCAGTGCCTGGAGTCATGTTTTCTGGTATTTTACACTGTTTGTTTACATTGGCAACAGCCTTTTTTGAGGGGGGCTGTTTGCCTTTGGTGTAGTTGATCTCACTATAAGATACATTTATATTATCCGTAAGTGTCTCATTAATTATTTAATATAAATTTAAAATTTTTGACCACACTTTGCCATCGGATCCATCGGGCTCAACGTTACTTTTCAGCAACTTGGGCTTCGCTGAAAAAATATTTTTTCAAAATTATTTTGATTTGCAATTGTTTTTTCATTTATTAATGGATCATGTTATTATGTATCTTTGTGTCAGGGGTTTGTGCGAGTAACTAGGACTTGTTGACTTTTCACAATGAAAGGATATTGTTCAAATTGTAATGGAAGAAATCTTCCTCTGACTTTCATGATCATTGTATTAATTGTAGTCAGTGTTCTCGCACTAATCCCTGTCCTATATGTCAATATTGGGATGAGAAACATTGGAAAAGTGTGTCACGATATGTTGTTTCTGGAGAAAGGGCTATGCCGGCTCTTTCTCCACAAGGTCACTCCACTCTCTCAGTTTCTATTTCAGAGGAACAAGAACAGGGTGATGTTTCCATGTTATCTTCTACAAGTGTGCGTCCGTCGTCACAAATGAATTCAGAGCTAGCGGCAAAAGTGCTCATGGAGATTAGACAAATGTCGTCCGCTAGCTCGCCCGGTGTAGCGTCCATTCACCGAATGGGTCGGCAGCCGGGTTCGTCCGATGCGGTCCAGGAGGAAATTTTGGGTGATGCGAGCACTATAAACATAATAGATGCACACCCAGTGACGGCGGAGAGTAAGCGAGAACGGAGGAAGCCTTTGAGTCCGGTTCCTAGCTCGTCCAGGTCCAGCCGGGCCGCGAGCGAGAGAGGCCCCTCTCTCGTACAACAACATCTGGGACCAGATGTTGTGGTACAAAATGTGTCGCAAGCGGAGCATACGTCCGTCGCTCGGGACGCTCCGTTGTATAGGCAGTCCGCGGAGACTGCTAAGGCTTCTTCTTCTCGTCAGCGCACACGACCGCACCTTGGCTGCGTGACCGCCGATAACTTACCAGCTTCGCCGATCAAGGATTCTTCGGCGACCAGGTCACACCATCCGGCAGCCAGGGATTCGAGACCGATGGACTCCGGACGTTCGCATAGGAAAAGTATGCGGGAGCCATCTGATGCGGAGCTGCCCTCGGCGAAAGACTGCGCCTCCGCAGGTCTCGACGCCGGACATTCTTGTGCAGATAGCACAGCTTATCGCAGCATCCCAGCAGCCGACAGAAACGGTGTCGGATCAAGAATTATCCGACGGCGCTGGGTCGGTACGCTCCGCCGAAGCATCGGGGGCGGACGACCGGGAACATCATGAGGTCCGTCCGGATGGTGAAAGGGATACGGATGATTTGGAGCTATCCCTTTCGGAACAACATAAAGCTGCTGTGGACTTCATCCGGCACTTTCTCCCTCAAGTTGTTCCGTCGGGCCAGACTGCTGCGGTTCCGGACAAGAGGATTATAGCGTCATTGGACTCTGAATTTTTTGAGCGGTTCAGGGACATCGCTCCCGAGTTTCCGTCGCAGTCCAATAATGTTGCAAGAACATTTGAATTATTGAACGACGCTATATTTAAACTTGCTTCCAAGACGGGGAAAGCAGGTTTCTTGTCCGCTAATACTCTCAACCTGCCTTTCATTAATGCAAGGAATAAATTCGACACGGCAGGACAGGGTATCCCGAGAGTTCCTCTGCGTATGGACGACGAGGCGGAAGACTTAGAGCTATCATTACCGTCGTCGGCTTCTATTCCAACCGCGGTGTTGGAAACAGCTATTGCGTCTAACAGAGCCAATTTAGATGCCTTATCTTACGCAGATCACCTTACTAAGGCGTTATCACTGCGCCTTCAAGGGAAAGAGTTTCAGGATATACAATCCTCTTTAAGACTTCTTTCAAGGGCATTAGCTTATTCCAAGTGTAACTCTGCCCTTTCAGTGGCAAACCTGGAGTTGGTTAGACGTGACGCAGCCCTAGCTACATCCACACTCGTGGATACTAAGGTGAAGAACTCTCTTAGAGTCGCTTCGGTCTCCGGAGAACTTCTCTTTGACGGCAAGCTTTCTGCTATTTATGATAAAATTACAAAGAAAGCTTCGGATTCTCTGTTGTTCAAATCTGCTTCTAAGAAGTCGGATACAGCAGACAAGAATAAGACAGGCACTTCTGGGTCTAATGCGCCCAAGAGAGGTTCCTATAGAGGTTCCGGTGCGTCCTCTTGGTCTTATTCGAGAGACCGTCAGGGTAGTGACTCTCGTTCGGGACGTCCTTTGGGCCGGGACAACCGGTCGGACGCCCCAAGGTCGACGGGGCGAGGTGCGGGTCGTGGAGGACGTGGTTTCTCCTACCGCAGGCCTCGCAGGTCCAGGAGGTGATGGCTTAAACCTCTATCGCGTACCGGTTGGCGGAAGGTTGTCAAGCTTTTCACAAGAATGGGCGTCGATTACGGACGACCCTTAGGTGAGAGGAGTGACTTCGGAAGGTCTAAAGATATCCTTCAAACGAAAGCCTCCATTAACTCGAAGTCCAAAGTGGACTCAACTTCCGTCAAATCCGCAGAAAAGAGACGCTCTGTTATCAGAGGTGCAGTCTCTTTTAATGAAGAACGCGGTAGAGGTCGTAGAAAACCAGGAAACTCCGGGATTCTACAGCCATCTGTTTCTGGTTCCGAAACCAGATGGCTCGTTCCGTCCAGTCATAGATTTGAGCTGGATAAACAAGCTGATCGTCGCTCCGAAATTTTATATGGAGACGATTCGGTCGGCCAGAGCGAGTATTCGGGTGAACGATTATGCAACAAGCATAGATCTCAAAGATGCGTACTTTCACGTCATGGTACATCCGACATTCCGAAAGTATCTACGCTTCGCAGTCCTAGGAGTGGTGTATCAATTCCGGGCGATGTGCTTCGGATTGAATCTAGCACCCTGGGCTTTCACTCGGGTAATGAACTCGGTAATGATCTATTTCCGAGCTCATTCGTCTGCGGTAACGTCTGCCTACCTGGACGACATTCTTCAGAGGTACGGCAACGAGTTAACGCTTCAGAACGATGTTCAGAATCTACTTCTATTGCTCCGACGTCTCGGTTTTATAGTAAACAAGGAGAAGTCGGATCTGGTGCCGTCCAAGTCATTCACTCATCTGGGAATGAGCTTCGATCTTGTTTGTCTGCCGTTAACCAGAGCGAAATTAGTCAGTTGTTACGCTCGCTATTGTCTGCACGCAGACAAAGTCACAGCGAGAGAATTTATGAGACTGATAGGTCTGTGCGGAGCCGCTGCGGATCTCATTCCGATGGGGCGGTTACGCACGCGTCCTCTCCAAATTTTCTTGACTCAGAATTGGAGTGTGAAAATTCATTCGCTCGACGTAGACGTTCTCTTGTCAGATCAAGTGAAACAAGAGATTCAGACTTGGGCAAACATTCAGTGGTTAACTCAGGGAGTTCCGCTGCAGTTGCCGGATTCGAGTTTTACCATTATGACGGATGCCAGTCAAACAGGTTGGGGTGCATCATTAATCCCAACGGATTCGAGATGCCAGGGTCTTTGGGATCCGCAATTCCTGTGCAAGCACATAAACATCAAGGAAATGATGTCAATTTGGCTTGCGTTACGTCATTGGATGGACATTATTCACAATGCTCATGTCCAAATCCTGTCCGACAATACGACAGTAGTGGCGTATATATGGAATCGGGGAGGCACTCATTCAGTTCCGTTGTTCAATCTAACGGAAAGAATCCTTCTGTTTGCGCTAGAACATCACGTTCTTCTTTCGGTCCGTCACATACCGGGTCGTCTGAATGTGCTAGCAGACTCCCTTTCACGAAAGGGTCGCTTGTTGCCGTCGGAGTGGACTCTCAACAAACAAGTATTCAATCAGATTTGCTACCAATGGGAACGGCCAATGATAGATTTATTTGCGACACATCTCAACAATCAGTTGCAGACGTATGTGTCTCCGTGTCCGGATCCAAGAGCATTTGCAGTAGACGCTCTGTCGATCCCCTGGGACGGAATGATAGGATATGCGTATCCTCCAGCGCCGTTAATTCAACAAGTATTGCTAAAGATAAAACAATCTCAGTGCAAGATTCTGTTGGTAGCATCTCTGTCGCCACAGAGACCGTGGATAAATCTACTCAGGTGTCTGTTGTGGGACCTACCGCGAAAGCTTCCTCCACGGGAGGATCTTCTTTCGCAGGGGAAATCGCGCCAACTCCATCACAACCCGCAAGGTCTCAACCTTCACGTTTTTCCGTTGTGCGGTCCTTCTTGCATGGCAAGCACTTTACAGGACGAGCAGTGGACGCGATTTCTAACTGTAGGAGGACCTCCTCTTCGCTAAACTATGCGGCTAAGTGGAAGGTTTTTCGTCGTTGGTGTAGGGATCATTCTGTAGATGTATTCGATCCCTCTATACCAGACATTGCAAACTTTCTAGTATACTTGTTTGACGAAATCAAACTGCAGCCTGTTACTATTAAGGGTTATAGGTCTATGTTATCTGATACCTATGCACATCATGATAGTTTACAAATTGGATCTGATGTCTCTTTATCTAAGTTAGTTAGAAACTTCTCGATAAATAGACCCAGAACTCTTAGATTAATTCCTAAATGGAATTTAGCTTGGGTTCTTCTTAAATTGAAGGAAAAGCCATTTGAACCTCTTGGGACAGTAGATTTCAAATTCTTATCTTATAAGACAGCTTTTCTCTTAGCTTTCTTTTCTGCTAGAAGAGTCAGTGAGCTTCATGCACTGTCGGTGGATGATTCTCACTATCGTAGTGTCGGGAACACTATCACCTTCACTACTAATGTGGGTTTTTTAGCTAAGAATCAGGCTCCTAATAAATATCCGGAACCTATTGTTATTAAGGCTCTTCCGTCTTCAGACGGGCGTAGGCCTTTACTCTGTCCTGTTAGAGCGTTACGTATCTATAAACAGAGATCTCAGTTTATCAGAAAGGGACGAAAACGTTTCTTTCTGTCTTTGATGCCTAATAGAAAGGACATTTCGGTCCATTCTATTGCTAGATGGATTCAATTAACTATCCGTACTGCTTATGAGAGTTTATCTTCTTCTCAGCAGTCTGTGCTTAAGATTTCCGCTCATGAAGTAAGAGCTCTTTCTACTTCTTGGGCTTATGCTAATAGTGTTGCTATTACAGATTTAATGAAGGCTGCGTATTGGTCTCAGCCATCCACATTCACGAATTTTTATCTCAGAAATATTGAGTCCATTTCTGGAGACCTGCATTGTTTAGGTCCGTTATCTGTTGCTCAGAATGTCGTCCACTAAACAGTTGCAACTATAGTTATGCAGGCTTTCTGTTCCGGCAGTGACTCCGTCCGGCTGCCCTCTTCGCTCTGGGCTATTTGACCCAGGGCAAGGGGAATGGGGGGGGGGGGGGGGTGTTCCCTTAGGTCACCTGCTTTATAGTGAAAAGCAAGGGAATGCCTCCTCCAAGTCAGTATTTCTGAGTCGCTTCCGGGATGGTTTTAAAGTGTAATATTAATGTTAAATTCATTCATGTCTTATTTTTAAAGTGTAGCTCGGTGTGAAGCATTTGTATATGTCAAGTGTCAAACGGGCTTTAATATACAATACTCGGACACTTTTAAATGACTATAAAGAGTCTCAATTCTCTGGACTACTTTATTTGTTGGCTTACTTTAAAAATAATTAGTATAACGGATATACTGGATGTTAATAGAGAACATGAATATTATTGTGCTCAATTATTAAGGGTATTGTATCTTTCTAATTTAAATATTAAATAAGAAAGATACATGTAAAGCCTAATACTCCTTTTCTCCTTAAGGGGTTATCTCTTTATTATATAGTTTAGCTTATTGGATTTTCCTCTATGTCCTAGGCCCTCCAGCCTGTTTACTATTCAGCTAAGTCTGGGTCATTGGTACAGTATAAAAATGTTAAAAAATTTATAGTAATTTATATATTTTTTATACTTACCAATGACCCAGACGGGGATGGCCCTCCCAGGAGTTGGGAACTCTTGCCTCCCCGCTGAGTACATAGCGCTGACCAGGCACTGCCAGTAAGAATGATAATTGGCGCCAATTTCGGGACATCTGCGTCACTGCGCATGCGCAGTGGAGGCGTAGTATGGAGGTCCTTTTGGACATGATTTCTTTTTGTTTTGGATGCAAATTTTGGGGGTTGGGGGGCAAAATTTGTGTTTGGCCCTGGTTTTGTTAGAGTTAGCACCAGCTAAGTCTGGGTCATTGGTAAGTATAAAAAATATATACATTACTATAAATTTTTTAACTTTTTTTCATTTTTTGTCTCAAAAACCTAGGTTATGACCCCTCGTCGAGCTCGTTCCAATGAGGGGTGATAACCTAGGTTTTTGAGACAAAAAATGAAAAAAATTAGTTATTCAAGAATTTTTTTTGCAAGTGTCGTCTGCTTTTCATGTTAGGCAAAGGGTTAACTTGATATAGGTTAATTGTTGTTTCTTAACAGCCACAGATAAAGAAAGTGATGTTAACTCTGAAGGCCTAATTCTGACTTTGACAATCTTTATACTTTAGAACAAGTGCCACAATATTCAGTCACAAGGTAGTTGTTCATGCAAAAGTGTAATTAACCTAGCAGTATAATAAAAAACCTAGCAGTGGTTTCTCATCAAGCCTTGGCTTCCTCTATGTGTAGCCAGGACTTAACTGGAAACAGCTGCACCCCCTACAAAACTTAGAGGGAGTGGTATGGTGGTAACTCTGGAAATGTAGTCAGATCTCAATTAATTGGCAAATTTATCTTTGAAGGAAGAGCACAACTGATAAATTTTGCTTCTCGAAGCTTATCTCAGAAAACGATTTACACATGCCATGTTTCTGTTACAGAATTGGGTTGTATTGGGTTCAGTGGATTTAGATCAGTTTGTTGAAGAAAATCTAAAAGAATTGTCAGACTGGGAGAAAAACTTCAAGGCCCTCAAAGGGAGAGGCCGTGATGCTGAGAAATTACCAAGGTAACTAATTTTCTGCCCCCCCCCCCCCCAATTTTTTTTCGGAGACTATTAAAATGGCCAGTGTCCATCCATGCTTCTGTGAACCTGTCCAACTTTGGTTTCTAGATGATAACATTAGTTATAGTTGGCCAAATGAAATGGAATTTGGTATGTAGGTATATCAACATAAAATACAGGTCAGGTTTGAATCGGGATGTGGTCTGACAATTTTTGCTAGAGTTATGCCCCTTTTTGACGTCAAAAATTCTTTTTTTTAGGGGGGGGGGTTCCCGATGATAACTTTAGTTGTAGTTGGCCAACTGAAATAAAATTTGGTATGCAGGTGTATCAACATAAAATACAGGTCAAGTTCGAATCGGAGTGCGGTCCAAAACTTTGGCCAGAGTTATGCCCCTTTTTCGACTTCGAAAATTCAATTTTTGGGAGTTTCCCGGTGATAACTTTATTTGTTTTTGACGGAATCAAATAAAATTTGGTATGTAGGTGTATCAATATAAAATACAGGTCAAGATCAAATTGGGGTTTGGTTCAACATTTTTTGCCAGAGCTATGTCCCTCTTTCGACTTCCAAAAAAAAAAATTCATTTTTTTTAAATACCTCAAATTGCACAGTTTTTTTTTTTTTTGGGGGGGGGGGGGGGGGGGAGGGGGGGATGTGTGGCCAAGCAGCCTTTTTTTTATTATTTTTACACAGTATCCCAATGGCCCAGACATAGCTGGTGCTAACTCTAAAATATCTAGGGCCAAACACAAATTTTGCCCCCCAGTCCCCAAAATTTGCATGCAAAACCGAAAATTACAAGTCCTAACTGGTCCTCCATACATTTACCCTCTGCGCATGTGCAGACGACAGGAAGTGACCGGAATTGGTGCCAACACCATTCTTTGTTTGGCCCTTGTCAGATAACAACAAACTGACTTTTGTGCTTTTTAAATCTCAATTAATAATGATGCCAGACACAAATCAATGGTTAAATTGGTGGATCCAAGGACACAATTGGATGAAAGCAGGAAGAAACGGTGGTTTGAAAACGTTCAGGGCTGTAATTTTATAATATTTATAAAAATTAGTTCATGTTCCCTTATTGCGGGACATGAGCCTGACGTCATCATTGTTGATAATGATTTTTCCACTGTTGGTTAAGTTTTCCTTCCCTAACCTCCCTTGATCCCCCTGTTAAACTCCCAAGCTTTTTGGCTTGTTTTTTTTTTAATTTTTTTAAAAATTTCTTGGGAGTTTAACATGTTAAACAGAAAGTTTTTTCTGTATTTCCCCAGGGTTACGTCCTCACGCTTTGGGTGTTTAGGCATTTTCAGTCATGCATCATACTTCCAATGTATCGTTTTTTCTTCTGATGAAGATCTTGCCTTACATTGGATAGTTCAGAAATCTGTTACTGACTTCGGTCCGTGTTGCCTGGGGTCTCGTTTCCGGTTTTCAGTTGGACGTTGTTTACATTAGCAACGTTTGTTATTTATGTTCAGGTTCCTATTTCTGATATGGTAGGTCTGTTGTAAGATACATTGTACGGTCCCGTAGTGTGGCAGTTAATTTTTGGGAGGAAAAAATTAATTTTGTCCACACTTGGGCTCTTTTGGGATACATTTGGGCACTTCGTTCCCTTTAGGAACTTGGGCCCTTGTCAATGTTTTTGTTATGTGTCTTTTTATTTGTATTTAATTTGGAATTGGTGGGAGTACAATCGACTTAGTCTGCTTCATTATGTAAGCATATTGCTCTTTAAGCAAGGCGTGGAAGTCGTTCCTCTAATTTTCTTGTAGGTTGCCTTGCTTGTAGTCGATGTACTTTTCTTGCTCAAATGTGTCGCATGGGATGACAAACGTTGCTGACGGGTGTCACGGTATGTTGTTGGTGAGGGACCACTGCCGGTTCTCTCATAATGAGAGGCTGACACCAGTCCTCTCACCCTAGGTTGCTCTAGTTTATTAGTTTATATTTACAGAGGAACAAGAACATGGTGATGTTTACGTGATGCCATCAGATAGTGTGCTCCCATCTCATTAATTAGTCAATCAGAGCTAGTGGCAAAAGTGCTCATGAATATTAGACAGGGCAATAAACTACAGTGTGGTTTCAAATACCTATTGCCAGCTAGCTCGACCGGTGAAGTGGTACACAGCCTGAGGGTACCGTGACGCCGGGTGTGTCCGTTGCAGTCAAGAAGAATGGAAAGGGTAGAGCAAGCACTATAATATAATATCAATATAAGGCTCACCCTGCGACGACAGAAAGGAAGAAGCCAGCAAGTTCAGCAAGAAGCTTAGCGAGGTCTGAAGGACCGCGAGCGAGAGAGGGTCTCCCCTCTCTCTTTTATTATAACATCTGGGGCCAGATGTTATGGATCGGAACTTGCGTCAGTCGGAGCATACGTCCACGCCTCCCATCTGGGACGCTCCGTTCAGTTTACAGAGGGGGTCGGCTATAATTACGGCTTCTTCAAAGCACACACGACTGCACCTTGGCTATGTGACTTCTCATATCCAGCCTGCATTGCCGAGAAAGTCACTCTTCATCAGTGAAGTCACACCATATAGTAGCCAAGGAGATGAGGCCTCATTTATAGGGACATCCGGAGAAAAGAGCCATCTCGGACACACAGTCCCAGGAGCAGTCGGCGGCCATGCAACAGAAGACCGCTGCTCCTTAGGCCTCTGTAATGGACTTGCTGTCGCAGATTGCGCAACTCATCGCAGCAAATGCAGAAGCAGACAATGGCTGTCTCTGAACTTGAGCTGTCGGAAGGTGCTTGGTCGGTCCAGTCATCTGCGCGTTCAGATGCCGATGACCGTGAGTATAATCTGATTCAGTTGGAGGATGAAAGGGATTTGGAGGAAAATTACCCTTCCCTTTTGGAACAACAGGGTGGCGATAGCACTTATGCATCTATACTTCCCTGAGTTTGTTCCTGTGAATCAGAAAGTAGCACTATTCAATAGCTTAGACGAGGCCTCATATATCGGGACATCCGGAGAAAGTGCCGCCTCGGAATACTGTCCCGGGAGCAGCTGGCGGCCAGAAGACCGCTGTTCCTTAGGCCTCCGTTACAGTTTTGCTGATGCAGATGGGCAGCTCCTCGCTGCATCCCAGCAAGTGCAGTAGCAATCAACGGCAGTCTCAAAATCATGGTGCTGGGTTGGGCCAGTTATCTGTGCATTCAGATGCCGTTGACCGTGATTTCAACTGATTCAGACGAATGATGAAGGGATATGCAGGGGATTTACCCTCCACATTCAGAACAATACAGGGTTGAGAGGATTTATTCCATCAACACTACCCTGAATCTGTTCCAATGAATCAGAATGCTGCGTCTATTTACAAGAAACCGCTAGCGTTGTTGCACGCTAAATTATCTGGAAAAAGGGAAGGAATGTCTTTTCCGGTTAAGTATAGACAGGTGTCGCAGGCTTTTGGCCTTTTAGACGACTCCACATTCAACTTTCCAGTAGAAAGAAGTAAGGCGGTTTCTTGTCATCTTCTTCTGTGGCTCCGCTGGGCGGAAAACAGTGAAGACGTATTGAGAGTTCCTCTGCGTTTGAATGAGTAGGCTAAGGACCTAGCTATGGCCTTACCTTCGTCATTCATTATTCGCTTGATCACAATTGAGACGACATTTATTCTTTCAGAGCGAATTTAGACTCACTGTATTACGCAGATCACCTTTAAGAACTGTGACGCTACGTCTCTACGGAAAGGAATTGGAGGACATTTGTACCTCATTTAGAGTCCTTTCCAGGGCTATATATTTATCACATATAACTCTGTCTTAACAAGTTGCTAATTCGGAGTTAAATAGACATGACAGAGCCCTTGCATCGTCATCCTTAATAGATGACAAGGTGAAAAACTCTCTTAGAGTCGCTCCGGTTTCCGGACACTAAGTTTTTGACGATAAGCTTTCATTGGTTTATGAACAAGCCACAAAGAAAGCATCAATACTCTGCTCCTTATGTCGACGTATATTCGACACGCATTAGCAGAATGGAGTAAGGGAGGACATCCTAGACAGAAGGTCGCCTATAAGGACTCCTCGTGAGGGTATAGTTTACTCTCCTATAATTACCCTAGGGATCGTCATATAGCGTCTCGTATACGGGGCTTACGTCTGATCGAGACTTCCGGTCAGACGCCCCTAAACTGCTGGGTCGAGGCTCTTCACGAATGAGACGCAGTTCCTCCTTCCATAGGCCTTGCAGGTGCTACAGGTGTGAGTTAGGACCTCTTGTTTTGCGGTTGATGGATGGTTATCAAGATGAGCATCAATCTGGATAACTGTTACAGAGACTAGTAGTTCAGAAGTGTGGTTTCACAACGCCTGCGGCTATCTTTCCGAGAGAACCACAACTAAATTAATGTCTGATGGACAATGCTTCCATCTAATCCTTGCATAAGAGTCTCTCCAATCGGAGGTAAAGGTTCTCTTGACAATAATGTTAATAGAGGTCGTCGAGAATCAAGATTCTCTGGAATTCTGTAGCCACTTGTTACTCGTACCGAAGCCTAAGAGCTCATTCCGACAGATAATAGACTGGAGCTTGTTAACAAGTTTATCAAGGCTCTAAAAATTTATTTACAGTTATCATTTAGTTGGTTAAAATGAGTGTTCGAGTGATTGACTATGCTATAAGCATAGATCTAAGGATAGCTTTGGTCTGGAGGTAGCGCCCTGCGCTGTCTCTCGAATTTTAACTTGGTAATGTCTCATAACAATCTGGTTCGTCTGCCGTTATCCAGAACGAAAAAGTTTTATGTGACTGATGGAGATGTGCTGAGCGGCTACGCATCATGTTTAGATGGGTCACTTATGCACACACCCCTCAAGTTATTCTTACACAGAACTGGAGTGTGACAACGCATTCGTTCAGGACCAGTATTGTTTTAACGGATATAGTAAACAAAAAGGCCCATATTGAGGCAGATTTTCAGTGGTTAACTCATTAGTTCTACTGCAACTGCCAGATCTGGCTTTCACGATTATGATGGGTATAAGTCAGTAGTTTGGGGCACGGCCCTGAGTCCTACAGACAATAATTGCAGGGGTCTGAGACCCTTGGTTCCTGTAGAAACACATAATCATCAAGAATGATGTCAATATTGTTAGCGCTATATCAATGCGTTCACGTTTGTTCAGAGTTTGTTAAACAAATCGATAGTGGTAGCGTACATCAGGAACCAGGGCGTCACCCATTCACTTTTGGTATAATACCAAATGGAGAATCATTTTCATGTATCTCTATCCGTCATATACCGGGTCGTCTGAACGTATTAGCAGACTCGCTCCTCGGAAAGGTCGCCTGTTTCATATGTATGGACGCTCAACATGCATTTATTTGTACAGTTTTGCTACCAGTGGGATCACCCCATGATTCTTTAGTTTGCGATGCACCGGAATAATTGTTACCGTCATTTGTGTCGCCATGCCTAGATTAATGAGCGCAGGCAGTAGACGCTCTGCAAATTCATGGGGAGAAATAATAGGATATGCATATCCTATTCATTTGATTCAATAGCTTATGTTTAAGTTTAAACAGTGAATCCTACTGTTAGCGTCTCTGTTGTCACAAGAATCTTGGATCAATATTCTCAAGTGTTGGTTATGTGACGTGCCCCAGAAGCTTTCTCCTAGAGAGGGTCTTCTTTGAGGGGATGTTTTATTCTTCACATTCCTCTCCGTCCATAGTGGCATATGGAGTCAGTTAGACGTGAGGGAACCATTTCGGTTCCTATATTTTTTTATCTTAACTGACACATGATTAAATAATACGGGTGAGGGGATTTCGTTATGACTTTGAATTCCCCCCCCCCCCCCCCCCCCCTATCGTGAGAAAACCATTGCGGTTCCTAAATTTTTCTGTTCACTGATACAAGTACGATTGAATAATGCGGGTGAGGAGATTTCGTTTTGACTTCAAATTCCCACCCCCCCCCCCCACCCCACTCAGACACTTCCTTATGTGTTATAAGCAATTACTGGGCAAGACGTAGTTCTCTTCCCGCAAGCTTTATTATTGTAATTATTGTAATACATGCATTTTATGCATTTATGTAGTGTTCTGTGGCGACCTCATGGGCTCATCCGCTTTTTAGCTGATTTAATGCCCTATTATTTTGGTTGATTTGTAAAATACAAGCATTTATTTATAAATCATCACAATTAAATTGCTACTCATAAATCCTCACAATTAAATAGCTACTCTTGAGTATCTCGCAGGCTGCATAACCAGTTAACTGGTATTCAGATGATTACATGCTAATATATATGCGAATGCTTTATTGTATTCGGTGGACCTTGAGATAATAATTTATTTTGGGGGCAGTCCGTGTAGGAGCCTGTTAATCATACCTATGTACATCTCTAGATCCAAGTTTCTATTTTGTTTAGTACTCATATTACATGTGCTATTACGATCATAGATATCGGATTATTCATGTTTGAGAGTGTTGTAATGGAATTTATTGTACAGTGGCCGCCTATGGTTTACGGAGGAAGTGTGTTTCTCTTCAGGAATCGTTCAGTGTGGCTTGATTAGATATGTGTATGTTATATTTTTATATATCACCGGTTTTCGACGTATCTGTGTACGTTGTCTGCTGTGTATGCTATTTACTGTGCAATATTAATTTCCAGGATTGTCGCTATAGTTGTAACTTCTGAAGTAACGTTAAGCACCATTTATTAATCTTGAGTTAATACCTGAGTGCGTGTTCAACGATTAATTATATTGTTGTTGGGTACCGCTCTTATTGTTTCCAGAGCTCTCCCCTTTTTTATTTTGAAGGTTTCTTCAAAAAAGGGGGGGAGGTGAGTTTTTACCCATAATCTGGCTTAAATGTATGTATCTTTGAAGGATGCTGTTTTTATCCGTATTTATATCCTGCATACAGCTGAAATGTTATTGTGGGAGATTTTCTCTTATTCTCAGATACGCCTTCCTAATTTTTGGGGCTTAGTCTGGGCTAGCCTTGGAAAATTAGGAACATGTCTTCATACTTACATTAAGGAATTACTTCATTGGGCTCCTTGTTTAGAATATGTCTCCTCTATTACTGCATAGAGAGACATACATGTAATTCCAAACTGTTCTACATGTAAGTTCCTTCATTATGGATTGCAGGATTGGAATTATTTCAGAAGACTTAAGCCCTCCACCTATTTACGATTCAGCTATGTCTGGGCCATTGGTATACTATGTAAAAATATGATAAATTTATACCAATTTGTATATTTTTATACTTACCAGTGGCCCAGATGGGAAGGGCCCTCCCATGAGTGGGCACTCATACCTCCCCGCTGAATTATTATGTAATACTCTCTTTAACAAAGAATGGTGTTGGCACCAATTCTGGTCACTTCCTGACGTCTGCACATGCGCAGAGGGTAAATGTATGAAGGACCAGTTAGGACTTCTAATTTTCGGTTTTGCATACACATTTTGGGGATTGGGGGGCAAAATTTGTGTTTGGCCCTAGATATTTTAGAGTTAGCACCAGCTATGTCTGGGCCATTGGTAAGTATAAAAATATACAAATTGGTATAAATTTATAATTTTTTTTTAATTTATGGACAGCATGTGTGTTTACCATCAGAATGGCTTTATATTTTTAAAGAAAAAATATATGCTTTATTATTTTTAATAATTGAATGGAAGAAGATCAATTGTATGAAATTTATTCATTTTGAGTCACATATTCTAGTTTGTTCTTAGCCTTTACGAATTGTTCATCTTGAATTTTTAACGTAACTTGACAAAGTCAAGATAAGCTATTGCCATCACGTGTGCAGAAGTCTGTTAGTCTGTGAGTCTGTCAGTCTGTTCACATTTTCCTTTAGCACAGGCTACACCCCGTAGTTCTTGCCCGATCGTCACGAAATTTCATATGCAGGTTTGAGGTCATGTCTAGATGAGAACGTCCCCTTTTGGTCGTGATCGGTTAACTGTGATTGTTGCCCGAGCCCAAAACCCCAAAACCTTTAGCACAGTCTACATGTCGTATTTATGAAGGGATTTCATTGTAACTTGGTAGGATGACTCTATATAATGTCTAGATGAGAACGTCCCCTTTTGGTCATGATCTGGCAACCGTGATGGCTGCCCAAGCCCCAAACCAAAAAACTTTTGGCGAAGTCTACAGGTCATATTTAATATGGAGGGATTTCATTGTAACTTGGTAGGATGACTCTGTATGATGTCTAGATGAGAACCTTCCCGTTTGGTCACAATCTGTCAACCGTGATGACTGCCCGAGACCAAAACATTTAGCACAGTCTACAAGTTGTATTTATGGTGGGATTTCATTGTAACTTGGTAGGATGACTCCATATAATGTCTAGAATAGAACGTCCCCTTTTGGTTGGGATTGGTCAACTGTGATGATTACAGGGCCCCGAAGCCCGAAAACCCTTAGCACAGTCTACAGGTCGTATTTATGAAGGGATTTCATTGTAACTTGGTAGGATGACTCCAGATAATGTCTAGATGAGAATATCCCCTTTTGGTCACAATCATTCAACCGTGATGGCTGCCCAAGCCTAAAACCCCAAAATCTTTAGCACAGACTGCAGGTCGTATTTATGAATGGATTTCATTGTAACTTGGTAGGATCACTTAGTATAATGTCTAGATGAGGACGTCCCCTTTTGGTTGTGATCGGTCAACCATGTTGGCTACACAGGCCTGCAGCCTGAAAACCTTTAGCACAGTCTGTTTATGAAGGGATTTCGTTGTAACTTGATGACTCATTTTGGAATAATTTCTCTGTAACTTGGTAACTTTAACTGTGAGCAGGGTTTGCACAGGTCCTTGAAGTCCTTGAAAGTACTTGAATTTTGCATCCCAATTTTCAAAGGCTTGAAAAACAGGTATTTTTGCCCCAGGTGCTTCAAAAGTGCTTGAATTTTAACCAGTTGTCAGCATCCTAAGTTATTTTCCACAACACAAACAATGTTTCTGGTGTAACGTAAAAAGAAGTAATTTTATAATGTAAAAACTAAATAAAACATAGTAATTTGGACAAACGGAGGATGAAACGCTTGCTGAAAATGTGTATGCATCAATCCAACTTGTTTTTAAAACCAGCGATGTCATTGGATTGTAAAATGGAAGTTAGCAGGAAATGGCCAATCAGATATTTCATTATTCCCCCGAAAAAAATTCGGGGGAATCTAGCCGTGATGTCGTCCGTCTGTCCGTCTGTCCGTCCGGGCATAGATGGAATTCGTGTCCGCTCCATAACTTCTTACAGCCTTCAAGGATATTAATGATACTTGGTATTATTATTGCCCACAACCAGAGGGTGTGTCGCGAATAAGGTTGGAATGGCTATCAAGTCTTTTTTCGGGGGAATCAGCCACCCTTTGGTGGCCATCCTCTAGTTTTAAAAAAGTCAAGCTTGTTGCAGTTGGGCGAGTCTTTTGTAAAGTTTTTGTGTGGAAATTATGTAAAGTTCGTAACGATGCCGGGAAAATGTAAATTCAATTCTTCCTGGATAGAAATGACTCAGTATTCGAGTTGGTTATTGACCAACAAAACGGATGTTTACAATGCAAGATGCAAAGTATGTGTGAAAAGTTTCAGTGTTTCGTCAATGGGAGAATTGTCATTGAAATCTCATATGAATTCTAAAAAACATTGTGATCGTTGTTTGACAATATCTTCAGTATCGAATATCGCAACAATTATGAAGGAACAAGGTGCAGCATCAGATTCGGTTTTGAATGAAAGGTATATTATTATCTTATGATAAAAGGTCCTTAAAAAGTTTTACAAAGGTGCTTGAAAGTCCTTGAAAAGTCCTTGAATTTCATTTGAAAATTTCTGTGCGAACCCTGTGTGAAGGCCACATTAATCCACCCCTCAATTTTTTAGTAAAGTCTACACCTCAAGTTATTTTTATTGAAAACAACATACAGAAAACAGAAATTAACATATTCTCAATTATCACAATTCTTGTCTTATTTCATAATCCTTTCATAAACATTGAAAATTATCCTTTTTCATCAAACACAACTCACAGTCAAGTTAAGCTACAGTGTCATTGACACTTTTATTTTTTACACAATTACTTAATTTTAGTTGTCCCTGTAATTGGGAAATCCTCACTGGTACTTTGTCAAATCTTGTAAACAAGCCTGAATATAAGCAGACTGTCATCTGCAAAATGAGGTCCCCAGAGGGTGAATTTGATGAATCTTCCCTGCACAGCAAGGTAGCATCATAAAATTTACCCTCTGTGAACCTCAGTCTGAATCAAGGTCTCAAGCTGAAACAGAAAGATGTACCTAGAGGATAAATTGGCCCACTGTAGGGGATAGCATCAGCAAATTCACCCTCTGGGAACCTCATTTTGCAAATGACAGATTGCTAATAATCAGGCTTGTAAATAATATGATTGGCTTCCATCAGTACAGGAAAAATACTTAATTTTTAGTGAATGTCAAATTTAGCATTGATGCTCAACGGCCTATTTCCTACTATGATTACTTTCACTGTAATAGAATAGGCGTCCTTGCAAACAGTCTCTGGGAAACTTGCAAGTTACAGTCTAAGTACCATGGCTGTTGTTTCTTGCCATGTTTTGGCTGACTGTGTAAGTATGTTCAACTCCAAAGCCCCAGCATGTAGACTTTCAGAGTGTGGCAAAACTGTTTAAAAATTCTTAATTGCTGAAAAAGTAAAAAATTCTACAAATATCTGAAACTGATCTCTGTAATGCCAAGGAAGATTTAAATGTGGTAAAATTTCGTTAACATGGTTCTTTTTATAATGTTGGTGCTGCCTTCAGAGGTAGCTGACCATTGCCAGAGCCCAGTGTCTTCTTATGACTTGTCATGTTGCTGTACAAATCACAAGAGGCTACTGACACAAAAAATTAAAAGTTGCTAACAAGGCATGGAAATTTCTCTTTGAGACCTAATTATATCCTAGTGATTGAAGTATTTCCCTGTTCTTTTAAAAAAATGGGATCACCATTTTGTGCAAGTATATTTTTGCAGATAAAATACCATCATATGATACTCTGTTGGATATCTCTTAATTGAATAATCCTGTTAACCGAATACAACTTTTTGACACAAAACCATTTACTATACCTTCAGTGTAAATATGATCTGTTAATTGCATATATTGCAAATGACATAGCAGGGATTTGAACTCAAGCGAAGAAATTTTCCTTCAGCACCAACTGCCTAACAAAACTATACTGAACCTAGCACACCACTCAGCCACTGACAGACCCTTAAAAAGGAATGCTAATTAACCAAGGATATACAGGGCCAGTGCAGAATGCATGGAATCCTCAATTTTAATTATTAGTATCAGAAGATTGCATCACTTAATTCTACCTACTACACTTTATTGAAATCAGTAAGAACATCTCTTTTTCAAATTTACGGAGTGCCATATGTGTCAAGAAAGGTTGCTAGTTATATTGCAAATGGCATAGCGTGGGTTCGAACCCACAGAGAAAGAATTTCTTTCAGCACCAACCGCCTAGCAAAACTAAACTAAACTACGCACACCACTCAGATACCACCAGACCCTTAAAACGGAATGCTAATTAACAAAGTATATATGGGGCCAGCACAGAACAATCAGAATACTTAATTTTAATTATTATGTTTACTATGTGACAGCGGATATTTAAAAATGATTACGATACCTGATGTGCACACAAAAAGAAATTTTGGAATATTCAAAACATTTGCATGTCAGTTATGTCATTTGAGCCTCGTTTGAGATAGACATGATATGGATTTTGAAAACTTAAGACTTCTGTTTTCATTTGAATCAGATGAGCAAACTGTCTCTTTAGGAACCTCGGAGAAGGGAGCAGAGCTTGTTTACTGCAGTAAACAAGTTCTGCTTTACTGGTAAAATAGAACCCAGAGCCTATACCTGGGGTGGAAGTCCTCTGAATGAGCAGCATTGGTATAAACAATTGGTTAAACTTGACTTCATACCTATGTTGCAGTCACTAGATGAACAAAGATGCTGAAAGTGACCTTAACCCATTACCTAACAAATTGGAAGCATCTTCCCACATAATATACAATTTCAGCAGTTGAAAAAAATATTTTTCAAAAAGTTTAAGCAAAACCATATCATGTTAACCTCATTGGAATGAGCACGTTGAGCTTTTTCCAGTGAGGGGTCACATGATATCAGTTTGTTGAAATTTTGGAAGAAATTTAAAAAAAGATATTTAAAATAATAAATTTATAAATTTTGATATGTCTACGTTGGGTAAAGGGTTAAGCACCAATAAATAAATAAATAGTTGAGCAAAGTACAGTGATACTGATGAGTTATTTCAGTTAGTCATATAATAAAGTGTTAATGATGTTTTGTTTCTATCAAACAGCCAGATAAAAGTGGACTGTATCACAGTAAATAACACGCCAGTGAAAGCTGTTATTGATGACCACATACAGAGACTGTTTGATGCTTTGTTGAATTCACTGAGGAAAGTTATCACAAGTGATATAGGTGCTATAGATTCCTTCCTCAATAATGCAATGGAGACATTGTCTGTCAGACCACAGTCAGTTGAAGAAATTGGTGTTGCAAATGTCAAACATTCAGAATTTGCCAAACAGAAATCTGAGGTAATTAGAGTGCTGTAATGTTTTCACAATAACAACAAAAATGCAATTTGAGACTTGGGCTATAGCGAGAATTTTTTTGAAATATTCCCTCTTTCAAAATTATTTCCCGCTGAAATGTCTTATAATCTCTCAAGTAAAATAAGTTCATTGAGTTGGTTCTTTTACATTCAGGGAGGCTGATAACATTGAGTGGAGAAAAAATGAAACTAAAATATTCTCTGTTCAGAATTGTTTTTTTATATTTTATATTGAACAAAAACATGAGCCATGTTTTTGGCTAAAAATTACTGATGTGAATTTAAAAACACTCTGAGTTAGAGCTGATTTGCTGTCAATTTCTTTGTAATGGTTATTTTTTAGTTTAGTGCACTGGCATCTCATCTGGTGAAAAACCACTACCAGTGCTAATCAAAGTCATCAGAGGCCACAGTTGAGTTTTTGTAGGGATTTGTTTTCTTCAGCATTTACTGAAGTAGAAAAGACTTTTCTTTCTTGAAGGTTACTTTGTGTCAGCTTATTGAAGAGTGTTCTTGTGGACACACCACTAAATTATAATGAAATATTTGAATAAGTTGGTTCAAGAGTTTGTTACAGGTATATAAACCTTTAAAAAAAATGTGATTCAATTGAAGAAGTAATTAAGTTTTAATTAATTGAATGGAAACTGTATATATTGTATCCAAATATCTTTTCTTCATGGTATTGGAAAGGTAAATATAAATGGCGGCAATGAATACTTCAGACTGAGATAATTATTGAAACTTTTGCTAATAATTTTTAAACATACTTTCAGATACAACCTCTATTTGAGAAGGCTGAAGCTAAGAATAAGTTACTCAGATCTGTGGCAGGTGGTGGTGTTGAATCATTACATCAGTTGCAAGCCAGATGGGACAAGTTTGAAATAATGATGGAAAGTCATCAGCTCATGGTCAAAGAACAGGTATGAAATAATTTATGTTGTAAGCAGTGGTGGCTGAGTGGCCTGGGCGGGGCATTTATGTTATAAGGTGTGGTGACTTAATGATGCTTTGCGGGAGGAGTTATATATTATCTGGGCCCCAAGACAACCATTGTGCCACCAGGTAAGAGAAAATGTGTCCGTGCTATAATATTACTGCAGAGTCACAAGATTTCTGTTGATTTAAGTATAGCAGAGAACGGAACAAATAAAATGTAGTCCTGGTGGCCTTGCTTCCTTTATTTGCCTGCAGGTCTTAAAATATTTGTCGCCATTCACAAGAATTGGTTTTGATTCTCGCAAACTCCTGCTGTGAGAATCAATTTTCAGTTCTTAAATAATTTTGAACTTGATGGTACTGTAATACATTTGTGAGTGCAATCAGTACATATTCCATTGTTAAAAACAAACCTCTGTTTATATATTTACTAAATTTTAACCTTTACAGGCCTTCTTCCAATTATGATGAGTTTCTTGTCTTGCATGTACATGTAGGACACATGTTCCTATATATAGGCATTTGATGATCTTGATGATGGAAGTTATGGAACTTGGCAGTTGTTTCTAGTGAAGTCTTGGCTACCCATATAAGTAGCCAAGACTTCACTAGACACCACTGCTAAGTCAAAGTAGACCTAAAAATAAGCAGTCTGACATTTGCAGAATGAGGTCCCCAGAGGGTGAATTTGATGATACTATCCCATACAGTGGGCCAATTTATCCTCTGGGTACCTCTTTCTGTTTAGTTTTGAGACCCTGATTCAGATTGAGGTTCACAGAGGGTAATTTTAGTGATGCTACCCTGGTGTGCAGGGTAGCATCACTAAATTCACCCTCTGAGGACCTCATTTTGCTGATGACAGTCTGCTTATTTTCTGGCTTGAGTCAAAGTGTTACCTTATTATGAGGAGCAAAACATAAGTATAATTTTTTAAGAAAACTTTCAGAATCTATGAAAAGAATCAAATGAACATTTTGTAAGAATCAAAATTGATTCTCATTGTTTTTCTTGCGAGAATTATTTGCGAGAATTTTTTACGAGTATCATTTCTAATTCTTGCATCAATATTAAGCCCTGCCCTGCTTCCACTGAGACCAAGTATATTAGAGAGAGAAATGCTCATGGAATATAGCAAATCAGTCTGCTCAGTTTTCTCTCTCTCTCTATCTCTCTCCCTCACTCCTCTCTCTCATGAAAAAGAAAATTCAAATCATGGAGGCTCCATGTCTGTTGCTTTCTGGATATACTTCATCCTACCCCCTCCCACAGGGTAGGCCACCCTGATGCAAATGAAATATCAAATCAAAGACAAAGTTTGATAGGTTTTTACCATATCATGGCATATGAGGGATTTTCCTAGTAGTCTGCAGGGTATAGTTACAGGCCCTTTCCCAGTGCAATTTTGTTGACATTTTTTTCTAATCACTATGCACTTATCCCCAGTTCCCAAACATACAATGAACAATAACTACTAAAACTCTGAACAATCATCTTTAAATCCCAGTGCATCACAACTTGTAGATCTGGTGGCCTGGCAATGACTTCTAATTAAAGCTTGGCTGTTCTGTGGTGTCAAAATTTGCACAAAAGTTGGCACATACCTTTAACCCTTAAGGGCCTAATTGTGACTTTGATCACTTTTTAATGCAACAAAACAGATGCCGAACATAACAATCTTTGAGTAGACTAGCAGGTTGCACCTCAAGCAGGGCATAAAATCCAACGCGAATCCGCGAATCCATTCGCGTAAATATTCGCGCAAACGAAATCACGCGAATCTGTGTGGATTCGCCTACCAACATTGCATAGATTCGCGCAAGAAGAGGGGTTAAAACTGAATAGCGTTGTGCCAAAAGTCGAGACAATAAATTGAATGTAACACGAATGGAAACTGCACATGTCTGTTGTCGATTTCATAATAACAGAACTGAGCCGCGGTTTTTGCTGTCACATACACTTTGATGTCTCTGAATATGTTGCTAATAGAATTATTTCGCCACTACCAACCCCACTCCACAAACTGCCAGTCATCTGAAATAAATAGTTTGGAAGTTCTAATAACCCGAAGTCACGCCTCTCCCCATCAAACAAAACTGTAAAATGATTAATGACTCCACCTCCCGCTTCAGAATGATGTCTGTCAATTATCTACAAACTGTCTCGTGTGTCACTCGCTTGAAAACGGGACAAATTTATGGCTTTAAAGTTTTGTTTTGTTTGTAATCGCCAATTAGTTCCTATCGTATCATGGCGTCTAAAAAAATCTCCAAGAAAGCTGTAGAAAAGTGGCCTGAAGCTGTGTGCCAAAATTTTGACTTTTACGATGATCCAACTGACAATACAAAGTTCTATAAGGCAGTATGCCGAATTTGTGCAAAAAACGGAGAATCAATTTCTGAAAAATTTAAAGGGCAGATAGGTAAAGATATCGCCATTTATTCCCACGGAACGAAATGTTTGTTACTTCCAAACTTACAGCGCCACATAAAAAGCTCAGCTCATGAAATGTGTTTTGAGAAAGAATACCAAAAACCACTACCACAGACATCAAAAGACTCGAAAAATGATCAGCCGGCCAAACCTTCCCAATCACAACCATTGATTGTTTCATCATTCGGTTCAGCCGAGAGAGAAAGTGTGACACGGCTCTCAAAACTTTTGAGAATATGTTGGTTTTTGGCAGAAAATGAGCAGCCGTTTGCAGACTTTCCAAAACTATGTAATCTTGCAGCAGAGCTGGACGTTGTTGTTCCAAATGCATATGTATCAGCGACAGCTTGCCATGTTTTCATCCATTTACTCACACAAAAAATCAACGAGCACATTCGAGAAATAATCGAAAATGCCAAATTTTTCAGCTTCCTCGTTGATGGCAGTTCAGTTTTCAAGAGAAAATTGACACACGAAGCAGAAATGATATATATCCGCACAGCGAATAATCTCAAAGTTCGTGTGGATTTTTTCAACATGCAATCCATGATATCTTACAACAGCGTGAATGCAGAAAATTTGTTTCACGCCGTCATGCTGAATTTGCTCATGGTAGTAGAAGGGAAGCCTAAATGGGCACATTTGGATGTTCCAAAAGCAAATCTCATAGAGTCCTTTGACACATATAAGGAGAAGATGGTGGGAGGCGGCGCAGATGGAACAAACGTTAATTTCGGAAATAGGAATGGTTTAATGACTAAATTCAAAATGCTGTACCCCTGGTTCATAGCAGTTCACTGCTTCAGTCATCGCTTCGAACTTTGTATTGCAGATTCTGTCAAAGATGTCAAGGAGTTTAGTGACATTGACACCTTTCTCGACGAACTATATAGACATTTTAAATATTCGCCCCTGGAGTGGTCGTTGGTGCAAAATATTGCAACTGAAACTATGAACTGCAGTGTAACTAAGCCCCCCAAATCGTCTGGAACGCGGTTCATTGAATTTCGCATGCGAGCCCTGACAGCATTGTTTGATAATTGGGGGCCACTGTTTTTTCATTTTTCAAACTCCTCCCAAACAAGAAAAGACACGGTTGCCGATGAATTCTTGAAAACCCTGATGGACGGACGTTTCCTTGTCTTAGCTGCCGCCTATTTTGACGTGTTAGGTGTCTGCAGTAAGATTTGTGTAGCTCTACAGGCAGCTACTGATAGCATAGCAAGTGCGTGCCAGAACATTCACACTTTAAGAATGGAATTACAACTTCTAGCTGAGAATGATGACAATCTTTTTTCAACCAAAGAAAATAGTATTTGCAAGCTATTAACTGATTCTCCCATTTCTGTGAACCCACCCCTGGGAATAAAGGCAACCCGTAGGGCAGAACAAAACTTCGTCTTTAAGGACGTGAAATTTTGGGTTAGATCAAAAGACCGTGTGAGAAAACGGAAAGTAGATGAAAAAAGTGAAGTAGAATCCAGGAGATACACCGAATACGATGAGCCAGTAAAAGTCAAAGTTATTGAGTCTGTTCACATGGCTGTAATAAAGCAGCGGAAATTATTGTGCTCAAAAATTATTGAAAACAGTCTAGTTCGTTTTGAGGAAGTTGAAAATAAGGCTGAAGTTTTGGCACACTTGGAATGGCTTGATGCACAGTCTTGGCCTGTTTGTGATGATGACAGCACATTATTGAGTCAAGAAGACAGAACACGAATTACAAATTTTCTGAACGACGATGTTGAGAAAGTGGCAAACCATTTTGAAATACCTCTTGCTAAGTACCAGGTAGATGTTAAGGCGGCATTGAAGGAATTTGCACACTTGAAAATTGCTAGAGCAACATCGAAAGCGCAACAAAAGCTCACTTTTGAAGAATACTGGCCTTATGTGAATTCCAAATACGGCAAATACTGTAAGAACTTTCTAACAATAGTGGAGCTGGTACTGTGTTTGCCATTCACCCAGTCAATTGTTGAGAACGGGTTCTCTAGTAAGATGAGAATAGCTACAGATTGGAGGCAAGGTTTATCAGATGATTCCATTAATGACTGTTTGACTTTTTCGATAAACTCCAAGAGTGTAACTAGGAGGAAGACTGAGATAATATCATCTACTGCTCAAGAGTTTGTTAGTGGTGCTGGTTCCACACATAAAGGTCTCAAGAAAAGACGGATTAGAAACCTTGCTAAGACTTTACATATACAACATGATGGTTCTGACTATCCCAGCAGCAGCGAAAGTGACACTGAGAGTGAATGAACGCATGTGTCTAACTTTCCCAGTAGCGGTCAGACATAGACTACCCTGAGTTTCCTGACATTTTCTAGTTTGTGTCATTTCTTCTGAAGTTTAGAATAAACTTTTAAGTAATCATAGTCAAAACGTGAAGAAAAAACGGTTCAGAGCTGCAAGTAATTTAATTTTTTTGTGTTCTGGAATTACGAGTTGAAGCTTAGAGAGAAAATTAAAAATCATTCATTCAGCATCGATCATTTATTCTGACAACAAATTCCACAGGTTATCACTCAATTGACTATCTAATCCCAGTTGCCAGTCGCCCGTATTCCCATGGATTGTATCTCTGAAGATTGTGACCATGACAGTTTAAAATTGATTCTTGTTGCCAGAAGCATACAAATATTGGAATCAATAGCACCAGCTTGATGCAGCGCTGCTGATATCCATATTTGTATGCTTTTGCACAGAAATGCTCAATCTATTTTGAGCTGTATTTGACTCATGCTTCTTGATTTCCTTCCGCATTACTTCAGGCTTTGGTGGCTACTCGTTGATATGTAGAAACCCCGGGGTCATCACGTCATCTTAAAACCTGGCTCAAACCGACAGACCAGAAGAATAATAGCACAAGTAGACTGCAATATTACAAATATCTGGGAACATTTTCAACGAAACCTCACCAATATGGATGTCAGTATAATACACTCGATGAGCGGTTTACAGCGACATCCATTTTGGTGAGATTTTATTGAGAAAATGTGACATTTTGATTTATTTTTGAAAAAATCTGTCGTGTCTGAAGAAACCCCGTTGTCATGACTTTCTTACCGTGTTCCAGTATTAGTAAGTTGAGCTTGGTTGAACTCAGAAGATTAATTGAAATAAACTCTGCTGCAAGTCCACATAGTTTTATGGCATGCCCTGGCTTCAGCCCTTGTGTATTCATGTAATTCTCCACACAGACAAATAATTTGTTTGTGTGGAAAGTAAACATAAATTTTTTTAATTTTAAATGAACCGTGGCTGATAACCCAGTACTTGCAAACTCGGACATGCGTATATGCTGGTTGATTTCGCCGGTCTAAAGTCGTCAGCAGAGGTCAGGTGAGAAGGTTCTCTTTATGAGAGAGAGAGAGAGAGAGAGAGAGAGACAGACAGACAGGCAGACAGGCAGAGAGAGAGAGAGAGAGAGTTTTTGTGTGTTTGGAGATTTCAGAAATCTCCCAACACACAACCCCCCCCCCCCCCCCTCCCCCTCCTCTCTCAAATTCATTAACTTTCAAAACTGGAAGTCGTCAGGTTGTGTATAGATCTTAATAATTAAACAATTCAAACAAATAGATACCAATTATATCTTTATTGGAAGAATATGTACAAGACTATTATAAAAGCATTAACTGGTTGTAGGACTCGACACTGGAGCAAATATATGGTGATCCCCAAAATATCGTATAAAATACGAAGATTCGGTCGACAATGTGGGCCGAAAAGCCCAGAGCGTAATCCGAGTGCAATAATTAACGGAGCATGTAATTCACACTTCGGGAATTTTCGTACCGAAACTTTCGGTACGATCATTCCCGAAGTGTGAATTATATGTTCAAACGGAGTTATGCCACTCAGCTATTTTTGTCCGGAAATGACAATGCGTAAGTTTGTAAAAACTGAAAGGGAATTTCCAGATTATATCTTTAGCTTTTCTTGGTTGCGCCATTACACATCCGACCACGATGCATTGGAAGGATTGAAATTGGATTTGGAATGTATCACGGGTACCACACGCTCACAGATAATAAGTTTCCATGGATAAAGCATTTTCAGATTTAGCAATTTTACGCAATCACCATGGCATAAGGGCTAAGGTAAGTCAATTCGTTGAGTGAAGGGATTACACAACCTGGAAATTGAAACATTCGTCCATAAAAATGGTCATTTTTGCCGTGTAAAAATCTCTGCATTTTTAGCTGAAAAGTCACCAGAGAGCACCATTTGAATGACCAATTTAAAAATTTTCCTGTGGGGAAACCCCCCCCCCCCCCCCCCCCCCTTAGAAAGCTCGTGCCTGTGGCACTCGCGGCAGATGCCTTCGGCATCTGCATGCCACTGTGGATTCGCGTGGCCAAATCCCATTGGGATTCTCGCAAAAATGCACGGATTTTATGCCCTGTCAAGTACCTTGGTACTTGTTTTTAGGCAAGCCTTGGCTGTTCTATATGGAAACAACTGCAAAGCCTCAGGATGTAGACTGTCGAAAGTTTTTCAAAAATTTCTAAAAAATCTCCAGGCCATTAACAATTAAGGTTAAAACTGTCATGTCAGACAGTCATTGAGAAAAGTAACTGAAAGTAAGTGAAATAGTAACATTTTGAGTAACTTTGCACAAAACTCACAATTTCTTTCCAATGTGTAAATTTCCCATTTGGAGGGGCCTGGGCTCCATTCCCAAAGTAGTTAAGAATATCCCTGCATGTATACTGCTTATGTTAACCCTTTGCCTAACAAAATGGCTGCAGACACCCGTCTGTCGAGCCATTTTCATTGAGGAGTCTCATGATATCATTTTGTTGAAATTTCTTCCTTTTTTTTTCTCCAGTCTGTCATTTCTTTCTATTGTACTTATATTCTGTTTTTAATCAATCACTTTCCTTCATCCTTGACAATATGTTTTATTGTCTACCTTTTTCTTACCATGATATAGCCTTAGCTGCTGATGTAGCAGTAAGCAGCAATAAATAAATATATAAATGTTGAAATTTTTTTTTTAAATTTAAATAAAAAATTCAAATAAATTTTGTTATAGTGGGCATTGGTTAAGGGGTTAATGGTGAAATTGATGCCCCACCAGATCCTCTGAACTGTTCTATCACACCAGATCAAATAACTTCATTGTATAACACTCTAAAATTTGTGAATGTACAGTACCAGTGGAAAAACGTTGAGTGCAATAAAAATGTCTCTTGTTTTTTCTTCATTGATGATACCAGCTACTGGGGTCCGCGGTGGCGTTGCGGTAACCGGTTCTCGTCAGATCACCGAAGCTAAGCAACGTCAAGCCCGGTTAGTCCTCAGATGGGTGACTGTCTGAGCAATCGATTCAGACTCCCGCGTTGTGTCTTTGGGCAAGGCACTTAACCCCAACTGTCCACATGGGGGCATGATGACGCCGTGTACTAAGGTGTACTGCACGTCGATGGTGTGCATGTCTTCAACCAATCTAACCCTGCGTGTGCTGCAGTGCAGAGTTATGATGTTGGGGAGCTGGCAGCTGCTCGATGGTTCTCTCTGGGTACTCCGGCTTCCTCCACCCGTAAAACTGTCACGGTCATGATTAGCCATTGTGCATAAGTATGTGACCTTAAACACCAATAAATAAATAAATAAATAAATAATACCAGCTACTGATCTCAGGAAGTGCACAAGGTGAAGTTCCCAAGAATCAATAATAGAGGCTGGCATCGACAATAAGAAATATCAAGAGGGAAAGTTTTTCACAAGTTTCCTATTATGTATATAGATTGTGGTTGACAATGATTTGTAATGGGGATAATTAGAGTTCATGATTGTATATAACTGGAGTCCACTCACCATAGGCTCTCCACCTGTTATGATTAGATCAAGATTCATACATATCTGTAACAAATTTTATAAATACTTTTTAGCATTTTGACTTCACCATGGGAACCCTGGGAAGTGCAGTGCTCTATGTCTGATAAGCATTTTTGTTTTATTTGTATAATAGGACCCAGTAACAAACATCTCTGTGTGAGTCCTCTGAAATGAGCAGCATAGGTATAACAAATTGGTTAGGCCCAACAATGTAGATCTGTTTCTCAGGCCATATTTAGCTTAACTTGACAAACTCAAGATAAGCTATTGCCATCACGCATGCAGAAGTCTGAGCTTGTGAGTCCGTTCACATTTTCATTATCGCAGGCTATTTCCCATAGTTTTTGTCTGATCGTCACAAAATTTCATGTGCAGGTTTGAGGTCCTGTCTAGATGAGAATGTCCCATTTTGGTTGCGATCAATCAACTGTGGTGGCTACACATGTCTGAAGCCTAAACAACTTTAGCACAGTAAAATATCAGACAAAAACCATTCAATTTTCATTTTTTTAAGTTTGCATTGATTATGAAAAAGAGTATGCAGTAGCCAAAAGGACCATGCAGGAGGACCTGAGAAACTTTTTTAGTTCTTAAACTTATCTTCATACATGTGTTGTGCTTATAATATATAGAGAATACTTACTGTTTTTGAGTGGGTACCAGAATTATCTCATGATTGACTGTAACAGAGTTCCTGGAGGGCCTTGGATTCAAGAAGTGGCCTTGAATTTGACTAAGGGTCATTCAAGGCCTCGATATCTTGGAAAATGTGTCAGGAGGCCTTGCAAAGCCTTCAATATTCATGAAATAAAAATGCTGACGAAGCACGTAATCATAACTATATGTATAATTTTATGTGTCAGAGTTCGTGAAGGCATGGTTCTGACTAGGACCTCTGGTCATTACCCTCTCCTCCCACTTCCTCTGTAGGGAAGTAGGAGGATGAGATAATGACCCAAGGTCCTAGTTTGGACTAGTGAAGACAGGGCCTTGAAAATCCTTCAATTTGGCTATTGTAGATCTTTGGAAAATGCTGAAATATATCAACAAACGGCCTTGAATAGCCTTGAATTTTATCAGTCCTTGTCTGCAGGAACCCTGTGTAAGGAAATAAAAATGTTCACAAGTGGCTGAAAGCTCAAGTGAAAACTTAGATTTCCTTGCAGTCACGAAGGAAACTGTGACTAAAAAATCATACCTAATCAAACACAATAGGTATTCTTTTTATTGGTGCATTTCAATGTTTTAATGGCAATTAAACACACATATGCTGAATACAAGCAGTGATATCTATCTAACTTTATTTGCATAAGGCCCCACAAAGTAGATCTTCTGTTTCTCATGCTATTTTTTGTAAAACTGCATGTGGGGTGGGCGTTTTTTTATTTTTTTGTTTATTTTGGTAATTATTTCTTTGCCATCAAAAGTACATGTTCTTGGTTTGATTTATGTTTTAGGCCTCATAATCTACTGAATAGTATGGGTGGTGGTGTATTCGTCCCTTAATGCAAGAAGGCTTTACAATGCTAAAGCATTGCAAAGCCTTGTTGCACTCAAGGGACAAATTTATCAATTTTATTAACTTGGATAAAATATCAGACACAAACCATTTAATTTTTATTTTTACCCCCACCAAAACGAAGTTTGCGAGGGATATAGAAATGGGTTCTGTCTGTCCATCTTTTCTTCCATCCATTTGTCCGTCCATAACAACTTTGGACCTTCATATTTCAGTGAGTGGATGTTGAATTTAAATGATCTTTGGTGTGCTGATAGGCCACCATGTGTGTGTGTTGGGGGGGGGGGGGGGTGGTGGTGGTGGTGGCGGGGGGGGGGGGGGGTGGGGGGAGGATATTCACAAGTAACAGGATTTGTCCATTTTTTTCTAGAGTTATGGGCCTTTTTCCACTTTTTTCAACTTAGAAATCCTTGGCATGGGAATAAGTGGAATTGCATCTTGTTTTAAGTTTGCATTGATTATAAAAAGAGAGCATACAGCAGGCAAAAGGACCATGCGGGAGGGCCTGAGAAACAGATTTTTAACTTTTTCAGGCCTAATGTGGAGGTATTCCCTTATTTGCTAATTGATATTGTAAAATATTTTTTAGACATTTCCCCTCTCTTACAAGGTAGCATATATTAAAACCAAATATAATGAAAGTGACCTGATCCACCAATAGTGAATAATTAAATCCATCTTGAGTTGAAATGTTACAAGATTTTAACTCTTAAATAATAAAAATCTGCAAACAGGTTGAAGTAATGAAGTGCAATGTTGACTCAAGAGTTAAAGCATTCCAGCAGGAGATTGAGAAGTTTTCAGCCAGGTGGCATCAGTTAAAACCAGGTGATGATGCATTAGAAGGTGATCCAAGAAAATGTGAAGAGGCTTTGAGAGTTATCAAAGAAAAAAGACAAGAGTTCCAGGAGCTTGAAGAGAATCGTCAGAAGCTTATGTGAGTTGTTTATTTCAAACTTTTTTCTGAGATATAGTGCAATGGAAGGTATGTTAATTGAATAGTCACTTTGCAAGTGAAAATTATTCAGTTAACAGGAATATTAAATTAATAGGAATTTGGCTGTTTTCGTGTATTCTGGAGATAAACTTGATATTTTTTGTTTTATAATGGATTAAATCCCTATATTGGATGCACTAAGGCCAAATGGATTAATAAACAAGGGGAATTTGGCAGTTATCTGGGTTATTTCTCATTATATTACAAGATTTTTTAGCTGTGATAAGCAGCTCTCTATGTGACAATGTCGGCTGGTCAGTATGTCTGTTTTTGTAAGTCAGTCTGTGACCAACAAGTTTTTTAACTTGATTATTTAGAGTTATTGCCCTTTATGGACTTGGAACGTGTTTAATTTTCACCATCAAACGCAATAACTTTGGTATGCAAGTGTACCTTATTGATGACTAGTCCCATATTCAATGCTGGTGTTATACCAGGTTATACTGAGTATTTTTGTCAAGAGTTATTACTCTTCATGGGCTCAGAATTTTTTTCACTTCTACCATTCATTGGAGCTGAGGTGTGAACTCTTAGGTTTTTTTTTTTATTAGTTAAGAGGAGTTTACTCTATAACCTATATGCAACTGGTTAAATTTGTTCTGAAGCAATGGTTAATGGTCTTGTGTTTGGAAGTTATATTCGATTAACAAGGCTATATCTGAGAAATATCCATTCAAGTGGTCTTTTTCTTCCAAACAATTCATTGCAAATTTCTTTCATTTTATTTCAGGTCTGACTGCCAACATTTTGAAATGGAAGAACCAGATTTTGTTTTGGCTGAAGAACTTAGGGAAGATATGAAGAACTTTGAATTGATGTGGTCACAGTATGAAAACTTCAATAATGGTATTCATGAACTTACAAAAGAAGATTGGATATCTTTCAGGTACATTATTATGGTGCTTAGGTTGGATACTTTTTCATATTTATTCCAAATAATAAATCAAATATCTTGGATTTTTAAATACGGTGCCATCACTTTTTATGTGTACCCATACTATGTATGGTACACATAATGCCAGCACCCGGGGTGGCCATCCGTCGTTCGTCCATCCTTTGTCTGTCCATCTGTCTGGCTGTCCATCCATCATCCTTCCATCCATCTGTCCGTCCATCCATCCGTCTGCACTAACAAATGACTACTTATGTGGCTACGAGTTAGTAAAACAGGATACTTATGTAGTTAAAGTCTGTTACGTGGCTAGCCACATAACAGAATCTCTTATTGTGGGGGTGTTTGGGGGGGGGGGGGGTGTTGGATAAATGTAGAGTAGGGTTAGGGCATTCCAGGATGGGGTTTAGGAGTGGGGTGGGGTGGGGTGGGGGGTCAGTGAAGGGGTGTTAGAGTTATGTGGCTAGGGTTAGGGTTAGGGGGTAGTTTATATTTGTGTTCATGTTACTGATGTGCCGAGCTGTATAGTTTTTGGTGTAAATCTGATAATTTGCTCCTGAGATATTAACTCTTTATCCTTCAAATTGAGAATTCTTCCAATCCCTTTGGCATGAGATAACTCAAAAAATATCAAACCAATTGTCATGTTACTTTATATATATCTTCAGGTTACTGATGTTCCGAGCTGTATAGTTTTTGGTGTAAATCTGTTATATTGATCCTGAGATATTAACCCTTTATCCTTCAAATTGAAAATTCCTCCAATCCCTTTGGCATTCGATAACTTGAAAAATATTGTTTGGATTGTCAAGTTACTTTATATTTGTGTTCAGGTTACTGATATGCCGATCTGTATAGTTTTTGGTGTAAATCTGATAATTTGATCCTGAGATATTAACCCTTTTTCCTTCAAATTGTAAATTCTTCCAATCCCTTTGGCATTCGATAACTTGAAAAATATTGCTTGGATTGTCTAGTTACTTTATATTTGTGTTCAGGTTACTGATTTGCTGAGCTGTATAGTTTTTGGTGTAAATCTGATGATTTGATCCTGGGATATTAACCCTTTATCCTTCAAATTGAAAATTCCTCCAATCCCTTTGGCATTTGATAACTTGAAAAATATTGCTTGGATTGTCAAGTTACTTTATATTTGTGTTCAGGTTACTGATGTGCCGAGCTGTATAGTTTTTGGTGTAAATCTGATAATTTGATCCTGAGATATTAACCCTTTATCCTTCAAATTGAAAATTCCTCCAATCTCTTTGGCATGAGATAACTCAAAAAATATCAATCAGTTTGTCATGTTACTTCACATATGTGTTCAGGTTACTGATGTGCCGAGCTAATTAACCCTTTATCTTTCAAATTGAGAACTCCTCCAATCCATTTTTTCGGCATGCGATAACTCAAAAAATATTAATCCGATTATCAGGTTACTTTATATATGTATTCAGGTTACTGATGTTCTGTGCTGTATAGTTTTTTATATAAATCTAATAATTTGATCTGGAGATATTAACCCTTTATCCATCAAATTAGGCACTCCTCCAATCCATTTCTATATGTACCCATACCATGTATGGTGTACATAATGTCGGCATCCGGGGTGGCTCTCCATCATACAGCTTTCTACTAGTTGCACGTATGGGTACACATCTGACGATTTCATCAGCCTATTTTTCAACTTTGCTATAATTGTCTCTGTTGAGAAATAATTTCAGCTATACATTCTGTGTACAGCCATTTTTTAAAGCAGCCACAACTAGATTTACTGAAAAATATTTTAAAAATACTCAGTGGGTTTGCGAGCTCAAAGTTAAAAATTGAAAAGTCAGCGTATGAGAAATGAAAGTCATCAGAGTATATTGTCTGATGAAATTAAAATAGTTCGTTACAATAATCTGATATTGATAGCAACATTGAAGACTTTGCTTCTCTCTAATCTATATTGCTGCAAGTTTACAACACATATTTTTGGCAAGAAGTGGAGGATATGTCGCACTCTCCTAATAGATCCATTATTATTTTATCAGGAGTAAGACATATTTATTTGAAGAATTTCTGAGTACCTGGTATGAAAAGCTAAAATCAGAAGAACCAACTACTATGACTGTCAAGCTGCAAAAGGATATAGATAAATACAAGGTAAGTTACAGGGATGTAAATTTTTCGGCCTTTTCCAGAATTCTGGGTTTTCGTTACTGTTTCTGCCTTTCCTAGTCTATTCTTAGGGACATGAATATTCTTGTTCTGGAATTATTTGTACTCAGGGGGTGCGGTAGCTCAGTAGGTAGGGGTGCAGGCTGCAAGCTGAGAGGTCCTTGGTTCGAATCCCACCTGCGGCAACCGCATTGTGTCGTTGGGCAAGACACTTCACCCCCATTGCTCACTTGGGGGCACTGTGACATTGTGTACTAAGGCATACTGCACGTCGATGGTGCAACCCGTCTTCAACCAATGCTAACCCTGCTTGTGTGGAGTTAGTATGTTGGGAAGCTGACAGTTGCTCGGTGGTTCTCGCCGGGTACTTCAGCTTCCTCCACCCGTAAAACTGTCGAGGTCATGATTAACCATTGTGCATAAATATGTGACCTTAAACATCAATAAATAAATAAATAAATAAATTTGTACTCAGATTTTTACTGTGATTTTTATGGAACATCTGAGGTGTTTCATTCTTTGCTATTGAATTCAGCTGTGAACTGTCTGCTCTTACAGCTAAATCAACTGTTGTGCCGCAGGTGAAGCTGACATGTTGTGGCCATTTTCTTTGCAAGACTCAACCTCACCTCAGGCCGATTGGGCTTGAACGAGCCCAGATTGGCCTTGGGTGAGGCAGAGTCTTACAGCAACTAGTTATGATCGCATCAGGTGTGATTATTTTGGCTTTTAAGCCTGTTTCGACTTATATTGCCCTTGACCTGTTATAAATATTCTGGCTTTTTGACCTGCTCGAACTTACACGCCTATAAGTTATTAACCTGTAAAACTTATTTGAAGCACACATGCACAAGAAAATTAATTTCTTTGTCAGCTTGAAAGGAACTTGTTTTTAGCTAAGCAGTGCCATGCAAAGAAAAATAGGTAAAAGTTGTGCAGTCAGGGTTGTTACATCTGGATGGTGATATTGATAGATCATTGCAAAGATTTACACTATCAGACCATGATAGTTTATTGAGAGATGATTTAGAATATTTAAATAATTGAGCACTTGCCATGATAAAGATACTTGTGTGGAGACTGAGTTTAGTTATGAAGTTTATTATGAAGTAAAATGCATTGAAGATTGTAAGAGCAATGACTGATGTAATGGAATAATTTTCAACAAATAGAACCACAGAGCCAGTTTCTGATGTTTGACTTTTAACTCTTCGAGGCCTGTTCTCAACTTGGGTCAATTTTTACTACCTTAAAAGAAATGTCTGAACTTGTGATCCAGTGGAACCCTTTTAATTGAATAGCCAATTTGCCAATGAAAATTATTCAGTTAATAGGAGTATTCAGTTAACAGGGATTGTGTCACTTTCCTGTATTCTAAAGATAAACTTAGCATTTATTCTATTATATCTTGTTTTGTCAGAGCTCCATGAGCTCTGTCAAACAAGATATAATAGATTAAATGCCTGTATTGGATGTCCCAAGGCCAAATAGGTGTATAAACAAAGGAAAACTGGGGAGAGTCAAGTTAATTTCTTATCAGCCTACCTTACAATTGTTTACTACAGGCTTGCACTACAGTGGAAGACCCTAACTCGGAAAATATACTCTCAATTTTGATCTTTCCCAAGGAATTTGGGAAAGAAAAGTGGTGCAAAAGCACCAAGAAAAAATAAGCCAAAACTGGTCGAGCACCACTGGTGCACACCCAGGAGGGGACGCTCTTCTCTTACTTCAAATCCACGGTTTTCGGCATCCAGTGCGCAGACAGTAACTAATAAATCATTCTTTTTTCGTCCGCCCATGTGGCAGGACATCCATTTGCCTTCAGAAACAGTGATAATTCAACTCATTGATAATGGTTACCTGTGACTGGAATTATGGATCTGAGGATCGTATACTAACAGGACTGTGTTTTATATATTCTCATTATTTTCAACCACATTTTCATTGCATTTTATATATTCTCCGTGTTCGCGTGCGACTTTCCCACACTGTGCGGTTTGGACATAAAATGTTTCGGTTCATAAATTTATGTTATCCTTTTGGATATTATTATTATTATTGGAGTTAGGTGTCAATGGGGGGCTGTATGGACAGGATTTTTCCTCTCTGTTGAGGGCAGAATTTCTGTTTTTTGGTCCCTGTCGGCCATCTGGCTTCAGTTGTGTTCCCTTCGGTCCTTTTTTCTGCCACTTTTCTCTCATAGTTGGGGGTGTTCTTCTACTTTCTACATCTGTTGAGTTTACCTTTTTCTTCTACTGCTCTCACCTCTGTTATGCCCAGGACTGTTCCTTGAGGGCAATGCCTTTTGCCCAAGCATGTGATGCGTTTTCCTGACCGTTCCTCCCACACCTGCGGGGAGGGGGAACGCTGTCGTTCGGGGCCTCCCAACATGACCACGTCTGGTGAGAGTTATACCCCCTCCATGGGGGATGTGCAGTCTTTTTCTGTGGTGGATACTGTGGGAGCTGTTGAGTTGTCTGGTGAAGAGATGCCTGGTTCCGGGACTGTGGTCCCTCTCCAGTCGATATCTGAGGCTGTCACTAGGGTTGTGACTCCTCCCTTGGAGCCGAGCTAGGTTGCTTTCTCCCCTTTTCCACCAGTTTCAACAGTTTCAACAGCTCCCGTCGTATCTGCTGCTACTGCTGTTCCGTCTGCAGTGTCATCAGTCACCGTTTCAGCCGGCCTCAGCTTATCCCTGCAGGGGTCTGCAGAGATGCATCTCTGGTAGTGTGGATGTGGGGTATCAGCCTCAGCCTTCCCTGACTTCAACTCGACATAGTCGGAAGGGGCTGCCGACCGAACCCTTTGTGCTGTGGCCTCTCAGCCGTTGAGCACAGCAGTTTTATCCCTGCAGGGGTCTGCAGATATGTCTGGTAGTGTGGACGTGGGGTATAGGCCTCGGCCTTCCCTGAATTCAACTCGGTTAAGTCGGAAGGGTCTACTGGCCGAACCCTCTGCTGTGGTCTCTCAGCCGTTGAGCACTGCAGTTTTCTCATTGGATTCGGATGTTCATGGTGGGACCACCATGAACTCCGTGGCATTTCCGTCCACGCACTCTGGTCCCAGTTTTGCGGGACCAACGCCTTTTGTGCAGCCTGGACCTTCTGTCCCTCAGAGGTCTGTGGCGATGCTCCTGAGTTCCCACTCTGTAGATCCTCGGGGTATGTCATACCCCTATACACATCTGCCTTCAGATGTTTCGGGTGCCACCCGTCACCCCGTGTCGGGTGTATTTGAGGATCGTGACCCTTTGCTGGTTAAAAGGGTCAGGAATGAAGCCACTTTGCCAGTTCGTTCCCCACGTCGAACCGGCTGACATGGGCCGTGAGCTTAGGGAGGCCCTCTCCTTGCTCACCCAGGTTCTTTCAGAGCCTTTCCATTGCTTCCAGTGAGGCTACTAGTGGTTTCCAGGCACCCCCTGTGGCGCCGCCTCCCGGGATCGAAAGCAGGCCGCTTTCTGATCCCTCAGGTGTGCCAACACAATGGGAGGCATCAGCTGGTTTGCCCATGATGGGCTATGTGTCTTCCGACTCAGAGGATGAGTCCGACATACCTGACATCGAGAGCCAACAGTCTTCTGACTTGGGGGCAGCTCTTGACTTTGTGTTTGGGTTCCTTCCAGATCTCAAACCGTCAAACCAGCCGACAGTGTCAGCCAGGCTGCAATCATCGGTTGCGCGCCTACAGCCTGTGGAGCAACCTGCTTCTGGGAGCCTTCGACCGTGCCAGTCAGTACAGGTGGTTGAAGCATTTTCAGCTTTGGACTCTGAGCTGAGTTTCAAGGCTATGAAGACTTCATTCTTCACTAGGGTTGACACTTTTTTGCCTCCAGTGTGTTATCATTCCTACGATTCCGCCATTCCATCAGTCTGCCAGACTTTGCTGGTCTTGGATCAGGACTCCACCTCCCTCGGGCTTTCCAAGCCCAAGTCGGCCATTATTCCTATGGCAGCTCTGGAATCCCTGTTGGGCTTATCGAGAGAGATGCTGAGCATGCTTTCTCTCTCGGATCACGTCGTCTCTGCTTTAGCTGCTTATCTGCCGCCATATAAGTTTGACGACGTACAGGCTCCTTTGCCTGTGTTTTCCAAGGCGCTCATGCACACGCATGCCTGTAACATGGCTAACTTGGAATTAGTTTGCGCTGTTCTTCGATCTGCTTCTTCGGCGGGTCTGCAACTATTCCATGGTTCCATGGCGACGGTCCGAGATGACGTCTTATGTCATTCCATAGATCAGCTGCTGCTTTGTTAGCTTGATCAGCCTTCTGTTGGAGACAGAGGCCGTCCAAAGCCTAACAAGCGCCCTTCTGCTTCCTCTGCGAAGCCAAGGGCCGATCCTCCTGTCGCTGCTTTTACTTACTCACGGGGTAAGGGTAAGCATCGGCAGGCTGGAGGGAGGACTCAGGATTCTTCATATAGTAGAGGAAGTGTTTATCCTCTCGCCAAGGCTCGAAATGAAGGTTCTCACCTCGATTCATCCCAGGTTGAGGCATCTAACTCTGTCGAGAGTGTCTCTTCCAACACAAGTTCCTTTAGACGTTACACGTTGGGAACTTTTGATCACGGAGATAGACAGTCTCCTGTCAAAGGGGGCGATCGAGGTCGAACATTCATTCAGTGGTATTTTTTTCCCGCCTATTCTTGGTGCCGTAGAAGGACGGCTGACTCCGACTGGTTATCGATCTTAATATCCTGAACCAGTCTATCATTGCTCCTAAGTTCAGCATGGAGGCTTTCAGGTTGGTTCGCCGCACCATTCACTGGGGAGTTTTCGCTTCCTGCATCGACCTGCGAGACACTTACTTTCACGTTCCGATTCATCGGACATCGCGAAAGTATCTCAGGTTCGCTTTTCTGGAGTGAGTTTACCAGTTCAAGGCTATGCCCTTCGGCCTCAACCTGGCTCTAGGGCCTTCACCCGACTGATGTCGCATGTGTTAGCCTTACATCGCACACAGTCCACGGTAACTACTTCGGCATATCTAGACGATATCCTCCAGAGGCATTCCAATGCTGCCTTTCTGGAGTCAGATGTCGACACACTGTTGAGCCTGCTTACGTCGCTAGGGTTCAGAGTCAACGAGGAGAAGTCGGACCTGGTCCCTTCTCAGTCGTTTTGTCATCTGGGGATGGACTTCCGTACTCAGCTGAATACGGTGGCGGTTCCCCGGACAAGGGCTGTGTTTCTCTCAGCTTTTGCCCTGACTCTGTCCCAGTCCACGTCCGCGACAGCTCAGAGTCTTCTCCAGCTGCTCGTTCTCTGCGGTTTGGTAACAGATCTCATTCCTCTAAGTCGGCTGCATGTCAGACCTCTTCAACACTTTCTGCTCAGTCGTTGGAGGTCGAATGTCGATCCTCTGGATCTGGTGCTTCAGTTACCGGAGTCTCTTCATCGTCACCTTCTCCCCTGGATGGATGTTCAGTGGATTATGCAGTGAGTTCCGTTGGACTTACCCACGTCTGATCGTGTTCTGACGGCAGTCGCCAGCAATCTCGGATGGGGTGCGATGTTAGATCCTCTAGGTCTTTCCCTTCACGGGGCATGGGACCAGGATCAAGCAGCTCTTCACATCAACCAGAAGGAGCTTCTTGGTCTTCTTTGGAGTTTCCGGCTGTGGATCCCCCACCTTTCGAATCGCCAGGTCCTTCTGTTGTCCGACAATTCGACAGTGGTTGCTTACATTCGGAACCAGGGCGGCATGCTCTTGGTTACCATGTACAGTTGGCTCGGGATCTTCTACTGCTCGCTCAGGATGTCAACGACGGTGTGGTGGTTCGTCACATTCCCGGTCGTCGGAATGTCCTATCTGACTCCCTGTCCTAATGGGGCAGGGTCATTTCCACCGAGTGGATGCTCCACAGGGCAGTGTTCCAGTTGCTTTGCGATCTCTGGGGTCTTCCCCACATCGATCTCTTTGCGACTTGTTGGAACCATCAGGTGGACACTTTCGTGTCCCTGTGTCCAGATCCTCTTGCTTTTGCCATGGACGCTCTGTCACTCGATTGGAACGGTCTTGTCGGCTATGCCTGCGGGACCTGTCGCCTCAATGGGCGTGGATCAATCAGCTCCACTCTCTGTTGGCGGCGGTTCCGGCACATCTCCCTCTACGGCACGACCTTCTTTGCCAAGGTCACCCAAGGAGATTTCACGTCGACCCGACTTCATTGTGCCTTCATGCATATCTTTTGTCAGGTCCTGTCTCCTCCATAGAGGTTTTTCGAGATGAGGAGTGCAGTGCATTTCTTCTTCAAGGATGCACTCCACTGGTTTAGCCTATGCTGCTAAGTGGAAGGTCTTCTGTCGATGGTGTGCCGATCACTCTGTTGATTAGGCCAATCCTTCGATATCACAGATTATGGAGTTTCAGGTATATCTGTTTGATTCTCGGGGTCTCCAGCCTGTTACCATCAAAAGGTACAAGTCCATGCTTTTCGGAGACCTTTTTGTATGTGGGACAGTGTCGTATCGGCACTATTCCATACCTCTCCAAGCTTGTTCGGCACTTTTCCTTGAAAAGGCCTAGGACTTTTCAGCCTACCCCAGGAATCTTTCCTGAGTGCTGCTTTGCTTGGGGGGGGGGGGGAACCTTTATCCCAGGTGGATATGCGTTTTCTCACGTACAAGACACTTTTCGGATGGCTTTTGCCTCAGCCAGATGGGTTAATGAACTTCACGCCCTCTCGGTTGACCCGGCCTTTTTCAGGAGCTCTCCCAACAGTGTTACGTTTACCATTGATTGCTCCTTTCTGGCCAAGAATCAGATACCAGAAACTACTCCACCTCCTATCTGTATCAGGGCTCTTCCTTCTGCTGAGGGTAACCACCCTTTGCTCTGTCCAGTTCGTGCAATTCGCATTTATCTCAATCGGACGCAGTCCATTAGGAAAGGCAGGAAACGATTTTTTCTGTCTCTTTTTCCTGGTCGACAGAAGATCCCTTCTCAATCCATTTCTCGATGGATTTTTCTTGCTATTTGCACGGCTTACGCTCGTCTAGCGACTGACGATTGAATTACCAATCGTATTTCTGCCCACGAGGTGCGTGCATTGTCTACCTCTTGGGCTTATACTAACTCTGTCATGTTGTTGGATATTATGCATGCAGCCTACTGGAGAAATGCTACTTTCTCCACCTATCTGCAGTCAGAGGACCTTTTTACTATGGGCCCTCTTTCTTCTGCTCAGGCTGTTTACCCAAGCCATTAGGCTTCTTACAAGGTCAGTTCCAACTTTGTGCTGTTACTGCCCTTTCGGTCTCTGCATCACGCAGAACCATACACCTCATCTCTCATTGTCTTTTGTCTCATGATTGTGATGCTATGGTCTGATAGGCCTTGGGACCTCTTCCTCTGTCCACGGTTCCAGTGCAATTGGGTTATGTGGGGGGTTGGTTATGTGATTCCCTCCATCCTATTGTCTATTCAGCCTGTAGTGAACAATTGTAAGGTTGGTTGATAAGAAATTTAAATTTTATAGTAAATTTCCTTTCTTATTATACCTATCACCAGTGTTTACATGGAGGCCCTCCCGTCTTCTTTTTTCGGGTAAGAATCCTTCCTCCCCGCTGATCACATAACTCCAATGTTGGCAGATTCAAAAGAATGATTCATTAGTTACTGGATGCTGGAAGCTGTGGATTTGTACTAAGAGAAGAGCGTCTCCTACTGGGTGTGTGCCGGTGGTGCTCGACCCAGTGGCGCTCGACCCTGTTTTGTCTAATTTTTTCTTGGTGCTTTTGCACCACTTTTCTTTCCCAAATCGCTTTGGAAAGATCAAAATAGAGAGTATATTTTCCGAGTTAGAGTCTTCCACTGTAGTGCAAGCCTGTAGTAAATAATTGTGGTAGGTATAATAAGAAAGGAAATTTACTATAAAATTTAAATTTCTCGACAGGTTACAAGATGTTTTATTCAGTTAACAGGAGTTTATTCTATAACCTATTTTCTATTAACAGGTCAAATTTGTACTGGAGATATGGTAAATGCTTTTGTGTTGGGAAATTATATTCAATTAACAGGGTTATTCAGTTAAGAGATATCCAATTAAGTGTTCCCCGCTGTATATCCTAAGTTTCTAAGTACACTGGCAGTTGTTTTTGGACACAACTGCCAAGTCATAGAACATAAGTTATCATAGCATTTCTAGGCCTGTTTGTGTTAATGGCGGAAATTTTGATAACTTTAATTGGGATTAACTGTTTTCATAAAAAATTGATGATCAGTTGTTAAAATGAAAAAAAGAAATTCTGTATATAGGCAGCCATTTTGTTCTCTATGGGATTATTATTAATGTATATTAACCTTAATTTGCCATCTGAAATCTTGAGATAATTCTTTATTTGGTAAATCATTTATTCACTTCAATGTTTATATACTAGTGGAAAAAAAAAATGCAAGTTTTTTCTGTGATAAATATTTCAAATGTGTTATGGATAATTATTTCATTGTTTGGATTTTGATGTTATTTCTTCATTACTGATTAAATTTTGATGAGTTTTGTTGTCTTAAAGCAGACAGCATTTGGGTACCCTACGCCATTTCCTGATCAAAATCAATAGTGGGTGTGCCCACCACAGGCTTCAGTCACTGCTCTAACTCTCCTTACCATTGAACCCATCAAGTTGCTTATGGTCCTTTGTGGGATGTTTTTCCACTTCTGAAGAAGGTCCCGCATGAGCTGAGTGGCATTGTTTGGGATATCAACGCTCTTCCTGACCCTCTTGTCCCACAATTGCTTGATCGGGGTCAAGCCTGGACTGTAGGGTGGTCAATCGAGAACAGGGTTTTGGTTGAGGAAGTCACAACAAACCCTAGCAATGTGCAGCCTCGCATTATCCTGCTGCAACGTAAGGTTACGTGCATGGATAAGTGGAAGGACGTGAGGCATGAGGACCTGATCCCAATTTCTTAAAGCTGTAAGATTGCCCTGAATGACCACGAGAGGTTATTTCATGCCATGAGAAATTCCCCCACCCTAAACCATAACAGACCCTTCCCCAAATCAGAGTATCTCTCACCTCAACGTTGATAGCAAAATTGTCATCCATCTGACCTGTAAAGCATGAACCGAGACTCATCAGTAAATAACACACGTCTCCAGTGGGCCAAGTGAAACCGATTTGGTGCATGTGCCTGCAGCCATTGCAATCAACACTGACGTCACTTGGTATAAGTTGTGGACCAACGTAGGGACATTGTGGCCTTAAATTGATCTCCTGCAACCAATTCTTGGACACATTCGGCAACCATTAGTGCCTACAACCTGACGCCGTGTCTCTGCTGCTGTCTGAAATTGGTTACTGAGGTGTGAGAGACATATGCCTCAGTCTTGATGTGGTAACGTAAAGCGTGGACATCCACTCCTGGGATGGTCAGCTAATCTTCACGTGGCTTTGAGATGCCCATCAAAACGAGTTATCACTGACCCCAAATTGCTGGGCGATGAGACATTGCGATTGGCCCTGCATAATTAGAGTAATAGCCCTATCCCTGTCAACATCGGACATTCAGAGCATTTTGCTTTTCAATCAAATTGAAATGAAATGTTATGCAATCGATGTGTACTGTTCAAAACTTTGATTTGATATGGTTTTCAAGCCCATAGCACGTGGAAGTGCCCTAGATACATGATTTGTCAAAAAATGTGTTGAAAGCATGCATCGTCGCACATGATCATGGTTGACCGAATTTTAACCAAAGACTCTTTAGACAGAACACTGAGGTAGCTGTGTGTCAAATTTTACTGCATTTGGTGTTCAGATAAAAAAATATATTACCAAAACTGAACTTGCGTTTCTTTTTTTCATAAGTATATATTACCAAAAATTAAATTATTGTTAGATTTTATCAAACAACACATATTTTCTGTATCATCTGACTCTTTGTAAGGACTTTAATGCCTGTAATAAATATGGATGACCGCTGATCATTATTGGAGGTCTGATAATCAAATGTAGCTGTCTGATAAAATTATGTTATTACTGTTACTATTACCACTTATCATAATTTTTGTAGCCCCGATCATGTTGATCATGCCAACTTTTTTTTTATGCCACAATTGCACTGAACTGCAACACAGTTAATTTTTGTTCAAATTTTCAGGGTGACACCCATAATTAAACTATTGGTTATCATATAATCTGCCCAATTAGCCTGGATCATACCCTAAAGTTGAACACTGGGCACACAACCCAAGTGTAAACTAAGACACTGCTGAATATAATCATATTAAAAATAAATTACACTTGACACACCCTGTGCCTATTCCAGTGAAAAAAAAATTAGGCTTCTCAGTTCCAGCATTGAACATGCTCTCTGAAACATTGATTGAAATTGAAAGAAAGTCACATGACTTTCCTAGCATTGGTCCAACGATGCATGGCGATGTTGCTCTGGTCTTCAAATGATAATAACCCTGCTTGTACGGAGTTAGTACTTTGGGGGGGGGGGGGGGGGGGGTCTGACAGTTTTCCACCACTGCTTGGTGGTTCTCTGTGTACTATGACTGCCTCCACTCATAAAACTGTCTGACATATGGTGACCCTGGCTGTCATTAAACTAATAAAAACCCAAAACCAAAAATTGCTTAGGCTTGCATAAATTTAACATCTTTCTAAATATGTTATATTTTACTTTCAGAATGTGTTTCCAGTTTTGAAATGGGTACGTGGTGAGCCTTTGTCTCAGGACCACTGGATGGAAATGTTTCGTATTTTGAAGCTACCAAGGGGCACAACACTTGAGAAGTTGAATTTTGGTCATATATTGAGTGCTAGTGATGAAATCATTAGAAATGCTGATGCTATTAAAGTAAGTAAATTTTTTACAATTGCTGGTATTTCCTTAAACAAAACAGTTTGTCGAATTCAAGTTTCCTGATCTGGACTGACACCCCAAGACATGGTAATGAAATTTATGCTCAGCAAGCCCACTAAAGTATGTGGATTTAGGGAGAGGTTCTGGAAGAGGTGCTTCCTCCCATTGTTGGTGTCTCCCTCATGAAATTTTTTGGAAATTGGATTGCAAATTGATATTCTGCTGGTATTTTAGCCTGATGATGGCCAGGAGAAATAAAAACTCAGCCACGTCAGCTGGCCACATGCTCATTTGTAGGTTTTCCCAGGAGTTGATATCATGCAATTCTCCCTTATACATGGAAAACTATTTCCATCTTTCACGTGTATTATGTATCCATATCTGAATGCAACTTATGTGTCAACATTATAGCATGAAATCATTGTGATAGATCAATAGACCAGGCCTTCCAAACATGACAAATTCCAACTTGTGAGATGGCATTTTCCAGCTGACCTGACCAAATCAACCAGTCTACCAAACCATAATCTGATATCAAGAGTGCACTGCAGCCATGTGATTCTTAATTTCTGCTGATCAACATTTCTCTCAAAGTGTATTGAGTATTCTCACTTGATCTTGTCCCAAGTTCTCAATCTGTTACCAGATAACCTGCAAAGGCACAATGAGCTGGCAGAAGCCCAAAACATCTTGGCTATTAACTCTGGCAATTGACTGATGATGATAGTTGTATTTTTGCTTCGGAAAATAGCTTTAAATGGTGACTTTTGTGAATATTGCTGGCCCGATATAGCTGTTACATTAGGTAAAGGGATAAAGAATCACTTACGTGGTATCATATTAAAACTAATTATTCATGTTCTTCATCCTGAAATACATGATTATTAAGCTTTTTCAAATGCTCTGAAACTTTATTTTAAAACAGAATAGAAAACAGTTTTCTCACATAACTTGATGCAGTGGCAGACTGGCTGATCAGATTTCCCAATGTACTGTGGCACAATGGGTCCAGTCTGCTGGTCTGTTAACTGTTTAGATTAACACAATAAATATTTACTGCCGAATGGTCTGATCATCTCCTGCTCATCGAGTAATGAGTTTTACAACTTTACCATTTTCAACAAAATTTACAGGGAGTGCTCCATCATTAGAAATACCTGGAAAATGAAAATCCAAAAATGATGCCAAACTCTAATGAGGCATGAACAGTTATGACTGAAAAAACACCCAGTATTAGTTCTAGGAGCAAATTTCTACCACATGCTAAATTTTAGTTCCAAATCTTTAAAAATTCTGAAGTGCACAGCCATAGCAGACAGATAGATAGAGAGAACCTCTTGCATTTAGTGTACAGACTAATGTTACACAAACATCTCATCATAGGAACTGAACCAAAGAGCACAGGGTGAAGTTACAATCAGAGAAGCTATTAGAGAATTGGAACTGTGGGGAGCTGGAGCTGTGTTTGCCATGACAGACTATGAAGACAGTAACAAAAATACCATAAGCTTAATCAAAGATTGGAAGGATCTTGTCAATCAGGTAAATTCATAAGATAATATTATGCTGTAGATGTTTCTGACTGCTTTCATGGAAACAAAATGGGACAAAAATAATAATAATTTATTATCCCTCCCCCCCCCCCCTCCCCCCACTTCCATTCATTTGTCCATTCTAGTGTTGAAACAATTAAACAATTAATCAACTAGTCGGTTGTGCAATGCCAGATGCTAAACTAAGCAATAAATTCTACAAAACTGTGGTTTTCACTGAATTCATTGGCTGGAGAGGCTTCCAAATTAGTAACATACAATTAATGGGTGCAACTGCGCAACATTACGGAAGCCGATGTCTCCATGTCCTTATGACCAAACAAATGGTGCCCCCAAAAATAAATTGGTGTAAAAATAAATCTTTGGTGTTCCAATATTCGGTTCTGTCAAATATTTTTTAAGCGAAGTTGAACTTTTCCCCCCAAATTCCCTTGTATATTGTGGTCACATAAGAAATTTCTGCACTTTGTTATAGTGCTAATAAAATTTGAAAGCAGAAAACAGGTCACTGAAGAAGTGTACACTGATGACGTGATTGTTCCATGTCCTGCATAACTTAATCAACCCCCAACGAAAAGCTGGACAAACTATAAACAATAGCCACATTAAATTTTAAATACATCACGTGACCAAACAGTGTGATTTGTTTGGTCAGTATGTGCACTACATAATGCGAGTTGTAAAACTTCATTCAATAGTAAATATCATTATGTGAGGTTTTGTTTTCTGACCAATCGTATTACAGCAACATTTACCCAAAATAGAGAATGTATTGAAAAAGCATGAACATCTGTAGAGAGTTTTTGTTTCAAATGTAGAAGCGCGAGTGCGAAAGCTCACCTCAAATCGAAACTACTGAATTAATTTTAATGAAATGTAATTAAATTTCTTAAAGTTACACAAAGTGGAAACTTCAAGGCTTTAGGGAATATACTTAGGCGACTTATCGACAAGTGATTCACTAATCGGTTAATAGATTTGTTTAATACTAATTGCATCAGCATTGACTCGTCAAAAAATCGTTTCAACACTAGTCCATTCATCAGTCCATCCATCTGAAAGTTTGTTAATGAGATATCTTGAATGAGAGTTATCTGATTTCAATTAATTTTGGTGTACTTCTTTAAATTAACAATGCTTGAAAAAGCTCAGTAACCACCATTATTTGATGAAATTTAAGAGAGTTATAGGCCTTTTTTGAGTTATGGAATTTTGCTCAAAGTGTCATTGTTTATAAAGTAATCTGACAGTATGCCTCAGATTTCATTAAAATTTGATACCCTGCTTTTTATTAACATTGTCAAGGACATGTTCGAAAACCACTGTGATTTCTCAAAAATTTAGAGACTTTTTACAAGTTGTTTGTTAAATTTGGCTCAAAACTTAATTGCTTTTGGCATAACTTGAACAGTAAACATCACATTTCAATAATTATTTGATATCATGTTTTGTATTAATGATGTCTTCGACAAGTTAAAACATTATGATGCCCTCTTGAAAACTGAGACCATTATTGCCCTTGGTTAGTACTGTTTTTACTTGAATTTTTGTATATTTTTATACTGTACCAATGACCCAGACATAGCTGGTGCTAACTCTTAAAATTCTAGGGCCAAACACAAATTTTGCCCCCCAATCCCAAAATTTGCATCTAAAACTAAAAGAAATCATGTCCTGAAGGTCCTCCATACTTTGCCTTCACTGCGCATGCGCAGTGTCAAGCACATCCCAAAATTGGCGCCAATTATCATTCTTTGTTTGGCCCTTCATCAGTTCACATCTGACTGATATTTGTGCTTGTAAATCTCAGTTTAAATGATGCCAGACACATAAATATTAGAGAAATAGAAGGAGGAGAGGAAAAATGAGTGACAGAAAATATTCAGGGCTGTAACTTAAAATTTTTTATAGAAATTATGTTAAGTTGCCTATATTTTTATACTGTACCAATGACCCAGACATAGCTGGTGCTAACTCTTAAAATATAGGGCCAAACACAAATTTTGCCCCCCAATCCCCAAAATTTGCATCTAAAACTAAAGAAAACATGTCCTGAAAGGCCCTCCACACTTCGCCCCTACTGCGCATGCGCAGTGTCAAGGACGTTCCGAAATTGGCGCCATTTATCATTCTAAGTTTGGCCCTTCATCAGTTAACATCTGACTGATCTTTGTGCTTTTAAATCTCAGTTTAAATGATGCCAGACACATAAATATTAGTGAAATGGTGATTCTAAGGAGGATAGAAAAGGAGGAGAGGAAAAGAATGTGTGACAGAATATTATCAGGGCTGTAACTTAAAATTTTTTTAATGAAATTATGTTAAGTTACCTATTTTCAAGGCAGCAGCCATTTTGTTGTCATTCTGATTATTTAGTTACACTGTTTTTTCAAGTGTTTTCCTCTCTCCCTGTCCTTTAAGTTCCCCCTTGCTATTCTCCCATGCTTTTGGCATAGTTTCTGTAATTATTATTACTAAAATTTCTTGGGAGTTTTAGCTGAATAACAGAATGAATTCTGTTCTTTCCCCATGTTTACGTCTTCACCTACGGGTGGTTAGGCGTTGTGTTCTGCATCTACCATCTGATGTTCTGCAGTTTCTTCCCTGGAAGTCTCTGTTTTGCATCAGATGGTGTATTTTTGGTAACTGATTTCGGGCCTGGGTGCCTGGAGTCTTATTTTAGTGTTTTTACACTCATTGTTTACATTTACAACAGCCCTCTGTGTGAGGGGGGGATTTCTAAATAATAATATCTTTATGTTATTTTAATCATAACTAGATACATTATTATTGTTCGTAAGTGTTGAATAAATTGTTTAAAATATTTTTAAAATTTTTGTCCACACTTAGGCTTGGGATCCATTGGGGCTCAACGTTACTTTTCAGAAACTTGGGCTGCTCTGAAAAAATATTTTTTCAAAATATTTTGATTTCAATTATTTTTTCTATATTAATGGATCATATTATTATTATGTATTTTGATTGCCAGGGGTTAGTGCGAGTACCAGGACTTGTTTTCTTTTCACATTGAAAGGATATTGATCAATTGTTTTAAGAGAAAGTCTTCCTCTGACCTTATTATCATTCTATATGTGGTCAGTGTACTCGCATTAACTCCTGTTCTGTATCGTATGATTTCGATGACAATATGGGAAGCGTATGTCACGGTATGTTGTTGGGGATTTGGACACTCCGGTCCTTTCCCCGCAGGGTCACTCTACTTTATCAATTTCTATTTCAGACGATCAAGATTAGGGTGATGTATCTGTGATGTCTTCCAACAGTGTGCCTCCGTCGTCACAATTAATGAAGGGCTAGCGGAAAAGTGCTCATGTAATACGCCAATTGCCTAAGAGGACCCTAGTAGGTTCGACGGCCTTTGACGTCCGCTAGCTCGCCCGGTGTAGCGTCAATTCACCAAATGGTTCGGCAGCCGGGTTCGTCCGTTGCGGTCTAGAAGGAATTTTGGGGTGATGCGAGCACTATAAAATTAACTTAATGCACACCCAGTGACGGCGGATCGGAGGGAGAACGGAGGAAGCCTTTTAGTCCGGTTCATAGCTCGTTCCGGTCCATCCGGACGGCAAGCGAGAGAGGCCCCTCTCTCGTTCAACAACATCTGGCCCCAGATGTTGTGGTACAAATGTGTCGCTAGCGGAGCATACGTCCGTCGCTCGGGACGCTCCGTTGTATAGGCAGTCCGCTGAGACTGCTAAGGCTTCGTCTTCTCGTCAGCGCACACGACCGCACCTTGGCTGCGTGACCGCCGATATATTACCACCTTCACCGATCAAGGATTCTTCGGCGACCAGGTCACACCATCCGGCAGCCAGGGATTCGAGACCGATGGACTCCGGACGTTCGCATAGGAAAAGTATGCGGGAGCCATCTGATGCGGAGCTGCCCTCGGCGAAGCAGCGATAGACTGCGCCTCCGCAGGTCTCGACGCCGGACATTCTTGTGCACATAGCACAGCTTATCGCAGCATCCCAGCAGCCGACAGAAACGGTGTCGGATCGAGAATTATCCGACAGCGCTGGGTCGGTAGCCGGGGACTCGAGGCCTGCAGACTCCGGACGTTCGCATAGGAAGTGTGCGGGAGTCAACGTACACGGAGCTTCCAGCGGCAATGCATCGTAAGTCCGCTACTGCACAGGCCTCGGGAACGGACGTGCTTTCCTTAATAGCACAGTTTATCGCAGCATCCCAGCATCAACTGAATCTGTCGCATATATTTTATCCGACGATGCTGGGTCGGGACGCTCCGCGGAAGCGGGTACGGACGTCCGAAAGTTTCATCCGGTCCGACGGGATACCGAAAGGGATTCGGAGGATTTCAAGCTTTCCCTTTCGGAACAACATATGCTGCGATGCCGGATAAGAAACTGATAGCGTCGGTGGACTTAGAAATTTTTGGTTCGGTTCAGGGACATCGTCCCTCAGTTCCGACATAGTCCAATAATGTCACACAAACTTTCGAATTATTGAACGACGCTATATATATTATTATTTTATGCTTGCTATCCAAGCATTTCTGGTTTCTTGTTCGAAGAGTTATGGAGATGTCTTTCAAAAGTGTGCCTCTGTCGTCATAGTTAATGAAGAGTTAGCGGCAATAAGTGCTCATGGAATATGTCTATCGCTTACGGAGTGACATTCGCTAGCTCACCCGGTGTAGCGTACATTCATCGAATGGTTCGGCTGCTGGGTTCGTCCGTTGCGGTCTAGGAAGGAGATTTGGGTGATGCGAGCACTTTAATTACTTTAGTACTCACCCAGTGACGGCAGATTGAGGACAGATCGGAGGAAGCCAACAACATAGGGGACCGCATGTTGTGGTTCAGATATTTTACATTCGGAGCATATGTCCGTTGCTCGGGACGCTCCGTTATATTGACAGTCCGAGTGACTGTCTTTAATGCTTCCTCATCCTCACAGCAGGGCACACGACCGCACATTGGCTACGTGACCTCGAGTATCCGATCAGTTTCGGCATTCAGTGATTCCACAGCGAATAGGTCGCGCCATCCGGTAGCCAAGGGACACGAGGCCTATACACTCCGTTCGCTCGCATATTGGAAGTATGCACGGGGTAACGATCTCGGAGCTTCCTGCGGCAATGCATCGTAAGACCGCTTCTCCTCAGGCCTCAGTGACGGACGTGCTATCCGAGTTAGCACAGTTGTTTCGCAGCATCCCAGCAATTGACAGTTTCTCGGTCGAATCAGGAATTATCCGACGGCGCTGGGTCAGTGCGGTCCGCGGTTGCATCAAGCTACGGACGACCGAACGCTTTATAGGGTCCGACAGGATGGCGAAAGGGATTCGAAAGATTTCGAGTTTTCCCTTTAGTAGTATCGGAAGATGCCTTTCATATCTTCTGGCATTTCTTCCAGTGATTATTTTTCGGACTTCATTGCTGCGATCTTGGATAAGAGACTTATAGCGTCATTGGACTCGGATTTTTCGATCGGTACAGGGACTTTGTCCCTGACTTACCGACGCAGTCCAATATTGTCATTACAACATGTGTTTTATTTTTCGACGCTATATATTTATATATATATACAAGCCTGCTACTAAGCATGATAGTTTAGTTTCTTGTCCGCGTGGCTCATTTCTGCCATTTTATCTTTTTTACAAATAGTTTATTTTGGCAGAGCAGGGCATACCGAGAGTTCATATGCGTCTAGACGGTGTGATTAAAGACTGCATATATTCTTTTTCGCCGTTTATGTCTTTTCCAATTTCAATGTTGGGAACGACATTATGTATAGTAGACTTAACTTAGACGCTTTATTATACGTAATCCGCCTTACTGAGGCGTTATCATTACGTCTTCAAGAAAAGATTTACGGGATATTATTCTCAATGTAATTTCTTTTGAGGGCAGTAGTTTGTTCACGTATAACTCCGCCCTTCAGTGGCTGATTGGAGTTGGTTAGACGTGACGCAGCCCTAGCTACATCCACGCGTGGATAGTAGGTTAAGAACTCTCTCAGAGTCGCTTCGTTCTCGGAGGAGCTTCTCTTCGACGGCAACTTTCCGGCAATCCATGAATTGCTCGATTTATACATTCTCTTGTCTATCTAGTGTTACAAGAGATTCAGACTGGGGCAAACATTCGGTGGTTGACTCAGAGAGTGCCGCCGCAGTTGCCGGACCCGAGTGTGGCTGTTATGACGGTTGCCAGTCAAACAGATTGGGATATATACTGATCCCTACGGATTCGAAGTGCCAGGGTCTTTGGGTTCCGCAGTCTTTTAGCTATCAGTTTAACTTCCGCGGAATAATGTTTTTTAGGCTTGCTTTATGTCATTGCATGAACATTATTCAGAAACGCATGCCCAAATTCCTGTCCTTTAATTCGACAGTAGTGGCGTATATCCGGAACCAGGGAGGCACTCTTTCGTTTCCGTTATTCAATTTAATGGAAAGAATCCGTCTGTTGGTTATAGTACACCAAGTTCAGTTTTGGTCCGTCATATTCTGGGTCGTCTGATTGTTTTATCACACTCCCGTTCTCTTACGGGTCGCTTGTTGCTGTCAGAATGGACTCTCAACAAACAAGTATTCAATCAGATTTGCTATCTATGGGAGCGCCCAATGATGTTTTATTTATGACACAGCTTGCTAATCAATTGCAGACGTATGTGTTGGCTTGTCCAGATCTCTGAGCTAATACTGTTAACGCTCTATTGATCTATAGGACGGAATGATAGGATACGCGTATCCTCCGGCGCTGTTGTTTTAGCAGGTATTGCTAAGATAAACAACCACAATACATTTCTGTTGATAGCATCTCTATCTTCACAGAGATCATGAGTAGTTTACCCTCTTGTCTACTGTGGATCTTAACGTGAAATCTTCCTCTATGTGAGGATCCTTTTTCACTGGGTAAATCGTGTCATCTTTATCACAACCAGCAAGGTCGCAACCTTCATGTATTCCGTTGTGTGGTCCGTATTGCATTGTAAGCACTGTACTGGACGAGCTTTGGACGCGATTTCTTACTATAGGAGATCCTCTTCTTCGCTATTCTATGCGACTAAAGTGGAGGCTCTTCCGTCGTGGTGTAGGGATCATTATGTTCATATTGTTGATCCCTCCATACTACTCATTGCTATTTTTTAGTATACTTGTTTCACAAGATCTACTGCAGCCTGTTGTTATTTAGGTTATAGGTTTATGTTACCTCATACCTATGCACTCTACGATAGTTTACAATTGAGTCTTTTGTCTCTTTATCTAAGTCAGTTAGTAACTTTTTGATAAATAGACTTAGAATCTTTAGATTAAATTCCTATACGGATTTTAACTTCGGTTCTTATTTAGCTAAGTTATCATTTGAGCCTCTGGAAACAGTAGTTTTCAAATTCTGACCTTTTAGACAGTAATTCTGTTGGTTTCTCTTTTACTGTAGAGTCAGTGAGTTTCATGCACTATCGATGGATGATTTTCACTTTCATAGTTTCGGAATCAATACTTCCGTTACTATTTAGGTTGGATTGTTGCATAAGAGTTAGGCTCCTATTATCCGGAACCTATTATTTTAAGGTCCTTCCGTCTTCGTATGGGCATAGGCCTTTACTCTTTCCGGGTACAGTTTATGTATTTATAAACAGATATCTGTTTATTACAAGGGCGTAAGCTTCTTCTGTCTTTGATGTCTAGTAGAAGGACGTTACGCTCCATTTTATTGTTAATGGATTCTATTAACTAGCGTACTGCTTATGGTATATCATTGGCTTAGCAGTTGTGCTTAAGATTTCGGCTCATGAAGTAAGAGTTCTTCTACTTCTTGGGCTTACATTAATAGTGTTGATATTATAGATTTTTGAAGGCTGCTCATTGCGCTCAGCCATCCACATTCATGAATTTTATCTCAGAAATATCGAGTCCATTTCTGGAGGCCTCTATTGTTAGGTCTATTATCTACTGCTCAGAATGTCATTCACTTAACAGTTGCTACTATAGCTAGGTAGGCTGTCTGTTTCGGCAGTGTCTCCGTTCGGCTGCCCTCTTCGCTCTGGGCTATTTGACCCAGGGCAAGAAAAAGGGGGGGGAGGGTGTTCCCTTGGGTCACCTGTTTTTACTATGAAAACAAGGGGATACCTCCTCCGGAGTTAGTAATTCTGAGCTGTTATTGGGATGGTTGTTTAGTGAGAAGTTTAAGTTTATAAAATTCATTCAAGTCTTAGTTTTTAAAGTATAGCTTTTGAATATTGCATATGTCAACGGACATGATTATGCAATTCTCACACACTTTTAGGAGTATAAGAGTCTCTATTCTCTAGACTTACTTTATTATTGGCTTACTTTAAAAATTATTAGTATAAGGATTATTGGATATTAATAGAGTACATGGATGTATGAAGCTCAATTTTTGGAAGGTGTTGTATCTTTCTAATTTATCATAAATAAGAAAGATACATGTAAGGCCTATTACTTCTTTTCCCTACAGGGGATGACTCTATTTTATTTTATTGAGCGTATTCCATTTTGCTCTATGTCCTTGGCCCTCCAGCCTTTTTACTATTCAGCTATGTCTGGGTCATTGGTACAGTATAAAAATGTTAAAAAATTTATAGTAATTTATATATTTTTTATACTTACCAATGACCCAGACGGGGATGGCCCTCCCAGGAGTTGGGAACTCTTGCCTCCCCGCTGAGTACATAGCGCTTACCAGGCACTGGTTATTAGAATGATAAATGGCGCCAATTTCGGAACGTCCTTGACACTGCGCATGCGCAGTAGGGGCGAAGTGTGGAGGGCCTTTCAGGACATGTTTTCTTTAGTTTTAGATGCAAATTTTGGGGATTGGGGGGCAAAATTTGTGTTTGGCCCTATATTTTAAGAGTTAGCACCAGCTATGTCTGGGTCATTGGTAAGTATAAAAAATATATAAATTACTATAAATTTTTTAACTTTCGAGGCACGGGGCCTGTTGTTGTCATTCTTGCTATAATGTTTCACTACTTGTTCAGTGTTTCCTCTCTCCCTTTCCTTTAAGTCCCCCCTTACTATTCTCCCATGCTTTTGGCATATTTTCAGTAATATTTTTACTAAAATTTCTTGGGAGTTTTAGCTGGGTAACAGAATGAATTCTGTTCTTTTCCCCATGTTTACGTTCTCACCCATGGGTGTTTAGGCGTAGTGTTCTGCATCTACCATCTGATGTTCTGCAGTTTCTTCCCTGGAAGTCTCTGTTTTGCATCAGATAGTGTATTATTGGTAACTGATTTCGGGCCAGGGTTATCAGTGCCTGGAGTCATGTTTCTGGTGTTTATACACTTCTTGTTTACATTGGCAACAGTCTCTGTGGAGGGGGATTTTTTGTCTTTGTACTAGTTTAATCATTACAAGATACATTATTATTATTCGTAAGTGTTGCATTAATTTTTTAAAATATTTTAAAAATTTTTGTCCACACTTAGGCTTGGGATCCATTGGGGCTCAACGTTACTTTTCAGAAACTTGGTCTTTGCTGAAAAATTTTCTTACAAAAAATTTTTTGGATTTCAATTATTTTTTCTATGTTAATGGATCATGTTATTATGTATCTTTGTTTTCAGGGGTTGGTGCGAGTACTAGGACTTTTTGTGTTCTTTTCACAATGAAAGGATATTGTTCAAATTGTAATAAGAGGAAATCTTCCTCTGACTTTTATGATCATTGTATTAATTGTAGTCAGTGTACTCGCACTAACTCCTGTTCAGTATGTATATATTGGGATGACAAACATTGGAAACGTGTGTCACGGTATGTTGTTAGCGGGGAAAAGGCCATGCCAGTCCTTTCTCTGCAGGGTCACTCTAGTTTATCAATCTCTATTTCAGAGGAACAAGAACAGGGTGATGTTTCCGTGATGTCTTCCAATAGTGTGCCTCCGTCGTCACAACTAAATGAAGAGCTAGCGGCAAAAGTGCTCATGGAAATACACCAATTGCCTAAGAGGTCCCTAGTAGGATCGACGGCGTTGACGTCCGCTAGCTCGCCCGGTGTAGCGTCCATTCATCGAATGGTTCGGCAGTCGGGTTCGTCCGTTGCGGTCCAGGAAGGAGATTTGGGTGATGCGAGCACTATAAATATACAAGGTGCACACCCAGTGACGACGGATCAGAGGAGAGAACGGAGGAAGCCTATTAGTCCGGTTCCTAGCTCGTCCAGGTCCATCCGGGCTGCGAGCGAGAGAGGCCCCTCTCTCGTACAACAACATCTGGGAACAGATGTTGTGGTACAAAATGTTTCGCATTCGGAGCATACGTCTGCCGCTCGGGACGCTCCGTTATATAGACAGTCCGACAGGATGGCGAAAGGGATTCCGAGGATTTGGAGCTATCCCTTTCAGAACAACATAAAGCTGCCGTAGATTTCATCCGGCATTACCTTCCACAAGTTGTTCCGTCGGGCCAGACTGCTGCGATGCCGGATAAGAGACTGATAGCGTCATTGGACACAGAATTTTTTGATCGGTTCAGAGACATCGTCCCTGAGTTTCCGTCAAAGTCCAATAATGTCACAAGATCATTTGAATTATTGAACGACGCTATCTATAAGCTTGCTACCAAAACAGGCAAGGCTGGTTTCTTGTCCGCTAATGCTCTCAATCTGCCTTTCATCAATTCAAGGAATAAATTCGAAACGGCAGGACAGGGCATACCGAGAGTTCCTCTGCGTCTAGACAACGAAGCGGAAGACTTGGAATTGTCTTTACCGTCGTCTATGTCTATTCCAACCGCGACGTTGGAGACGACAATTATGTCTAACAGAGCTAGCTTAGACGCTTTATCATACGCAGACCACCTTACTAAGGCGTTATCATTGCGTCTTCAAGGGAAAGAATTCCAGGATATACAATCCTCATTAAGACTTCTTTCAAGGGCAGTAGCTTATTCCACATATAACTCCGCCCTTTCAGTGGCAAACCTGGAGTTGGTTAGACGTGACGCAGCCCTAGCTACATCCACGCGTGTGGATAGTAAGGTGAAGAACTCTCTCAGAGTCGCTTCGGTCTCCGGAGAGCTTCTCTTCGACGGCAAGCTTTCAGCAATCTATGATAAGATAACTAAGAAAGCTTCGGATTCTCTGCTTTTCAAATCCGCTTCTAAAAAGTCGGATACAGCAGAAAAGAGTAAGACAGGCACTTCTGGGACAAGTACGCCCAAGAGAAGTTCCTATAGAGGTTCTTATATGTCCTCTAGGTCTTATTCTAGAGACCGTCAAGGGACGTTATTCTGGCCGAGATAACCGGTCAGACGTTCCGAGGTCGACGGGACGAGGTGCGGGTCGTGGAGGACGTAGTTTCTCCTTCCGCAGGCCTCGCAGGTCCAGGAAGTGATGGTTTGAACCTCTATCGTGTTCCGGTGGGCGGAAGATTATCAAGTTTTATGGACGAGTGGGCGTCAATTACGGACGACCCCTGGGTTCGAAGTTAAATTTTGGAAGGACTAAGAATATCCTTCAAGCGAAAGCCTCCATTAACTTGAAGTCCAAAATGGACTCAGCTTCCATCAAATTCGCAGAAAAGAGATGCTCTTTTATCAGAAGTACAGTCTCTTCTGATGAAGAACACGGTAGAGGTCGTAGAAGACCAGGAATCACCGGGCTTCTACAGCCATCTGTTTCTGGTTCCGAAATCAGACGGCTCGTTCCGTCCAGTCATAGATCTGAGCTGGATAAACAAGCTGATCGTCGCTCCGAAGTTTTATATCGAGACGATTCGGTCAGTCAGAGCAAGTATTTGGGTGAACGACTATGCTATAAGCATAGATCTCAAAGATGCGTACTTTCACGTCATGATACATCCGACATTCAGAAAGTATCTACGCTTCGCAGTCCTAGGAGTGGTTTATCAGTTCCAAGCGATGTGCTTCGGCTTGAACCTAGCGCCCTGGGCTTTCACTTGAATAATGAACTCGGTAATGATACATTTCCGAGCTCATTCGTCTGCGGTAACGTCGGCGTTCCTGGACGACATTCTTCAGAGGTACGGCAACGAGTTGACGCTTCAGAACGATGTGCAGAATCTGCTTCTATTACTCCGACGTCTCAGTTTTATTATAAACGAGGAGAAGTCGGATCTGGTGCCGTCCAAGTCATTCACTCATCTGGGAATGAGCTTCGAGACGCACAACAATCTCGTTCGTCTGCCGTTAACCAGAGCGAAATTAATCAGTTGTTACGCTCGCTATTGTCTTCACTCGGACAAAGTCACAGCGAGGGAGTTCATGAGACTGATAGGTCTGTGTGGAGCTGCTGCGGATCTCATTCCGATGAGGCGGTTACGCACTCGTCCTCTCCAAATTTTCTTGACTCAGAATTGAAGTGTAAAGATTCATTCGCTCGATATAGACGTTGTCTTGTCAAATCAAGTGAAACAAGAGATTCAGACTTGGGCAAACATTCAGTGGTTGACTCAGGGAGTCCCACTGCAGTTGCCGGATCGGGTTTTACGATTATGACGGATGCCAGTCAAACAGGTTGGGGTGCAACATTGATCCCAACGGATTCGAAGTGCCAGGGTCTTTGGGATCCGCAGTTTCTAGGCAAGCACATAAACATCAAGGAAATGATGTCAATTTGGCTTGCATTACGTCATTGGATGAACATTATTCAGAAAGCACATGTCCAAATCCTGTCCGACAATACGACAGTAGTTGCGTATATCCGGAACCAGGGAGGCACTCATTCCGTTCCGTTATTCAATTTAACGGAAAGAATCCTTCTGTTTGTGCTAGAACATCAAGTTCTACTTTCGGTCCGTCATATTCCGGGTCGTCTGAATGTATTAGCAGACTCCCTTTCACGGAAGGGTCGCTTGTTGCCGTCAGAAGGGACTCTCAACAAACAGGTATTCAATCAGATTTGCTACCAATGGGAACGGCCAATGATAGACTTATTTGCGACACAACTCAACAATCAGTTGCAGATGTATGTGTCACCATGTCCGGATCCCCGAGCATATGCAGTAGACGCTCTATCGATGTCGTGGGACGGAATGGTAGGATATGCGTATCCTCCAGCGCCGTTGATTCAGCAAATATTGCTAAAGATAAAACAATCTCAGTGCAAAATTCTGTTGGTAGCATCTCTGTCTCCACAGAGACCGTGGATAAATCTACTCAGGTGTCTGCTGTGGGACTTACCGCGAAAACTTCCTCCACGTGAGGATCTTCTTTCGCAGGGGAAGTCGCGTCAACTTCATCACAACCTGCAAGGTCTCAACCTTCACGTATTTCCGTTGTGCGGTCCTTCTTGCAAGGCAAGCATTTTACAGGATGAGCAGTGGACGCGATTTCTAACCGTAGGAGGACCTCCTCTTTGCTAAATTATGCAGCTAAGTGAAAGGTCTTTCGTCGTTGGTGTAGGGGTCATTCTGTTGATATTTTTGATCCCTCCATACCAGACATTGCAAACTTTCTAGTATACTTGTTTGACGAGATCAAACTGCAGCCTGCTACTATTAAAGGTTATAGGTCTATGTTATCTGATACCTATGCACACCATGATAGTTTACAAATTGGATCTAATGTCTCTTTATCTAAATTAGTTAGAAACTTCTCGATAAATAGACCCAGAACTCTTAGATTAATTCCTAAATGGAATTTAGCTTGGGTTCTTCTTAAACTGAAAGAAAAGCCATTTGAGCCTCTTGGGACAGTAGATTTCAAATTCTTGTCTTATAAGACAGCATTTCTCTTCTGCTAGAAGAGTCAGTGAGCTTCATGCACTATCGGTGGATGATTCTCACTATCGTAGTGTCGGGAACACTATTACCTTTACTACTAATGTTGGATTTTTAGCTAAGAATCAGGCTCCTAATAAATATCCGGAACCTATTGTTATTAAGGCACTTCCGTCTTCGGATGGGCGTAGGCCTTTACTCTGTCCTGTTAGAGCTTTATGTATTTATAAACAAAGATCTCAGTTTATCAGAAAGGGACGAAAACGCTTCTTTCTGTCTCTGATGCCTAATAGAAAGGACATTTCGGTCCATTCTATTGCTAGATGGATTCAATTAACTATCCGTACTGCTTATGATAATCTATCTTCAACTCAGCAGTCTGTGCTTAAGACTTCGGCTCATGAAGTAAGAGCTCTTTCTACATCTTGGGCTTACGCAAATAGTGTTGCTATTACAGATTTAATGAAGGCTGCATATTGGTCTCAGCCATCCACATTCACAAATTTTTATCTCAGAAATATTGAGTCCATTTCTGGAGACCTGCATTATTTAGGTCCGTTATCTGTTGCTCAGAATGTCGTCCACTAAACAGTTGCAACTATAGTTATGCAGGCTTTCTGTTCTGGCAGTGACTCCGTCCTGCTGCCCTCTTTGCTCTGGGCTATTTGACCCAGGGCAAGGGGAAGGGGGGGGGGAGGGTGTTCCCTTAGGTCACCTGCTTTATAGTGAAAAGCAAGGGGATTCCTCCTCCGGAGTCAGTAATTCTGAGTCGTTACCGGGATGATTTTAAAGTGTAATATTAATGTTGTGTAGCTCGGTGTGAAGCATTTGTATATGTCACGTGTCAAACGGGCTTTAATATACAATCCTCGGACACTTTTAAGAGAATATAAAGAGTCTCAATTCTCTGGACTAACTTTATTTATTGGCTTACTTTAAAAATAATTAGTATAAGGGGTTATACTGGATGTTAATAGAGAACATGAATGTTATTATGCTCAATTATGGAGGGTGTTGTGTCTTTCTACTTTATCATAAAATAAGAAAGATACATGTAAAGCCTAATACTCCTTTTCTCCTTGAGGGGTTGACTCTATTTATATAGTTGAGCTTATTGGATTTTCCTCTATGTCCTAGGCCCTCCAGCCTTTTTACTATTCAGCTATGTCTGGGTCATTGGTACAGTATAAAAATGTTAAAAAATTTATAGTAATTTATATATTTTTTATACTTACCAATGACCCAGACGGGGATGGCCCTCCCAGGAGTTGGGAACTCATACCTCCCCGCTGAGTACATAGCGCTGACCATGCACTGCTTGTAAGAATGATAATTGGCGCCAATTTTGGGACGTCCTTGACACTGCGCATGCGCAGTGAAGGCAAAGTATGGAGGACCTTCAGGACATGATTTCTTTTGGTTTTAGATGCAAATTTTGGGGATTGGGGGGCAAAATTTGTGTTTGGCCCTAGAATTTTAAGAGTTAGCACCAGCTATGTCTGGGTCATTGGTAAGTATAAAAAATATATAAATTACTATAAATTTTTTAACATTTATGAGGTTACTTGATAAGTAAACATCACATTTCAGTAAATGTTGATATGCTGCTTGATATTAACATTTTTTTGGAGGAATAAAAAATCTTGGTGATTTGTTAACTTTTGAGAGAGTTATTACCCTCTATGTATTCTGTTTTATTTCATATTTAACCCTTAAAGGCCTGGGTATTTTGCTACACTTTGACGGTCTGCATCCCATGGCTTTGGAGTTGTTTCTAGGCAAGTCTTGGCTGCCTATATAGGCTGCCAAGACTTGTCTAGAATCAACTGCCAAGGTTCTTAGAAAGAACCATGTGAGTTTACCCACCGAATGCATAGAAGGCACCTGTTTTGCTGCAGTAAGAAGCGAGCAAAGTCGAAATTAGGCCCTTAAGAGTTAATACTTATGTACTAAAAATGAAATTTTACGGGAATCAATTTCGATTCTCATTGTTTTCTCTGCGAGAATCCTTTGTGGGAATCGATTCTGATTCTCGCAGGAATTTTAAGCCCTGGATTGAAAACCATAGTGATTTGTTGAAAATAGATAGTGTGTTTTGTAATGCCATGCTTTTTTCTTGTTTTTACAAGATTCAAGAGTTGTCAGCAGTTGATAACAACATCATTAGTTATAAAATACAAGTAAACAGTAATGTGTTTCATGCTCAAAAGTAGGATAGCAGTAAATACTTCATAAAAAAACAAATAGTTATTAACAAACATATGTATATTAATGAAAATCATCTTCAAATAATTCAAAAGTGCTAGCAATGCAAATTTAAAACAAAATTACAAAATGTTTAGCCTCAAAAAGTGTGCCATGAGTAAATTATTACTGAAAAATTGGAAACATTCTTCCAGAAGTCTTTGACAATGCTTTTTATTTTAATGCACTTATGATCCAAAATGCATGTTGATGTTGGTTTTGTGAGTAGAAAATGAGCCAGTGTCGAACACTAAATCATCATTTATCATTGAATTCAGAAGCTAATTTCAACACTTTTTTTCAAGTAGGGTATATAGATTAAGAGTATTCTTGAGAATTTTACTGATGTTTTTATCCTTTTTTCTTTTCAATTTGTTACCAAATTACAGTGAATCTCCTGCCCTTCTTGGGATAGGGTCCGGTCAACCATGCCATTTGGAAATTTGCCTCATGGGAGCTCCAACTGGCAATTTATTTTGGAGGGGAAAAAACAGATAAAGACAAAGAAATTTAGCAGACAACATTAAGATAGATACCTAAGCAACTGCATGTATGCTACAAATAAGTTTTATAACAAACAGTCACTTGGAATTATATTCATGCAGTCTCTGTAGTCTCTGTTAAACTGTTCTTGTACTATAAAAGAAAAACTTCTGATGTGCCTTTGAATTAAAAGACTTAAATTTAAAGTACAATTTGTGGCCTGAACTGGGTGATCAAAAGGACTCAGAAAAGCAATGATTTTCTGAGGCCTTATGACTATCAAGTTTAAGGCAACAGTTGTGCATTAAATTTTTTTTTTTAATTGGAACTGAGATTGGGAAAGTTGGGGTTAAGAATTGGGAAAAATCATACCCAAATGTCATTAGGAAAAACGACCCCTGTAGATACCCAAAAGAATCCCTGATTTAACCCTTTGAACTCTGGTGGTATCTTCCATGCCAGTTCAATAAAAAAGAATTAGAAGAGTCCATATTCATTATTTGGGGTAGACCAATAAATATTTTCAATGTACAGCCTCTGGGCTGCACGTTGAAAATATTGATTAGTCTACCTCAAATGTTTACCGAACAGCCATCCTATTTAATAACGTTGTGGCGTATCATGTTCCTGGCCAGAAAAAGGGCTGCTAGGGTTCAAAGGGTTAAGTCACTCTTTCTGTAACGATTTGGCAGCAAATTAAAGACAAAATTATTGTGACATGTCAGTCAACCAGAAAGATTTCGTAGAGATTTAATATGTAAGTCATGAGAAATATTCTCATCTAGATTGTCTGCTGTAAATTAATTTCTTGCTTGTCCCTTCATTTATCAATGTTTCATTGAGCATTATTTATATGTTTGTATGAACTAAATTGAGACTTCTCAGTGAGAAAGTGCTTTTTGCTTGTTGTCCTTTCATTTATCAATGTTTCAGTGAGCATTATTTATGTGTTTGTGTGAACTAAATGGAGACTTCTCTCTGAGAAATTGTGTGATGAATATTTTTAATTAGGAGTGTAAGCTATTAAAAAAATGAGAATTTGAAGCTCAAGAATTGAAGGGTAATTTACTTTTAGGTTGGAGATAATCAGTGTTTGTTGCAGTCTCTGAAGGATTCCCCATACTACAAGAGTTTTGAAGATAAAGCCTCTGTGTGGGAACAGAGACTTGCAGACCTCGATGAATATTGCCACAACCTTAATCAGATACAGAGAAAGTGGGTATATTTGGAGCCAATTTTTGGTAGAGGGGCTTTGCCCAAAGAACAAGGAAGGTTTAAAAGGGTTGATGATGACTTCAGGTGAGAAGAATTTTTTAACTCCTCTGTGAGACCTATCTACTGTGTTTGATATTACTGATGTTTCTTTCCTCATCAAAGGGAGCATTCCTAGCCTAAAGGTAAATGTTTGTTAGCTCATCGGTGTGTACCCATATAGAGAGTGTGTTTTAGATCCCATTTGCTCTAAAAAAAACACCAAGAGAGTGCAATGGTGTGAACATGAGTGCTTGTCTCTGAGGTTCATGATTTTGATCCTCAGTTGGGGAAGATTCCAAAATGACCTACAACATTATTTTTGTTGGTGATAATGTAATGCTAAAACATTCTATTCCATGGTTGTATATAATATATATATATATTGAGAAAAGTGAATCCCCAGAGTTGTTCCAAAATTCATTTCTACCGTGGGGCCAAGGATATATTATTATCACCTGTTGATCTTGCTTGCTACTTTTAGCGAATAATTAGGCCTAATAGTAATAAAGTCTCCAGTGATTGATTACTGTGGTAATCAAGGGTTAGATTTAGAGTCCTCTAAAATGCGCAGCATGGGTGTAGACAGTTGACGAAACATGACTTTTTCTTGTGTTCAGAATATTGCCACAGATGCTAACAGTGACCCTAAATACCAATAAACTCACAAAAATATAACCTAAATAAAATATGGATGATGTTTATCAGAGGAGAGATTTGAGAAAGTTGGTCCATAGTTGCCCTGATTCATTGGGAACAATGATCACACTTAACCCAGACAGTTGTCAAAATTTCCTTTACACCACAAGCTTGTACGTCTTGTGGCTTGTTGGTGATTTCTAACCAAACCAGAAGCAGTAGATTTGATGAGAAACCATTGCTAGTGTGGAAAAACTATTTTATGTCAGACTTTCTAGTGATTGTTTTTTGGGACACCTGTTGTGAGTCTGCACCATTTGCCAAAGTAGGAATTAGGTCTTTAACTCCTTGCATGCTTGCTGGCTGATATTCTTGCCCAAGAGAGGATTTCTCCTGCCACTGAAATAAGTATAATTTGGGTGCAGTTAATCAAATTTTTCCCTTCTAAAGTGAAATGATTTTTTTACCAATGATTTCATGAGTTAAATTAAGATTAATTGCTCTGAAAATCTAGTCATGGATGCTTCACAGCAACCATGACTAGATTTTCTGAAAAATATCTTGAAAATACTCAGCGGGTTAAGAGTTAATGGTTGAAAGAATGTTGGTGATGTTGATTATATTGTAATTTATAATTTTAGGTCCATCATGATGGATGTGAAAAGAGACAATAGAGTTTTGTCACTTGTTAGCCAGTCAGGACTTAGGAACTTGTTGACAACAATGTTAGATCAGCTTCAACGATGTCAGAAATCTCTGAATGAATTCTTGGAGGTGAGTTTTGGGAGCATCCAAAACACGTTATGAAAATATTTTCTTTCTCTGTACAGAGCTGCCCACTTAATTGGATATCTGAATACCTCTGTTAATTGAATATAACTTCCAAACACAAAACTGTTTATCACACCTTCAGTACAAATATGACCTGTTAATTGCATATAGGTTATAGATCAAATTCGTGTTGAATAAAAAATCTTGTGATATGTTGAGAAATTACCCTGACAATTGCCAAATTCTTCTTTGTAGACCTAATTGGCCTCAGTGCATCCAAATTGTGCGTTTAATCTATTATATCTTGTTTTACAGAGCTTCATGAGCTTGGTCAAATAAGATATAATAGAATATATGGTCAGTTTATAGAGTACAGAAAAATTACCAAATCCCTGTTAATTGAACACTCATGTTAACTGAATGATTTTCATTGACAAAGTGGCTATTCAGAAAACTTTATCAGCAGCTTTCATATTAATAATGTATGCCCCTGTCAGGTGATATTTATTTACAAAACAATGAACATGTCTAAATCAAAAGTGAGAGACAATGATGATCGTTGATCACTTCCTATTTCACTTATTTCACTTATTCCTGAATGTATAACTCAACATTGTAAACTCCTAAATGACAGTTATTGACAATACTTCATTTTAACTTCAGTATCTTACAATATTCATTGCTTTTATCAACTTTGAAATCATATTTGCAAAGTAATGAAAATACACAGCCTGAATCAGGCTAGACACAGTCACATATCCATAGGTTTTTTACCTGAAGTTTTGTTTCAACTCAGATTTGCCACATTAATATTACAATTGACACTATAAAGATAATTTGAACATAAATGCTCAAGTGCTTAATATACCAGTATCAATAGATTCAGTATTGAAGCAAGTTCATATTAGCCATTTTCTGACAGGGCTTATGCTCTGCAAATATTCCATGTGTGTGATTTGTTCTGTAGATAAAGGTCAAGTGGGGTGGGAAAGGGGCATAAACGATCAAAATGGAAGATGCAGATTGGGGCATAAATGATCACAATGAAAGATTCATATCTCTTAACAGGCTTCCATTGTACAAGCATCATTATATGCAGTTGCATTACCTGTACTGAAATACTGTAGGTAAGCAAGTGTTTGTGAACATGTCTAGGCCACAGGCTAGATATTCAGCATGTTTTAAAATTCAGTCTTTCTTTTTTCTTACAGGAGAAACGATCATTATTTCCAAGGTTTTATTTCATCGGTGATGATGATTTATTGGAGATTCTTGGTCAAGCCACCAATCCAAATGTTATTCAGTCTCATTTGAAAAAGTTGTTTGCTGGCATTCACAGTGTTCAGTTTGATGATAACTGTCAACACATAATAGCCATGAAGTCATTGGAAGGGGAAGTGGTTCCTCTGAAAAGGAAAGTTAAAATTACACCTGAAGTTGAGGTATGGAAATTAGAATTATGTCACCCGGTGTTGACACTGGACTGAACATATTTTTTTTGCAATTATTTTTTGCAAAAAGCAATTATTTTTTTTTTAAATTCCTCTCAAAATTTGCAAACACTTTTATGGGGATTTGAATTTATTAATTTATTTTCATCATAGTTTTGCACTATACAGTTGCTGTGGCAAAAAAAACTCCCATAAAAAACAAAACATGATACACAAATGACAAAACAAATAAAAACGAATTTGTTTTCTTGAAATATAGATTGTAAATTCCATAATCCTAATTACAAAGAACGATATATTCAATCATAAAACTTTATTGTTGGCAATTTGACACTGTAAAATAATCAGTATTAGACTGATGACTGAAGACAAAAGCCATAATACTGGACAGAGGGGATTACTCAATTATAAGTATAATTACCTTTCATAGATTCATGGATGTAATGTAATCCTTTTTTTATATTTGTCAAATCAAGCACATAGTGTTCGTTTGTATGCATAGATCGAACGGCACTGTTTAATTAATTTCCTCTTGTCTGTCAGATATGAAAGTGAGTGTGAACATTTGAACATGTGGTCATTCAATTTACTCAATCACAAATCTACTGACAAATTGTTTTCTATAATGTATGAAGGTCAAAGAGAGGGACTTTTCCCTTTTTGCTTAAAAATTTGCAAAATGGAATTTTTTGGGCCAAAATGAGATTTTTTCTTCTTTTTTGCAAATGGCTGCACGAATCCTGTATGTCACTTGATAACATGATAGGATGACCTATGCAGTAGAGTCCTGTTACACAAAAAAATCAATTCACACAAAAAAATAAGGCTGTTAAAAAAAATTCTTTTTTCTCAGGCAATTTTTCCTGAATTTTTTGTACTTTTTTTTTATGTGGAAAAGTTCACGATATCCGTTTGAAATGTATCTGAAATATAAATAGGAATGTTTACTCTCCTGGGATTCATTAGCCATTCAGCGGTTGTTTTTGGGTTTGTTTTATTTTTTGTTGTTGTTGCATTTGGGAGTCTCCATCATATTTATTAAACATCAAAGTTTGGAAAAAGTCTGTTTTAATCAGTGTAGATTTTGACTGGTTAAAAATAAAACTGATAAAGTAATTTGTTTGTAAAATTATGATGATGAGACAAGGTTATTTTTACACAGTATACCAATGGCCCAGACATAGCAGGTGCTAACTCTAAAATATCTAGGGCCAAACACAAATTTTGCCCACCTAATCCCCAAAATTTGCATTCAAAACCGAAAATTAGAAGTCCTATCTGGTCCTCCATACATTTACTCTCTGCACATGAGCAGACGTCAGGAAGTGACTGGAATTGGCGCCAACACCATTCTTTGTTTGGCCCTTGTCAGATAACAACAAACTGACTTTTGTGCTTTTAAGTTTAGTTTTCTCAGTTTATAATGATGCCAGACACAAATCAGTGGTTAATTTGATGGATCCAAGGACACAACTGGATGAAGGAAGGAAGAAATGGTGGTTTGAAACGTTCAGGGCTGTAATTTTATAATATTTATAAAAATTAGTTCATGTCCCCCAATTTCGAGACATGGGCCTGAAGTCATAATTGCTGATAATGATTTTTCCACTGTTGGTTAAGTATTCCTTCCCTACCCTCCCTTGATCCCCCCAGTTAAACCCCACAGCTTTTTGGCTTGTTTTGTGGAAATTTTTTTAGCTCACCGAAGGGAGCTTAACTTATCACTTGCCATCCGTCGTCATCCGGCATCCGTCGTAAACTTTACATTATCGACTTCTCCTCCCAAACGACTGGACCAAATTGAACCAAATTTGGTGTGCATGTTCCTTATCATATGTTAATTCAAGTTTATACAAATAAACTTTCTGCATCCACAGGGGGCACCACAAGGGGCATTACTCTGATGGCACCCATAAATATTTTTTTAAAATTAAAAAAATCTTCTCCAAAACCATCATTTAGAATCTTTTGATATTTGGTATATAACATCTCTATTGGAGTCAGATTCAAGTTTGTTCATATCGAGTCCCTGAGTTAATAATTGGGATCCCTGTAGGAGCCCAAATTTTAACTTAGTGAAATATGAGGAAATTTCTTTAAACATCTTCTTCCTCAGATCCACCAGTCAGAATGTTTTCATATTTGGTATACAACATATATAGGGGGGTCAGATTCAAGCTTGTACAAATAGGGTCCCTAAGTGAGTATTTGGGCTCTCTATTGGAGCCCAAAGTTTAACTTCGTGCAATTTGAGGAAATTTCTTTAAAAATCTTCTTCTTCAGATCCACCAGTCAGAATACTTTCATTTTTGGTATACAACATCTATGGGGGGTCAGATTCAAGTTTGTACAAATCAGGTCCCTGAGTTAGTATTTGGGCTCTCTATTGAAGCCCAAAGTTTAACTTAATACAATTTGAGAAAATTTCTTTAAAAATCTTCTTCAGCTCCACCAGTCAGAATCCTTTCATGTTTGGTATACAACATCTATAGGGGGGTCAGAATCAAGTTTGTTCAAATCGAGTCCCTGGGTTTATATTTGGGCTCCCTATGAGAGCCTGAATTTTAACTTAGTGAAATATGAGGAAATTTCTTTAAAAATCTTCTTCTTCAGGTCCACCAATCAGAATGCATTCATATTTGGTATACAACATCTTGAGGTGGGTCAGTTTCAGGTTTGTTCAAATTGCTCACCTGGGTAAATTTTTGGGCTCCCTATGGGAGCCCGAATATCAGCTTAGTGCAATATAGGGAATTTTAAAAAAAAATTCTCTTTAGACCCTATAGTCAGAATGTTTTCATATTTGGTATACAACATTTCTAGGAGGGTCCGATTCAAGTTTGTTCAAATCTGGTCTATGGGTTGATATTTGGCTTCCTATGGGAGCCCGAATTTTAACTTAGTGCAATATGAGGAATTTTCTTTTAAAAGTCTTCTTCAGATCCACCAATCAGAATCCCTTCATATTTGGTATACAACATCTCTAGGTTGGTCAGATTCAAATTTGTTCAAATTGAGTCCCTGAGTTAATATTTTGGCTCCTTATTTGAACCCAAAGTTTAACTTAATGCAATGTGAGGACATTTCTTTAAAAACCTCCTTGTTCAGATCCACCAGTCAGAATTCTTTCATATTTGGTATATACATTTGTAACATCTCGAGAGGGATCAGATTCAGGTTTGGGCTCTCTATAGGCAGGGTTGGGGGGGGGGGGGGGGCAGGGGGAGCATGTTAGGTTCAGTTTTGTTCAGATCCATTTTCATAAAATTTGCCTTTGCATGGCTTCATTCCTTTGTAGTGTTGATGAACCATGTCTAACTGAATGTGACCCCAAACACTTCTTTGAACCACTTTGGCCGGTGAGCTATTAAGGCCCCTTGGGGCCTCTTGTTTTATAAAATTTCTTGGGAGTTTAACGTGTTACACAGAAAGTTTATTCCATATATCCCCAGGGTTACGTCCTCACCCTTTGGGTGTTTAGGCGTTTTTAGTCATGCATCATACATCCAATGTATCGTTTTTTCTTCTGATGAAGATCTTGCCTCACATCGGATAGTTCAAAAATCTGTTACTGACTTCGGGCCATGTTGCCTGGCATCTCGTTTCCGGTTTTCAGTCTGACGTTGTTTACATTAGCAACGCTCTTTATATTTACCAGTATGTAGTTTCCTATTTATTATATGGTAGGTCTGTTGTAAGATACATTTATCAGTCCCGTAGTGTAGCAGATCATTTTTTGGATAGAAAAATTAATTTTTGTCCACACTTTGGCTCTTTTGGGATACATTTGAGCAGTTCATTCCGTTTGGGAACTTGGGCTCTTGTCAAAATTTTTCGAAACTATTTTTCAATTTATATTTTGAATGTTTTTTGTTATGTATCTTTTTATATTATTTAATGTGGAGTTGGTGGGTGTATGGTCAACTTAGTTTGCTTCATTATGTAAGCATATTGCTCAATAAGCAAGGCAAGGAAATCTTTCCTCTTATTTACATGTTGGTTACCTTGCTTGTAGTCGATGTACTTCCACTAATTCTTGCTCAACATGTGTCGCATGAGATGACAAATGTTGCTGATGGGTGTCACGGTACATTGTTAGCGAGGGGCCACTGCCGATACTCTCGTGGTGAGACGCTGCCACTAGTCCTCTCGCTCAAAGGTCGCTCTAGTTTTTTAGTTTCTATTTACAGAGGAACAAGAACATTGTGATGTTTTCATGATGCGGTCAGAGAGTGTGCTTCCGTCAAAACATTTAGATAGTCAATCAGAGCTAGTGACAAAGGTGCTCATGAATATTAGGGCAATAAACCACAGTGTGGTTTCAGATCCCTGTCGCCAGCTAGCTCGACCGGTGAAGAGGTACACCATCTGAGGGTATCCGTTGCGGTCGAGGAGAGTAGAAAGGGTAGAGCGAGAACTATAAAATAATATCACTCTCACCCTGCGACGATGGAGAGGAAGAAGCCGGCAAGTTCAGTAGGAAGCCTGGTGAGGTCTGAAGGACCGCGAGCGAGAGAGCCCCCCTCTCTCTTTTATAACAACATCTGGGGCCAGATGTTGTGGTTTGGAACTTGCATCAGTCGGAGCATACTTCCACACCTCCCATCCGGGATGCTCCGTTCAGTTTACAGCCGGGGTCAGCTATAGTTACGGCTTCTTCAGCGTCTACCAAGCACACTACGTGACTTCTGATATCCAGCCTGCATCGCCGAGAAGGTCATTCTTCGTCAGAGAAGTCACACCATACTGTAGCCAAGGAGACGAGGCCTCATTCAGCGGGACGTCCACAAAAAAGAGCCATCTTGGACACACTGTCCCAGGAGCAGCCGTAATGGACTTCCTATCGCAGATTGTGCAGCTCATTGCAGCATCCCAGCAAGTGCAGAAGCAGCCGACGGCAGTCTCAGAACTTGAGCTGTCGGATGGTGCTGGGTTGGTCCAGTCATCTGCACGTTCAGATGCCGATGACCGTGAGTATAATCTGATTCAGTCGGATGGTGAAAAGGATTTGGAGGAGAATTACCCTTCCCTTTCGGAACAACACAGGGTGGCGATAGAACTTATGCATCGATACTTCCCTGAGTTCGTTCCTGAGAATCAGAATGCTGCGAAAGTAGCACTATTAAGTAGCTAAGACAAGGCCTCCTATATCGGGATGTCTGGAGAAAATGGACACACTGTCCCGGGGAGCAGCTGGCGGCCAGAATAGAAGACCGCTGCTCCTCAGACCTCTGTTATAGTTTTGCTGATGCAGATTGCGCAGCTTATCGCAGCATCCTAGCAAGTGCAGAAGCAGCCGACGGCAGTCTCAGAACCTGAGCTGTCGGATGGTGCTGGGTCGGTCCAGTCACCTGCGCGTTCAGATGCCGCTGACCGTGATTTCCAACTGATTCAGACGAATGATGAAAGGGATATGGAGGGGGATTACCCTTCCCTTTTGGAACAACACATAGTTGAGATGGATTTTATCCATCAACACTACCCTGAATTTGTTCCAACGAATCAGAATGCTGCGACTACTTGCAAGAAACCGCTGCGTTGTTGGACGCTGACTTCATCTGGAAAAAGAGGAGGAAATGTCTACCGGTTAAGTATAGACAGATGTCACAGGCCTTTGGCCTTTTAGATGACGCCATATTCAACTTTCCAGTGGAAAGAAGTAAGGCATTTTCTTGTCATCATCTTCCGTAATTTTACCGATTTTCAGAAAACGGGGAAGATGTTTTGAGAGTTCCTCAGCATTTGAATGAGTAGGCTAAGGACCTAGCTATGGCCTTACCTTCGTCATTCACTATTCGTTTGGTCAGAGTTGAGACAGTATTTCTTCTTCATTCAGAGCGAATTCAGACTCACGGTTTTACGCAGATCACCTTTAAGAACTGTGATGCAACGTCTCTGCGGAAAGGAATTTGAGGACGTTCGAACCTCAATTAGAGTCCTTTCCTATTATCACGTATAACTCTGTTTTAACAGTTGCTAATTTGGAGTTAATCGGCCCTTGCGTCGTCATCCTTAATAGATGACAAGGTGAAAAACTCTCTTCGAGTCACTCCGGTTTCCGGACACTAAGTTTTTGATGATAAGCTTTCATTGGTTTATGACCAAGCTACAAAGAAAGCATCAATACTCTGATCCTTAAGTCGGCATCTAATCGACCCGACGTAGCAAAAAGGAGTAAGGGAGGATGTCCTAGACAGAAGGTCATCTAAAAGGACTCCTCGCGAGGGTATAGTTAACCCTTCTATAATTACTCTAGGGATCGTCATACTGCGACTCGGATACAGGGCTCAGGTCTGATCGAGACTACCTTTGTGTTTCAGACGCCCCAAACTGCTGGGTTGAGGCTCTTCACTAATGAGATGCAGTTTCTCCTTCCGTAGGCCTCGCAGATACTACAGGTGTGGGTTAGGACCTCTAAAGCTTAGCAGTTGACGGATGGTTATCAAGATTCACATCAACTGGATAACTATTACAGAAGACCAGTAGGCGAGAAGTGTGATCTCTGACGGCCTTCGGCTATCTTTCCAAGAGAACCACAATTAACTTAATGTCTGATGGACAATGCTTCCATCAAATCCTTGCATAAGAGTCTCTCCACTCGGAGGTAAAAGTTCTCTTGACAAGGAAAGTAATAGAGGTCGTTGAGATTCAAGATTCTCTAGGATTCTGTAGTCACCTGTTACTCGTACCGAAGCCATAGAGCTCGTTCCGACAGATTATAGACTGGAGCTGGATAACAAGTTTATCAAAGCTCTGAAAGTTTATTTATGGTTATCATTTAGATGGTTAATGTGAGTGTTCGAGTGATTGACTATGCTATAAGCATAGATCTAAGGTTAGCTCCTGTCTGAAGATAGTGCCCTGGGCTGTCACTCGAATATTAAACTTGGTAATGTCTCACAACAGTCTAATTTGTCTGCCATTATCCAGAATGAAATCTTGTTTAGATGGGTCGCTTATGCACACGTCCCCTCCAGTTATTCTTACCCAGAACTGGAGTGTGATAACGCATTCGCTCAGGACCCTCGGTCCCTGGAGAAACACACAAACATCAAGAATGATGTCAATATTGTTAGCGCTATATCAATGCGACCATGCTTGTTCAGATATCGTTGGACAACTCGATAGTGGTAGCGTACATCAGGAACCAGGGCAGTGCCCATTCATTTGCATTATGATAACTAACGGGGAGGAATTTTCATGTTCATCTCTCTATCCGTCATATACCGGGTCGTCTGAACGTACTAGCAGACTCGCTCCTCGGAAAGGTTGCCTGTTTCATTTGTAAACAATTAGTTACTGTCATTTGTGTCACCATGCCTAGATTATTTAGCGCATGCAGTAGACGCTCTGCAGAATTCATGGGGATGAATGATAGGATTCGCATATCCTCCATTTCATTTTATTCAATAGATTACATTTAAGATTAAACAGTCTTGTGAATCCTACTAGTAGCACCTCTGTTGTCACAGAAATCTTGGATCAGTATTCTCAAGTGTCTGTTATGGGACGCTCCCCAGAAGCTTCCTCCCTGAGAGGGTTCTTTTTCGGATGAAATTTTATTTTTCACATCCTTCTCCATCCATATTGGCATAATGGAGTTGGTTAGACGTGAGGGAACCATCGCAGTTCCTATATTTTTGTTAACTGACACAAGAACGATTAAATAATGCGGGAGAGGAGATTTCGATATGATTTCGAATTCCCCCCCCCCCTCTCCCCACACAAACTCACAAACACTGCCTATGTGTTTAGAGGCAATTACCGGGCAAGACGTAGTTTTCTTCCCGCAAGCCTCATATAATTTAATACATACATACTATGCATTTGAGTCGTGTTCTTTGGCGACCGCATGGGCACATCCGCTTTTAGTTGGATTAGCGTCCTGTTATTTTTGTCGATTTGTTATATACGAGCGCTTATAGATTACATTTAAGATTAAGCACTCATATATAACAAATACGAGCACTTATAGACTGTTTAATCATCACAATTAAATTGCTACTCTTGAGTACCTCGCAGGCTGCATAACCAGTTAACTGGTATTCAGATGATTACATGCTAAATATAAATGCTCTCACACATTATTATTATTAGGCTAACGCTTTATTGTATTTTGTGGACCTTGAAATCATAATCTATTTTGGGGGTGGTCCGTGTCGGAGCCTGTTAATCATACCTACTTACATTTCTAGATCCAAGTTTCTATTATGTTTTGTACTCATCTAACACATGTTTTTACGATCGTAGATATCGGATAGTACACGTTGGAGAGTGTTGTTACTCTTATTTATTGTACAGATGCCACCTGTGGATTACCTAGGAAGTGTGTTTTCTCTTCAGGAATCGTTCAGTGTGGCTCGATTGGATATGTGTACGTTATATTTTTATATATCATCAGTTTTCAACATATCTGTGTGCGGTGTATGTTATTTAGTGGGCAGTATTAATTACCAGGATCATCGCTATAGCCATAACTTCTGAAGTAACATTAAGCTCCATTTATTAATCATGAATTAATACCTGAGTGCCTGTTCGACGATTATTTATATTGTTTTTTGGTACCGCTCTTATTGTTTCCAGAGCTTTCCCCTTTTCTTTTGAAGACTTCTTCAAAAAAAGGAGGGTGGGGGTGTGATTTTTACCCCTAATCTGGCTTAAAATGTATGTATCTTTGAAGGAAGCTGTTTTATCCATATTTATATCCTGCATATAGCTGAAATGTTATTGTAAGGCGTATGTTTGTGGGAGATTTTCTCATTCTCAGATACGCCATCCTAATTTTTGGGGTTTAGTCCAGACTAGCGTTAAAAATTAGGAACTTGTCTTCATGCTTACAATAAGGAATTACTTAAAATTGGGCTCCTTATTTAGAATATGTCTCCTATTACTGTATAGAGAGACATACATGTAATTCCTAATTATTCTAATTTCCTTCATCATGGATTTCAGGATTGGAATTATTTCAGAAGTCCTAGGCCCTCCACCTATTTACGATTCAGCTATGTCTGGGCTATTGGTATACTGTGTAAAAATATGATAAATTTATAGCAATTTGTGTATTTTTGTACTTACCAATGGCCCAGACGGGAAGGGCCCTCCCGTTAGTGGGCGCTCATACCTCACCGCTGAATTATTATGTAATTTATATTTATTTATTTATTGATGTTTAAGGTCACATATTTATGCACAATGGCTAATCATGACCGTGACAGTTTTATGGGTGGAGGAAGCCGGAGTACCCGGAGAGAACCACCGAGCAACGACGAGCAGCTGCCAGCTCCCCAACATCGTAACTCCGCACTGCAGCACAGGCAGGGTTAGATTGGTTGAAGACATGCGTACCATCGACGTGCAGAACGCCTTAGTACACGGCGTCATCGTGCCCCCACGCGGGCAATGGAGATGAAGTGTCTTGCCCAAGGACACAACGCGGTTGCCGCAGGTGGGATTCGAACCGAGGGCCTCTCGGCTTGCAGCCTGCACCTCTACCAACTGAGCCACCGCGCTCCCCATTATTATGTAATACTCTTTTTTACAAAGAATGGTGATTTTAAAGCACAGGTGTCAGAACATTGTTATTGACTTTAGGGCCAAACAAAGAATAACGTTGGTGCCAATTCCGGTCACTTCCTGATGTCTGCGCATGCACAGAGAGTATATGTATGGAGGACCAGATAGGACTTTTAATTTTCGGTTTTGCGTGCAAATTTTGGGGATTGGGGGGCAAAATTTGTGTTTGGCCCTAGATATTTTAGAGTTAGCACCAGCTATGTCTGGGCCACTGGTAAGTATTAAAATATACAAATTACTATAAATTTATCATTTTTTTAGAATTTTGATGATGAGGGAGACACCTGAGAAATAAGGTTTTTTTCTCAGTAGCCTGAGACAGATATTTTCTAATTCAGCATTTGGTCATTTACCTGCTGCCTGTTGATCATTTGCCTACTACCTGTTGATCAGTTGTTTTTTATCTTATTTGTTCTAAAGCTGAATGGTTTTGGTCAAGCACAGAAAATAATGTTGTTTTCCACAAATTTCCAGAAAACACAAAAATTTTTTATATTTGATATTTTTGTCTACAATGTTATGAAATTAATGGATCAAATTGTGCTTGAACAGATATGCAGTTAACAAGTATATTCTGTTAATCTATGTCTTGTTAAGTAAAGTGAATAGTTCTTTGTTCTCTATTTTAATATCAAATATAGAGTTAAAAGTTATTAACTCTTTACCTAATGTTAACAGGTAGCAACACTTGTAAAACATTTTCAGAATTTTTGTGTGTTGTGCTTTCACTGTTTCCATGAGCTCTTTCCAGTTATGTATCTTAAAACCATATATCTGTAACTTAATGGTTACACAAACTGGAATAGTTTGGGTGCATTAGTGTTGTCACTGAAGAAGCAAAAATATATACTTTTTTAAATCATTCCCTACATAACATAATCTAAGACCTCTCATTGATTTGAGTTTATTTCTTTAACTGGTAGAGTGCTAAATTATTTTTGGTCTTCAAAATTTCTTTGTTCATCTTTGTCTTGTTACAGAGAGTGCCAGTAGGCACTCTCTCATAAATTGTAGCAAGACAAATCCTAACAGATAAAATAATATCACTTCAAAGATAATATGAAGCACATCCACAGAATATGAAGCCTTTAAATTGTGATACGACCACATCAGAATAAAGCCCAAATGTGGGCTTCCAGCACTCAACCAGTTAAAGAATCATCAGGTGAATTTGAGAAGACAGGGTTCCCACTCAAATGAAAAGTACTTAGTCCTTGAATTTTGGCCTCTTCCTTGAAAAGCACTTGAATTTGTTTCTATCCTTGAAAGCACTTGATATTACACCACCTTCCTTGAAAAGTACTTTATTTCATTTTACTTATAATCTCTTGAGACAAGAAGATTCATGATAACCCACCCAATATAAATGCCATGTCAAAATTGGTCTGGTACCATATCTCTTTGATCTCCATATCCTTCCCTTGAGTTGAACAAGGTGCCACCTGTACTTTAGCACTGCAGATGGCACTTGTTGCACTCTGGAATGATATACCATTAGATAGATCTAGATAGCTGACTTGACTCTTTTAGTTGACTTTTCCAGAAATCAGGTTTTCATGACATAAATTTTTTGGGTTGTTCATGGTCTGAGTCCTTTAAAAGTGCTTAAATATTGCTTGTATTTGATCTCTGATATATCGGTGGGAACCCTGGAAGAGAAAAGTTTTCCTGTACAAGATATTTTTAAATGTATATTGATATTATTCTTGAAGGAATACACAACTTTTTAAAAACAAATTAAGTTCAGTGAACTTGAATGGATAAAGGAATTCTTTCACAAAAAGTGCATTTTGTATAGCATCTTTTTATTATTTACAGTGAAATACACTCTTGTATAGATGTTGAAAACAGCTGCAAGTACCAGTGGATGAATAATTTGATTTGTGTATTAACACACAGTTCTATTTCTTTTAGGTTTGGCTTAGTAAACTTGCTGATGAAATGAAGGACACCTTGAGAGAAATGCTCAGAGAATGCTTGAAGGATGCCAGTTCCAGTCGAGGAGGTTTAGACCCATCTAAATATCCTTCCCAGGTATAGAATAAAAAATGTGTTTCCTTTCTTCAGGTCCTTTAATTTTTATGACTTTTAATGCGAATGCCAGTTTAAGATGCCCAGAATACCACAAGAGTTTTGTATGTCTCAAACATGGATGATGATGTGATCTTAAATAACTCACTGTTGGGCTTCGGTCAAGAAAGACAGCACTGTCTTACTTTACATTATTTCAGTAGTACACTAAAACCCTGTTACACTGAAAGTAAAAAATAAGCAGTTAATAGGAGTATACAATTAACAGGCTTTTGGTCTTTTTAGCTCCGCCTGACAAAATGTCAGCAGAGCTTTTCAAATGCTAAGTTGTCTATCGTCCATTGATCCATCCATCCATCTGGCCATCATCAACATTTTGTTTGGCCGGGCCATAATTTCTTAACCACAGAACATTTTTTAACAAAACTTCGTAACCTCATGTATTGTCACCAGACAGTGTGTCATCAGTCATAATGAGGTCTGTCCCTGCAAGGTGAATGTCAATGGCCCCATAGATCTGGTAACAACAGTCAAGAAAACTTTGATATTTTACTAATATTTTTGTCTGGTCCATATAATTTGATCTAATTGGCAGATCTTGTTCATACTTGTTACAATTATTGCTCATGACCCAAAGGTGTGTCATGACTTTGATCCAAGGTCATATCATCAAGGTGAAGGTCACAGACAACAAAACTTTGATATTGTTATACAGTCCTTGTCCGGTCCATGCAACCTGGAATGATTGACATATCTTATTCATAGTTGGTACAATTATTGTTAATGACCCAAAGGTGTGTTCTGATTTTGATCCAAGGTCATATCATCAAGGTCAAGGTCATAAACAGCAAAACTTGGATATTGTTATTCAGCCCTTGTTCGGTCCATATAACTTGGTATGATTGACAGGTCTACTCATACTTGGTATAATATTGCTCATCACTCAAAAGGTGTGTCACGACTTGATCCAAGGTCATATCATCAAGATCAAGGTCACAGACAGCAACACTTTCATATTATTATACAGCCTTTGTTTGGGCTGTATAATTGAATCTATTAGACAGATTTTGTTCATACTTCTCACAATTGTTACCCATAACCTAACGTTGTGTCATGACCTTGACTCATTGTCATATGAAGGTTAAGATCACAAACAGTAATACTTGTATTCTAGTCTTTTATCTAAGAATCATATTGATTTGGGCCTGAAAAACACGAAAAACGGTATGTATCACATAATGTGTTTCGATTCCGTATCATATAGACAACTCATTCTGGTTCCGTATCATATAGACGACTCATTTCTGGTGATGCGACGGGTTATCATAACAGACAGGTGCATGAATTCATTCTATGTGCATTTCAGTGATCGACCCAACATTATGTCCAAAAACTGTTTTAATAATTTAAGATTTAATCTGTTTATGTGACAGAATTGTTAGATAAATGAATTATCATGATAATGTGCATGTCCTGTGATTTGCATCAGGTTCTTGGTGGTGTACAAAAATGGGATCACAACTCGCCGGCAAAGCCGGTTCATTGAGCTCCCATTCTGGACACCACCTCGAATCTGATACAAATCACTGGACATGCACATAATCATGATAATCTGTATGTATTTATCTTTCCCTAAAAGCATTGACCCTGAGCAAAGCTGTCTGCGCTGAGAGGCCTCTTGTTTCTGTATTCCAGTGATATACTGAGCTCATGGACCTCTCTCAAACAAGGTGAAATAGATTAAATGCTCATACTGTTTATACTGAGGCCAAAATAGGCCTATAAACATGGGAGATTTTGTGATTGTGAGAATAATTCTAGGATGGATCACAATCAATGTTTCTTAACCCTCAAGAGCCTAGAGATATTTACATATTTTTGCTACCTGTGAGTTTACTGCTGTTTTTTGCCAAGTCTTGGCTGCCTATATATGTAGCCTAGTCTTTGCCTAAAACAACAACCAAGATGCTTAAAATGTAACTTGTGAGTTTACCCAAAGACTGTATGTTGGGGCACCTGTTCTGTTGCAAAAAAATGTGATCAGAGTTGGAATTAGGCCCTGAGGACTAACTGATCAGCTATACCAGCAACCAGATAACCATCCCCCCAATAACCAATTGATTTTAAAATTCTCATTTTCTTCTTTAAAAACACAAATTATGTTTCCCCACTGTCAAAAGCTAAATGAATTTGTTCTAATGACAATTCATTGGTGGAAGGCATTTGTACCCATCAGTATTCCAATATCTTCATAAGAATGTGCCAGAAGATGACATCCTGAGCCCAAAAGGTATAAACAATCTAAGCAGTATGTATATTAAATTATAAATATGTCAAAATAAATTTTCCACCTCATGAATCCACTGTGCACTCAAGTGACCAGGATAAAATTGGCTGAGCTGAAGGTTTTCCATGGGTGTAACTGTTTTGTCATTGGTTAGTGCCATTATCAAAATTAACTTTCTTTGATATAAATAAAAAAAAAACGCTTTAAATGTTATCTCTGGATACATTAGCTGACCTTATATTCTATGATTTTGTCCATACCAAAGATGAATAACAAGTAGTTTAACCCTTTACCTAACATGAAAAGCAGACGACACCTGCAAAAAGAATTCTTGAATAACTCATTTTTTTCATTTTTTGTCTCAAAAACATAGGTTATGACCCCGCATTGGAACGAGCTCGTTCCAATGAGGAGTCATAACCTATGTTTTTGAGACAAAAAATGACAAAATAATGAAAATTAATTGGCAATTTTTTAGAATAGCGCTGGCCAGTTTTGAATGTTACGTTGGGTAAAGGGTTAACCATTTTCTAACAACATTTTCTTAATGAGCTGAAAATTTATCTCATATATATTTTATAAGATCCTTTGCCTTGCTGAACAAATCCGGTTTACAGAGAACTGTGAGACAGCCATCAAGAAAGGTTCTCTAACTAGCTACTGTAGAGAGATGGAAACCCAGCTGGAATCATACACAAGTGTAGACCTTGAAGCCACACAAGATTCTGAAAGCCATGTACTGGATCTGAAGCTGAAGGCCCTCATTCTGGATACAATTCATGCAATAGATGTCATTCACCAGTTATCTAAAAATGAGATTAGAAGTGTCAGTGAATGGCAGTGGCAAAAACAACTGCGGTATGTTTTTTACTAGGCATGTTTTCTTAACCCTTGAGGGCCTGGACAAGGATCTTGAATTCCCACCATTCCACAGTCTCTATACATCTAATGGCTTTGCAGTGATTTCTGGTTAAGTATTGGTTGCCTATTAAGACAGCCCAGACGTGACTAGAAACCACTGCCTAGGTAATTTTTGTCTATTGTCACCAGGACCCTCTTATCATGGTATGTTAAGGGCTCCTGTTTTGAGGTAGGTCAAATTGGAAATAGGCCCCTAAGGGTTAAAGAATTAGCTACTTCCTATCCGATATTACATTCTATTATATCCTACCTTATAAAGTAGTGGAAAGTGTCATAACAAATATCTAACTTTGACTTCATAAATAAAATAGAATATCTCTCCAGCAGAGACACACTTTGTGCATTATATGTTTAAATCTATATCACTGGACGATTTTGACATAGTAGTAGTAGGTACCAGAATTCTCTCATTCATGACTGTGGAGACATCTAAGCTTTCACTCATGGATTTCAGCAGATCATGACTGAAAACACATGACCTAGAAATTACAAGTAAAAGCATATTAACCAGAAGTCACAAATATCTTTTCCCGTGGGTGAGATTTACCCATCCTATTCTTGCACCAATTTTTAGCTCAACTTGACAAAGTCAAACTGAGCTATTGCCATCACTTCACATCCGTCGGTGTACGTACGTCCGGGTGTACGTACGTCCACAATTTCCTTTGGCACACCTCACAGGTCGCATTTATGATCAGATTGCTTTGAAACTTGGTATGTTTGTTTGGGTTGACCTCTAGATGGGGGCTATCGATTTTCTTCAATTTTCGTCAAAAAATGTTGCCGCTGGCAACATTCTTAGAACTGAGTTTAGCCATATCTTAATATTTCCCTTTGGCACACCCTACAGGGCACATTTATGATTGGATTGCTTTGAAACCTGGCATGCTTGTTTGGGGTGACCTCTGGATGGGAGCTATCGATTTTATTCCATTTCCGTCAAAAAAATGTTGCCGTTGGCAACGACCTTTGAACTTAGTTTAGTCAGGCATAAATATATTCCTTTGGCATGCCGTACATGGCACATTTTTTATCAGATCTGTTTGAAACCTGGTATGCTTGTTTGGGGTTACCTCTAGATGGGAGCTATCAATTTTCGATTTCCGCCAAGTAATGTTGCCACTGGCAATGACCTTTGATGAACTTAGTGCAGTTGTTAATCAAAATTTCCATTTAGCACACCCTGCAGGGCACATTTATTATCGGATCGCTTTGAAACTTGGTATGCTTGTTTGGGGTGACGTGTAGATGGGAGCTATCGATTTTCTTCCATTTCCGACCAAAAATGTTGCCGCTGGCAACATTCTTAGAACTTAGTTTAGTCAGACCTCAATATTTCCCTTTGGCACACCCAACAGGGCACATTTATGATCGGATTGCTTTGAAATCTGGCATGCTTGTTTGGAGTGACCTCTAGATGGGAGCTGTTTTTTTTCTTTTATTTCCATCAAAAAATGTTGCCGCTGGCGACGACCTTTGAACTTAGTTTAGTCAGGCATCAATATATTCCTTTGGCGTGCCCTACAGATCAGTTTGAAACTTTGCATGCTTGTTTGGTGTTACCTCTAGATAGGAGCTATCCATATTCTTCGATTTCCGTCAAAAAATGTCGCCGCTGGCAATGACCTTCGATAAACTTAGTACAGTTGTGCATCAATATTTTCGTTTGGCTCACCCTGCAGTGCACATTTTTGACCAGATCACTTTGAAACTTGGTATACTTGTTTTGGGGTGACCTCCAGATGGGAGCTATCGATTTTCTTCCATTTCCCTCAAAAATAGTTGATATTGGCATCGACCTCTGATGAACTTAGTAAAAACTTAGTGCAGTTATGCATCAATATTTCCCTTTGACACACCCTGCAGGGCACATTTATAATTGGATCACTTGGAAATTTGGTGTGCTTGTGTGGGGTGATATCTATATGAGAGTTATCGATTTTCTTCCATTTCTGTCAAAAAATGTTGCCGCTGGCAACAACCTTTGAACTTAGTTTAGTCAGGCTTCAGTATTTCCCTTTAGCACACCCTTCAGGGCACATTTATGATCGGATCACTTTGAAACCTGGTATGTGTGTTTGGGGTTACTTCCAGTTGTGAGCTATTGATTTTTTTTCATTTCCTTTAAAAAATTATTGTCGTTATCACCAGCCTTTGAACTTACTGCATTTGTTTAGCAACTTATCCCTTTTGCACTCTCTGCAGGGTATATTTATGAATTTCCATAAAAAACAGAGAGAAAAAAACATTGCCACAAGCAATGACCTTCAAACTTAGTGCATCAGAGGGCGTATTCATTATCTGGTTGTTTTGAAACTTTGTATGCTTATGGAGGGTGACAAAGATAGGAGCTATCAATTTTCTTTTCATTTCCATCAAAAACTATTGCTGTTAGCAACAATCTTAGAATTTAGTGCATTTGTGCATCAACATTCTTCTTTGACATGGCCTTCGGGCCACATTTATCATAGGATTGTTTTTGAACTTGGTGTGCTCATTGGGTGATACCTTTAGATAAAAGCTATTGATTAGCATTCATTTCTGTGAAAGAAGTTGCCATTTACAATAACCTCCGAACTTATTGCATTTGTGTATCAGCGTTCTTCCTTTAGCCAGTCTTACAGTTTACATTTAAAAATACATGGATTACTCTTGACACTGATATCCGATCCAACAAAGAGAATATTGAGACTACAGTATGCAGAGGGTGGATTACTACTAAATCACTGTGGGATAGATTTTTCACTCAGCAATTATTAATTATTTACAGTTTCTGAGGACAAGACACTAGTAGCATTTGCAAACTTTCACCACATGGACCATCGGGTTGCCCAAGTTTGTAAGTGCTTCTGGTGCTGTTGTGAACAGTTATAAATACTTTTCAAACAACGTACAAAATATCAATAAGACTGATGAAGATTAATTTGGATATTTGTTTTAGTTTATTTCCTTAACGTCTTTGAAGGATTGGTTAACCTTTTACACAATGCAGTGGCTAACCCTTTACTCAATGCAGGAAATATCAAAATTTATTATTTTAATATTTGTTTTTTTCAAATTTTTAAAAAAATATCAATGAAATCATATCATGTTGCCTCTCATTGGAACAAGCTCATCAAGATCCTTTCAATGAGGGGTCACATGATATGGTTTTGTTGAAATGTTTTGAAATATATATTTTTTAACTACTTAATTTGTAAATTATGTGTGCGGATGTGGCTGATTCATTAGGTAAAGGGTTAAGGTGCTATATAAGTAATGAAAATTTGTTCCCTTTGAAATTCTCACTGTTGTTATTCCATAAATGCAAATTTAAGATACACACATTATACATCAAAATGAAGATTAAGATGTATAGAACACGATAAATATATGAAATCAACACTCAGTCTCCATATAGTAACAATATGTAGTATTCTCATTATTTGACTTTAGGCGGCATTTTATATCTAAGCTTTTTTGGTCTGTTAACCTTGACAAAAAATCGAAACAAATGGTCAAAGCAAACAAAGCCAAGAGTTTTCGAATTTATCCTCACGCATCTCTTATCGCTGCATTTTGAAGAATTGTGATGTCCTAGCTTTGTTCTTGGATATCGGAAGCACATTTGGCCACAAATTGTTTACCTGAAATATTTTATTATCAGTTCTGGTTATAGATGGGCAGTTAACTGAAAATTTGGTTGGGTTTCAGTTTTGTTATCAGGTACCCCCTTTTCAGAACAGCTGCACTATTGTGTTCATGCATGCCATTTACCGTGAAAATAGGTGATAAAATTACTTGTAATGCATTGTGGTTTAAACCTTCATCTGTTTATCAAATGTGACTTCCTTTGCAGAACTAGAACTTGTCACTTGTTTCACATTTGTAATGACAAATTTATTTATTAATATGTTCGAGTTATCCTAAACATAGGTATTGGATACTTGGGGGGAGGGGGGAGGCTAATTTTGCAGCAGACTCAAGGCAAAATCATTTTTGTCAAATGGTATAGGCTATTACACAGGTGCATTGCCCTGGAAAGGGAGCCCCTGAGACACTAACTGGTGCCAAATACATCTTATATGCAAATGGGGATCGGGTGACTTTGGACCTCTGCAACTTTGGGCCAAGTGAATTTGATATAAAAAAAATAAAAAGATTGTTGCCACCAGCAATGACCTTCAAACTTAGTGCATTTGTGCATTAACATCTTCCTTTGGCATGCCTCGGAGGGCACATTAATTATCGGGTTGTTTTGAAACTTCATATGCTTATTCTGGGTGACAGAGATAGGAATTATCGATATTTTTATACTGTACCAATGACCCAGACTTAGCTGGTGCTAACTCCACAAAAACCAGGGCCAAACACAAATTTTGCCCCCCAATCCCCAAAATTTGCATCCAAAACAAAAAGAAATCATGTCCTAAAGGACCTCCATAGTACGACTCTACTGCGCATGCGCAGTGACGCAGTCGTCCCGAAATTGGCGCCAAATATCATTCTCTGTTTGGCCCTTCATCAGTCAACATCTCACTGATCTTTGTGCTTGTAAATCTCAGTTTAAAGGATGCCAGACACGTAATTCTTGGAGAAAATGTGATTCTAAGGAGGATAGAAGGAGGAGAGGAAAAAAGAAGTGGCAAAAAATAATCAGGGCTGTACTTAAAATTTTTTGTTAAAATTATGTTAAGTTGCCTATTTTCGAGGCAAACGCCTCTTGTTGTCATTCTTGCTAATTGTTGCACTGCTTATTCAGTGTTTCCTCTCCCCTAACCTTCTAAAGTCCCCCCTTGCAATTCTCCCATGCTTTTGACATATTTTTGAGAAGTTTCATTTCTAAAAATTCCCTGGGAGAGTTGCTTGGTTACAGAATGTTTTCTGTTATTTTCCCCATAGTTACGTTTTCACCCATGGGTGTATAACGTTTGTGTTCTGCATCTTCCATCTGATGTTCTGCAGATTCTCCCCTGGGAGTCTCTGTTTTGCATCAGATAGAGTGTAATTGAGGACTGATTCCGGGCCAGTTTTTTCAGTGCCTGGAGTCATGTTTTCTTCTGTGTTTACACTGTTTGTTTTCATTGGCAACAGCCTTTTTTGAGGGGGGCTGTTTGCCTTTGAGGTAGTTTATCTCATTATAAGATACATTTATATTATCCGAAAGTGTCTCATTAATTATTTTATATAATTTTAAAATTTTTGACCACACTTTGCCATCGGATCCATCGGGGCTCAACGCTACTTTTCAGCAACTTGGGCTTCTCTGAAAAAATATTTTTTCAAAATTATTTTGTTTTGCAATTGTTTTTTCATTTATTAATGGATCATGTTATTATGTATCTTTGTGTCAGGGGTTTTTGCGAGTAACTAGGACTTATTGTTGTTCCTTCACAATGAAAGGAACTTGTTCAAATTGTAATAGGAAGAAATCTTCCTCTGACTTTCATGATTATTGCATAAATTGTAGTCAGTGTTCTCGCATTAATCCCTGTCCTGTATGTGAACATTGGGATGAGAAACATTGGAAACGTGTGTCACGATATGTTGTTTCTGGAGAAAGAGCGATGCCGGCTCTTTCTCCACAAGGTCACTCTACTCTCTCAGTTTCTATTTCAGAGGAACCAGAACAGGGTGATGTTTCCATGTTATCTTCTTCAAGTGTGCGTCCGTCGTCACAATTAAATACAGAGCTAGCGGCAAAAGTGCTCATGGAGATTAGACAAATGTCGTCCGCTAGCTCGCCCGGTGTAGCGTCCATTCACCGAATGGTTCGGCAGCCGGGTTCGTCCGATGCGGTCCAAGAGGAAATTTTGGGTGATGCGAGCACTATAAAAATAATAGATGCACACCCAGTGACGGCGGATAGTGAACGAGAACGGAGGAAGCCTTTTAGTCCGGTTCCTAGCTCGTCCAGGTCCAGCCGGGCCGCGAGCGAGAGAGGCCCCTCTCTCGTACAACAACATCTGGGACCAGATGTTGTGGTACAAAATGTGTCTTTAGCGGAGCATACGTCCGTCGCTCGGGACGCTCCGTTGTATAAGCAGTCCGCAGAGACTGTTAAGGCTTCCTCTTCTCGCCGGCGCACACGACCGCACCTTGGCTGCGTGACCTCCGATATCTTGCCAGCTTCGCCGATGAAGGATTATTCGGCGACCAGGTCACACCATCCGGCAGCCAGGGATTCGAGACCGATGGACTCCGGACGTTCGCATAGGAAAAGTATGCGGGAGCCATCTGATGCGGAGCTGCCCTCGGCAAGCAGCGAAAGACCGCTCCTCCGCAGGTCTCGACGTCGGACATTCTAGTGCAGATAGCACAGCTTATCGCAGCATCCCAGCAGCCGACAGAGACGGTGTCGGATCGAGAATTATCCGACGGCGCTGGGTCGGTACGCTCCGCCGAAGCATCGGGGGCGGACGACCGGGAACATCGGGAGGTCCGACCGGATGGTGAAAGGGATACGGATGAATTGGAGCTATCCCTTTCGGAACAACACAAAGCTGCCGTAGACTTCATCCGGCACTTTCTTCCTCAAGTTGTTCCGTCGGGCCAGACTGCTGCGCTTCCGGACAGGAGAATTATAGCGTCATTGGACTCTGATTTTTTCGAGCGGTTCAGGGACATCGCTCCCGAGTTTCCGTCGCAGTCCAATAATGTTGCAAGAACATTTGTATTATTGAACGACGCTATTTTTAAACTTGCTTCCAGGACAGGGAAAGCAGGCTTCTTGTCCGCAAATACTCTCAACCTGCCTTTCATTAATGCAAGGAATAAATTCGACACGGCAGGTCAGGGTATACCGAGAGTTCCTCTGCGTATGGACGACGAGGCGGAAGACTTAGAGCTATCATTACCGTCGTCAGCTTCTATTCCAACCGCAGTGTTGGAAACAGCTATTGCGTCTAACAGAGCCAATTTAGATGCCTTATCTTACGCAGATCACCTTACGAAGGCGTTATCACTGCGTCTTCAAGGGGAAGAGTTTCAGGATATACAATCCTCCTTAAGACTTCTTTCAAGGGCAGTAGCTTATTCCACGTGTAACTCCGCCCTTTCAGTGGCAAATCTGGAGTTGGTTAGACGTGACGCAGCCCTGTCTACATCCACACTAGTGGATTCTAAGGTGAAGAACTCTCTTAGAGTCGCTTCGGTCTCAGGAGATCTTCTCTTTGACGGCAAGCTTTCCGCTATTTATGATAATATTAAAAAGAAAGCTAGTGATTCTCTGTTGTTTAGATCCGCTCCTAAAAGGTCGGATTCAGCAGACACGAATAAGGCGGGCACTTCTGGGTCTTATCCGCCCAAGAGAGGTTCCTATAGAGGTTCCGGTGCGTCCTCTAGCTCTTATTCGAGAGACCGTCAGGATAGCGACTCTCGTTCGGGACGTCCTTCAGGCCGGGACAATCGGTCGGACGCCCCGAGGTCGACGAGGCGAGGTGCGGGTCGTGGAAGACGTGGTTTCTCCTACCGCAGGCCTCGCAGATCCAGGAGGTGATGGCTCAAACCTCTATCGCGTTCCGGTTGGCGGAAGGTTGTCGAGTTTTTCTCAAGAGTGGGCGTCGATTACGGACGATCCGTGGGTGAGAGGAGTGACTTCGGAAGGTCTAAAGATATCCTTCAAACGAAAGCCTCCATTAACTCGAAGTCCAAAGTGGACTCATCTTCCGTCAAACCCTCAGAAAAGAGACGCTCTGCTATCAGAGGTGCAGTCTCTTTTAATGAAGAACGCGGTAGAGGTCGTAGAAAACCAGGAATCGCTGGGATTCTACAGCCATCTGTTTCTGGTTCCGAAACCAGACGGCTCGTTCCGTCCAGTCATAGATTTGAGCTGGATAAACAAGCTGATCATCGCTCCGAAGTTTTATATGGAGACGATTCGATCGGTCAGAGCGAGTATTCGGGTGAACGATTATGCAACGAGCATAGATCTCAAAGATGCGTACTTTCACGTCATGGTACATCCGACATTCCGAAAGTATCTACGCTTCGCAGTCCTAGGAGTGGTGTATCAGTTCCGGGCCATGTGCTTCGGATTGAATCTAGCACCCTGGGCTTTCACTCGGGTAATGAACTCGGTAATGATTTACTTCCGAGCTCATTCGTCTGCGGTAACGTCGGCCTACCTGGACGACATTCTTCAGAGGTACGGCAACGAGTTAACGCTTCAGAACGATGTTCAGAATCTTCTTCTATTGCTCCGACGTCTCGGTTTCATAGTAAACGAGGAGAAGTCGGATCTGGTGCCGTCCAAGTCATTCACTCATCTGGGAATGAGCTTCGAGACGCACAACAATCTCGTTCGTCTGCCGTTAACCAGAGCGAAATTAGTCAGTTGTTACGCTCGCTATTGTCTAAATACAGACAAAGTCACAGCGAGAGAATTTATGAGACTGATAGGTCTGTGCGGAGCCGCTGCGGATCTCATTCCGATGGGACGGCTACGCACACGGCCTCTTCAAATTTTCTTGACTCAGAATTGGAGTGTGAAAATTCATTCGCTCGATGTAGACGTTCTCTTGTCAGATCAAGTGAAACAAGAGATTCAGACTTGGGCAAACATTCAGTGGTTAACTCAAGGAGTTCCGCTGCAGTTGCCGGATCCGAGTTTTACCATTATGACGGATGCCAGTCAAACAGGTTGGGGTGCATCATTAATCCCAACGGATTCGAGATGCCAGGGTCTTTGGGATCCGCAATTCCTGTGCAAGCACATAAACATCAAGGAAATGATGTCAATTTGGCTTGCGTTACGTCACTGGATGGACATTATTCACGATGCTCATGTCCAAATCCTATCCGACAATACGACAGTAGTGGCGTATATACGGAATCAGGGAGGCACTCATTCAGTTCCGTTGTTCAATCTAACGGAAAGAATCCTTCTGTTTGCGTTGGAACATCACGTTCTTCTTTCGGTCCGTCACATACCGGGTCGTCTGAATGTGCTAGCAGACTCCCTTTCTCGAAAGGGTCGCTTGTTGCCGTCGGAGTGGACTCTCAACAAACAAGTATTCAATCAGATTTGCTACCAATGGGAACGGCCAATGATAGACTTATTTGCGACACATCTCAACAATCAGTTGCAGACGTATGTGTCTCCGTGTCCGGATCCAAGAGCATTTGCTGTAGACGCTCTATCGATCCCTTGGGACGGAATGATAGGATATGCGTATCCTCCAGCGCCGTTAATTCAACAAGTATTGCTAAAGATAAAACAATCTCAATGCAAGATTCTGTTGGTAGCATCTCTGTCGCCACAGAGACCGTGGATAAATCTACTCAGGTGTCTGTTGTGGGACCTACCGCGGAAGCTCCCTCCACGAGAGGATCTTCTTTGGCAGGGGAAATCGCGCCAACTGCATCACAACCCGCAAGGTCTCAACCTTCACGTTTTTCCGTTGTGCGGTCCTTCTTGCATGGCAAGCACTTTACAGGACGAGCAGTGGACGCGATTTCTAACTGTAGGAGGACCTCCTCTTCGCTAAACTATGCGGCTAAGTGGAAGGTTTTCCGTCGTTGGTGTAGGGATCATTCTGTTGATATATTTGATCCCTCTATACCAGACATTGCTAACTTTCTAGTATACTTGTTTGACGAAATCAAACTGCAACCGGTTACTATAAAGGGTTATAGATCTATGTTATCTGATACCTATGCACATCATGATAGTTTACAAATTGGATCTAATGTCTCTTTATCGAAATTGGTTAGAAACTTTTCGATAAATAGACCCAGAACTCTTAGATTAATTCCTAAGTGGAATTTAGCTTGGGTTCTCCTTAAATTGAAGGAAAAGCCATTTGAACCTCTTGGGACAGTAGATTTCAAATTCTTATCTTATAAGACAGCTTTTCTCTTAGCTTTCTCTTCTGCCAGAAGAGTCAGTGAGCTTCATGCACTATCGGTGGATGATTCTCATTATCGTAGTGTTGGGAACACTATCACCTTCACTACTAACGTCGGTTTTTTAGCTAAGAATCAGGCTCCTAATAAATATCCGGAACCTATTGTTATTAAGGCTCTTCCGTCTTCAGACGGGCGTAGGCCTTTACTCTGTCCTGTTAGAGCACTACGTATCTATAAACAGAGATCTCAGTTCATCAGAAAGGGACGGAAACGTTTCTTTCTGTCTTTGATGCCTAATAGAAAGGACATTTCAGTCCATTCTATTGCTAGATGGATTCAGTTAACTATCCGTACTGCGTATGAAGATTTATCTTCTTCTCAGCAGTCTGTGCTTAAGATTTCTGCTCATGAAGTAAGAGCTCTTTCTACTTCCTGGGCTTATGCTAATAGTGTTGCTATTACAGATTTAATGAAGGCTGCTTATTGGTCTCAGCCATCCACATTTACTAATTTTTATCTCAGAAATATTGAGTCCATTTCTGGAGACCTGCATTGTTTAGGTCCGTTATCTGTTGCTCAGAATGTCGTCCACTAAACAGTTGCAACTATAGTTATGCAGGCTTTCTGTTCCGGCAGTGACTCCGTCCGGCTGCCCTCTTCGCTCTGGGCTATTTGACCCAGGGCAAGGGGAAGGGGGGGGGGGGGGCGGGTGTTCCCTTAGGTCACCTGCTTTATAGTGAAAAGCAAGGGAATGCCTCCTCCAAGACAGTATTTCTGAGTCGCTTCCGGGATGGTTTTAAAGTGTAATATTAATGTTTAATTTCATTCATGTCTTATTTTTAAAGTGTAGCTCGGTGTGAAGCATTTGTATATGTCAAGTGTCAAACGGGCTTTAATATACAATACTCGGACACTTTTAAATGATTATAAAGAGTCTCAATTCTCTGGACTACTTTATTTATTGGCTTGTTTTAAAAATAATTAGTATAAAGGTTATACTGGATGTTAATAGAGAACATGAATGTTATTGTGCTCAATTATTAAGGGTAGTGTATCTTTCTAATTTAAATATTAAATAAGAAAGATACATGTAAAGCCTAATACTCCTTTTCTCCTTAAGGGGTTACCTCTTTATTTTATAATTGAGCTTATTGGATTTTCCTCTATGTCCTAGGCCCTCCAGCCTGTTTACTATTCAGCTAAGTCTGGGTCATTGGTACAGTATAAAAATGTTAAAAAATTTATAGTAATTTATATATTTTTTATACTTACCAATGACCCAGACGGGGATGGCCCTCCCTGAGTTGGGAACTCTTGCCTCCCCGCTGAGTACATAGCGCTGACCAGGCACTGCCAGTAAGAATGATATTTGGCGCCAATTTCGGGACGACTGCGTCACTGCGCATGCGCAGTAGAGTCGTACTATGGAGGTCCTTTAGGACATGATTTCTTTTTGTTTTGGATGCAAATTTTGGGGATTGGGGGGCAAAATTTGTGTTTGGCCCTGGTTTTTGTGGAGTTAGCACCAGCTAAGTCTGGGTCATTGGTAAGTATAAAAAATATATAAATTACTATAAATTTTTTAACTTTCTTTTCATTTCTATCAAAAACTGTGGCTGTTATCAACGATCTTTGAATCTATTGCATTTGTGCATTTACATTCTTGTTTGACATGACCTACAGGGCACATTTATCCTAGGTTTGTTTTTGAACTTGGCGTGCTCATCAGGCGAAACCTCTACATGTAGATTCATTTCTGTGAAAAAAGTTGCCATTTACAATGACATCTGAACTTCCTGCATTTGTGTATCAACATTCTTCATTTAACCAGCCTTCAGTTTACATTTAAAAACGCATGGATTGCTCTGACGTTGTGCACACACAGTGTTGTTATGTTGAAGTTTCTCCAAATAACATTGGAACCAATGATCTTCAAATTTACCATTTCAAGTTTGTCAAGTTGAGCTACAGTGTCATTGACACTTTCATTATCATGTTACACCCACATGACATCATGGAAATCAAAATACTGCTTGTGCAATGAAAATTAACTGTTGTACTTAATAATCATCGAGAAAAAGCAATTGCCTATTCAGAGAGAGCAAAAACAACTTCTGTATATACCAAATGTATACACCAGCATTCACTCACGGAGATGGATTAACATATTGTAGCAATGTGAAACAGCTGACAACCAGCAATGACACTTTTGAAATTATTGATTTTGATGATGTCATGTGAGTGTGGTGGGAGAACAATTATCCTTAAGTGGTGTGGGGGTGAAAAAGGGTTGTGCCAATGAAATCGCAGGGGGACATCATATTTGTTTACCAGATAGGGCTGCACGGTATACCAGTAAACCGGTAATTACTGGTATTGAGAATGATACCGGATGAATACTGGTATTGTTTTAAAGTACCAGTATTTCATAAGAAACGGTATTGTAACAAATTATCGAAGTTGAAGTCAATATATTATTGGGGAAAAAACCCAGTCACTGTCTTCTATCATGTCTGTCATTCCCCAAAAAACAATCACAAATGTCAATCACAGAAAACTAATCAGTACCACATGAAACTCCTCCCAGACTGACAACTCCTGTTATGAAGTTCATATCAATCAGTCTTCATTCAACCAATGAAAAAACAGTTTTAAGTTACAAATTAGTATACTCACACCAGCAATTTGAAACCGAAAGTTGAATATTTTGGGAGTGCATCGAATTCAGGGAATGAATACTTTGACACATTTGTGAATGAAATCTCACATTTTCCTGTGTGGATAATAAAACTACTCTCAAAATCATTATAGGGGGTGTTTATTTTATTAATGCTATCCCTCTCAAAAACAGATAAAACCTGAAGCCAAGTTGATCAACATTTCCATCAACACTGTCATTGTGAACTTTGAACTTATGAATATTAATAAGCTGTTCAATGGCAATGAAGACGTGGGTTGGATGTCCCTGTCCCTTTTTGTCCCAGTTTTAAAACAGTGTCAACTAGCAATCTAAGACCTAACTATTCTTTTTGTAACTTCAAATATTTTTTTTTACAGATGTTGTCCCAGAAACTAATAATAAATTCATATAAACCTAGTATTTATATCTTAACCCTTTAAGAACTGTGCAAACCACGTATCACATCAAGTGCAGTTTTGGGGGTATGTACGTGTACGGTGCAGAAACAAAAACAAAGGGTAAGGGAAGCCTGTAGAATAATAATCCATTCAGAGTTCAGACATTAATAATGACTGCTTACGTGAACATTAATTACTAACACAAACATACACCGACCATAACTATCAACACTTATAACACAATAGGTCATACGAAGAACCAAACAGTGGAGAGGAAAATGCAAGGTGCAAAGTGCACACACCTCACCCCATAAACAGCTGTATTAATTAATATTCACAAACAAAGGAAAAATAAACACTACAGTGATGATTTGTGTGATCTTTTTTTCAAACAATGAAGTCATGGCACTAATTTGTTTTCCCTCATGTCCGAGCTGTCTCTGTGATATATTAAATCAAAATATAATAACACTGTGCATGTTTGTAAAAAAATGCCTTATTAAAGATATTGGTACTGTACATTTTATTCAATTGTTAATCGCCCAAATCATAACTGTGTTGTCAACTGTTTACAAACTCATCTGCCCAGAACATCACCCAACTTTTACCCTTCCCCCCCCCCCCCCCCCCCCCCCCAATTGGATAGTCTATCCTACTGATGTATGCAGATGCACCCTTAACTGGGAGATCATTTTTTGCTCATCTTGACAAAGTCAAGCTGAGCTAATCTCATCGCTCTCCGTCTGTCGTCCGTCCGTCCGTCCATCATCCATCAACACCATGTTTTGGTCTTCTCCAAACCACTGGGCCAATTCAAATGAAAGTTTGTGTGAGTGATGGTCCCAATGGGGAATTGCATTTTTGTTCAACTCAGTACACCCAGCCCCATAGGAAGGGGGTGGGGGAAAATGCTCCAAACTATTTTTAAAATCTTCCTCTCATGAACCAGTGGGTACAGTGACTTGATATTTGTTATGGAGCTTCCTTTTGAGGTGTACAATCAAGTTTGTTCAAACGAAGTTCGTGAAGCAATATTTGGCTTTGTAATGGGTGGGGTAAGATTTTTGGTCCTGCCCCAAATTTCTATTTTCTGAACCAAAGGTCCGATTTGAACCAAATTTAGTATGTGGTATTATTATGTCAAAAGTACTTGACACGTGTAAAAAAAAATGTAAAAAACAAATCCTGCATCCCCGTGGGAACCCCTTGAGCTAAAAATAGAAATATTTTCAAATGCCCATATTTCCCAAACAAAGAGATGTTATTTGGTATGAAGCATCCTTAGGACCAGTAGAATTGAATGGTAAAAAAATTGCCATCAGTTATGTTAGAGTGTTCTGTAGTGGGCATCAAACAAATGCTGAGTCAGCTCATTTGCAAAAATTTTTTAAAATCTTTTCTCCAGAAATCAGAATCTTTTAATATTCGGTATACAGCATTCATAGGGAGGTGAGATACAAGAGTGTTAAAAATAAAGCCCATTCGTACATATTTGGGCTCAATACAGGAGCCCAAATGTTTAACTTAGTGTAATATGGGGAATATTCTTTAGAAATCTTCTTCTTCAGAACCACAAGTCAGAATCTTTTAATGTTTGGTATACATCATTGTTATGAGGGTCAGATTCAAGGTTGTTCAAACCAAGTCCCTAGGTTAATATTTGGGCTTCCTATGGAAGCCCAAATTTTAACTTGGTTCAATATGGGGGATAATTTCTTTAAAAAATTGTCTTCTTCAGATCCACCAGTCAGAATGCTTTCATATTTGGTACACAATATCTCTAGGGTGGTCAGATTCAAGTTTGTTCAATTTGAGTGCCTGGGTTAATATTTGGGCTCCATATGGGAACCTGAAATTTAACTTAGTCAATATGAGGGAATTTCTTCAAAACTCTTCTTCTTCAGATCCACTAGTCAGAACGCTTTCATATTTGGTATGCAACATCTCTAGGTGGGTCAGATTCAAGTTTGTTCAAATTGGATCCGTAGGTTAATATTTGGGCTCGTAGCCCAAATTTTAACTTAGTGTAATATGAAGAAATTTCTTTGAAGTTTCTCTTTTTCAGATCCAACAGTCAAAATGCTTTCATATTTTGTACACAACATCTCTAGGGAAGTCAGATTCAACTTTGTTCAAATCAAGAGCCTGGGTTAATATTTGGGCTCCCTATGGGAGCCGGAATTGGTAATGTAGCTGAAGAATTAGAAATTTTGTATTCAGTACCCTCTAGAGGTGTGTAACTAAGATTAATCCACATAGGTTGTATCAAGAGGCTACATAGGGGAGCTCTACATTTTACATTATGATCAACTGAAGAAAAGCCATGATGCTCGGATTATTTTTGTCACTCCTGAGGGGCGCAAGGATTGACAGTGTATCCTGTGGAGATGGATTGCTTAATGTAGACTCATTCTTGGACTCTGTTTATATTGTGTTCTGTTGAAGATGAGCACTTCAGGCCCTGTGGGGCCTCTTGTTTATGGAAGAAGTGTGACATATACACCAGCTCAATAAACTTTACTTTATACATGTCTTGTGCAGTGGCGGCGCCAGAAATTTTTTTGTGGGGGGGGGGGGGGGGCAGACTCCCATGAAGGGGGGCAAATACATAAAGGATCATATCATTACTTTGTTATGAGGTAGTCCAAACGTGGACCCAAAGTCCGTAATATACTTTTTTGGTTTGGTACGTGCTGTGGACGTACCAAACCAAAAAATTATATTACAGACTTTGGGTCCAAGTTTCGACCAAATGTAATGGTAATTAGCGGTCCTCCTTTCAAAAAATCCTGGATCTGCGTCTGGTGGGTCTGTGCTTGAGAGAGAGAGAGAGAGAGGTTTCTGGAACATGGATATCATCAAAGCACTCAAACGAAGAGCAATTGTTTTTTCCAAGTGAAATAATTGAACAGTGCAAGGGAGATAATGCCCGTCTGTCATAATGCGAAATCCATGAGGGTGGTGGATGGAAATGCATGCTAGATGGTTGGGGGGGGGGGGGGGGGGGCAAAGCCTTTGTTGCCCCCCCCCCCCTCCCCCCCCCTCTGTCATAATGCGAAATCCATGAGGGTGGATGGAAATGCATGCTAGATGGTTGGGGGGGGGGGGGGGGGCAAAGCATTTGTTGCCCCCCCCCCCCCTGTAGCGCCGCCACTGGTCTTGTGGTCATCAAATCACCACAATGCAGAAAGTAGCAAGTAAGTGCTCAACAATCAAAAACTGTATTTTTTTACATGTTTTTTATGCAAATCTACTAAGATTTGCATACTTGGAGATTTGGGCATTGTAATTTTGCCCCTGTTACTCTGTTGATTAGTTCAGCAATTTGAACGTAATCATCAGTCTCAGGTACTGATAACGTCATTCAGATTCTGAACTGGTCTATGATATACTGGTATATCGCGGTATTTTTTTCAATACTGATACCGGTATTGAAATTTGAATACCATGCAGCCCTATTATCAGATAAAGATGAAATAGCCCAGTGACCATCAAATAGTCAAATGAGGATGGTCACATGGGGGGAGGGGAGGGGAGGGGAGGGGGATACATCTGTCTCACCCAGGTATCTCACCTGGAATGCATGCATCTCACTGGGCAGTTGGTAGAAGAAAAGCCTGGTGATATCTCTTCAAAAAAAAAAAGTAGGTATCCTCTATTTATCATATACTTTCCCTTAAAATAGCATAAAAACTTAGTCAACCACCATATCTTACATGAAAACAATCTGGAAACAATTAATCCTTAAAGACTTTGAGATTTTTGTGTCGCCGCCCCACAAAGTGGGGAGCGACATATAGGAATTACTTTTGTCGTCTTGCGTCATCTGCGTCGTCGTCCGCGTTACACTTTCTCTTATTCGCCACTCCTCTTTAACCTATTAATGGATTTTGATGAAACTTTCAGTGATTCTTTATCACATAATGGCATTGTGCACATCCTATTTTATTTTTTGATCTGCTGTATTTTTTCCAGAGTTATGCCCCTTTTCCACTTAGAATTCTGTTTGAAATATTAAAATATAGTGCAGGCGACACACGTCTTCCATGGAAGACTCACATCTAAGTTATACATTTTTGCTATACTTTGAACGTATCCCTCCTGTGTCTTTGCAGTTGTTTCTAGTCAAGTCTTGGCTTCCTATGGAGGCAGCCAAGACTTGACTAGAAACAACTGACAAGGTACTCAGAAAACATGTTTTTAGTTTACCCAAACGATGCATGTTGGGGCACCTTTCCTTTGCATTAAAAAGTTAACAAAGTTGGAATAAGGCCCCACATGGTTAAAAACTTTCAATTTTTTTCTTCAGAACATAGCTTATGATTTCTCATTTAATCAACCTTAACAAGATCAATTGTAAGATTAGGTTTATCCTAAAATGTACATTGTTAATCCTTTATTAGTTGCGTTTTTCATTTTGTGGAAGGTTCTTTTGCTTAGTTTTCCTCTTTGTTAAAGGTTTTATATGAGGAGAGATGGTGTTGCATGTATGAGAATGGTTGATGCTGAGTTTGAATATACTTATGAGTACCAAGGGAATGCTGGCAAACTGGTACACACCCCTCTTACTGACAAATGCTACTTGACTCTCACACAAGGTACAGTTTATTCATATTTGTACGAGCACATAAAGCAATTGCTATTCCATGAAATTTTCACACACATATTATGCAAACAGGTTTTTCATATAATATAAAAGTTCATGCACGACACTTAAAGGCCTTATTATGGCATCAGACTGTCGTGGGCTTAAAGTAGCTAATTCAGTATTGAACATCCAATTAATTCCGGATGAAAATTAAACATTATAGCCGTGTTTTTTGGTTAAAGTTCTTTACTTCCCCCTTAGAGGCAGAGGCATTTGGTTAAAAAGGAATCTTTAGTACTTGTTGTTAATATTGTGTTTTGGAAACGTTCTTAACCCCTGAATGCCCGAAGATATTTACTTTCTTGCTGCACTTTGAAAGTCTTTTCCTTGTAGCTTTGCAGCTGTTTAAAACAAACCTTGTCTGCTTATTTGAGCAGCCAAGTCACACCTAGATACACAGTCCTCAGAATGAAGCTTGCAAAACTACCCAAAGACTGAATGTTGGGTACGTGTTTTGTGGCTGTAAAAAGTAAAAAGTCGGAACTAGGCCTTTAAGTGTTAAATTGTCTGGTCTTCAAATGTCTTCAAATGTTATCCTTTCACACAATTTTTACATAACTACCAGTCCTACTTGAAGGCATTTTGGAACATTTATATTTAGTAAAATGGCTTCCCCCATATAGTTTACCTGGAAATTGCTTTTTATTCAGAAGGAAAAAATGGGAAATGTACAAAACTGTTGTCTATTTTAATACTAAAACCAATGGCTCAGACTTAGCTGGTGCAACCTCAATTTTATTAAGGGCCAAACACAAATTTTGAACCCCCCAATCCCCAAAATTTGCATACAATAGCGAAAATTAAAAGTCCTATCTGGCCCTCCATACTTTTAGTACTTGCACATGCGCAGTACCCAGGAAGAGATCGGAATTGGTGCCAACATCATTCTTCTGTTTGGTGCAAAATCAGTAACAACTGAACTGACCTCTGTGCTTTAAATTCTCATTTTTGAAGATGCCAGACACAAATCAATGGTGGTTTTCATGAAATCAACAGTATAACAAGATGTTTTAAGTGAATAACGGTGGTTTCGGATGTTCAGGGCTGTAACTTTATAATTTTTATGTAAATTATTCATGTTACCCAATTTCGTGATATGCTTCTAAACGTTGTCATTATAATATGACTTCACTGTTGTTTTGTTACTATTACTTCCCTTTCCTCTCCTGAACCCTCCTGTTATACTCCCAAGCTCTTTTGGCTTTTTTATTGAAGAATTTTTCATTAAAATCTTAGGAGTTTAACTTGTAAACAGAATAGGTATTCTGTTTATCTCCTATTTTTACGTCCTGTCTATTTCAGTTCAGGATGTTTTTGTACTCTTGCATCTTCTTTGCATCAGGTGGTTGTTGATTGGTTACTGACACTGGGCCTTTGTTGTGCCTGTTGTTGGTTAGTTTCCAGTTTTTCCTCTTCATGTTGTTGTCTGTTCAATAACGTTTTGAATTCGTATTAATTCAATGTTTAGTTTTAAACAATCATGGTTTTTCTATTAGGATAATAGTATATCTTATTCCGGTAGTTTAACTTTTATTAGTTAGTGATTGTCCGCACTAAGGTTAAGGCTGTCACGAATGATCGAAAGATCGATCAACCGTCGATTGAGGTCATAATCAACGATTTTTTTCAATGATTTCATTGTAACTTGGTAGGATGACTCCAAATAATGTCTAGATGAGAACATCTCATTTTGATCGCGATCATTCAGCCTTGATGGGTGCCCGAGCCCAAAAACCTTTAGTATAGGTAAAAGGTCATATTTATGGAAGGATTTCATTGTAACCTATTAGGTTGACTCCATATAATGCCTCGATGATGACATCCCCTTTTGGTCGTGATTGGTCAGCTGTGATGGCTACAAGTGCCCGAAGCCCAAAAACCTTGAGCACAGTCTACAGGTCATATTTATGAAGGGATTTCATTGTAACTTCGTAGGATCACTCCAGATGATGCCCAGATGAGATTGTCCCCTTTGGTTGCGATCATTCAACCATGATGGCTGCCCGAGCCCGAAGCCCAAAAACCTTAAGCACAGTCTACAGGTCATATTTATAAAGGGACTTCATTGTAACTTGGTAGGTTGACTTTATATAATGTCTAGATGAGAACGTCCCCTTTTGGACATGATTAGGCAACTTTCACTGCTAAAGGTGCCCGAAGCCCAAAAACCTTTTGCACTGTCTACAGGTCATATTTATGAAGGGATTTCATTGTAACTTGGTAGGATGACTCCAAATAATGTCTAGATGAGAACGTCCCATTTTGGCCGTGATCATTCAGCCTTGATGGGTGCCCGGGCCCAAAAACCTTTAGCATAGGCAAAAGGTATATTTATAGAAGGATTTCATTGTAACCTGTAAGGTTGACTCCATATAATGCCTAGATGATGACATCCCCTTTTGGTCATGATTGGTCAACTGTGATGGCTACAGGTGCCCGAAGCCTGAAAACCTTGAGTACAGTCTACAGGTCATATTTATGAAGGGATTTCATTGTAACTTCGCAGGATCACTCCAGATGATGCCCAGATTAGATGTCCCCTTTGGTTGCGATCATTCAACCATGATGGCTGCCCGAGCCCGAAGCCCGAAAACCTTTAGCACAGTCTACAGGTCATATTTATGAAGGGATTTCATTGTAACTTGGTAGGTTGACTTCATATAATATCTAGATGAGAACGTCCCCTTTTGGACACGATTAGGCAACTGTGACGGCTTCAGGGGCCCAAAGCCCGAAAACCTTTAGAACAGTCTACAGGTCATAATTATGAAGGGATTTCATTGTAGCTTGGTAGGATAACTCCAAATAGTGTCCAGATGAGAATGTCCCCTTTTGGTTGCGATCATTCAACCATGATGGCTGCCAGAGCCCAAAGCCCAAAAACCTTTAGCACAGTCTACCGGTCATATTTATTAAGGGATTTCATTGTAACTTGGTAGATTGACTTCATATAATGTCTAGATGAGAACGTCCCCTTTGGACGCAATTGGGAAACTGACGGCTACAGGGGCCCGAAGCCCGAAAACCTTTAGCACAGTCTACAGGCCATATTTATGAGGGGATTTTAATGTAACTTGATAGGATGACTCGTTTTGGAATAATTTCACTGTAACTTGGTAACATTTGTTGATATACATTAACTGTGAGGGCCACATACATTAACTGTGAGGTCATATTAACCCACCCGACAGCTCTTTAGTACAGTGTACACCTCATATTATTTTTATCATAAACATAGCACCAGGGAACAGAAATGAACATATTCTCAATTATCACAATTCTTGTCTTATTTCATAATCCTTTCATAAACATTGAACATTATCCTTTTCATCAATCACAACACACAAGTTAAGCTACAGTGTCATTGACACTTTCATTATCAAATCTAATGTTGTGGATTATGTTTCCACTTGATAATTGGATATTATGTCTATATGGTGGTGTATTATTTGTCGACATGGCGTACTGTCTTGATTTCAAGGGATATGTCAATGCTGTTTCAGCAGGTATATTCCTTGCAATAGTGCCATGTTCATCACATCCCCCTCCGTCCTTAATGGCATTATGGAGTCGGTCAGACATGAAGGAGCCATATGGTTTCTATACTATTCTAGATAACTAACACTAAAGAGTTATGAGTCGCGCCAGGTTAGTGTCATTCTGCTTGCTTGGGCTAACTACAAGCTTTTTATCTGTATTACTCTTTATTGAGAATAGCAGCAACAGTATAGCTTGGGAATGTAGTGTGAAGTTTTCTTTTTCTTATACCGAAAAAGGAATTTGTCACTGTTCCAAGCCTTAATATTATTGCGCTGGCCTTACTTATCTAGCGATTCAAGTATTGCGGGTGAGGGGGGTTCGATATGATTTATTTGTCGACCCCGCCCTCCTCCACCAATATGTTAAGAGGTGAGTACAGGGCAAGATGTAGTGCTCTTCCTGTAAGCCTCATATGCATTCAATTATATGCATGCCTTTCATTGCTCTTCGATTGGCGGGTGGGTTGTGGTCCAACGGCGACATCAGGGGCCCATCCACTCTAGTTGATTTGCTTCCTGTGGTTGATCATTCATAAGTGATATATGAGCATATGATTCCTGAACAGTAACTGTTCTTGGATTCTAAATTCTATCATGAATATATTTGGTTGATATTAGTAGCCTTCGTGTTCCTGTATGGCAGTCATGCCGGTTATCTGGGCGACATTCTCCAAATGTGGTAATTAGTCTACACTGAGTAGTTACACTCAGAGCTGTCTGCTTTTTCTTACAACGTATGAGTCTGTTCCTCAGGTTAATCGCATTAACATTGTTTTAAGGTGGGATTCTGTTGATTGCGTGCATAATAGATATACATTATTAGGCAGACTTATTACGGAATAGATTCTCTTGATTCTGGCTCTGCATTACTATAGAGCTTATGAGAATTTTGTGGCTAGTTGTACCTCGGGAACAATGAATTATTGGGGACAGTCTGTGACAGGCTTTTTAATCGTATCCCATTCCATATTCGGAATCCATTTTTGAACCGTAAAGTGGTACACATGATTTATTCCTACACTCATATAATTGTACTGTTACAATTGGGTGGTTCATTATTGGAATTGTACACCTGAACGTGGTCGCCTGTGTGTTCGCTAAGAAACATATAGTTCTATTAGATAACTTTCCATTGGGATTCAATTGGACAAAGTTAAGGTTGTACATATTTATATCACCAGTTTTCGACCTATTTACATATTCTTGATGTGGCATACGTTTTGAAGCTTGTGATTTTAATAACTGGGATTGTCATGATATAGCCTTAGCTGCTGAGGTGCCATTAAGCACCAATAAATTAATAATATATTAATAATAATTAATAGCCGGTTGCCTTTTAGACGATTATATATATTATTCAGTACCGCTTTTTCACTGTTTCCAGACCACTCCTCTCTTTATTTTGAAGATTATTCCTTCAAAAAAGGGAGGGGAGAGGGGAGGGGGGTTTCCTCCTTACCTCTTCTGGCCTTTTAATAAGTGTGTAACTATGAGTTAAGCTGTTATCGTCTTAGATTATTCTGATATTATGTACAGCTTGTTACATTATATATGGCGTGGGTTTGTGGGCGTTAGTCTCTCACTCTCGGACATGCTTTTCCTAATTTTAAGGGTCTTGTTCCAGAATAACCTTAAAATTGGGGGCTTGTTACACCCATTTAGCATAATCATTTATGCTAAGTAATAGGGAATTACTTGGACATTGCTCCTTATTTCGATGGTATGTCTTATATATTGTGGTATAGCAAGACATATAGGTAATTCCTAAAAAATTTAATCTCCTTTTCACTTTGGGAGTAATGGCCCAGACGGGGATGGCCCTCCCATGAGTGGGCACTCATACCTCCCCACTGAGTTATCACTTCAGTAGGCACAACTAGGAAGAATGATGTTGGCGCCAGTTCCGGTCTCTTCCAGGGTACTGTGCATGCGCATGTACTAAAAGTATGGAGGGCCAGATAGGACTTTTAATTTTTGGTATTGTATGCAAATTTTGGGGATTGGGGAGTTAAAAATTTGTGTATGGCCCTTCATAATATTGAGATTGCACCAGCTAAGTCTGGGCCATTGGTAAGTATTACAAATATACAAATTACTTTAAATTAATCATTTTTATTCATAGATTTTGAACAGATAGTATTTATGCATCAGGTGAAGGCCCAATCACCCAGTTACTTTGGCAGATTCCATTGCCTTGTTAACAGGAGTTTAGACATAGTGTGTTTGGGACATTTCATTGTTTACAGTGATCTCCAGTTTAGTCTTTGCTTCCTATATCTGTAGGCTTGAGATTAATTGAAGCCACAGGTTTCTTTTACTAACAAAAATATCCAGATCTTTCCAGTTTTTCTTGTTTATCTGTTTTAATGACCAATTGTACCTTGTTCTGCTTCTTTTATGAGTTTCCTTTGAGTTGTGAACTTCAGTACTTCAGACTTACCAGTGTCTTTTCTTGTCAAATACTGGAGCTTTGTTCTGACCAGAAACATTGTATAATTCAACTGTAGTTTGAAAGCTATCTCTTTATTGTATTTTAGGACATTTGTACAGAAGAGAATAGTTTAGAAACTCATAAAACCTCATGCATAATTTATATTCAGATGAGAATTTTACCTGACATAGGGAAACTAAGGAACCCTCTCGAGTAACCATTTGTAATAACAAGGGAGAAGACCCCCAACAAAGATTCTCTAATCTATGTTTTTAAGCATGGGTATGAAGAGGGGGATGGGGAAAGACTTTACATCCTGAGAACTGTAACTGAGAAACTCTTGTGTATTAATTTTTAGTCGAGTTGTGACGAAGTCAAACTCGACTTATAGTTTGGTGAATGGTGGGCGGGCGGGCGGGCGGGGCGGGCGGGCGGGCGGGTTTGCAGGCGGGCGGGCGGGCGGGTGGGCGGGCGTAAACAATTGGTTTCCGGATGATAACTTGATAGTGGTTCAACTCACATTCATTAAACTTCATACATAGGTTGGTCTTGGTGGGAGGAAGAACCCTATTGATTTTGGACATGCTACGTCGAAGGTCAAGGTCACAGTGACCTTGAACATAGTAAATCTTAAACAATTGGTTTCCGGATGATAACTTGATAATGGTTCAACTCACATTCATGAAACTTCATAGGTAGATTGGCCTTGGTGAGGGGAAGAACCCTATTGATTTTGGACTCGCTACGTCAAAGGTCAAGGTCACAGTGACCTTTAACATAGTATATCGCAACAATTGGTTTCCGGATGATAACTTGATAGTGGTTCAACCTAGAGTCATGAAACTTCATAGGTGTGTTGGCCTTGGTGCGAGGAAGAACCCTATTGATCTTGGACTCACCAGGTCAAAGGTCAAGGTCACAGTGACCTTGAACATAGTATATCGCAACAATTGGTTTCCGGATGATAACTTGATAGTGGTTCAACCTAGAGTCATGAAACTTTATAGGTGTGTTGGCCTTGGTGCGAGGAAGAACCCTATTGATCTTGGACTCACCAGGTCAAAGGTCAAGGTCACAGTGACCTTGAACATAGTATATCGCAACAATTGGTTTCCGGATGATAACTTGATAGTGGTTCAACCTAGAGTCATGAAACTTCATAGGTATGTTGGCCTTGGTGCGAGGAAGAACCCTATTGATCTTGGACTCACCAGGTCAAAGGTCAAGGTCACAGTGACCTTGAACATAGTATATCCCAACAATTGGTTTCCGGATGATAACTTGATAGTGGTTCAACCTAGAGCCATGAAACTTTACAGACGTGTTGGCCTTGGTGCGAGGAAGAACCCTATTGATGTTGGACTCACCAGGTCAAAGGTCAAGGTCACAGTGACCTTGAACATAGTATATCGCAACAATTGGTTTCTGGATGATAACTTGATAGTGGTTCAACCTAGAGTCATGAAACTTTATAGGTGTGTTGGCCTTGGTGCGAGGAAGAACCCTATTGACCTTGGACTCGCCAGGTCAAAGGTCAAGGTCACAACTCGACATTGGATCTGTGATCCTGAGCGGCATTTTTAACATTTTTAGTCGAGTTGTGACGAAGTCAAACTCGACTTATAGTTTGGTGAATGGCGGGCGGGCGGGGCGGGCGGGTGGGCGGGCGGGCGGGCGTAAACAATTGGTTTCCGGATGATAACTTGATAGTGGTTCAACTCACATTCATTAAACTTCATACATAGGTTGGTCTTGGTGGGAGGAAGAACCCTATTGATTTTGGACATGCTACGTCGAAGGTCAAGGTCACAGTGACCTTGAACATAGTAAATCTTAAACAATTGGTTTCCGGATGATAACTTGATAATGGTTCAACTCACATTCATGAAACTTCATAGGTAGATTGGCCTTGGTAGGGGAAGAACCCTATTGATTTTGGACTCGCTACGTCAAAGGTCAAGGTCACAGTGACCTTTAACATAGTATATCGCAACAATTGGTTTCCGGATGATAACTTGATAGTGGTTCAACCTAGAGTCATGAAACTTCATAGGTGTGTTGGCCTTGGTGCGAGGAAGAACCCTATTGATCTTGGACTCACCAGGTCAAAGGTCAAGGTCACAGTGACCTTGAACATAGTATATCGCAACAATTGGTTTCCGGATGATAACTTGATAGTGGTTCAACCTAGAGTCATGAAACTTTATAGGTGTGTTGGCCTTGGTGCGAGGAAGAACCCTATTGATCTTGGACTCACCAGGTCAAAGGTCAAGGTCACAGTGACCTTGAACATAGTATATCGCAACAATTGGTTTCCGGATGATAACTTGATAGTGGTTCAACCTAGAGTCATGAAACTTCATAGGTATGTTGGCCTTGGTGCGAGGAAGAACCCTATTGATCTTGGACTCACCAGGTCAAAGGTCAAGGTCACAGTGACCTTGAACATAGTATATCCCAACAATTGGTTTCCGGATGATAACTTGATAGTGGTTCAACCTAGAGCCATGAAACTTTACAGACGTGTTGGCCTTGGTGCGAGGAAGAACCCTATTGATGTTGGACTCACCAGGTCAAAGGTCAAGGTCACAGTGACCTTGAACATAGCATATCGCAACAATTGGTTTCCGGATGAGAACTTGATAGTGGTTCAACCTAGAGTCATGAAACTTCATAGGTGTGTTGGCCTTGGTGCGAGGAATAACCCTATTGACCTTGGACTCGCCAGGTCAAAGGTCAAGGTCACAACTCGACATTGGATCTGTGAACTTGATAGTGGTTCAACCTAGAGCCATGAAACTTTACAGACGTGTTGGCCTTGATGCGAGGAAGAACCCTATTGATGTTGGACTCACCAGGTCAAAGGTCAAGGTCACAGTGACCTTGAACATAGTATATCGCAACAATTGGTTTCCGGATGATAACTTGATAGTGGTTCAACCTAGAGTCATGAAACTTCATAGGTGTGTTGGCCTTGGTGCGAGGAAGAACCCTATTGACCTTGGACTCGCCAGGTCAAAGGTCAAGGTCACAACTCGACATTGGATCTGTGATCCTGAGCGGCATTTTTAACATTTTTATGTGTGCCAGTGCTCATGGGGGAGGTGTTTCATGTGTAATAATAAAATTATGAAGTTTGGTTGATAAGCACCAAAGATTCTATACAATTGGTGGGGGTGATTTTTAGCTCACCTGAGCGAAGCTCAAGGGGAGCTTTACTAATCACTTTCCGTCCGTCGTCCGTCGTCGTCCGTCGTCGTCCGTCGTCGTCCGTCGTCGTCGTCGTCGTCCGGCGTTAACTTTACATTATCGACTTCTCCTCCTAAACCACTAGCCCAATTTTATTCAAATGTTGGCTAAATGTTTATTACCTAATGCCAATTCAGATTTGTTCAAATGAAGTTGCCCCTCCTCCTGGGTGGTGCCACGCCCCCAAGGGGCACCAAAATCTTTGTAAATCTTCTTCTCATGAACCAGCAGTAGCAGAGACTTGATATTTGGTGTGCAGCTTCCTTTTGAGGTGTAGACTCAGATTTGTTCAAGAGAAGTTTGTGGGGCTATACTTGGCGTTATGAGAGGGGCAAAATTTTTTGCCCCGCCCAAAATTTCTATTTTCCAAACCGAGAGGCTGATTTGAACCAAATTTTATGTGAGGGCTTATTGGGTCATGAGTACTTGATTTATGCAAAAAAAAATTTTCCCGCAGCCCCGTGGGAACCGCAGGAGCTAAAAATAGAAAAAATTTAAAACGCCCATATCTCCAAAACTGCACGGCACTGAGAATTTTTATTTGGTGTGCAGCTTCCTTAGGACCAACAGAAAGGATTGGTAAAAAAAAATTGCCATCGGTTTTATCATAGGGTACAGTTTCGAGACTTTGAAAAAGTGCTGAGTCAGCACTTTTTAACACTGTAGGCAATGGGAAAATCATTAAAAAATCTTCTTCTCCAGATCCAGCAGGCAGAATCTTTTGATATTTGGTATGCAACATTGTAGGGTGGATCTGATTCAAGTTTGTTCAAATCGGCCCCCTGGGTTCATATTTGGGCTCAGTATAGGAGCCCGATTTCGAACTTAGTGCATTTCTGGCAAATTTCTTAAAAAATCTTCTTCTCCAGATCCAGCAGACAGAATCTTTTGATATTTGGTATGCAACATTGTGGGGTGGATCTGATTCAAGTTTGTTCAAATCGGCCCCCTGGGTTTATATTTGGGCTCAGTATAGGAGCCCAAATTTGAACTTACTGCATTTCAGGCAAATTTCTTTGAAAATCTTCTTCTCCAGATCCAGCAGGCAGAATCTTTTGATATTTGGTATGCAACATTGTAGGGTGGATCTGATTCAAGTTTATTCAAATCGGCTCCCTAGATTCATATTTGGGCTCACTATAGGAGCTCGAATTCGAATTTAGTGCATTTCAGGCAAATTTCTTCAAAAATCTTCTTCTCCAGATTCAGCAGGCAGAATCTTTTGATATTTGGTATGCAACGTTGCGGGGTAGATCTGATTCAAGTTTGTTCAAATCGGCCCCCTGGATACATATTTGGGCTTACTATAGAAGCCCGAATTCGAACTTAGTGCATTTCAGGCAAATTTCTTAAAAAATCTTCTTCTCCAGATCCAGCAGGCAGAATCTTTTCATATTTGGTAAGCAACATTGTGGGGTGGATCTGATTCAAGATTGTTCAAATCGGTCCCCTGGGTTAATATTTGGGCTCAGTACAGGAGCCCGATTTCGAACTTAGTGCATTTCAGGCAAATTTCTTAAAAAATCTTCTTCTCCAGATCCAGCAGGCAGAATCTTTTGATATTTGGTATGCAACATTGTAGGGTGGATCTGATTCAAGTTTGTTCAAATCGGCCCCCTGGGTTCATATTTGGGCTCAGTATAGGAGCCCGATTTCGAACTTAGTGCATTTCTGGCAAATTTCTTAAAAAATCTTCTTCTCCAGATCCAGCAGGCAGAATCTTTTGATATTTGGTATGCAACATTGTGGGGTGGATCTGATTCAAGTTTGTTCAAATCGGCCCCCTGGGTTTATATTTGGGCTCAGTATAGGAGCCCAAATTTGAACTTACTGCATTTCAGGCAAATTTCTTTGAAAATCTTCTCCAGATCCAGCAGGCAGAATCTTTTGATATTTGGTATGCAACATTGTAGGGTGGATCTGATTCAAGTTTATTCAAATCGGCTCCCTAGATTCATATTTGGGCTCACTATAGGAGCTCGAATTCGAATTTAGTGCATTTCAGGCAAATTTCTTCAAAAATCTTCTTCTCCAGATCCAGCAGGCAGAATCTTTTGATATTTGGTATGCAACGTTGCGGGGTAGATCTGATTCAAGTTTGTTCAAATCGGCCCCCTGGATACATATTTGGGCTTACTATAGAAGCCCGAATTCGAACTTAGTGAATTTCAGGCAAATTTCTTAAAAAATCTTCTTCTCCAGATCCAGCAGGCAGAATCTTTTCATATTTGGTAAGCAACATTGTGGGGTGGATCTGATTCAAGATTGTTCAAATCGGCCCCCTGGGTTAATATTTGGGCTCAGTACAGGAGCCCGATTTCGAACTTAGTGCATTTCAGGCAAATTTCTTAAAAAATCTTCTTCTCCAGATCCAGCAGGCAGAATCTTTTGATATTTGGTATGCAACATTGTAGGGTGGATCTGATTCAAGTTTGTTCAAATCGGCCCCCTGGGTTCATATTTGGGCTCAGTATAGGAGCCCGATTTCGAACTTAGTGCATTTAGGCAAATTTCTTAAAAAATCTTCTTCTCCAGATCCAGAAGGCAGAATCTTTTGATATTTGGTATGCAACATTGTGGGGTGGATCTGATTCAAGTTTGTTCAAATCGGCTTCCTAGATTCATATTTGGGCTCACTATAGAAGCTCGAATTTGAACTTAGTGCATTTCATGCAAATTTCTTAAAAAATCTTCTTCTCCAGATCCAGCAGGCAGAATCTTTTCATATTTGGTAAGCAACATTGCGGGGTGGATCTGATTCAAGTTTGTTCAAATCGGCCCCCTGGGTTTATATTTGGGCTCAGTATAGGAGCCCAATTTTGAACTTAGTGCATTTCAAGCAAATTTATTAAAAAATCTTCTTCTCCAGATCCAGCAGGCAGAATCTTTTGATATTTGGTATGCAACATTGTGGGATGGATCTGATGCAAATTTGTTTAAATCGGCTCCCTAGATTCATATTTGAGCTTACTATAGAAGCTTGAATTCGAACTTAGTGCATTTCAGGCAAATTTCTTAAAAAATCATCTTCTCCAGATCCAGCAGGCAGAATCTTTTGATATTTGGTATGCAACATTGCGGGGTGGATCTGATTCAAGTTTGTTCAAATCGGCCCCCTGGATTCATATTTGGGCTCACTATAGAAGCTCGAATTCAAACTTAGTGCATTTCGGGCAAATTTCTTCAAAAATCTTCTTCTCCAGATCCAGCAGGCAGAATCTTTTGATATTTGGTATGCAACATTGCGGGGTGGATCTGATTCAAGTTTGTTCAAATCGGCCCCCTGGATTCATATTTGGGCTTAATATAGAAGCCCGAATTCGGACTTAGTGCATTTCGGGCAAATTTATTAAAAAATCTTCTTCTCCAGATCCAGCAGGCAGAATCTTTTGATATTTGGTATGCAACATTGCGGGGTGGATCTGATTCAAGTTTGTTCAAATCGGCCCCCTGGATTCATATTTGGGCTTAATATAGAAGCTCGAATTCGGACTTAGTGCATTTCGGGCAAATTTATTAAAAAATCTTCTTCTCCAGATCCAGCAGGCAGAATCTTTTGATATTTGGTATGCAACATTGTGGGGTGGATCTGATTCAAGTTTGTTCAAATTGGCTTCCTAGATTCATATTTGGGCTCACTATAGAAGCTCGAATTCGAACTTAGTGCATTTCAGGCAAATTTCTTAAAAAATCATCTTCTCCAGATCCAGCAGGCAGAATCTTTTGATATTTGGTATGCAACATTGCGGGGTGGATCTGATTCAAGTTTGTTCAAATCGGCCCCCTGGATTCATATTTGGGCTCACTATAGAAGCTCGAATTCAAACTTAGTGCATTTCGGGCAAATTTCTTCAAAAATCTTCTTCTCCAGATCCAGCAGGCAGAATCTTTTGATATTTGGTATGCAACATTGCGGGGTGGATCTGATTCAAGTTTGTTCAAATCGGCCCCCTGGATTCATATTTGGGCTTAATATAGAAGCCCGAATTCGCACTTAGTGCATTTCGGGCAAATTTATTAAAAAATCTTCTTCTCCAGATCCAGCAGGCAGAATCTTTTGATATTTGGTATGCAACATTGTGGGGTGGATCTGATTCAAGTTTGTTCAAATCGGCTTCCTAGTTTCATATTTGGGCTCACTATAGAAGCTCGAATTCGAACTTAGTGCATTTCAGGCAAATTTCTTAAAAATTCTTCTTCTCCAGATCCAGCTTCAGAATCTTTTCATATTTGGTAAGCAACATTGTGGGGTGGATCTGATTCAAGTTTGTTCAAATCGACCCCCTGGGTTTATATTTGAGCTCCGTATAGGAGCCCAAATTTTAACTTAGTGCATTTCAGGCATATTTCTTAAAAATTCTTCTTCTCCAGATCCAGCAGGCAGAATCTTTTGATATTTGGTATGCAACATTGTGGGGTGGATCTGATTGTGATTCATGAACGTATTTATTTGTAAAGTTGATAGAATCTTAGACAAAATTTGCAGAAAAGATCTACTATAGAAGGGGTGGTATCTAGGGTGAACCGTTTACCCAAATCTAGCAGTACTAATGCATTATTCACACAAATCTCCGTTCAAATTTTATGACCCCTTATTGGAACACACGCATTCAGCTCATTCCAACAAAGGTCATATGCCATGTTTTCGAGACAAAGGAATAAAAATTTTAGTTATTCATGAAATTTTTAGGCAACTGTTGTCTGTTATTCACATTGCTTCATGAAATTTCAGTACTTTTAGAAGTTACCTCAGTAATCAAGGGTTAATTCCCCTTAATTAAATGTCGCCTCTAAAAAACAACCACTTTGCATATCTTACCTTTTTACCAGCATAACTGCCAAAACTTGTCAGCATTCTTCGCAAAAATCGCTATTCAAATTTTAATTTTTGTCTCTTAAACATACATGTACTTATCGCTTGTAAATACCCCATTGGAATGAGCTTTTTGAGCTCATTCCAATGAGAGGTCGCACACCATGCTTTTTGAGTCAAAAAAGCAATTTTTTTAGTTATTACAGAATTTCGTACGTAAAACACAGCTTTATGACTTCACATTAAAATGAGCTCTCTAAGCTTGTTCCAATCAACATTCACGCACTATGTCTTTCACACAAAAAATAAAATTTTCCATTTATTCAGGAATTTTGTTTGCAAGAACACTCTTACCCCCCCCCCCCCCCCACACACACACACACACAAACACACACACACACACACACAAACACAGACACACACATCTAAAAGTTTGTCAGCAAAAAAACAGTTACTCCAATTTTTAAATGCATTATAGGAACAACTTGCCTAATCAAATTTAAATACTTTTGCATCATTCTGTATCTAGAACAAACCATTTACCATATCTTTACGCAAAATTCTCCAGCATCATTCACAAAAAAACACCATTATTTATATATTCACATTTCTGTCTCAAAAATATACCTGATCTTCCCATACCCCTATTGGAATAAGCTGTTTGAGCTTATTCCAATGATGATAAAAATACTAATATTTTGGAAAATTTGTGAAAATTTTTGTTTTCTTGCATGCAAATATATACATGTAGCACATGGAAGATATCCACAGTTGGGGAGAGATGTCCAAGGCTATCTCTTCACATTCCTTGTTTGTGCTTCATGCTAAACCAGTTTGTCTGCAGAGATAAATTTGCTTTATTAAAAATCATTGGAGATTGGCCACACACCAATGATTTTAAATAAAACTAATTTTAGGTAACAAATGTTGAACTTCAAACAAAATCTATCACTCAACCAGTTAATGTTGATGAGGCATGACATGGTGAAGGTGACCTAAAATACTTCTTAGAGTCACTTTGTCAGGTGAGCGATTAAGGCCACGTGGGGCCTCTTGTTTATATTGTTCATCGAATGGAACAAGGTGCCATCTGGAATGCTCCTCTCAATGGATGATATATATATAATGTCAGTACTATTGAGTGTCGCATTACAGTTTATGATACGTTGTAAACTCCCAGTCTCAACTCATACCCAGAGGGGAGTGCCCTTTTTGATACGCCTGATCCCCAACGTCATTCATTATCAAAATTTTGTAAAAAAGAAAAAAATATTTGCATAGAAACGCCAGTTAAGCCACAGAATGTAGACTGTCACAATGTTCCAAAAATGTAAACATATCTACTGGTCTTTAAGGAATGAAGATCAGAGAAAAGTTCAGAGAAAAGAATTTTTTTCAAAGAGCCGAAATTAAATACTTTTCAAAATCTTTTCAGGTATGCATATGGGATTAGGAGGAAACCCCTATGGTCCTGCTGGAACTGGGAAAACAGAGTCAGTTAAAGCATTAGGTGGTTTATTTGGAAGACAGGTTCTTGTGTTCAATTGTGATGAGGTAATAAAAATTTTATTTTTCAGTTTTTCATACTTCATCTTTCTTTGGTGTTTCAGCTTTTCTTTTCTAGACTTTAATCTTTAAGGGACTAGTTTTGACTTTTGCAAATATTGCAGATTCAGAACAGGGCACCCAACGTACAGTTTAGAGGAAGTTTTCCAGAGTTTGGTGGAATTACCATAGCAGTGATATCTCGTTGTATCTTTGCTGCCTTGGAGACAGCCAAAACTTTGAAATCATTGCTATGTCATTACACTAGAAGGTTGTGGAACAAAAGAAATTCTTTAAAATGCCCAGACTATTGAGGATTAAGTACCATAGCTCATTCAAATGGGGAACATAGAAATTTATTCTCTGAGTTTCTTTTGACGATATACATTACGTCACCATTGAAGAAAGGATCACCGATTCCTATTAAATGTTACATAAATTTCATCAGCAAATTCATAAGTTCCCGAAGCTTCTTGTGTCACTGTAAAATAGATCAAGAAATTGAACAAAATTACTCGGGCAAAAATTTTCAAATGTAGTTGCAGAGGAAACGTTTTGTGAAGGACCATTTTGGTAGAGATTTGAAACAGATATTTATCCACTTTGAGACATTGCTAAGCTAGCTCATTCAAAGATTCAGGTCAAACACTCAATTTTGACCCCCAACCCCCCATCTGCCAAACTCCCAAAATTAAGCCAAATAACCAAAAAAAAACCCGAGTCCTGTATTGTCCTCCATACATGATGCATGCACAGAGATTCAGGAAGTGCCATACATACCAATCCATAATCATTCTTTTGTTTGACCTTTGCATATACAATTGTTTGTTTACTTGCTCTTTAAAAATCTCAAGTTTTGATGGTTTCAAACACTGAATCAATCAGGAATGATTGTGGTTGAGGTTGATCTTGACCAGGATAACTGTGTTGTGTCCTTTGGAAAGGTACTTAATCCTGATTGCACACATGGGGGCACAGAAGTGCTATGTACTAAGGCATACTGTATGTCAGTGAGCACTTGCCTTCAACCAATACTAGCACTGCATGTGTGGCATTAGTACTTTGGGGAGGCTGACAGTTACTCGCCACAGTTCATGGTTCTCTCTGGGTACTCTGGCTTCCTCCAAGCATAAAACTGCCCGACCTGATCCTTGCTGTCCAAAGTGTCATCATACCCCAATAAATAAATAAATTGATATCCTTATTTTTTGTTACTTATAAAATTTATGCATACCATGTTGAAAGGGTTAATTTTGATATGGCAAAATTGTATAAAATTAGCCAGGTCTTTGAATGCTGAAAGAAACCGAATTGCTTATATTTTGTTTTCATTATGTATGTGTAGTTTTGTATTAGCTTCCAAATTAGTTACATATTTTCTTATTTTCAAACATTTCATTTGTTTTTTTATTTTATTCTTCAGGGAATTGATGTCAAATCCATGGGTAGGATTTTCATTGGGCTGGTGAAGTGTGGTGCATGGGGCTGTTTTGATGAATTTAACAGATTAGAGGAAGCCGTTCTGTCAGCTGTATCCATGCAGATTCAAGTCATACAGGATGCAATCAAAAATAAAGTTTCCAATATTGAGCTGTTGTCAAGAACAGTTAGTATTTTTTTACAGTAGAGAGCCAAATAAATAGTTTATTATCTGCAGTGTTAAACACACCAAATGTTGTAAATGGTATACTTTCGTTTTGTTACATTGAAACTGATCATATTGGATTAACTGCAATGTGTATTTTTATACTATAACCCAATGGCCCAGACTAGCTGGTGCAAACTCGAAGTTATCAAGGGCCAAACACAAATTTTGAACCCCCCAATCCCCAAAATTTGCTTGCAAAACCGAAAATTAAAAGTCCTATCTGGTCCTCCAAACATTTACTCTCTGCTCATGTGCAGCCGTCAGGAAGTGTCTGGAATTGGCGCCGACATCATTCTTTGTTTGGCCCTAAAGTTGGCAACAATGAAGTGACATCTGTGCTTTAAAATCTCCTTTCTTGAGGATGCCAGACACAAATCAATGCAAGAATAGGTTGAACCAAGGCTGTTATTGGATGATGGAAGTGTTCAATGATGGTTTTAGATGTTCAGGGCTGTAACTTTATAATAATTATAAAATTATTTTATGTTTCCCAATTTCGGAACATATGCCTCACGTCATCATTTTTGCTTATGATTATTCCAGTGTTTGTTAAGTAGTCCTTCCCTATCCTTCCATGAACCCTTCCTGTTAAACTCCTAAGCTTTTTGGCTATTTTTTATTGAAATTTTTTATTAACTTTCTTGGGAGTTCAACATGTATTACAGAATATTATTCTGTTTTTCCCCATAGTTACATCCTCACCCTAGGGGTGTTAGGTCATTTAGTCTTGCATCTTCTATCCGATGTATCGTTTTTTCTTTGTATGAAGATCCAGCTTTGCATCTGGTAGCATTTAAATTGGTTTCTGACTTTGGGCCTTTTTGTGTGCCTTATGTCTTGGTTACATTGACGTTGTTTACATTGACAGTGTCCTCATATATTGGTAGTTTTTTATATTCTATTACTGTAGAATTACTGTAGGATACATGGATTATTATTCCGGTAGTGTAGCTCAAAAAATTTGGATTTTGTCCACACTTAGGCTCTATTGGGATGCCTTTGGGCTCTTTATGTTCCCTTTGGGAACTTAGGGTTTTTTTTTAAAAAAAAAAATTCCAAAAAATATGCTGAATTTAATTTTTATTGCTATTATTCAGGTATCTTAATTATATATTTTGTTGTGGAGTTTGGAGGACTGATATCGACTTTAGTCGATGCACTCCTGCAGACTCTTGTCATTCTTGTGTTCACTGGGATGACTGATGTTGGAGTCGGGTGTCGCGGTACATTGTTGGCGGTGAGGTTCTGAGGCCAGGTCTCTCACCGTGTTGTAATTCATTTTGTCAGTTTCTATTTCAGAGGAACATGAACATGGTGATGATATTCTGACACCCATCCAAGTGTGCTACTGCTGTCACGCTCCATTGAGCATATAGAGCTAGCTGCAGTGCTCATGATTGCAAGAGTTAGGACATTTTGTTAAGGGTTTTAATCTCTTGCAAGCAGCTAGCTTGACCGGTGAAGCTGTACTCTGTCCGTGGGTGCTGTGATGCGTGGTAAGTCTGTTGTGGTCGAAGGAAGTGTAGATGTGGGTAGAGCGAGAACTTAAATATAAATAGCTCACCCAGTGACGACGGAAATAGGGAGGAAATAGGGAGGAAGTCAGCAACTTCTTGTACTTGGTGAGGTCTAATAGACCGCGAGCGGGCGAGGCCCTCTCTAATCTAGCAACATTTGGGGCGAGATGTTGTTATGAGAATCTTGCACAAGCCGGAGCATATGTCCACCCTCCACTCGGGACACTCTGTTTAGTCTGCAGCCGGGGTCGGCTTCAGTCACGACTTCCTCCACTACATTTCACAAGTCGAAATGAAGTTTGCTGGTTGGAAACTTGCACGAGATGAAGCATATGGCCGCCCGCTGCTCGGGGCGCTCCGTCTAGTCTGCAGCCGGGGTCGGCTTCAGTCACAGCTTCCTCCTCTATGTTATTAAAGCACACACGACCGCATCCTAGCTACTCGATTTCGGATACCCAGCCTACTGCACGAAGAAGGAACCACTCTTCGCCCGTGAAGTCGGAACCATCCAGTAGCTAGGGAGACGAGGCCTCGATCATGGGGACGTTCGGAGAAGAGATCCATCTCCGACACACAGTCCCAGGAGCAGCAAGCGGCTAAGAAATGGAAGACCGCTGCTCCTCAGGCCTTGATGATGGACTTGCTGTCACAGATTGCGCAGCTGATCGCAGAATCCCAGCAAGTGCAGGTGCAGCCTCCCTCAGACTCTGAACCTGAGCTGTCGGACAGTGCTTGGTCGGTCCAGTTGTCTGTTCACGCAGATGCAATGGACCGAGATTCGCAACTGATTCTCTTGGATGGTGAAAGGGATAAGGAAGAGGATTACCCTTACCTTTCGGAACAGCACATGGTTGCAATGGATTTCATCCATCAATACTACCCTGAATTTGTTCTGACGAATCAGAATGCTGCGACAACAAGAGAGAAACTGCTGGCGTCATTGGACGCAGACTTTATATGGACAAAGGAAGAAGTTCTTTCCTTTCCGGTTCAGTCTAGGCAGGTGTTGCAGGCCTTTGGCCATGTAGACGACGCCGTATTCACCTCTCGAGTGTGAGGAAAAAAGGCGATTTCTTAACTACATCTTCCATAAACATACCATTTCTTGGACCAGATGTTCAGAGAGCTCACTGCGTTTGGATGAGCAGGCTGGGGATCTAGATGTATCCTTGCCTGCATCATTCACTATTCGCTAGACACAATTAAATGGCAATTTCATCAAGTAGAGCGAATTTGGAAGCAATGTCTTACGCAGATCACCTTACCAGAGCTATGACGCAACAAATTTGAGGACGTTTGTACCTCTCTTAGAGTTCTTTCCAGGGCAATTTGTATACCACAAATAATTCCGCCCTTACAGTTGCTAATCTGGAGTTAATCAGACGTGATGCTGCCCTTGCATCGTCATCACTTATAGATGACAAGGTGAAAAGCTCTCTCCAGGTCACTCAGGTCTCCAGACATGCTATTTTTGACGACAAGCTTTGTTAGTCTATGAACAGACTACTAAGAAAGCGTTAAGTGCTCTGCTATTGAAGTCGGCGTCTCAGCAACCCACTTCAGCATACAAGAGTAAGGAGGACGTTCCAGATCTAAATGTCAAAAGGGAACTCCTCAGGAGGGTACTAGAAACCCTCTTACAATTACTCTGGAGGTCATCAATATAGCGAATCGGGAAAGGGGCATAAGTGTGATCAGGACTATCTGTCAGATACCCCTCGGCCGACAGGACAAGGTTTTTCGTGGGGAGGACGTAGTTTCTCCTCCCGTAAGCCTCGCTGGTCATAAGCCTTGCAGGTCATACAGGTGATGTTTGAGACCTCTATTGCTTGCCAGTTGGCGGAAGGGAATCAACCTTCAAGAGAAACTGGATAGCAGTCATGGAAGATCAGTGGGTGAGAAGTGTAGTCTCGGACGGCCTACGGCTATCATTCCAAGCGGAACCCCCACTAACAAGATGTCCGCGTTGGACAAATTTTCCGTCGGATCCTTTCAAAAGAGAGTCTCTCCTAGCTGAGATACAGGCTGTCTTATTAAGGAAGCAATAGAGGTCATCGAGAATTAAGATTCTCAGGGTTTTTACAGTCACCTGTTCCTCGTACCAAAGCCAGATGGCTCGTTCCGACCGGTAATAGACTTGAGCTGGATAAACAAGCTTATCATGGCTCCAAAATTCTATATGGAGACCATTCGGTTGGTAAGAGCGAGCATTCGAGTGAACGACTATGCAGGAAGCTTAGATCTATAGGATGCGTACTTTCATGTCCTGGTACATCTGGCATTCAGAAAGTACCTTCGGTTCCCCGTTCAGGGGAAAGTTTATCAGTTCAGAGCAATGTGCTTTGGTCTGAACCTGGCTCCCTGGGCATTCACTCGAATAATGAACTCAGTAATGTCATACTTCCGAGCTCATTCGTCTGCGGCAACGTAGGCCTACTTGGACGACATTCTGCAGAGATACGGCAACAGAATTATTCTTCAGTCCAATGTTCAGAGTCTGCTTCTATTACTCAGACGTCTCGGTTTCATCGTGAACGAGAAAAGTTGGATCTAGCTCCGTCCAAGTCATTCACTCACTTGGGGATGAGCTTCGAGACTCACAACAATCTTGTTCGTCTGCCGTTACCCAGAGCGAAATTAGTCTGTTGTTATGCTCGCTTTTGTCTGCACTCAGATGCATTAACAGCGAGGGAATTCATGCGACTGATGGGGTTGTGCAGAGAAGCTGTGGATCTTATTCCGATGGGCCGTCTACGCACGCTTCCCCTCCAGATAGGCTTTACTCAGAACTGGAGTGTGAAGACGCATTCGCTCGAAACCAGTATTGTTTTAACGGACCTAGTAAAACAAAGGGTCCAGCTTTGAGCAGATCTTCAGTGGTTAACTCAGGGAGTTTCACTGCAACTGCCGGATCCAGCTTTCACGATTATGACGGATGCGAGTCAGATGGGTTGGGTCGCAACCCTAGGTCCCACAGACTTGAAGTTTCAGGGTCTTTGGGATCCTCGGTTCTTAGAGATCACATAAACATCAAAGAGATGATGTCAATATGGCTAGCTCTTCAACATTGGATTCACATTATAGCGAATGTCCATGTTTACATTTTGTCGGACAATTCGACAGTAGTAGCTTACATCAGGAACCAAAGCGGCACTCATTCAGTTCCATTATGCAAATTAATGGAGAGGATTCTCCTATACGTCATGTATCATCATGTTCATCTTTCTGTCCATCATAAACCGGGTCGTCTGAATGTACTAGCAGACTCGCTGTCTCGGAAAGGTTGCCTGTTGCCATCGGAGTGGACTCTCAACAAGCTGATATTCAGGCAGATTTGCTACCAGTGGGAACGTCACATGATAGATCTGTTTGCGACACACCGGAACAATCAGTTACTGACGTTCGTGTCACCATGCCCAGATCATCGTGCGTACGCAGTAGACGCTCTGTCGATCTCATGGGAAGGAATGATAGGATATGTGTATCCTCCAACTCCGTTGATTCAGCAGATTCTGTTGAGATCAAACAGTCTCGTTGCGAAATCCTGCTAGTAGCACCTCTGTCATCACAGAAACCTTGAATCAATCTTCTCAGGTATCTGTTATGGGACGTTCCCCAGAAGCTTCCTCCACGAGAGGACCTTCTTTATCAGGGGAAGTATTTGTTCTTCGCGTCCTTCTCTGCCCTTAGTGGTATTATGGAGTCGGTTAGACGTGAAGGAGCCTTGCGGTTCCTATATTATTTGATGACTAACACAAGAACGATTAAAGTAATGCGTGTTAATATTCTGCATATATCAATGTACAAAGTATAAATAGACTAGCAGACAGCTTAACACTGCATCTAAAAATAGACAATAGCAGACAGCTTATCTCAGTTACTATAAATAGACCACACTGGACACAGGAAGTAGAGGGAGCCAATTTTGGAGGGATTTTCAGTTCTGTTGTGAATGTTATCAATGGTGGACTGTTGTTAATCCTTGGGACTTATAGAGATGAGCTCTGCGTTTATCAATGCGGGTGAGGGGGGTTAGATATGACTTTGAATCCCCCCTCCCCCCACTCCCCCACCAATGTGTTAAGAAGCGATTACCGGGCAAGACGTAGTTTTCTTCCTGTAAGCCTCATATGATTTTAAGTACATACATGCATTTCATGACTTCTCGATTGGCGGTTGGGTCGTGTTCTATGGCGACCTCATGGGCATATCCACTTTTTAGTTGATTGGTTTCCTGCGGTTGTTCGTCTATATGTCATATACGAGCACATAATTCATCATCAATAAATTGCTAGTCTTTGGGTACCTGGGAGGCTGTCTAGTCAGTTAACTGGTATTCAAATGATTACATCTGGGATTTCAGTGCTCACGCACATAATTAATGAATTATTAGGCAGACGCATTATTGTATGTTATGGACCTTAGAAACATTGAATTATTTCGGGAGCAGTATGTTGAGTCTGTTAATCATAGCTCGTTCCATTTCTAGATCCAGGTTTCTATTAATGATGGTACCCAATCGAATACACCTTGCCTTACACTTTCGTATATTCGCACGTTTTTAGAATCATAGATATCGGATAGTACACATCAGGGAGTGTTATTACTGGAATTATTGTACACCTGAATGGGGTCACCTGTGGGTTACCTTGGAAGTGTGTTTACTTTCCAGAGATCGTCCATTGTGATTCTATTGGACATGTGTATGTTTTATATATTATATCACCGTTTCTTGACCTATCTGCGTATGCCAACTCCGGTATACATTAGAAGCGGGCGATATTAATTACCGGGATCGCTGCTATAGCCTTAGCTTCTTAATAATAATTAATACCTGGGTGCTTGTTCGACGAATATTTATATTGTTATTTGGTACCGCTTTTACTGATTCCAGAGCGCTCCCCTCTTTCTTTTTGAAGAAGATTCCTTCAAAAAGGGGTGGGGGGGGGAGGGTGATTTTTTACCTCTCCTCCGGTTTGATAAGTATGTAACTATGAGTGAAGCTGTTTTATCTGTAATTATATCCTGGATATAGCTTGTGTTTTATTGTATATGGCGTATGTTTGTGGGGGATATCCTCTCACTCTCAAATACGCCATCCTAATTTTTGGGGTTTAGTCTGGACTATCCTTAAAAAATGGGAACTCGTTACATCCAAATTAGCATAGTCTTCATGCTAAGAATACGGAATTACTTTAATTGGGCTCCTTATTTATGATATGTCTTCTCTATTGCTGTAGAGAGAGACATACATGTAATTCCTTTTAAATTTAATTTCCTTTCATCTTGGAACTATGTTGGTCTACTAATTCTGAAGTCCTAGGCCCTCCACTTTTTTTCGATTCAGCTAGTCTGGGCTATTGGGTTATAGTATAAAAACATTATAAATTTAAAGTAATTTGTATATTTTTTATACTTACCTATGGCCCAGATGGAGATGGCCCTCTCAAGAGTGGGCACTCATACCTCCCCGCTGAATTATTATGTAGTACTCTCTTCTACAAAGAATGGCGCCAATTCAGGCCACTTCCTGACAGCTGTGCATGTGCAGAGTGTAAATGTATGGAGGACCAGATAGGATTTTTAATTTTCGGTTTTGCAAGCAAATTTGGGGGATTGGGGGGTTCAAAATTTGTGTTTGGCCCTTGATAACTTTGAGTTTGCACCAGCTAGTCTGGGCCATTGGTAAGTATAAGAAATATACAAATTACTTTAAATTTATAATTTTTATTCAAATCCTTGTGCTTGATAAAATATTTGTAAGCTGAGCCCCAAAAGTTTGGTAACACAGTAACGTGATGTCACAAAAAGTTGCTTTGCTTTAGCAAAAACTGCATTCAGTAAAACTCATTTTCTACAAAATCGTATATAATGAATAATTGGTTAGGCCTAAAAAAAAATTAAAATCTGTTTCTTGGGCCCTCCCACATGGTCCTTTTGGCTGCCACATGCTCTCTTTTTATAACCAATGCAAACTTAACAAAAATAAAAATTAGATGGTTTATGTCTGATATTTTACCCAAGTTAAAAACATTGATAAATTTGTCACTTGAGTGCAAGAAGGCTTTGCAATGCTTTAGCATTGCAAAGCCTTCTTGTTCTCAAGGGACAAAATACACCGCCACCCATGCTATTCCATAGATTATGTGGCCTAAAACATAAGCCAAGAACATGAACTTTTGATGGCAAAGAAATAATTACAGAAAATAAAATAAAAAAATGCTCGCCCACATGCAGTTTTACAAATAATGGCCTGACAAACATAAGATCTACTTTGTGGGGCCTTATAGTGAATTTTTTTTCATCCTGGCCAACAACCCTTTAAACCATGGTTAATTTCTATACTTAATGGAAAAGTCGGTTGTAGCAAACTATTGTCCACTCAGAATATGAATTATTACCAACTGAAAAAATGACATTATATAATTCAAACTTTTTTACATTCGGCTATTATCTCATCCACTTAATTTATTTCAGCATTTAACTCAAATCCTTACTGTGAGTCCCGAGGATTACCAAAGCATGAATTATTAATAAGTGGTATGAATGATAACAGGAGGTACAATATTCTTTCACAAATTAGTTTTACAAATTAATGCACACAAAATGTTAGAATTAAAAACGGAGGCATGTTTTGGTGGCAAGAAATCAAAAGAGCATTTGACATTTAATTAGTTGCCTCAAATATTACAGGTTTCTAAAAATCTTAGTATTGTTCAGCACATCCACTTGTACAAGGGCTAAAGGCAATAACTGTGTTCTAGTTTCCTGACAACACAACCAGCATCTTGTTACCATGTGAGCGGGGCATAATTTATATTAAAATAACATATACTTAGGCCATAAAAAAAAGAACCTCTGTTTCTCAGGCCAGCGCACATGGTCATTTTTGGTGTGCATGCAACCTTTTTATGACACCAAAAAATCTTTCAAAAAAATTTGAGATATTGTGCTCATTTCAGTAAATCGATATCGATGCGTTCGCAAATTTTAAATTAACACACTTCAAGATTTTTCTACATCATACTTTAATAAAGTGGGTGGGTTTTAGCAATATTCACGACAGAAAGTGTTTTATTCTGTAAAAGGTAAGTCATAATGACAGCAAGATGGAAGGTGTCTTTCAGTCTGACAACAAACAGTCACAAAAGGGAATGGTCGATTCGCACCACGTTTGATTCGCACCAACGCTCAGAAAGTCTGCAAAGTCAGGTGCTATGTTGAATGGAACACAGTCTCCTGGCATTTATTTTTAGTAACATTTGTATTGTAAATGGCTGTCATTGGGAATTTGTATACTGTTATTTGAAACCGTTACGAGTTTCCCAGTTAATTTAAATAAATGCGTTTGAGATGCAGGATAATTGGATAACTAATAGTAACCGTTGCTTGATATAAAAGTAACAGTCATAGTTGAAAATAAATCGCATATAGGCAGGTATGTGTGGTCGAATTGGTTAATAAAAACACGCAAACATTCGTTTTGTATTTAATTTTCAGATTTCCAAAAAATATGATTTATGGATGAACTGCCCGTTCAAATGGGTTGTGATAATTTTGAATATAATGGGGGAAAATTGCGATTCACGATTTTATTAGGCAGGTTGTGAAAGGATTTTTTTTTTGGTAAAATAAATCTCTGAAAATTGGCACTTCAACATTTGATTTGTCCCAGAGACGTTTCAACCCGAGACGTTTCACCCACGAGGCGTTTTGTGACTTTCGTCCTGTGTTATAATATTTTTATACTGTACCAATGACCCAGACATAGCTGGTGCTAACTCTTAAAATATAGAGCCAAACACAAATTTTGCCCCCCAATCCCCAAAATTTGCATCTAAAACCAAAGAAAACATGTCCTGAATGGCCCTCCACACTTCACCTCTACTGCACATGCGCAGTGTCAAGGACGTTCCGAAATTGGCGCCATTAATCATTCTAAGTTTGGCCCTTCATCAGTTAACATCTGACTGATCTTTGTGCTTGTAAATCTCAGTTTAAATGATGCCAGACACATAAATATTAGTGAAATGGTGATTCTAAGGAGGATAGAGAAGGAGGAGAGGAAAAATGTGTGACAGAATATTATCAGGGCTGTAACTTAAAATTTTTAATGAAATTATGTTAAGTTACCTATTTTCGAGGCAGCAGCCATTTTGTTGTCATTCTGATTATTTAGTTACACTGATTTTTCAGTGTTTTCCTCTCTCCCTTTCCTTTAAGTCCCCCCTTGCTATTCTCCCATGCTTTTGGCATAGTTTCTGTAATTATTATTACTAAATTTTCTTGGGAGTTTTAGCTGAATAACAGAATGAATTCTGTTCTTTTCCCCATGTTTACGTCTTCACCTATGGGTGGTTAGGCGTTGTGTTCTGCATCTACCATCTGATGTTCTGCAGTTTCTTCCCTGGAAGTCTCTGTTTTGCATCAGATAGTGTATTTTTGGTAACTGATTCCGGGCCTGGGTGCCTGGAGTCTTATTTTAGTGTTTTTACATTCATTGTTTACATTTACAACAGCCCTCTGTGTGAAGGGGGGGATTTCTTGAAAATAATATCTTGATGTTATTTTAATCATAACTAGATACATTATTATTGTTCGTAAGTGTTGAATAAATTGTTTAAAATATTTTTAAAATTTTTGTCCACACTTAGGCTTGGGATCCATTGGGGCTCAATGTTACTTTTCAGAAACTTGGGCTGTTCTGAAAAAATATTTTTTCAAAATATTTTGATTTCAATTATTTTTTCTATATTAATGGATCATATTATTATTATGTATTTTGATTGCCAGGGGTTGGTGCGAGTACGAGGACTTGTTTTCTTTTCACATTGAAAGGATTTTGATCAATTGTAATAAGAGGAAGTCTTCCTCTGACTTTTATAATCATTCTATATGTGGTCAGTGTACTCGCATTAACTCCTGTTCTGTATCGTATGATTTCGATGACAACATGGGAAGCGTATGTCACGGTATGTTAGTGGGGAATTGGACACTCCGGTCCTTTCCCCGCAGGGTCACTCTACTTTATCAATTTCTATTTCAGACGATCAAGATTAGGGTGATGTATCTGTGATGTCTTCCAACAGTGTGCCTCCGTTGTCACAATTAATGAAGGGCTAGCGGAAAAGTGCTCATGTAAATACGCCAATTGCCTAAGAGGACCCTAGTAGGTTCGACGGCCTTTGACGTCTGCTAGCTTGCCCGGTGTAGCATCCATTCATCGAATGGTTCGGCAGCCGGGTTCGTCCGTTGCGGTCTAGAAGGAGTTTTGGGGTGATGCGAGCACTATAAATCAACCAAATGCACACCCAGTGATGGCAGATTAGAGGGAGAACGGAGGAAGCCTTTTAGTCCAGTTCGTAGCTCGTTCTGGTCCATCCGGACGGCGAGCGAGAGAGGCCCCTCTCTCGTACAACAACATCTGGCCCCAGATGTTGTGGTACAAAATGTTCCGCATTCGGAGCATACGTCCGTCGCTCGGGACGCTCTGACATATAGTCAGTCCGGAGTAGACTGTCAATAAGGCTTCCTCATTCTCATGGTAGCGCACACGACCGCTCTTGACTACGTGACCTCGGATATCCAGTCAGCTTTGCCAGTCAGAGAATTATCGGCGACCAGGTCACACCATCCGGTAGCCAGGGACACGAGGCCTGCAGACTCCGGATGTTCGCATAGGAAAGTGTGCGGGAGTCAACGTACACGGAGCTTCCGGAGGCAATGCATCGTAAGACCACTACTGCACAGGCCTCGGGAACGGACGTGCTTTCCTAAATAGCACAGCTTATCGCAGCATCCCAGCATCAACTGAATCTGTCACATATTTTTTATCCGACGATGCTGGGTCGGGACGCTCTGCGGAAGCGGGTACGGACGTCCGAAAATTTCATCCGGTCCAACGGGATACCTAAAGGGATTTGGAGGATTTCGAGCTTTCCCTTTCGGAACAACATATGCTGTTGTGTATGTCATCTGACTTGATCTTCTACAGCTTCTTTCGTCGGACCAGAATGCTGCGATGCCGGATAAGAAACTGATAGCGTCGGTGGACTTAGAAATTTTTGGTTCGGTTCAGGGACATCGTCCCTCAGTTCCGACATAGTCCAATAATGTCACACAAACTTTCGAATTATTGAACGACGCTATATATATTATTATTATATACTTGCTATAACCAAGCATTTCTGGTTTCTTGTTCGCTAAGTTACGGAGATGTCTTTCAAAAGTGTGCCTCTGTCGTCATAGTTAATGAAGAGCTAGCGGCAATAAGTGCTCATGGAATATGTCTATCGCCTAAGAGATCCCTTGTAGGATCGACGGAGTGACATTCGCTAGCTCACCCGGTGTAGCGTACATTCATCGAATGGTTCGGCTGCCGGGTTCGTCCGTTGCGGTCTAGGAAGGAGATTTGGGTGATGCGAGCACTATAATTACTTTAGTACTCACCCAGTGACGGCGGATTGAGGACAGATCGGAGGAAGCCTGTTAGTCCGGTTCCTGGCTTGTCCAGGTCCGTCCGGGCTGTGAGCGAGAGAGGTCCCTCTCTCGTCCAACAACATAGGGGACCGCATGTTGTGGTTCAGATATTTTACATTCGGAGCATATGTCTGTCGGTCGGGACGCTCCGTTATATTGACAGTCCGAGAGACTGTCCATAATGCTTCCTCATCCTCACAGCAGGGCACACAACCACACATTGGCTACGTGACCTCGAGTATCCGATCAGTTTCGTCATTCAGTGATTCCACGGCAAATAGGTCACGCCATCTGGTAGCCAAGGGACACGAGGCCTATACACTCCGTTCGCTCACATATTGGTAGTATGCACGGGGTAACGATCACAGAGCTTCCAGCGGCAATGCATTGTAGGACCGCTTCTCCTCAGGCCTCAGTGACGGACGTGCTATCCGAGTTAGCACAGTTGTTTCGCAGCATCCCAGCAATCGACAGTTTCTTACTCGAATCAGGAATTATCTGACGGCGCTGGGTCGGTGCGGTCCACGGTTGCATCAGGTACGGACGACCGAACGCTTTATAGGGTCCGACAGGATGGCGAAAGGGATTCGAAAGATTTCGAGTTTTCCCTTTCGTAGCATCGGAAGCTGCCATTCATATCTTCTGGCATTATCTTCCAGTGATTGTTATTTCGGACTACATTGCTGCGATGTTGGATAAGAGACTTATAGCGTCATTGGACACGGAATTTTGGATCGGTTCAGGGACATTGTCCCTGACTTACCGACACAGTCCAATAATGTCATTACAACATGTGTTTTATTTTTCGACGCTATATATGCATATAAGCCTGCTACCAAGCATGATAGTTTAGTTTCTTGTCGGCAGTGCTCATTTCTGCCGTTTTATCATTTATACGAATAATTTATTTTGGCAGAGCAGGGCGTACCAAGAGTTCATATGCGTCTAGACGGCGTGGTTAAAGACTGGAAATATTCTTTTTCGCCGTCTATGTCTTTTCCAACCACAATGTTGGAAACGACAATGATGTCTAGTAGACTTAACTTAGACGCTTTATCATACGTAATCCACCTTACTGAGGCGTTATCATTACGTCTTCAAGAAAAGATTTACGGGATATTATTCTCAATGTGATTTCTTTTGAGGGCAGTAGTTTGTTCACGTATAACTCCGCCCTTCAGTGGCTGATTGGAGTTGGTTAGACATGACGCAGCCCTAGCTACATCCACGCGCGTGGATAGTAAGGTGAAGAACTCTCTAAGAGTCGCTTCGTTCTCGGAGAAGCCTCTCTTCGACGGCAACTTTTCAGCAATCCATGAATTGCTCGATTTACACGTTCTCTTGTCTATCTAGTGTTACAAGAGATTCAGACTGGGGCAAACATTCGGTGGTTGACTCAGAGAGTGCCACTGCAGTTGCCGGATCCGAGTGTTATAGTTATGACGGTTGCCAGTCAAACAGATTGGGATATAATATTGATCCCAACGGATTCGAAGTGCCAGGGTCTTTGGGTTCCGCAGTCTCTAAGCAAGCAATTATCTTCCGCGGAATAATGTTTTTTAGGCTTGCTTTATGTCATTGCATGAAGATTATTCAGAAACGCATGTCCAATCCTGTCCATTAATTCGACAGTAGTGGCGTATCTCCGGAACCAGGGAGGCACTCATTCGTTTCCGTTATTCAATTTAATGGAAAGAATCCGTCTGTTGGTTATAGTACACCAAGTTCTGTTTCGGTCCGTCATATTCCGGGTCGTCTGATTGTTTTACCGGACTCCCGTTCACTTAGGGGTCGCTTGTTGCCATCAGAATGGACTCTCAACAAACAAGTATTCAATCAGATTTGCTATCTATGGGAGCGCCCAATGATAATTTATTTACGACACAGCTTGCTAATCAATTGCAGACGTATGTGTTGGCTTGTCCGGATCTCTGAGCTAATGTTGTTAACGCTCTATTGATCTAATAGGACGGAATGATAGGATACGCGTATCCTCCGGCGCTGTTGTTTCAGCAGTATTGCTAAGATAAACAACCACAATACATTTCTGTTGATAGTATCTCTGTCTTCACAGAGACCGTGGGTAATTTACTCTGATGTCTACTGTGGGACTTAACGCGAAATCTTCCTCAATGAGAGGATCTTTTTTCGCTGGGTAAATCGTGTCATCTTTATCACAACCCGCAAGGTCGCAACCTTCACGTATTCCGTTGTGTGGTCCGTATTGCATTGTAAGCATTGTACTGGACGAGCTTTGGACGCGATTTCTTACTATAGGAGATCCTCTTCTTCGCTATTCTATGCGGCTAAAGTGGAGGCTCTTCCGTCGTTGGTGTAGGGATCACTATGTTCATATTGTTGATCCCTCCATACTACTCATTGCAACTTTTTAGTATACTTGTTTGACAAGATCTACTGCAGCCTGTTATTATTAAGGTTATAGGTTTATGTTACCTCATACCTATGCACTCTATGATAGTTTACAATTGAGTCTTATGTCTCTTTATCTAAGTCAGTTAGTAACTTTTTGATAAATAGACTTAGAATCTTTAGATTAAATTCCTATATGGAATTTAACTTCGGTTCTTATTTAGCTAAGTAATCATTTGAGCCTCTGGAAACAGTAGTTTTCAAATTCTGACCTTTTAGACAGTAATTCTGTTGGCTTCTCTTTTTCTGAAGAGTCAGTGAGTTTCATGCACTATCGATGGATGATTTTCACTTTCGTAGTTTCGGAATCACTACTTCCTTTACTATTTAGGTTGGATTTTTGCATAAGAGTTAGGCTCCTAATATCCGGAACCTATTGTTATTAAGGTCCTTCCGTCTTCGTACGGGCATAGGCCTTTACTCTGTCCGGTTAGAGTTTATGTATTTATAAACAGATATCTGTTTATTACTACGGGCGTAAGCTTCTTCTGTCTTTGATGCCTAATAGAAGGACGTTACGCTCCATTCTATTGCTAATGGATTCAATTAACTATCGGTACTGCTTATGGTATATCATTGACTCAGCAGTTGTGCTTAAGATTTCGGCTCATGAAGTAAGAGTTCTTCTACATCTTGGGCTTACATTAATAGTGTCGCTATTATAGATTTTTGAAGGCTGCTCATTGCGCTCAGCCATCCACATTCATGAATTTTTATCTCAGAAATATTGAGTCCATTTCTGGAGGCCTCTATTGTTAGGTCTATTATCTACTGCTCAGAATGTCATTCACTTAACAGTTGCTACTATAGCTAGGTAGGCTGTCTGTTTCGGCAGTGACTCCGTTCTGCTGCCCTCTTCGCTCTGGGCTATTTGACCCAGGGCAAGAAAAAGGGGTGGGGGGGGGGGGGGGGAGGGTGTTCCCTTGGGTCACCTGTTTTACTATGAAAACAAGGGGATACCTCCTCCGGAGTTAGTAATTCTGAGCTGTTATTGGGATGGTTGTTTAGTGAGAAGTTTAGGTTTTAAAAATTCATTCAAGTCTTAGTTTTTAAAGTATAGCTTTTGAATATAGCACGTGTCAACGGACATGATTATGCAATCCTCAGACACTTTTAAGGAGTATAAGAGTCTCTATTCTCTAGACTTACTTTATTTATTGGCTTACTTTAAAAATTATTAGTATAAGGATTATATTGGATATTAATAGAGTACATGGATGTATGATGCTCAATTTTGGAAGGTGTTGTATCTTTCTAATTTATCATAAATAAGAAAGATACATGTAAGGCCTATTACTTCTTTTTCCCTAGAGGGGATGACTCTATTTTATATTATTGAGCGTATTCCATCTTGCTCTATGTCCTTGGCCCTCCAGCCTTTTTACTATTCAGCTATGTCTGGGTCATTGGTACAGTATAAAAATGTTAAAAATTTTTTAGTAATTTCTATATTTTTTATACTTACCAATGACCCAGACGGGGATGGCCCTCCCAGGAGTTGGGAACTCTTGCCTCCCCGCTGAGTACATAGCGCTTACCAGGCACTGGTTATTAGAATGATTAATGGCGCCAATTTCGGAACGTCCTTGACACTGCGCATGCGCAGTAGAGGTGAAGTGTGGAGGGCCATTCAGGACATGTTTTCTTTGGTTTTAGATGCAAATTTTGGGGATTGGGGGGCAAAATTTGTGTTTGGCCCTATATTTTAAGAGTTAGCACCAGCTATGTCTGGGTCATTGGTAAGTATAAAAAATATAGAAATTACTATAAATTTTTTAACTTTCACGTTTCACTGAAAAAGCAAACGTTCAAACTCCACTTCATTTACGACCCAACTCCCCTATGGTGAATAACCAATATATTTGCAAAATTTTGTGTGGTCCACCAGGCGTTTGGGTGGGCGTCAAATTACCACAAACAACCTCTCAGGGAGAAAATAAAAAAAAAAAAAACGTCCGCCCGCATGCTTTTTTGGAAAAAATGGCTTGAGAAACAGACAATCAACTTTGTATGGCCTTATAAACTTATTAAATATGCATTGGAATAAAACAAACTCCGTGAATCAATGTTTAGAAATTTGTAACTCAATAGAAACTGCTGAAAAACACATGCCAGAATGACAGTCAAGATTAACTGAATTCTTTAAAAAAAAAAAAAACAAAAAAAAAAACTGCCAAAACATGTTAATATTTGATTGTTTTTCATATATGTGACATACCATGTTTCAGTGCAATTTTTTCTTGTGTTTTTTTTAGATATTGCAGCTTTACTTTGTTATAGGGATATAATGATTATTGGTTATTGTGAACTCATTGGGTGGAGGGGACACTGTGGTTTCACTATAAGTTTTCCTGTAATGGTATCGCATCATATTTTTCAGCAGTATTTCTATTTGTTCACTTGAAGGTAAAAAGGTTTAAGACTTTTCAAATATGTCATGCAAGAGAATCTCATTTTTCAAAATTTTTGTGATTGTTTAGCAATCTGAATGTAGTGACCATCCACAAATTGATGGTCCCTACATGCTGATTGCTATTCTGTTAAATAATTTACCTAATATATATGAATACACAAATATCTAACTTACAAAGGTGCTTATGTAAATTGTTATTTGGTAGTTTAACAGATGCAGCGTCACAGATTGGGTACTTTTAGTAAGCTTTAACATGCTTCACTGCCAGATTAATTTATTCTACAAAAGTAACAGTTATTTTGTATTGCCACATTTCATTAAAATGGTAAGGCTTGGGATCAAGATTTTAAATTTTGACCTTTGATGAAAGGGCAAATTATACTTTGACTGCAATTTTTAAACCGTGACCATTCTAACTGTAAAGATGTTGCATTGTGATACTGTTAACCTTTAATGAATTATTGAATATTTTTCCCAGTTATCCATGGTGTTAAAAAGTCTAAGCCCATAACACCCTTACCCTTAAGGGACTAGACAATTGCCCTGAATTCCCCCAGACCATAGTCTCTACACATCCAGTGGCTCAGCAGTAAATTCTAGTCAAGTCTTGACTGCCCTTTAAGGCAGCCAAGACTTGACTAGAAGCCACATTGCCTACTTAATATGTCTGTTGTCAGTAGACCTCCCTGTGATGGCATGTTAAGAGCATCTGTTCTGAGGTCAGATATAGGCAGTTAAGGGTTAAAGGGAATGCATACCCAGTTTCTTGTAGAATGATGCACAAAAATATGACTTCTTTGAATATTTTTATACTATAAACCAATGGCCCAGACTAACTGGTGCAAACTAAAAGTTATCAAGGGCCAAACACAAATTTTGAACCCTTCAATCCCCAAAATTTGCTTGCAAAACCAAAAATTAAAAGTCCTATCCGGTCCTTCACACTTTTACTCTCCACGCATGCGCAGCCATCAAGAAGTGATTGGAATTGGCGCCAACGTTATTCTTTGTTTGGCCCTAAAGTCAGTAACAATGTTCTGACACCTGTGCTTTAAAATCTCCTTTTTTGAGGATGCCAGACACAAATCAATGCAAGAATTGGTGGATCCAAGGCTGTTATTGGATGATGGAAGTGTACAACGGTGGTTTTCTATGTTCAGGGCTGTAACTTTACAATAATTATAAATTTATTTCATGTTTCCCAATTTCGGGACATACGCCTGACATCATCATTTTTGCTAGTGATTAATCCACTGTTTAAGTATTCCTTCCCTATCCTTCCATGAACCCTTCCTGTTAAACTCTTAAGCTTTTGGCTATTTTTTATTAAAATTTTTTATTAAATTTCTTGGGAGTTTAACGTGTATTACAGAATGTTTATTCTGTTTATCCCCATGGTTACGTCTTTACCATAGGGGTGTTAGGTCATTTAGTCTTGCATCTTCTATGTGATGTATCATTTTCTCTTTGTATGAAGATCTAGCTTTGCATCTGGTAGCATTTAAATTGGTTACTGACTTTGGGCCTTTTTGTGTGCCTGATGTCTTGTTTCTGTTTTTTTATTGACGTTGTTTACATTGACAAGGTCCTCATTTATATGTGGTATTTTATTTTATATTACTGTAGGATACATTGATTATTATTCCAGTAGTGCAGCTCAAAAAATTTGGATTTTGTCCACACCTAGGCTCTATCAGGATGCCCTTGGGCTCATTATGTTCCCTTTGGGAACTTGGGCGTTTTTTAAAAAAATATTTTGAATTTAATTTTGCTTGCTATTATTCATGTATCTTAATTATATATTTTATTGAGGAGTTTGTAGGAATGATATCGACTTTAATCGATGCACTCCTGCAGATTCTTGTCCTACTTGTGTACATGGGATGATTAACATTGGAGACGGGTGTCGCGGTACGTTGATGGTGGTGAGGTTCATAGATCGGACCTTGTACCGCGTTTTAACATGGTGATGATATTGTGACACCAATCCAAAGTGTGCTACCATCATCGCACTCCGTTGAGCAAATAGATCTAGCTGCAGTGCTCATGATAAGCAAGAGATAAGGCCTCTAGTTAGTGTTCTTAATCTCTTGCAAGCAGCTAGCTCGACCAGTGAAGCGGTTACTCCGTCCTTGGGAGCTGTGACACCGGGTAAGTCTGTTGCAGTCGAGGGAAGTGTAAACGTGGGTAGAGCGAGCACTTAAAAATAAATGCTCACCTATCGATGACGGAAATAGGGAGGATATAGGGAAGTCAGCAAGTTTCTTGTTGGGAGGCTCGGCTGACCCAACAACATTTGGTGCCAAATGTTGTTATGAGAAACTTGCACGAGACAGAGCACACGATGTCCGCCCGCCCGACCCTCTGGATGCTCCATCTAGTCTGCAGCCGGGGTCGGCTTCAGTCATGACTTCCTCCACTACGTTTCACAAGCCGAAATCAAGTTTTCTTGTTGTGAGGCTCGGCGAGGTCCGATGTGACCGCGAGCGAGAGAGATCCCTCTCTAACCTAGCAACATTTGGGGCCAAATGTTGTTTTGAGAAACTTGCTCGAGCCGGAGCATACGTCCACCTGCTGCTCGGGATGCTCCGTCTAGTCTACAGCCGGGGTCAGCTTCAGTCACGGCTTCCTCTGCTATGTTATTAAAGCACACACAACCGTAGGCTAGCTACCTGACTTCAGATACCCAGTCAGCTGTCCGAAGATGGAACCATTCTTTGCCCATGAAGTCGGACCATCCAGTAGCTAGCGATCAAGGCATCAATCAACGGGACATTCGCAGAAAGATCTATCTCCGGATCTTCATCCCAGAAGCAGTAAGAAGAAGGCGAAAAAACATAAGACCGCTGCTCCTCAAGCCTCGGGAATGGACTTGCTGTTGCAGTTTGTGCAGCTATTAGCAGCATCCCAGCAAATGCAAGAGCAGCCTCCTGCAGACTCCAGTGGTGAGCTGTCGGACGGTGTTGGGTCGGTCTGGTCAATTGTGCATGTAGAAGAAGCCATAAGTTTCTCTACGGGACACTCGGCTAGATCTGTGGTCAGATCTCCATTTGGAGAACCCTGTCTGTCCCGTTAACAGTCGGGGTCGACTGTCTGTTGTGAGAAACCTCATTGAGTCGAAACACGCATCGAAATGTTCCTTCCACACTGCAGCCAGGGCTGGTGGCAGTTATGGCTTCTTCTACTTACATGGAAGCGCATGAAAGTTTCTAAGTGGGATACTCTGCAAGATCTGGGGACAGATCGCGAGTGCAGAGCATTTTTCTTTCTGTTAACAGTCGGGGACGACTGTTTTATGTTGTAAGAAACTTCAATGAGGAGGAGCATCCTTCCTATGTGACAAGTCTGGATGCTTCTTCATACGGGTTCGGCTGTGGTTACGGCTTCCTCTTCTTCCATGGATATGCACGATAAGGGATAGATGCCTACAAGTTTCTAATGGAACACTCGGCGAGGTCTGGAGCAGACCGCGAGCTGGAGATTCTTCTCCTTTCCGTCAGCAGTTGGGGTTGACTGTTTTTGATTCAAGAAACTTTAGTGAGTTGGGATGCCCGTTCACGCTTGCAGTTCGGGACACTCCTTCCACACTGCAGCCGGATTCGGTGGCAGCTATGGCATCTTCCCTTGCTTCATTAATGAAGCATATTGACTGCAGACTAGCTGTCTGACTTTGCAGGTTCGGGTCGATAGCTAGTCATCTGAGGCTTTTTTATACGGGACATGTGTCGAGGATCTGGGGCCAGATCTCAGTCCTGTGAGCAGCTTATGGTAACAAGTGGATTATCATTGCTCTGCTAGCCTCGGTCATGGACCGGCTGCCACAGACTGCTCTGCGTATCGCAGCATTCCAGTAGTCGCTGGTGCTACCATTTAACAGACTCCGAGGGTGAGCTGTCGGATGGTGCTGCGTTGGTCCAGTCATCCGTTCAGTCGGATGGAGTTGACCATATTTGCTGATGGAACATTTGGATGGTGAGAGGGCTACGGAGTGTGAGTCTCCATCCCTCACAGAAAGGCACTTTAAAGACTATGAAATTTCAAGTCTTAAGCTCTTAGAATATTGTTCCATCTGAATATAAGTCTGCGTTTAGATGAGCAGGCCGGCGATGAAAATATGTCCCTACCTGCATCATTTAATATATGCTCGGAAATAATGAAATGTGCTATTTCATTCAAAAGAGCAAATCTGGATGCAGTGTCTTAAGCAGATCACCTTACCAGAGCTATGGCGCAACATCTCAATGGAAAGGAATATGAATACGTGATTCGTCACTAAGAGTTCTTTCCAGGGCAGTCATGTTTGTCACATACAACTCCACACGAACAGTGGGATTTGGAGTTTGTAAGACGTGATGCTGCTCTTGTGTCGTCATCACTTATAGATGACAAGGTGAAAAGCTCTCTGAGTTGCTCCGGTTACCAGAAATATACTATCATACATTGCTATATGAGCAGGCTACTGCTATTGAAGTCAGTGTCTCATCAACACACTTCAGCAGACCGGGGTAAGCAAGGCTGTTCTGCTTCTAAGAAAGCATCACAAGAATGTCTTGCAAGGGTACAATAACCCTCTTATATTTAATTTGGAAGTCGTCATTATAGCCACTCAGAAAGTGGCACAGGTCTGATCAAGGCTATGGATCTGATGCCCCTAGGTCGATGATTAACAGAAGGTTATCATCTTCACGAGAAATTGGATGTTAATCACGGAAGTTTCTTTCAAAGAGAGTCGCTCCTAGTGGAGGTAAAGGCTCTCTTATTGAAGGGAACAATTGAGATTGACAAGATGAGCTTCTTCTTGGGGAGGACTTAGTTTCTCCTCCTGTAAGCATCGTAAGTTGTACAGGTGATGGACATGACCTCTATTGCTTGCCAGTTGATGTAACGATAATCTTGAGGTCGTCGAGAATAGATTTCGGTTGCTTTCCACTTAGCGATAGGTTATCAGCCTCGCAATTAAGTGGATAAATTATGGAAGATCAGTGGATGAGAATATAGTCTCGGCAGGCCTGCGGCTATCAGCCTGAGCAAGCTCCACTTACAAGTTTACTTGTTGGATAAATCTTCCATGAGAGGCTTTCCTTCTGGAGGTACAAGCTTTCCTATTGAAAAAAAGCATTAGACGTTGTCGAAATTATTCTCCAGTTTTTTATTATCACCTGTTTCTCGTCATGAATCCAGATGGATAGTGCACAGATAGGCAGAGATATTCCTTGGCATCAAGACAATTTATGTCACTGTGGACGCCTTAGTAGCCTTCTGTATCGTTTACAACGGTCTCTTGGGTTAGGCTCTGTCCGCTGTCTTTTGGGAATAAAACCGAAAAGCACAGTATCTTTTTCGGTTTGTCTTTCCTTGGTGTCATAGACTTGAGTCTTATTGTTGCAACATAGTAGTCTAGCTAAAATCATGAGCGAGATTTTTTCAGTATTATGCAGTGGCATAACTGAATTTATTATCTCTTGGGACTGTGGTCTCTTTGGGAATTCAGGGCTGTTTATATAAGCGGCTCTTCATTCCCTACCTTGCGCGGCGATAATTGTAAGTCTCCGTTAAGTGAGCCTTCAGGGTCGCAACTTACACCGATATATCTGTCTTCACGTAGATGAAGACGTATAAGCTATGGCTAGCATTGTAAGTCTCCTTAGAAAGCTTCTAGGGCCTCGGTTATCAGCTTTTAATAGTCTTCATGTACAGGAAGACCTTTAGTTGCTTCAGCTAGGCTGAGTTCGTTGTCCTATCGTACATGATACCATTTGTTAGAGGAGGTTATTCTCTTCAAACCGGTATGGTTTGGTGCGAGTTATTATGTAAATTTGATATATTTGTTCATCACATCCTTCTCATCCCTTAGTGGCATTATGGAGTCGGTCAGACGTGAGGGTGCCTTGCGGCTCCTATACTATTTGATGACTAACACAAGAACGATTCAAGTAATGCGGGTGAGGGGGTGGGGGGTTCAATATGAATTACAACCCCCCCCCCCCCTCACTGCCAATGTGTTAAGAGGCAATTACCGGGCAAGACATAGTTTCTTTCCCATAAGCCTTGTATGCATTTAAGTATATACATGCCTTTCATGACTTCTCGATTGGCGACTGGGTCATGTTCTATGGCGACCTCATGGGCACCTTCACTTTTTTAGTTGGCTTGTTTCCTGTGATTGTTCGTTTATATGTCATATACAAGCATATGATTCATCATCAATAAATTGCTAGCCTTCGTGTACCTGTATGGCTGTCAAATCAGTTAACTGGTATTTAGATGATTATATGCGGGATTTCAATGCGCACGTGCATAATAAGTGTATTATTAGGCAGACACATTATTGTATGTTATGGACCTTAGAAACAATGAATTATTTCGGGGTGGTCTGTGACGAGTCTGTTAATCATAGCTCATTCCATTTCAAAATCCAGGTTTCTATAAGTTTTGGTACCCAAATCGAATATAACTTTCTATGCATTCTCGTATATTCACACATGTCTGGGAGTGTTATTTATTGGAATTTATTGTACACCTGAACATGGTCGTCTGTGGGTTGCCTCGGAAGTGTGTTTACTCTCCAGAGATCGTCCATTGTGATTCTATTGGACATGTGTATGTTGTACATATTATATCACCGGTTTTCGACCTACCTACGTATGCCGACTCTGGTATACATTACAAACGGGCGCTATTAATTACCGGGATCGCCGCGATAGCCTTAGCTTCTGAAGTGGCATTAAGCACCAATTTATTAATTATAATTAATATCTGGGTTCCTGTTCGGCAAATATATATTGTTATTTGGTACCGCTTTTACTGAGGCCAGAGTGCTCCACTCTTCGTTTTTGAAGAAGATTCCTTCAAAAAAGTGGTGGTGGGGGATTTTTTAAAATCTCCGGATTGATAAGTGTGTAACTATGAGTAAAGCGGTTTTGTCTGTAGATTATATCCTGGATACAGCTTGTTTATTATTGTGTATGACATATGTTTGTGGGGGTTAGTCTCTCACTCTCAAATGTGCCATCCTAATTTGTGTGGCTTAGTCCGGACTAGCCTTAAAAATTGGGGGCATGTTACACCCATTTAGCATAATCATTCATACTAAGAATATGGAATTACTTGGATATGGCTCCTTATTTATGATATATCTTCTCTATTACTGTATAGAGAGACATACATGCAATTCCTTTTAAATTTAATTTCCTTTCACCTTGGATTGCAGGCTTGGGAACTATGTTGGTCTACTAATTCCAAAGTCCTAGGCCCTCCGCCTTTTTACGATTCAGCTAGTCTGGGCCAAAAGTTTAAAGTATAAAAATATGATGAATTTAAAATAATTTGTATATTTTTTATACTTACCAATGGCCCAGACGGGTATGGCCCTCCCATGAATGGGCACTCATGCCTCCCTGATGAGTTATTATGTAGTACTCTCTTCTACAAAGAATGATGTTGGCACCAATTCCAGTCACTTCCTGATGGCTACGCATGCATGGAGAGTAAAAGTATGGAGGACCAGATAGGACTTTTAATTTTCGGTTTTGCAAGCAAATTTTTGGGGGTTCAAAATTTGTGTTTGGCCCTTGATAACTTTGAGTTTTCACCAGCTAGTCTGGGCCATTGGTAAGTATAAAAAATATACAAATTACTTTAAATTTATCATTTTTCAGTGACATTTGAATTTTGTTTCCTCCATTAATCTCAACTTTCTCATTTTGTTTTCAGATAAACATAGATCACAATTCAGGTATCTTTATCACCATGAATCCTGCCGGAAAAGGTTATGGAGGAAGGCAGAAATTACCTGACAACTTGAAACAGTTGTTCAGACCAGTGGCAATGTCTAAACCTGATAATGACTTGATCGCTGAAGTCATTTTGTTCTCTGAAGGCTTTAAGCAGGCAAAGAGTGTTGGAAGAAAAGTTGTAGCAATATTCAATTTATCCAGGTCTGTATAAGTGTGAAACATGTATTTCAAATAACCTAAGGAATCTAAAATATTATCTGTCCTCTATCCACCCAGCTTTCTGTCATATGTCCATCAATCTCTCTTCATTTGTCTACCTATACACTCCTACTCCTGCTGGCCACTCACTTTATTTCAAAATAATTCTGTTACTGGTGATGGGATGGGTTTTATTTAAATGAGTAATCAAGGTGGTCCACCTTTCTACACAAATAAGACTTTTTAACACAATATGAGCCTGGTGATTAACTGGTAGAGTGGCATATTTGGACTTTATTCTGTAGTGCACGTACCAATGCTCAAGGTCTCCATATTCTGAGGAAGCGTTTCATATTCTCTTTGAAGTGTAATTATTTTGTGTGTATGGATTTGCCATGATACAATTTATGGGAAAGTGCCTATTTTCTTTTAACTAAATGATGTTATGTTATTCTCATGGAAGAGGTTGTGGGGCTGATAATGGGACCTCATTCCTAACAAAATGCAAAGCATGTAGGAAAATGAACAAATTTGTTAATTGTAGTGCTGAAACAGTTTGCTGAATACCCAGTTTGCAACCAGTTATCGGCATAACCAGTTTAGAAAGCCATCAACCGGATAACCACTGTACTGTACCTATAGTTTACAGGATAGCGTTGGGAAAATAAATAGTATTTGACTGCGAGACGTTAGAATTCTTTTGCTGACGCAAGCATTCTCAAAGCTACCAAACATTTGTCGATTTATAGTGATGTGCACTCCATGTAACATAAAAGGGTTAAAGTGTGGGAATTTTTAATAAACAGTTATTTCGGTCTCTTGGGCTGTCAAGTTGCAAATAGATGTTTGTAACAAACTGCCAAAAGTCGAGTGCACTGCTGGTTGTTTTCTGCATGGGCAGCAGTGAGCAGGTGCCTGTCAATGTAACATAGTCTTCTACAGACAAATTTAACATTCTTCTCTTTGATGAGGTGTTGTTAATTGCAGATTATAATGCTGAAAAAAACGTCAGTGCGAGTATTGGTGCTTCCAAAATAAATTGACAGTTTAGTACTTTACCATCATGTTTAAAAAAACCCATGTTTTGATTTTATTGAACTGTTTAAAAGTATGAACGTATGTCATAAAAAAAAACTATTTTAAAATCTTGCATTTTAAAATTTGTTTTTCAGTGGTCATTGTCAGACAATGAGGGACCTCTTGGCCAATGATGCATATAATAATTTTGTACCACACCCTTTTCATGACTCGCAACATATTCCCGCCAGAAATTTCTTTGCGATGAATATGTAAATGTAAACGTGCAACTGTTTGTGACATTTGTCTTTGCACTAAGTTAGCAGTGAACAGAAAAAGATACTCAAAAAATTAGAAGTACATAAGCACCCTATGATGATATGATGACATCAAATTCAAGCCACTCGAGGTAAGAGGCTCTTTGCTAATACAGTTAATTATGCCTAATTACAATTTACAAACTGGTTGGAAAATTCTTAAGTAATATCAATTACAATCATCCCTCACTTCAAATGCCCACACATGGGAACAAATCTCACACATAAACTTTGTTTCAGGTGCATGGCATGTCACGTGCCTGTAACTTTCAAATGGCAAGGCCTGGTTTTGTGACCGGGCAGTGCAGGATGACCACAGTTACGATGTGTTAACGATCATTTGTACATCAACGATTTTGGTTGGCACTCAATGGTTTTCGTTTGTTTACTTTTTGCAGAAGTCAGGTGACAGTATTTTGAACTGTTTTCTCACCATTCCTTACTGATTTTGCATGGTAGACAATACAATAATACCAGCGGTTGAAATTAATGGATATCCAGTTGAAATCCAGTTATGCCTTATGGTTAGCTGGTTACAAAAATGGGCCAACTGTTTCAGCACTAGTTAATTGAATATTTTTCTCTGGCAAAGTTGCTATTCAATTACCAGGTTTCCTCTGCATTAAACCCAAATAATCAACCAAAAAATTATTTCCTAAAAAAAACAATCCTTGGAAAGGAGTTTGCTTGAACATAATTGCGCCATTAAATTGACACTGTTAATTGCAGATTATAATGCTGAAAAAAACGTCAGTGTGAGTATTGGTGCTTCCAAAATAAATTGACAGTTTGGTACTTTACCATCGTGTTTTTAAAAAAAAACATGTTTTGATTTTATTGAACTGTTTAAAAGTATGAACGTATGTCATAAAAAACTATTTTAACTGTATCTACAAAGTATTCTGAAATTGTTTCTTTTATAATTAAATTATAATATGTGTTTTTGTTTATATTTTAAATACACGTCTCCTTTCAAATAAAAAAGGTTGATATTTAGTCAGTGTGCTTGAACTTTGTTGCTTACTTTTCAGAGAACTACTTTCACCACAACAACACTATGACTGGGGTTTGAGAGCTCTGAAGACTGTATTGAGAGGATCTGGAAGTTTACTGCAAAATGTTAAAAAGAATTCCAAAGGTTCTGATCTCTTTATTTTTGATATTTAAAGGATAAATATCTGAGTTTATGTGCAATCTCATTGGGTGGGACTTTTTATTATAAAAAAGTTAATCAGAATGGTTAATTAAAAATAGGAAAAAAGTTTGGTGTTTTTTTTCTATAAAACTCAGGGATCTAAATGGTTAGTGAGAAGCCAATCAAATGGTAACAACTGTATTTTTTTGTAATGCATTTCAGTAGCAATTTATAATTGGTGTTCTTAAAAAATGGTACTCAACTGAATGATGAATGATAAAAATTTAATTACTTTTTGTACCTTCCAAGTATTTTTATGTGCCTGGGTAACTTTAGTTTTTCATTGATTAAACGTGAATAATTTCTTGTACCATTGGTGAAACATCTTGAGTTGCTTACAGTTGTTGTTTATTAGGGTATAAGGACATAGATCCCACCCAGCTGGTAGTAGTCCCTGATCAAGATCATAATCAGATTAAGCCTCTACCGTGACTAACATGAAAGTAGTGATGAACTGATAATTGCAATCGGCAATCGGAACCGGCCTGTTATGGGGCATCAGCTGATTATGACAGCTGACAATTAATAACCAGCAGTTTCCGGTTATTCTATATTTAACACTGACTATTAAAAATCCCTTTGATATCTGGCCATTTCAATAAAGTTTCCCCATTAAAAACGTGTAGTGCATAGCAGAAGATTTAGGGATTTGCAGAGCAGAGGTATTACAGAATTTACCAACTGCTATCAGTATGAGATCACCACCATTTCCCAGCTGATTGAAGTCACTGGTCTTCAATCATGATGCTGTACAACATTGCATTGGATACATGTAAATAAAATGTGTTCAGCTGGTAGTCTGTTGTGCTTCGTGATGCAAGCATCATAATACAAAGAGATTAAAAATGGAGAAAAAACTAAAAAACACTCTTTTTTTCAATGACAGATGATTGTTACGCAACATGTAAGTCGCATGACTGTCACAAACACGTTTTCAGTTTGCCAAGTTCATTTTTTAATTCAGTTACGTCCCTTGATGTTTCTCTCCTTGGTTGATTGTAGAGTTCATGTAAACATTGGAGAAACACATCAATGGAGGTAACAAGTTGAAAAAAGAACATTGAATAATACATTCTGATGTGTGCTCAGTATATTCCTGGTTAATGCAGCCAGGTGTAGTGTATCCTTACACAAAACTGTATTAACACTATTTACCGGAATAAAACACAATCTTCACAAGAGAACAATATCGTGTGTTTGTATTGTTAATAACGATCTTCTCCCCCACCCCAACTCCCAAAAATGTAATTATTATTTTGGCTAATATTGCCCAGCACTAACTATGCATTCTCTGAGAACTTATGTGGTATTAAGCTTTCGTAATTGGTGATTTATCAACAAAATTCTGTAGTATAACAAGCACCAACAGATTTTCTTCTGTGTCCTACTTCAACCATCAGAATCTGCATTGGAATCGGCATAATTGGCAGAGAAATAGTCGGTAATCGGTTCATAGCAAGTTTTGATAATCGGTTCATCAATACATGAATGTTGACTATATGGGACTTTACAATGCTCAAATTTTGCTTGTCTATAAATAGCCACAGATCGACACAACTAGATCTGTATCATCTCGCGCAACCACGGCTACTATATAAGATATTCTACACTCTGACAAAATCTATTTACACACCAAGAAAAAAATATTCTGCTTGATAGCAGTGGTAACTGATCCACCCCACCATCATGATTATTATACCCCACGCAACGAAGTTGCTGGGGTATAATGTTTTTGACTGGTCCGTCCGTCAGTCAGTCCTACTTGTTTTCCGGACTTTTTTTCTACACGCTTCCAGATATTGAGCTGATTTTTGGTATGTGAGTCTAACATGGTGGCCTACAGATCAAGTTTGCATTTTTTTCTGCTCCACTGATTTTTACCGAAATTACGGCCCTTGGACTCTGAAAAATTCATCAAAATTACAGTTTTCCGGACTTTTTTTCTACACGCTTCCAGATATTGAGCTGATTTTTGGTATGTTAGTCTAACATGGTGGCCTACAGATCAAGTTTGCATTTTGTTCCGCTCCATTGATTTTTACCAAAATTACGGCCCTTAAACTTTGAAAAGTTCATCAAAATTACAGTTTTCCGGACTTTTTTTCTACACGCTTCCAGATATTGAGCTGTTTTTGGGTATGTTAGTCTAACATGGTGGCCTACAGATCAAGTTTGCATTTTGTTCCGCTCCACTGCTTTTTACCGAAATTACGGCCCTTGAACTTTGAAAAGTTCATCAAAATTACAGTTTTGCAGACTTTTTTCCTACACGCTTCCAGATATTGAGATGATTTTTGGTATGTTAGTCTAACATGGTGGCCTACAGAACAAGTTTGCATTTTGTTCCGCTCTACTGATTTTTACCGAAATTACGACCCTTGGACTCTGAAAAATGCATTAAAATTACAGTTTTCCGGACTTTTTTTCTACACGCTTCCAGATATTGAGCTGATGTTTGGTATGTTAGTCTGACATGGTGGCCTACAGATCAAGTTTGCATTTTGTTCCGCTCCACTGATTTTTACCGAAATTACGGCCCTTGAACTTTGAAAAGTTATCAAAATTACAGTTTTCCGGACTTTTTTCCTACACGCTTCCAGATATTGAGCAGATTTTTGATATGTTAGTCTAACATGGTGGCCTACAGAACAAGTTTGGGTTTTGTTCCGCTCCACTGATTTTTACCAAAATTACGGCCCCATATACTTTGAAAAGTTCATCAAAATTACAGTTTTCCAGGCTTTTTCTCTGCTTGAATTCTTTCATTACCATTGAAACTACAGAACACTGTTTTCTGCAGTATTCCTAGAATCTATGTTTATTTTTAAAAAATGATTAGAGCTTGAAATATCGGGGCGCGTGGGGTATGTGAGCGTGCTCACTAAGGTTCTATATTTGATCATCATCTTGACTTCTCTATGACAACTATGGAACGAATAGAACACTGTATCAACGGAATCTATATGACGCATTATGAAGCTCAGATTTAGTTCCACAGTAAATTCTTATGGATAACCAGGTCCATATCCTTTGCCACGGCATGGCTTCAACAAGGTTATTATTTAGACGTTCTGACAGAATCCAGATGCACTCTACAAAGCTTAGACTCCACTCAGTAACAAGTAGTCATGAATCGACAACATTAGATCCGAGGTAAAAAAAGACCCTTCCTTTAATCCAACTGTTACTACTACGAATGTGAATACAATTATTACCATATTATAGAGAGCCTTAATGTTCATCTCTAATCGATTGGGAGAGTTTTGTCCTATTTTATGTTTACTTTTATTTACAGAAGATAGATCAGCTATCTTTACATGAACGTTATACTTCTTCAGACAACCCAAACTCTCTAGCTGAGTTCCTTTTTCTAACATAAGCATAACTGAGACTTTATTTCCAGCTAAACGCTCCTGTCAGGACAAATTTTCACCTTTGAAGGCATGTTAGGAGCAGAGGGGTCTTTACCTGCATCAACATACCTCCAGCATTAAAAAGTCACAACTGCTCATAACACAGGCTTTTCACTTTGGAATATGAATATTCTGATGGTTTTTCACTTGTCAGGACATATATATTCAAAATATCGTTACCCAGACTTTGCATCTATCACTGGATTTTCTGTGAATTCTCTGTCTGACATCCTACATCAGAATATTACACTGAAGCCTATGTCTTCAGAGGAAAGAAGATCAACATCTATGTTTGTTCATTTATCATTAACTATGCTCTCCACATTATTAGAGCAGATACGTTTCTTATAAAGATGCTTTATATTGATTTTTTTTGCAAGCATGTGTTATATAAATACCTCTTACATACTTTGGAAATAAATACTGTTTAAACTAAATACCTCTTGTTTTGGACGATGACCCTGCTACAATTCTAAATGTTCCTTTTATAGACTTCAGAGTCTACCCCCACAAGCCTCCTGGATGTGGATTATATGGTGTCATCTTTAGAATGCTTTCCATTTGCCCTGGTCCAGACTTTTCTATCCAAATATGGCAGTTGCTCTGTAAGATATAGCAATCACTTCACTAGCTATTAGTGCACTACTACTATGGTGTGAGTACCTACCACACCAACAGAAAACATGTCTTTCCCACTTTGAATATTGAACATACAATTAATTTTAACCACCTCCCTACTCCACTCATATTTGATTTCCAAAATAAGGAACTGAAGTTTCCTGCTCATGTGTGGCAGGATATGGAGGTGTACTCCAGTAGAAAGGAAGAACAAGACATTGGCTTTTGCTCTTTCGATGCTGATCGGTCCGGTTTGGACCATTCATTCTTTGGTCTTTTTTACTTTTTCACATTTTTCAAGATTTATCCTTCAAAAATGCTTAAATTATTATTTATCAAGTTAAGAGGTTAATAAGGAGCCAGGCATATTGTGTTGTTGTAGGTATAGTAGAAATAAAATTTAGGAGAATTTATGTTGTCGTTCCCCCGTGGGAACCCGGGGAAGTGATACAGTGCTTGTTTACTGTGGTAAACAAGCTCTGTTTCACTGGTAAAATAGGACCTAGTCACTAATGCCTGGGGTGCGAGTCCTCTAAAATAGGCAACATGGGGTATAAATGATTGACTTTGACCTTGACTTTATCTCCATGTTGTGGTCATGATTAGCCATTGTGCAGAAGTATGTGACCTTAAACACCAATAAATAAATATTATGTTGTTGTTGTTGTTGTTGTTTTAACATGTGTTTTGATGTATTTCAAGTGATTTCATGCCAAAGATATGTTTTCACCAAATTTATCCCAATGCCCAGTGGATAGGGGGAGTGGGGGGACTCAGGTTTTTTATTTTCTTTTTTAAATTCTGGAAAGTTAACTTCAATGTTAAGTTTTCACATCAACTTTTTCAATCAGTCGGCTATAAATTTTTAACAGTTGAAGATAATTAAGTGAAACTTTATTCCACACTATGAGGTGACATAAATTTTTTTTATTTAATTTTTAATTTTTTTTAATTTTTTTTTTTTTTTTTTTTGGGGGGGGGGGGGGGGGGAGGGGGTGCAAGGTTGTCAGGAGGGGTGGGGGGAGGTGGAGGGTGAATCTTTAACATAATATGAAATGAAATCTCACAATGAAACTTAAACAACATATGTACCACCATTAGTTACATTTATGATTAACACATGCACATGATTTGCATTGTTTGTGATATGACCACTTTTATGTCAAAAAGTTACAGCTATGAATATTTTAAATCAAGATTTTTCTCTATTGAGCAAGTCGCATACCAGATTGAAGAATAAATCCAGGTGGATTTCGATGAAGAAGGATGTCAAAAGTTATTTTCTTCCTCATCACATAAAAATGAATAATATTGCCAGAAATGTTCTTTGTACTTTTTGTAATGAACCAATGAAGGATGGATTATTGTAGTCCTAGAGGGAAGTGAGAGTTGTGGATGATTGGAGGATCCTGGTTGGGACAAAGATCATCTGGAAAGAAAGCTCCTCACAAACCTACAAGGATGATGAAAGTTTTCTGGGTTTTTTTCCCTCTTGCCCACTAACATTACTGCCTTTAAGAGATTCAGTGGTTTATCTTTTGTTTTGATGATGGAATGCTTTTTTGGAGAGTTCTTTTCAACAATGTGGAACATTACAGCATATAAGAAAATTGAAGGAAAAATTTATTATGTGGTGAGAGATCACTTGTGTGCAACTCAGTCTTGCCTAGAATGTAAATATATGGGGGAAGGGGGGGGGGGGGGGTGGGATATATACAGGTTATTACAACAGTCAAGCAATCTGGGTTGTGTTATTTTTTTGAGTTGATGACAACAGATTGGCCAGATCCAACATGAGACATATTTGTTGATCAGGCTGAACTGGTCTTGTTAATGAGATGGAATATGACAACACAGATAAATTAACTGTAGTAATAATTTGTTTATTTTATGACAAAGGATATTTAAAAATTGAACACAACACCTGAAATGTAACCAATGGAGCTTCTAGATATTTGAGCACATGAGCAATTTTTTCAGCTCACTGCCCTTATCTTTCAGCTTAACAGTACTAGTACCCATAATTATTACTGAAAACCACGGCATCATTCCATTAATTGTCAATAAACAATATAATATATGGATGTCAGTGGAACAAGCTCTTTGAGCTTGTTCCACAACCATCCAATTATATGTTCTGAAGGTGATTTTGATGTAAATTAGGAAGATTGAAATAAGTTTGATTCTTGCAATAGGTATGGTTTTCAGTGATAATTACTTGTTTGCCACTCATCTCACTAAAACAGTACAGGAGAGTGAGTTACTACGAAATTATGCTGGGGTTCTTTTTTCACCCAACCATTTATTTTTTTCTTTCTGAAAAGTACAAAGGACACCAGCAAAATTTTAACACATGGCTCATTGTGTGCAAGCCAGTGATCAGTGGTGTTTTCCTGGGGGTTGGGGTGGGCAAACACCATTAGTGCTGTGCAGTATACCGAATTTTTGGTATGGTTTTGGTTTTACAGGGATAACATAAACCGTACCGAAACCAAATCAAAATATTGATTACTAGCAGGGTTACCCGGTGTTGCTCAGGCTGAGGAGAGTATTCTCCCATAATATACTAATATACTTAATATTCATACCCCTAGAAGACCCCTTTGAAGACCTATATGAAGACCTATATGAAGACCTATATCGGCGAAAAAAGATGCTGGTCATAACTGTTGGTGCCCCTCTACAACCCCACCCCGGCACTTTTTTAAACTCACCATTAGATTCCTGGTAAAAAATGACCCCTAGTAGACCCCTTTGAAGACCTATGTCGGTGAGAAAAATTTTGGTCATAACTTTTGGTGCCCCCCCTACACCCCCACCCCACACACTTTTTTAAACCTGACGATGACCTCTGCCATAAAAAAGCACACCTAGTAGACCCATTTTGGACATTAGGGGTGGCCCCCTATTCATTTCTATAGCGGACAAACAGACAGACATACATACAGACATTCTAAAATATAGTATAGATTTCGGTATTTATATTTTTCTGCTCAATTGACTGAAAGTCAACTCATCAAGGTGGATCGTAAATCTAAAAGCCTGTGGGCCGCATATTTTGATCGAATTGAAAAGAATACATTCAAATGTGAACTTTGTAAGTGACGGGTAGCAGCAGACGATGTGAATACGTCTGGGAAAGAAATAAAAAAGTGATAGCAGAAAAACAAAAAATGGCAAGTTGACTTACAAACGGTAATATTGCCTGTGGTTATTGCTTATCGGCGATTTCTTTTATAGCATTTCTTTCATTTGAACATTGCTATTTTAAGTTGCAGACACTTTTAACAACTGATCATTTTATTAAAATACAAGCCCCCCCAAACTTTAATACCCGATCATCTGCTTTGTATTCCTGCAAATAAATCATTTATACTGCACACCAGTGCACACTGAAAAGACGTGATTGACCATAATTTTAAGACCTATTAAAAACAATGTACGAAAGCCAACAGGCAACATCAGATTTAGCATTATCGAAGTTCATTTGATTGATCGATGCACAACAAATGCTTTGAAAATGATTTGCTGCTATTAGTTAATCATCGATTTGTACATTTTTTTTCTCATGGAAAATGAAAATTTACCCTAATTTATCATGGAAGATCGTGGATTCTCTGAAATATTTTTATGCAACAATCAATGGCCCAGACTAGCTGGTGCTAACTCAAAAGTTAATCCAGGGCCAAACACAAATTTTGCCCCCCCAATCCCCAAATTTTGCATGCAAATCTAAAAAATTCAAGTCCTATCTGGTCCTCCATACTTTTGAGATCTGCACATGCGCAGTATCCAGGAAGGTACCGAAATTGGCGTCAACCATCATTCTTTGTCCCCAAAGTCAGCAACATTCAGCTGACATCTGTGCTTTTAAATCTCATTTTTTGAGGATGCCAAACACAAATCAATGATAAAATTGGTGGATCCAAGGACATAAATCAACGATGGAAGTGATCAACGGTGGTTAGGAACGTTCAGGGCTGTAACTTTACAATTGTGATCAAAATTATTTCATGTTTCCCAATATCAGGACATGTGCCTGTCATGATCATTCTTGCTAATGATTTATCCACTGTTTGTTAAGTGTTCCTTCCCTATCCTCCCTTGAAGCCCTCCTGTTAAACTCCAAAGCTTTTGGGCTTACTTTTATTGAAATTTTTTATTAAATTTCTTGGGAGTTTAACATGTTCTACAGAATGTTTATTCTGTTTATCCCCATGGTTACGTCCTCACCCTAGGGGTGTTGGGTCGTTTGGGTCATGCATCTTCTATCCGATGTATCGTTTTTTTTCATTTGAAGATCTTGCTTTACACCTGGTAGCTTTAAAATCTGTTGCTGACTTTGGGCCTTTTTGTTCTGTGCCTGATGTCTTGTTTCCATTTTTTCCTTGACGTTGTTCTCATTGGCAACATCCTTAAATATATGTAGTATTTAGTTACTATTACTGTAGGATTGTTGCAAGATACATTTATTAATGTTCCGGTAGTGTAGCAATAATTTTTAGCCCGACTGTTTATTAGCCTGACTGTTTACAGTGAGGGCTATAGTAATGACTTTTGTCACTCCGTCCGTCCATCTGTCCGTCTGTTAACTTTTAGAGTTTTGGTTAAAGTTTGTGGTTAAAGTTTTTTACTGAAGGTTCAAGTGTTTTTGTTTTTCTTTTTTTTTTTTTCTTTTCCTGTTTAGTTGACATTTGGAGTTTTGGTTAAAGTTTGTGGTTAAAGTTTTTTATTCAACCTTCAAGTACAGGCTATACCTGGTAGTTCTTGTCTGATCGTCACAAAATTTCATATGCAGGTTTTAGGTCATGTCTACTTGAGAACGTCCCCTTTTGGTCGTGATCGGTCAACCAGTATGGCTGCCCGAGCCCAAAACCCGAAAACCATTAGCACAGTCTACAGGTCGTATTTATGAAGGGATTTCATTGCAACTTCATAGAATGCCTCTGTATAATGCCTAGATGAGAACGTCCCCGTTTGGGCATGATCTGTCAACCGTGATGGCTGCCCAAGCCCAAAACTTTTAGGGCAGTCTGCAGTTCATGTTTAATATGGACGGATTTCATTGTAACTTGATACGATGACTCTGTATGATGTCTACATGAGAATTTCCTCATTTGGGCGTGATCTATCAGCTGTCATGACTGCCCGAGCCCAAAACCCGAAAACCTTTAGCACAGTCCACAGGTCATATTTATGGAGGGATTTCATTGTAACGTGATAGGTTGACTTCATATAATGTCTACATGAGAAAGTCCCCTTTTGGACTTGATTGGGCAACTGTGATGGCTACAGGTGCCTGAAGCCTGAAAACCTTCAGCACAGTCTACAGGTCATATTTATGAAGGGATTTCCTTGTAACTTTGTAGAATCAATCCACATGATGCCCAGATGAGAATGTCCCCTATTGGTTGCAATCATTCAACCATGATGGCTGTCTGAGCCCGAAACCCGAAAACCTTTAGCACAGTCTACATGTCATATTTATGAAGGGATTTCATTGTAACTTGATAGGTTGACTTCATATAATGCCTAGATGAGAACATCCCCTTTTGGGCAACTGTGACGGCAACAGGGACCCGAAGCCCGAAAACCTTTAGCACAGTCTACAGGTCATATTTATGGAGGAATTTCATTGTAACTTCATAGGTTGACTTCAATAAATGTCTACATGAAAACGTCCCCTTTTGGGCAACTGTGATGGCAACAGAGGCCCGAAGCCCGAAAACCTTCAGAATATTCCACAGGCAAAAATTATAAAGGGATTTCATTGTAGCTTGGTAGGATGATTCCAAGTTTGTGGTTTTCTTTTTTTCTCCAATATGCATTTTGAACCCCCCCCCCCCCCCCCCCCCCCCCCCCCAGGGGCCAATTAGGGACTTTTTTTTTCTTTCATCAAAAATGCTGGTTTACAGTTTCCGTTAAAAACCCAGACAAACACCACCACCCCCCCCCCCCCCCCTCCCCATCCACCCTCCCCCAAATTAGGCATTTTTTTTTTTTATTTTCTCCAATATGCATTTTTAACTATTTACAGTCACTACCTTTTTTTTCCTTTTGTCAAAAATGCTTTTTACAGTTTTGGTTAAAGTTTGTTGTTAAAAATCCAGACACAACTCGAATATGCATTTTGAACTATTTACAGTCACTACATGCGGAACCTTTTTTTTAAACTCACGTAACCCCCCTGGGGGGGGGGGGGGGGGGGGGGGAGCAATTAGGCACTTTTTTCTTTCTTCAAAAATGCTTTTTTAAAGTTTGTGGTTAAAAACCCAGACAAACAGCCCCCACCCCCAACCCCACCCCACCCCCATGGTGCCAGTTAGGTATTTTTTTTTCTCTGCTCAGACTGCATTCTGAAGCATTTCGACTGACCACGTGGAAAAAAATGGACTCCCCTGACACACCCCCCACCCCTCACCCCCACCCCACCTCCTCCTCACCCAGGGCCATTCATGCAATATTTTTTCTTTGGTACAAAATGCATTTTTAGCCTGACTGTTTATAGTCAGGGCTATAGTCCTGACTTTCGTCCGTCCATCTGTTGGTCCATCCATCTGTCTGTAAACAATTGGTTTCTGACTGATAACTCCAGTTTGGATTATTTGATTTCAACCAAAGTTGATATGTGTATTTTCCAGCTAGTAATACAGGCCAGGTTTGAATATAGGTTCCACAAGCCCCCCCTCCCCCCCCCCACCCACCCCACACACACACACACACACACACACACACACACACACACACACACACACACACACACACACACACACACACACACACACACACACACACAAACGTGTCACTTAGGCAATTATTCCCAAAATGCATTTTGAAGGATTGGGAGTTATTACATGCAAAAAAGAAATTTGACTCATATAGCCCAACATTGCTTTATGTACTGCATCTTTAATCCTTTACCTAACACAAGTTGAGCCAACAGTACAAATTATTTTTCTGAAACATCAGATTTTTTTCATTTTTTACTTCTAACCATGGCTTATTAGTCCTTATTGCAACAAGCTCATCAAGTTTGTTCCATTAATAGGTCCTGAGGTATGTTTTGAAGTAGAGAAATGAAAAAATAAAATTTGAATAGCAAATTTTGTATATCACGAGTGCAGATATGGCAGATTCGTTAGGTAAACTGTTAACAAAAAATGGTTCCGACTATTTTGCGTCTAAGCATTGCCATTCCTGGGACAGTCGGGCTGCATGCGTGACATCACTCTAGTTGGAATTTTGTCAACACTTAGGCTCTATCGGGATACCCTTGGGCTCTTCGTGTTCCCTTTGGGAACTTGGGCTTTTGTCAAAAAGATTTCGAAAATTTTTTTGAATTTAATTTTTCGATTTTGATTTTGATTGTTCATTATTATGTATCTTTATCATATATTTATTGTGGAGTTTGTGGGAGTTCGATCGACTTAGTTTTGATTAATCATGAATGCTTATTGCTCAAAATGCAAGGCGAGGAAGTCTTCCTCAGATTTACATGCATGGTGCCTTGCCTGTAGTCGATGTACTCCTACAAATTCTTGTCCTACATGTGTTGATTGGGATGACAATCGTTGGACGCTGGTGTCACAGTACGTTGTTAGTGGTGAGACGCCAATGCCGATAATCTCGCCATAAGGTCATTCAAGTTTTTCAGTTTCTTTTTCAAAGGAACAAGAACATGGTGATGGTAATGTGACACCTACCAAAAGTGTGCTACTGTCGTCATGCTCTGATGAGCAAACAGAGCTAGCTGCTAAGGTGCTCTTGAATATTAGGCAAGGGATAAGGCCACTGTGCTGTGGTTTAATCCTTTTCCAGCAGCTAGCTCGCCCGGTGAAGCAGTTACTCCGTCCGTGTGAGCCGTGACACAGGATGTGTCCATTACGGTTGAAGGAAGTGTAGTGGATAGAGCGAGCACCTTAGAAACAAAACAAGCTCACCCAGCGACGATGGAACTAGGGAAAAAAGTCAGCAAGTTTTTTGTCAGGAGGCTTGGTTAGGTCTAAAAAGGCCGCAAGTGGGAGAGGTCCCTCTCTGACCCAACTACATCTGGGGCCAGATGTTGTTATGAAAAACTTGCATGGGCCGGGGCATACATACACACCTGCCGCTCGGGATGCTCCATCTGGACAGCAGCCGGCCCCATGCAAGGGACAAATGTGGTTTCTTGTCAACATCTTCCATAAATATACCGTTCCTTGGACCACGTTCATTTAAAAGGGTTGGAGAAGATGTGCAGAGAGCTCCACTGCATTTGGATGAGCAGGCCGAGGATTTAGATATATCCTTACCTGCATTATTAAGTATTCGCTCAGATGTAATGGAAACTGCAATTTCATCAAATAGAGTGAATTTGGACGCAATGTCCTATGCAGATCACCTCCCCAGAGCTATGGCGCAACGTCTCAACGGAAGGAATTTGAGGACGTGTGTACCTCTCTTAGAGTTCTTTCCAGGGCAATCATGTATATCACGTATAACTCCATCCTGACAGTGGCTAATCTGGTGTTAATTAGACGTGATGCTGCCCTTGCGTCGTCATCACTGAGAGATGACAAGATGAAAAGCTCTTTCTGGGTCGCTCCGGTCTCCGGACATACTCTCTTTGACGACCAGCTTTCGTTAGTATATGAACAAGCTTCTAAGAAAGCGTCCAGTGCTCTGCTATTGAAGTCGGCGTCTCAACAACCCACTTCAGCAGGAGTAAAAGAGGACATTCCAAATCAAAATCATCAAAAGGGAACTCCTTGCGAGGGTACAAGAAACCCTCTTAAAATTACTCCGGAGGTCGTCAATATAGCGACTCGGCGAAAGGGGCGTAAGTTTGATCGGGACTATGTGTCAGATGCCCCTAAGCCGATGGGGTGAGGATATTCAAAAAGGAGGATGTAGTTTCTCCTCCTGTAAGCCTCGCAAGTCCTACAGGTGATGTTCTGGACCTCTATTGCTTGCCAGTTGGTGGAAGGTTATCAAACTTCGTGAGAAACTGGATAGCAGTCACGGAAGATCAGTGGGTGAGAAGTGTAGTCTCGGACGGCTTGTGGCTATCATTCAAATTTTCCTTTGGATCCTTTCAAAAGAGAGTCTCTCCTAGCGGAAGTACAGGCTCTCTTATTAAAGGAAGCAATAGAGGTCATCGAGAATCAAAATTCTCAAGGTTTTTACAGTCACCTGTTCCTCGTACTGTAGCCAGACAGCTCGTTCCGACCGGTAATGTACTTGAGCTGGATAAACAAGCTTATCGTGGCTCCAAAAATTATATATGGAAACCATTCGGTCGGTAAGGGCGAGCATTCAAGTGAACAACTATGCGGCAAGCATATATCTAAAGGATGCTTACTTTCATGTCTTGGTACATCCGGCATTCAGAAAGTACCTGCAGTTCGCCGTACAAGGAAGGTTTATCAGTTAAGAACAATGTGCTTTGGTCTGAACCTGGCTCCCTGGGCATTCACTCGAATAATGAGCTTGGTAATGTCATACTTCCGAGCTCATTTATCTGCGGTCACGTCGGCTTACTTGGACGACATTCTGCTGAGATACGACAACAGAATTACTCTTCAGAACGATGTTCAGAGTCTGCTATTACATTGACATCTCGGTTTCATCGTAAACGAGAAAAAGTCAGATCTAGCTCCGTTCAAGTCGTTCACTCACTTGGGAATGAGCTTCGAGACTCACAACAATCTGGTTCATCTGCCGTTACCCAGAGCGAAATTAGTCAGTTGTTTTGCTCGCTTTTGTCTTCACTCAGACGCATTAACAGTGAGTGGGACTGTGTGGAGCAGCTGCGGATCTTATTCCGATGGGCCGCCTGTGCACGCATCCCCTCCAGATATTCTTTACTCAGAACTGGAGTGCGAAGAAACCAGTATTGTTTTAACGGACCGTTAACTCAGGGAGTTCCGCTGCAACTGCCAGATCAGGCTTTTACGATTATGACGGATGCGAGTCAGACGGGCTGGGGTGCGACCCTAAATCCCTCAGACTTGAAGTGTCAGGGTCTTTGGGACTCTCAGTTCCTGGAGAAGCACATAAACATCGAAAAGATGATGTCAATATGGCTAGTACTTCAACATTGGATTTGCCTAATAGCAAACGTCTGTGTTCAAATCCTGTCGAAAAATTCGACAGTAGTTGCTTACTTTAGGAACCAAGGCGGCACTCATTTGATTCCATTATGCGAATTAACGGAGAGGATTCTCCTATACGTCATGAATCATGGGGTTCATCTCTCTGTCCATCATATACCAGGTCATCTGAACGTACTAGCAGACTCGCTCTCTCGGAAGTTCACCTGTTACCATCGGAATGGACTCTCAACAAGCGAATATTCAGACAGATTTGCTGCCAGAGGGATCGTCCCATTATAGATCATTTTGCGACACACCTGAACAATCAGTTGCCGATGTTTGGGTCGCCATCCCAGATCATCGAGCGTACGCAGTAGACGCTCTGTCGATCTCATGGGATGGAATGATAGGATACGCAATCCTCCAACTCCGTTGATTCAACAGATTCTGTTAAAGATCAAACAGTCTTGTTGCAAAATTCTGCTAGTATCACCTCTGTCGTCACAGAAACCTTGTATCAGTCTTCTCAGGAGTCTGTTATGGGACGTTCACCAGAAGCTTCCTCCACGAGAGGACATTCTTGATCAGGGGAAGTCCCGCACACTGCATCACAACCCAGAAGGACTCAACCTTCACGTAGTTCCATTGTGCGATCCTTCCTGCATGGAAAACAGTTTACAGGACGCGCAGTGGACGCAATTTCTAACTGCAGGAGGTACTCCTGTTCATTGAACTATGCAACGAAGTGGAGGGTTTTCTTCCATTGGTGTAAGGATTGGTCGATAGACGTACATGATCCGTCCATACCAAATATTACTGATTTCTTGGTCTACTTGTTTGACGATCTCAAACTGCAGCCCGTCACTATTAAAGGCTATAGGTCTATGTTATCAGATACTTACGCTCATCATGATAACTTGGCTATTGGATCAAATACTTCATTATCCAAGCTAGTTAAAATTTCTGTATCAATAGACCTAGAACCCCCAGATTAATTCCTAAGTGGAATTTGGCTTGAGTTCTGTTGAAGCTCAAAGAAGCTCCTTTTGAGCCGTTGGATGTCGTAGAGTTCAAATTCTTGTCCTATAAAACGGCGTTTCTCTTAGCCCTTGCATCTGCTAGAAGAGTCAGTGAACTTCATGCTTTATCTGTTGATGAATCTCACTACCTTAGTGTGGGTAATACCATTACCTTCACTACGGAAGTGGGATTTTTGGCTAAGAATCAGATTCCAGACAAGCGGCTGGAGCCTATTATCATTGAGGCTCTACCATCCTCCGATAACCGTAGACCTTTGCTGTGTCCAGTCAGGGCTGTGCGCATTTATAAACGTCGATAAGATTTCGTAAGAAAAGGAAGAAAACGTTTCTTTCTTTCATTGATTCCAAACAGAAAAGATATTTCTGTTCATTCAGTCGCTAGATGGATTCAGTTGGCAATACGCATTGCCTATGAAAATCTATCTTCGGATCAACGTTCTGTTAATAAGATATCAGCGCACGAGGTTAGAGCACTGTCCACTTTTTGGGCTTATTCCAACAGTATAGCCATTACTGATTTCATGAAGACTGCGTACTGGACACAGCCCTCTTCATTTACCCAGTTTTACCTGAGAAATTTAGAGTCCATCTCCGGTGACCTTAGATCTTTGGGTCCTCTTTCTGTTGCCCAGAATGTCGTCCATTAATGGTTACATCTAGAGGTATTTAGGCTGTCCGTTCCAGCATTGACACTGTTCCGCTGCCCTCTTCATTATGAGGATATTTACCTCAGAACAAGGGGAAGGGGTGGGGATGGATGTTTTTTTCCCTTATGATTATCTGTCTTTATAGTGAAAAGCAAGGGAAGACCTCCTCCAGTGTCAGTAGTCCTGAGTCGGTGCTGGGATGGTTTTAATGTGTAGCTCGGTGTGAAGCAATAACTTTGTCTCAATTATGTACGGTTTTTAAAGTGTAGCTCACTGTGAAGCATTTGTATATGTCACGTGTCAAACGGGCATTAATATACAATCTTCGGACACTTAAATGAGTATAAAGAGTCTCATTCTCTGGACTGTCTTTATATTTTAGTTTTCCTATCTTTCGAATTAGCATAATGGGTTATGCTGGCATTAAATGGAGAATTATATATTATGTAATACGCAGTTACATTGTTGGTGTTATGCCTTTCTCTTTTCTCATAAAGGAGAAAGACATCTATAATTCCTATCTTCTCCTATTCTCCTGTAGGAGCTTTACTTTACTGAAGTAAATGAGAGTTTTGATTTTCCTTTAAGTCCTAGACCCTCCAGCGTTTTAACGATTCAGCTAGTCTGGGCCATTGGTTGTTGTATAAAAATATGATAAATTTTAAGTAATTTGTATAATTTTTATACTTACCAATGGCCCAGACGGGTATGGCCCACCCATGAGTGGGCACTCATACCTCCCCGCTGTTTATAACATTTAACAGGCAATCTGTAAAAAGAATGATGGTTGGTGCCAATTTTGGTACCTTCCTGGATACTGCGCATGTGCAGATCTCAAAAATATAGAGGACCAGATAGGACTTGAATTTTTTGGGTTTTGCATGCAAATTTGGGGGATTGGGGGGCAAAATTTGTGTTTGGCTCTGGATTAATTTTTGAGTTAGCACCAGCTAGTCTGGGCCATTGGTAAGTATAAAAAATAAACAAATTACTTAAAATTTATCATTTTCAGAAACGTGTATGAAGCCAGGAACCAGAAGTGAAGTTAGTAAACACTAATAGAGTGATTCCTCTCAAAATACCCTATAATTGCAACTTGATGAATGTCATAAAACATGTTATTTTATATGTTTATCAAGGATGAAACCAAACAATGAAAGGTGGATGACAACATGTCATTGATGCATTGCATGATTGGCAATGATTGCACAATGTTTTCACAACTGGGATTATCATAGAGAGATTAATTACTGTTGCATTACTTCAATTTATTTGCATATTTGTGTGGATATTGGACACTGGATTCAGTGGACATTAATCTTGTTGCCACTTGTAAAGATAAGGGGGGAGGGAATGACCAAGAGTGTTACTACTAGTGAAAACTTACTGAAAAGCCTTGAAGTTGAACATATATGTTTATCCTACCTGATTCATTGGGGGAGGGGCATGGTACGAAGGACATAGAGGATAACTGATTAGCTTGACAAGTTATTTAATGAATCACTTGATTCAGTGTGATGATTCACACTGAATCGAGTGATTTATTAAATAATTGCTAGAATAATCAGTTATCACAGTTGAATTAACTTGTCAAGTTCATGAGATGTCAGAGCTGAACCTGTTAAGTTACTTTTTGGTTGAATGTAGGGAAATTGGGTCAGTTTATGACTACTTTCAGTGTTCTGTGCATATACCGAATAATGTACCAAAACCAAGGTATTTACCTGAAAAATACCGATACCAAAACTCAAATTTCAATACCGCACACAGACATGTTAACTCTCCCGGATTGTCCGGGATTCTCCCGGAATTAGCTATCCCCTCCCGCCCGGGAGTCAATTTGAACCAAAAATCTCCCAGAAAGTCGACATACCAGACAAAAACTGAATCCACCAGCTTTTGTTTACAAATACAAAAGCATGTGCTCTACTCTCAATGGCAAGGTCATTAAGTTTGTGTGAAACGTCACCACTTACGTAAGAACTGATGACCAATTCTCATTTCTGTCAATGGCCGTGTTGTGATTATTGCAACACGTTTGACAGGCGGATTAAATGAATTTGAGATGCAGGATAATTGCTGAAATTGATTATATATTAAAGGCACACCTTTGCTTGTATACAGGTAGCAGTCAAATCGAAAAATAAATTCCATACGTATAAAATCTTGTCCAATTGAAAATGTGCAAAAATACGCACAAATTTATTGTGCATTTTGGATTTCACTTTCAGATAATTATAGCCAATTTTGGAGACAAACGGCTCAAACATATGAGTTGCCGTAATTTTCAATATATTGGGAAAAATTTCTGATTCCCAATTTTCTAAAGCAGACTGTGAAAAAAAATATGTTTTTGGTGAAAAAAATCTCTAAAAAGTTGGTAATTTACGGCACTTGGACGTATTTTCATTCGTAGTGATAAATGGACAACAAAATATCCCCGAGATGTTTCGTCCTGGGCTGGCTGTGGCATAATTTTCACGTTTCACTGAAAAATGATCACCCCATTCCAAATCCCCTTCGTAAATGACCAACTACTTCCAGTGAGTAACCGGTGTGGTTAGGTGGGGCGTTGGGCTTTGGAAGATCGAATTACCACAACAACCGGGTTCTGGGGTGTGCCAAAACACCACAGATCGTCGCAGGTTACCACAGGTCACCGCAAGTACCCATAATTACCCAAATGGATCCAAAACTTTCAACACAGCACCATAACTGATATAGTGCTGAAAAGGTCGAAAATATCTCCAAACATTTTGTACATAAAACCATTGAAATATGGATGTCATTGGAACAAGCTCAGATATTGGCACATGACCACATCCATATTTCTGATTTCTGTTTTTCTCTATATTTCTATGGTTTGGCTTTTGAAAGGACAAATTGTTCAAATAAAACACATTAGGGTGGAATGTTTAATGTATGTGTGTGTGAGGGAGGGGGGGGGAGGGGGGGGGGTAACATGGAAATTATTGATGTGCTGCCCACGTGCAAAAATCTCACTGACAAGCATCCGAGTCTCACTGGGAGCTCATCAAAATCTCACTGACAGTCACCTCCAGAGGTTAACAGGTCTGGGTCACTCACCACCAGTTAGTAGAACGTTGGCGTATGTTCCTTTGATGTATTGTTGTTGGGCTGTTTCCTGTTATACCTGTGTGTGTGTGGGGGGTATTTGGTATTAATTTGTATTTAAAATTGATCGATCCACACATGGTTTCTACGCGCAAAAAAAAATCTCCCTGAAAATCATGTCATCTCCCTGAAAATTTTCTTCAATCTCCCTGAAAAAAATTTTGGGAGGTTAACATGTCTGACTGCACAGCACTAAAAACCTTTCACCTACCCTTGATTGGGAATGCCATTTTCCAACAGTTTCAAGACCTGGAATGGCTTGATCTTTACAAATATCCAACACAGCAAGATCTCACTCATCTTGTTCTTTATGAATACCAAACACATCGAGCACTCGTTTGTCTTGCTAGCCGCACTAAACCAATTTTATCTGTCTGTAACTAACACAGTTCTGCCCAGACAGTAGTGCCCTCTTCTTTTGAAGAGTTTGGGTACTAGATTTTTTGGGGAGCTGGATCTCTGAAATCCCTACTATAAGGGGGATACACCCTCCTGGGCTCTCATCCATTGATGCATCTTGAATTGACCATCACTAGATGTTGACTATCTCTTCGGAATGGACACTCAACACAGCTATGATCAACATACAATGTGGGCAGTTCCTCCACTCCTTAATTTTAGAAAGAATCACTGCCAGTATTCAATGAGTTCAACATTTACTCATGCATCTTGTACTCTGTATTCTGAAATTAAAAATCGGAAAACTATCCCTCTGTGATTTAGTAGTAATGCCCCCTTTTTGTACTAAAGGGTCACTCACCTTCAATGTAATCAATTAGAGGCCGGAACACTATGTAGAAAAATCACCATCTGAAAAACAAATTTCCACCTTTCATTATCTGTATTATTGTGTTTTGTAAAATTAATTTGTTTTTTTTTAGTAATTTTTGTTATTTATATTATAGGTAAAATTGATGGCAACACAGAAGCAAAGTTAATAGTTCAAGCAGTGAGGATTAACACATTATCCAAGCTGACATTTTCAGATAGTGTCCGATTTAATTCTCTTCTCAAAGATGTATTTCCTGGTATTGAATTCAAAGACATTGAATATGAAACCTTGGCTGAGGCCATTAGGACCATTTGTAAAGAGCAGAATCTGGTTGTTAATGAAACGCAGGTAATAAGTATGGTGTAATTAAAGCAAACACATTCTCTTTTAATTTGTCAACAAACCTTGAAAAGTGAAGCAGTGTCAGTTTTCTGAAGCAAAGCAATGTTAAACTTGGAACTAATGTACATTTTATGGCCTCTAAAGTGGTCAACATATAGATGTTGCTGATGAATAGGAGAGTCAGATTTGAAAAGGGATGCTTTCTACATATACTTCACAGAGAGAGAGAGAGCGGTTTGCAATAACAACAAAAATAATAAAAATGAAGAGAGGTTTTCACCTTGATCATAGAAAATAAGCACAATTAGACATTCAGATAATTATCATTCCTGTTTGTAGCCAAAGGTTCGTAAACCAAAACATGTAGTTTATCACACACCTATTAACATAAAACACAGGATTTCCACTGTTCTGCCTGCACGATAAAAATAAAGTTGTATCGCACACGTGGTGATACAAAACACTTCATTTTCATTTCCAACGTAAACAGAGAAGGAACCCGTCTAAATAAATCATGTCATCGTTGGTCATATGCACCAGAGTCGAGATCGCTTGGAAATTCCAAGTTCCTCATTTAGATTTGTTTACCCGGAATATTTAAACATTAGATTCGAGTCAAAAATCTACAAAATAAAAATAACATTCTGTCTCCTTGTTCCTTGATAAATACTTTCCACAACTGGTCATATAATGATGGCGTGTGCTAAACTTTTTTATCTATTTAAAAACTTTTTGTTGTTTTATTCCCTGCACTTTAGTCAATATTTGAAGTTTGATCATCATGACCATGACATTGCTCGGCGTCAATTGGTTTCGACAAATTCAATGCCGTAAAAATTAAAAAGCAAATTAGGGTTGGTACCCCACCACCTAACAGTGGTGTCTTGTAACAACGAAGGAAACGTAGCAATTATTCAGTTGAAAAGTGCTTTTAGTTCAGTTTTCTTGTAGACTGGTTGTTACATGGGAGGTGTGTGATAAATACAGAACCACACATACGTTTGAATGGGTTAAGAATTATCGCTCTCGATTGTTTGGGCCCAGGATATCACTCAAGCCTTCGGCTCTCATTATATCCTGGACCAAACCAATCTCATGCGATATTTCTTAACACATTCATTCAAACATGTGTGCAGTTCTGTATATTTATCTGCCTAACAAGGTGATTCTGGATATCAAAAATGTTGTTAAACCCCAATAAACAAACAAACAAACAACAAACATCTTGCTGAAGATTCTTTGTCAAACCTTCTGTGACAAGGTCAGGATTTAGTTTTCAAATGTTGCTGAAGCTTACTGTAGTGGTAAAGGTATAAAGGACATTTACCAACCAGTCTGGTTGGTCCAGATCTCTTAGTCTTGTTGTAAATCAGTCACTTTGTTTGCTAGGGGTCATGGGTTTCAGCCTCGGCACCCGCACTTTTGTCTGCTCTTGTCACATTGGAGACTCATGCAATCCTCAGGAATTGGTGGCAATCGAGGCATTGTTTTGAACACTCTGAGGAGGAACTTGGGGTTAGATTAAAGGCTGTGAGTCTCAAAAAGAATGGTAGAATAGTGTTGTCATCAAGGTGTGCAGTCCATTTACCAACCAGCCTGGTTAGTCTGGATCTCTTAGTCCCATGATAAATCGGGCACTTTGATAGGAGTCGTGGGTTTGGGATTCTCTCACATTTCTCTCCTTCCTGTTATATAACTTAGAGCATTTTGTTTTCAAAAAGTTTGTCAGAGATCTTTTAATCCTGAAAGGTCTGGAGATTTTTCCATACAATTTTGCTGTACTCAGTCAGTTTCTGTTTTGTGGCTTTGCAGTTGCATCCAGACAAGTCATATCTGCCAGTATAGGTAGGCAAGACTTGTTTAGATGCATCTTTCAATGTATGTAGAATGTACCTTGCAGGTTTACCAAAGGCTGCAAGTTTTGGCACCTATTTAAGACAATAAAAATGAACAAATAAGCTTTCAATGATTAAACAAGTGCTGTGTAAAGTTAAATGAGTGCAGGTCAAAATTATGAATACTGCATAATTTAAAAACAGTCAAATTGTATTTGAAGTAGTGAAATGTACTTTTTTATGTACTCTGCTTAATTTTTAGTCGAGTTGTGACAAAGTCAAACTTGACTTATAGTTTGATGAAGGGCGGTTGGGCGTGCAGGTGGGTGGGCAGGTATTTTGGCATAAACAATTGGTTTCCGGATGATAATTTGATAATGGTTTGACCCATGTTCATGAAACTTCATAAGTAGGCTGGCCTCAGTAAGAGGAAGAAGCCTATTTATTTTGGACTCACTAGGTTAATGGTTAAGGTCACAGTGACCTTGAACATACTAAATTGTAAACAATTGGTTTCGGGATGTTAACTTGACTATGGTTGAACCCAGATTCATGAAACCTCTTGTGTAGGTTGGCCTTGGTGAGAGGAAGAACCCTATTTATTTTGGACTTTCTAGATGAAAGGTCAAGGTCACAGTGACCCTGAACATAGTAATCAAAACAATTGGTTTCCGGACGATAACTTGATAATGGTTTGACCCACATTCATAAAACTTCATAGGTAGGTTGGTCTTGGTGAGAGAAAGAACCCCATCTATATTGGATGCGTTAGGTCAAAGGTCAAGGTCACAGTGACCCTGAACATAGTAAATCATAAACAGTTGGTTTCTGCATGATAACTTGATAATGGTTCAACCAACAATCATGAATCTTCATAGGTAGGTTGGCCTTGGAAAGAGGAAGAACCATATATATATATTGGACTTGCTAAGTTAAAGGTCAAGGTCACAATGACCTTGAATATAGTAAATCATAAACTATTGGTTTCCGGATGATAATTTGACAATAGTTCAACCCAAATTCATGAATCTTCATAGGTTGGTTGGCCTTGGTGAGAGGAAGAACCCTATCTATATTGGGTTCGCTAGGTCAAGGTCACAGTGACCATGAACATACTAAATCATAAACAATTGGTTTCTGGATGATAACTTGACAGTGGTTCAACCCACATACGTCAAACTTCATATATAGGTTGGCCTTGGTGAGAGGAAGAATCCTATTTATTTTGGACTTCGCGAGATGAATGGTCAAGGTCACAGTGACCCTGAACATAGTAAATCATAAACAATTGGTTTCGGGATGATAATTTGATAATGGTTCGACCCACAATCATGAAACTTCATAGGTAGGTTGTCCTAGGCGAGTGGAAGACCCTTATTTTTCTTGGACTCAAAAGGTCAAGGTCACAGTGATTTTGGACCCACGAGATGAATGGTCAAGGTCACAGTGAACTGAACATAGTAAATCGTGAACAATTTGTTTCAGGTTGATAACTTGATAATGGTTTGACCCACATTCAAGAAACTTCATAGCTAGGTTGACCTAGATGAGTGGAAGACCTCTATTTATTTTGGAGTCGAAAGGTCAAGGTCACAGTGACCTTGAACATATTAAATCATAAACAAACGGTTACCGGATGATAACTTGACAACTGTTCAACCCATATTCATGAAACTTCATCTGAAGGTTGCCTTTGGTGAGAGGAAGAACCCTATTTATTTTGGACTACCTAGGTTAAAGGTCAAGGTCACAGTGACCTTGTACATAGTAAATGGTAAACAATTGGTTTCCGGATGATAATTTGACAATGGTTCAACCCACATTCATGAAACTTCATAGGTAGGTTGGCCTTGATGAGAGGAAGAACCCAATTTATTTTGGAATCAATAGGTCAAAGGTGAAGGTGACAGGGACCCTTCCCATAGTAAATCAAAAACAATTGATTCCCAATGATAAGTTGATAATGATTAAACCCACTTTTGTGCTGTCACAACTCTAAATTGGATCTGTGATCAAACAATCCACCATTTTTAACAAAATTGTTTTAAATGATCATAATTAAATTTAATATTGCCTTTATAGTACTGAGTTTATGTCAGTAAATAAAGAGACCTCCCTGTGCAAAGTTAATGGAACCATTTTTGCATATTCAAATCTTTGGAATTTGAGCCATCAGCAATCCAATTGGTGGTCATTAATTGCAGATTTGCTTGCTTGGTTCTTGAGTTTCCACCAGTTTGGCAAGTTAATGTATTTATAGACTCTATAACCTGAACATAGTTTATGGAACCACTTTTGCATATTCATACCCCTGGTAAGATCATAAATATGCCATTTAATTCTTCAGAACATTTGTTCTCGGTCATTCAATTTTCTGAAAAAATTTGACAGATAAGGAAAGCCTTAGAGCTGTATGAACAACTGAGACAGAGAACTGGAGTAGTTGTTGTTGGACCTAGTGGTTCTGGTAAAACAACTCTGTGGAAAATTCTGAAACAAGGCCTTGCAAAGATTGGTCAAGTGGTGAAGCAGTATGTGATGAATCCAAAAGCAATGCCTAGAACCCAGGTAAGCATCTAAATGTATCAAGTTTAGTTTGAGTACATAGGAAGTGAGGAATACAGAAATCACTCTGAATCTTTGTCTCCCTATCTTTGCACCTCTATTAGGGCTAAAAAAGTTAAAAATCTGTTTCATGGTCCTTTTGGTTGCCAAATGCTCTCTTTTTATAACCAGTGCGAACATAAAAAAAATAAAAATTAAATAGTTTATGTTTCATATTTTACCTGAGTTAAAAAAAATTGATAAATTTGTCTCTTGAGTGCAACAAGGCTTTGAAGTGCTTTAGCATCGCAAAGCCTTCTTGCACTCAAGGGACAAAATACACCACCACCCATGCTAATCTGTAGATTACGAGGCCTAAAACATAAAACAATCCAAGAACATGAACTTGTGATGGCAAATAAATAATTACAAAAATAAAAAATAAAATTTAAAAAACACATGCAGTTTTACAAACATGGCATGAGAAACAGAAGATCTACTTTGGTGGGCTTATCTGTTGTCTTTCACATATGCATCTAAACATACAGCCCACACACAATCACACACACACACATGCTATCACAAATGCACATTCATGTACTGTCTTGTTTGACCACTTTAGTGGGCACTCATTGTTTTTAGCCTGACTGTTTACAGTCACGGGTATATTCATGACTTTCGTCCATCTGTCTGTCCATCTGTCCATCTTAACATTTAGAGTTTTGGTCAAAGTTTGTGGTTAAAGTTTTTTAGTGAAGGTTAGAGTTTTTTTCTTTTAACTTAATATTAATTACTATTGATTGTATCATTCCCATTATGTTTCATGTTATTTTGAGAAATATTTAACCCTTTTTTGTATGGCAATTTAACTTACAACTTTCAGGTAAAAGTTTTTGGTTAAAGTTTTTTGGTTTACAATTAGGCATTTTTTTTTTTTATTTCCTCCAATATGCATTTTGAACTATTTACAGTCACTACATGCAGAACCTTCTTTTTCGTTTTGTCAAAAATGCTTTTTTACAGTTTTGTGGTTAAAAATCCAGACAGAAATTATCCCCCCCCCCCCCTCCCAATTAGGCATTTTTTTTCTTTCCTCGAATATGCATTTTGAACTATTTACAGTCACTACATGCAGAACCTTTTTTTTAAACTCACATAACAAAACCCTCCCACACCCCCCTTCACCCACCCCCACCCCCCCTGGGGGGCCAATTAGGCACTTTTTTTTTCTTTGTCAAAAATGCTTTTTTTACAGTTTTGGTTAAAGTTTGTGGTTAAAAACCCCGACAAACACCACCACCAACCCCCACCCCCCACCCCCACCTTCACCCCCATGGTGCCAGTTGGGTATTTTCTTTTTTCTCTGCTCAAAATGCATTCTGAAGGATTTAGACTGACCACATGTGGATAAAAAATGGACTCCTCCTCACCCAGGGCCATTCATGCAATCTTTTTTCTTTGGTACAAAATGCATTTTTAGCCTGACTGTTTATTGTCAGGGCAAAAGTCATGACTTTCGTCTGTCCATCTGTCAGTCCATCCATCTGTCTGTAAACAATTGGTTTCCGACTGATAACTCCAGTTTGGATTATTTGATTTCAACCAAAATTGATATGTGTATTTTCCAGCTAGTAATACAGGCCAGGTTTTAATATAGGTTCCAGAACTAACCCCCCCCCCCCCCCCCCCCCCCCCCACCAACACACACACACAAACGTGTCACTTAGGCAATTATTCCCAAAATGCATTTTGAAGGGTTGGGAGTTATTACATGCAAAAAAGAAATTTGACTCATATAGCCCAACATTGCTTTATGTACTGCATCTTTAATCCTTTACCTAACACAAGTTGAAGCCAACAGTACAAATTATTTTTCTGAAACATCAGATTTTTTCATTTTTTATTTACTTCTAACCATGGCTTATTACTCCTTATTGGAACAAGCTCATCAAGTTTGTTCCATTAATAGGTCATGAGGTATGTTTTGAAGTAGAGAAATGAAAAAATAAAATTTGAATAGCAAATTTTGTATATCACGAGTGCAGATATGGCAGATTTGTTAGGTAAACTGTTAACAAAAAATGGCTCTGACTATTTTGCGTCTAAGCTTTGCCACTCCTGGGACAGTCGGGCTGCATGCGTGACATCACTCTAGTCATTAATATTGGCATGATTTTAACCCCTTTTAAACATGTTTTAAGGCTTAGTTTCTTTGTATTGGAAATTAGGCTTTGCCACATACTTTCTTACTTTAATTTTTGCATTGTCAATACAACTTAATGATTGCATTTACATCAATGATTTCTTTTATCGGTTTTAGGAAATATTTAACCCTTTTGGCGGTCAGTGTTACTTAGTATTCCCAGCTTAAAGTTTTGGATTAAAGTTTTGCTTTTCAAGGTTGTACCTTTCATTCTTCAAACACTCTGTTATTGTTTTTCATTTGGGGCATGGTCTACTGAACCTATATAAAGTGGTTTCAAATAATATTGGCATTAATTTAACCCTTTTCGAAACTGTTTTCGAACACATACTTTGTTATTTTTTACCTTTTTACCCCCCCCCCCCCCACCCACAAGGGAGGGATATAACATAGAGCTCCATCCGTCTGTCTGTCTGTCTGTCTGTCTGTCTGTCTGTCTGTCTGTCTGTCTGTCTGTCTGTCTGTCTGTCTGTCTGTCCATCCGTCCAAACTTTCTTTATGGCATAACTTGAACAATAGTTATATGTCTCTATAGCAGCAATGTCTATGTCAAGTTCGATGACCACCATTGTACAATGTTGAAGTTATTGCTCTGCTGCCCCCCCCCCCCTTTCTCCCCCCCCCCCCCCCCCCCCCCCCCCCCCCCCCCGCCAATTAGGATATTTTTTTTCATTGCTCCAAAATGCATTTTGAAGTATTTCGAGTGACGACATGCAAAAAATTTCTTTTAATTCCATACTTCTACCCCCTCCAACACCCAGCCCCCTCCCCCCCCCCCCCCCCCCCCCCCCCATTGCCAATTAGGTGCATTTTGAAGGATTTAGAGTGACTGCATGCTGAAAAAAATTGACACCTATGATTGCATTTACATCAGTGATATCTTTTAGCGGTTTTAGGAAATATTCAACCCTTTTTTTTTGCAGTCAATTTTACTTAGTATTCCTAGCTTAAAGTTTCGGATTGAAGTTTTGCTTTTCAAGGTTGTACCTTTTATTCTTCAAACAGTGTGTTACAATGTCATTGCTTTTCATTTGGGGTATTTGGGTCTACTGACGCTGTATACAGTGGTTTCAATTAATATTTGCGTTAATTTAACCCTTTTCAAAACTGTTTTCGAATTTAGTTTCTTTAAATTTGAAATTGGGCTTCTAATACATACTTTGTCACTTTTTGTTCTTACATGGTCAATACAACTTTTAATAATTGCATTTACAGATCTGATTTCTTTTACTTTTTTTCTCATTACCTAAGCTTCACAGTTTGAAATATAAAGAAACGCCTTCTGCAGCATACTTCTGTTGTTTTACAAAAGTAATACATATTGGAAGGAAATGGGAGTCAGGGACTTTGATGCTGTCTCCAAAACTTTGGGGGAGATGGGTGGAATCAATCCACCCCTCCATCCTCCCCATGTTATCCAGAAGATAAATCCAGTTCTAATTATACGATTCTCTTCAAATTTGATATTACTTTTTTATACGCCCATTTGTAAAAACTTTCATATTATGTAAATGGTCTGTCCATCTATCTGTCCATCCGTCCATCCATCTGTCTGTGCATCCATTTGTCTATCCATTTATCTGTCTGTCCATCAACAATTGGTTTACGACCGATAATTCCAGTTTAGGCAATTATTTCCAATATGCATTTTGAAGGATTGGGAGTTATTACATGCAAAAAAAAAAAAAAATTGACTGCTATAGCCCAACAATGTTTTATGCACTGCATCTATAACCCTTTACCTAACACAAGTTGAAGCCAACAGTACAAATTATTTTTCTAAAACAACAGATTTTTTCATTTTTTACTTTTAGCCTTTGCTTATTAGTCCTTATTGGAATAAGCTCATAAAGCTTGTTCCATTAATAGGTCACAAGGTATGTTTTGACATAGAGAAATGAAAAAAATAAAATTTGAATAGCAATTTCTTATCAACCTACTCACAATTGTTTACTACAGGCTTGCACTACAGTGGAAGTCCCTAACTCGGATAAAATACTCTCTATTTTTGTCTTTCCCAAGCAAGTTGGGAAAGAAAAGTGGTGAAGAAGCACATATAAAAATAAGCCAAAACTGGGTCGAGTGCAACCGGCGCAGACCCAGTACGGGACGCTCTCTCCTAAGTACAACTCCACGACTTCCGTTGCCAGTGCGCATATACCGTCTCTAAAGACTCATTCTTTTTAAAATCCGCTTCGTGTCGAGATGTTTTTGCACGCTTATCAGTGTTCCACCAGCTCGATGTTTGATGATTCCTGATTCATTATACCACAGTGTATCCTTTGTATTCTCAGGAACAGTGTTTTTATATTCTCTTTTCTATTATATGTCCATAATGTATATTTATTTGCTTTCTCTCGAGTCATGCGCGAATTTCGCGTGCCACGCGGTTCGGACTTAAATTTTTCACAATTATTGTTAATGCTTTTTTTGCAAAATTTTCTAATTGTGTTAGAGTTAGGTGTCAGCGGGGTACCACTCCTACAGTGTTTCTTCTTTCTTTTGAGAGTAGTCTTCCTGTTGTGTGGTTCCCGGTCAACCGTCTGGGGTCTTTGTTTCTGTTACCTTTCTCTCTTCTTTGGGGGTGTTCTGTTTTCTGATCTCACCTTCTCTGCTCCTCTCACCTCTATCATGCCCAGGACAATTCCTTGTGGGCAATGTCTGCTGCCAAAGCATGTGGACGATGTACATTCGTCTTGTTCCTCCTGTAATGGGTGTTCGGCCGAGCGGCCGTGTGGTGTCTGTGGAACATGGTCTTCCACCTTCTGGGCGTCAGTAAACCATGTCGTTCGTTCTCGTGGCCATGCCTCCCGCTCCCGCGGGAAAGGAGAACGTGGTCGTTCGGGGCCTCCCGAGCCGACTTTGTCTGGTGAGAGTTATTCCTCCTCCGTGGGGGATGTGCAGTCTTTTCCTGTGGTGGATACTGCGGGAGCCGTTGAGTGTTCTGGTGTAGAGATGCCTGGTTCCGGGACTACGGTCCCCCTCCAGTCGACATCTGAGGCTGTCACTAGGGTTGTGACTCCTCCTTCGGAGCCGAGCCGGTGTGCTCTCTCCACTATTTCACCAGCCTCAACGACTCTCGACGTATCTACTACTGCTGCTGGTCCGTCTGCTTCGTTGTCTGTTTCAGCCGGCCTCGGCTTTTCGCTGCAGGAGACTGCAGGACTGTCCGATACTGTAGACGTGGGATATCGGCCTCAGCCTTCCCTGACTTCAACTCGGCGAAGTCGGAAGGGGCTGCTGGCCGAGCCCATTGCTGTGGTCTCTTCGCCGTCGAGCACCACAGTTGTGTCTTTGGATTCGGATGTTCGTAGTGAAAACACTATGGACTCCGTGGCGTTTCCGTCTACTCACTCTGGTCATACGACCAGTTTTGGGGGACCAACGCCTTTTGTGCAGCCTGGACCTTCTGCCCCGCAGAGGTCCGCGGTGACTCTCATGAGTTCTCGCAATATTGATCCTCGGGGTGCATCGTACCCCTATACACGTCTGCCTTCAGATGTTTCGGCTGCCGCCCGTCGTCCCGCGTCGGGTGTTTTGGAGGATCGTGACCCTTCGCTGGTTAAGAGGGTCAGAGGTGAAGCCACTTTGCCGGTTCGCTCCCCTGTCGAACCGGTCGGTACAGGCAGTGAGCTTAGGGAGGCTCTCTCCTTACTCACTCAGGTTCTTTCTAAGAGCCTTCCTGTTGCTTCCAGCGAGGCTATGGGTGGTTTTCAGGCGCCGCCTCCCGGGATTGGAAACAGGCCGGTTTCCGATTCCTCTGGTGTCCCGACACCATGGGAGGCGTCGGCTGGTTTGCCCACGATGGGCTATGTGTCTTCCGACTCTGGGGAGGAGTCCGACATGCTTGAGGTCGAGGGCCAGCAGTCTTCGGACTTGGGGGCGGCTCTTGATTTTGTGTTTGGGTTTCTGCCTGAGCTCAAACCTGCTAACCAGCCGACAGTGTCATCCTGGCCGCGATCATCGGTCGCGCGCCAACAGCCTATGGAGCAACCTGCCTCTGGGCGCCTTCGACCGTGCCAGTCGGTACAGGTGGTTGAAGCTTTTTCAGCATTGGATGCCAAGCTGAATTCCAAGGCTTTGAAGACTTCGTTCTTCACCAGGGTTGACACCTTTTTGCCTCCTGTGCGTTATCGTTCCTACGATTCCGCCAATCCGTCAGTCTGCCAGGCTTTGACGGTTCTGGATCAGGACTCCACTTCCCTCGGGCTTTCCAAGCCCAAGTCTGCCGTCATTCCAATGACGACTCTGGAGTCCACGTTGGGCTTATCTAGAGAGATGCTTGGCATGCTTTCTCTCTCAGATCACGTCGTCTCAGCTTTGGCTGCTTATCTGCCTCCAGATAAGTTTGACGAGGTACAGGCTCCTTTGCGTGTGCTGTCCAAGGCGCTTATGCACCTTACTCACACGCATGCCTGTAACACGGCTAATTTGGAATTAGTTCGAAGGGATGCTGTGCTGGACACAGGACGATCCCTTCCCGAGGAGCAGCGTGCTACTCTTCGATCTGCTTCTTTGGCAGGTCCGCAACTTTTCCATGGTTCCGTGTCGACGGTCCGGGATGACGTCCTACGTCATTCCAAAGATCAGCTGCTGTTTCGTCAGCTTGATCAGCCTTCTCGGGGAGGCCAGGGCCATTCCAAGCCTAACAAGTACCCTTCTGCTTCCTCTGTGAAGCAAAAGGCTGGTCCTTCTGCCGCCGCCTCTACTTCTTACTCACGGGGTAAAGGTAGGGGTCGGCAGAATCGAGGGAAGTCTCAGGATTCTTCATTTAGCAGAGGAGGTGGTTTCTCCTCTCGCGGGCCTCGTCGGGGCCCGAAATGAAGGTCCTCACCTCGACTCGTCGCAGGTTGGAGGAAGGATAGCAGAGTTCGCAGACCATTGGACCACCATCACATCCGATCCATGGGTGTTAGATGTTGTTCGGTCCGGGCTGCGCATATCCTTCCGACGGCACCCCACTCCGTCAAGGGTGCCTCTTCCAACCACAGTTCCTTCAGACGTTTTACGTCGGGAACTTTTGTCCATGGAGATTGCCAATCTCCTGGCAAAGGGGGCGATCGAGGTCGTCAAGAACGTTCAGTCAGTGGGTTTCTATTCCCGCCTGTTCTTGGTGCCGAAGAAGGACGGCCAACTCCGACCGGTTATCGATCTGAGTATCCTGAACCAGTCTATCATTGCTCCCAAGTTCAGCATGGAGACTTTCAGGTCGGTCCGCCAATCAATTCACCAGGGAGATTTCGCAGCCAGCATCGACCTGCGAGACGCTTACTTCCACGTTCCGATGCATCGGGCGTCACGGAAGTATCTCAGGTTCGCTTTTCTGGGGCGAGTTTACCAGTTCAAGGCCATGCCTTTCGGCCTCAACCTGGCTCCTTGGGCGTTCACCAGACTGATGTCGCATGTGATAGCATTCCATCGCACACAGTCCAGGGTGACTACTTCGGCATATCTGGACGATATCCTCCAGAGGCATTCCAATGCTGCCTTACTGGAATCGGATGTCGCCACTCTGTTGAGCTTGCTCACGTCGCTAGGATTCAGAGTCAACGAGGAGAAGTCGGACCTGGTCCCTTCTCAGTCGTTTTGTCATCTGGGGATGTCTTTCAAAACCAAATTCAATTTGGTGGCTGTTCCCCAGGCCAAGGCTGTGATTCTCTCAGCTTTTGCTCTGACTCTGTCCCAGTCCAGGTCCACGACCGCTCGGAGTTTTCTCCGGCTGATCGGTCTCTGCGGTTCGGTGACGGATCTCATTCCTCTAGGTCGGCTGCGTGTCAGACCTCTCCAACACTTTCTGCTCAGTCGTTGGAGGCCGATTGTAGATTCTCTGGATCAGGTGCTTCCGTTTCCGGACTCTCTGTATTCTCACCTTCTTCCCTGGACAGATGTTCAGTGGATTACGCAGGGTGTTCCACTGGACTTACCCACGTCCGATCGCGTTCTGACGGCAGATGCCAGCGATCTCGGATGGGGTGCGACGTTGGATCCTCTCGGTCTTTCCCTACACGGGATGTGGGACCAGTCTCAGGCAGCTCTACACATCAACCAGAAGGAGCTTCTTGCTCTTCTTCTGAGTTTCAGGCAGTGGATCCCTCACCTGTCGAATCGCCAGGTCCTTCTACTATCCGACAATTCGACAGTGGTTGCTTACATTCGGAACCAGGGCGGCACGCACTCGCTTCCGATGTACGAGTTAGCTCGGGATCTTCTACTGCTCGCTCAGGATGTTCACGCCGGAGTGGTTGTTCGTCACATTCCCGGTCGTCTGAACGTCCTAGCCGACTCCCTGTCCCGACAGGGCAGGGTTATTTCCACCGAGTGGATGCTTCACAGGGCAGTTTTCCAGTTGCTTTGCGATCTCTGGGGACGTCCCCACATCGACCTCTTTGCGACTCGTTGGAACCATCAGGTGGACACTTTCGTGTCCCCGTGTCCAGATCCTCTGGCTTTTGCCGTGGACGCTCTGTCACTCGATTGGAACGGTCTAGTCGGCTACGCCTTCCCGCCGGTTCCGATTCTTCCTCAGGTTCTCGCCAAAATTCGAACCTGCAGTTGTCGAATCATTCCGATCGCTCCCCTGTCGCCTCAGCGGGTGTGGATCAATCAGCTCCGCTCGCTGATGGCGGCGGTTCCGGCACGTCTCCCGCTACGTCGCGACCTTCTTTGTCAAGGTCGCCCGAGGAGGTTTCACGTCGACCCGACTTCGTTGTGCCTTCACGCATATCTTTTGTCAGGTCCTGTCTCCTCTGTAGAGGTTTTTCGAGACGAGCAGTGGAGTGCATTTCTTCTTCAAGGAGGCACTCCACTGGTTTAGCTTATGCAGCTAAATGGATGGTCTTCTGTCGATGGTGTGCTGATCACTCTGTTGATTATGCCAATCCTTCGATTTCACAGATTGCGGAGTTTCTGGTATATCTGTTTGATTCTCGGGGTCTCCAGCCTGTTACCATCAAGGGTTACAGGTCTATGCTTTCAGAGACTTTTTCTTATGTGGGGAAGCGTCGTATCGGCACTAATCCTTACCTCTCCAAGCTTGTTCGGCACTTTTCTTTGAAAAGGCCTCGGACTTTGCAGCTTACTCCACGATGGAATCTTTCGTGGGTGCTGCTTTGCTTGGGGGGGGGGGGGGGGGGGGGGGGCGCCGTTCGAACCTTTATCCCAGGTGGATATGCATTTTCTCAATATAAGACGGCTTTTCTGATGGCATTTGCTTCGGCCAGATGGGTTAGTGAGCTTCACGCCCTCTCGGTTGACCCGGCCTTTTTTAGGAGCTCTCCCAACAGTGTTACTTTTACCACTGATTGCTCCTTTTTGGCTAAGAATCAGTTACCAGATACTACTCCTCCTCCTATCTGTATCAGGGCTCTTCCCTCTGTTGAGGGTACTCGCCCTTTGCTCTGTCCGGTCCATGCTTTTCGCATTTATCTTGATCGGACACGTTTCATTCGGAAAGGCAGAAAACGTTTTTTTCTGTCTCTCATTCCGGGTCGACAGAGGATCTCTCCTCAATCCATTTCTCGATGGATTTGTCTTGCTATTCGTACGGCTTATAGTCGTTTAGCAGCTGGCGATTGTATTACCAATCGTATTTCTGCCCACGAGGTGCGGGCACGTCTACCTCTTGGGCTTATTCTAACTCCGTCAAGTTGTTGGATGTTAAGCAGGCAGCCTACTGGAGAAATGCTTCTACTTTCTCCACCTTTTATTTGCGCCAGTTGCAGGAGCAGTCGGAGGACCTTTTTGCCCTGGGTCCTCTTTCTTCTGCTCAGGCTGTTGTCTGCCATAGCCATTAGGCTTCTTGAAGGTCAGTTTCAGCCTTGTGCTGTTACTGCCCTTTTTCTGTCTGTGTGTCACACAGGCTCATATGTCTCTTTTCATTGTCCTTTACCAATGATTGCGACATTATGGTTGATAAGCCTCGGGACCTCTTCCTTCTACTTCACGGTTCCAGTGCACTAGGGTTATGTGGGGGTTGGTTATGCGATTCCCTCCAGCCTTTTGTCTATTCAGCCTGTAGTAAACAATTGTGAGTAGGTTGATAAGAAATCTAAATTTTATAGTAAATTTCCTTTCTTATTATACCTACCACAATTGTTTACATGGAGGCCCTCCCGTCTTCTTTACGGGTAAAGAATCTTTCCTCCCCGCTGATCACATAACTCTAACGTTTACGGATTCAAAAAGAATGAGTCTTTAGAGACGGTATATGCGCACTGGCAACGGAAGTCGTGGAGTTGTACTTGGGAGAGAGCGTCCCGTACTGGGTCTGCGCCGGTTGCACTCGACCCAGTTTTGGCTTATTTTTATTGGTGCTTTTGCACCACTTTTCTTTCCCAACTTGCTTGGGAAAGACAAAAATAGAGAGTATTTTATCCGAGTTAGGGACTTCCACTGTAGTGCAAGCCTGTAGTAAACAATTGTGGTAGGTATAATAAGAAAGGAAATTTACTATAAAATTTAGATTTTTGTATATCACGAGTGCAGATATAGCAGATTCCTTTTTTGTTAGGTAAACTGTTAACAAAAAATGGCTCTGACTATTTTGCGACTAAGCTTTGCCACTCCTGGGACAGTCGGGCTGCATGCGTGACATCACTCTAGTCATTAATATTGGCATTGTTCCATTAATAGGTCACAAGGTATGTTTTGACGTAGAGAAATGAAAAAATAAAATTTGAATAGCAATTTTTGTATATCACGAGTGCAGATATAGCAGATTCCTTAGGTAAACGGTTAACCAAAAATGGCTCAGACTATTTTGAGTCTAAGCAGTCGGGACAGTCGGGCTGTATGCGTGACATCACTCTAGTTTCTATGGTACTCATGAGCAAGTCCTCAAAAAATCAGGAGAACAATCCCTAACCTATTTTTTCTTTGCAAGTTGTGGAAAGAAAATAAAGGAACTCAAACATTATTATTTGGATTTTCACTGTATCAACATGCATGCACACACACACAGATACATTCCCTAACTTACACACTCTCACATAAATTCAGCATGGCTATTCAAACTGCAAATTGCAGAATAAATCTTTAATCAGGTTGAAATGTTGAGAGATGAATATGCTATACTATAATTTGATAAATGAGGTAAAACAGTTGAGTAACCATTTCATATTTCAGCTGTTGGGCCAGATTGATATGGACACAAGAGAATGGACTGATGGTGTATTGACATACAGTGCAAGACAAGTCGTTAGAGAGCCACAAGGTAGTTTGCTGAAAATTTTAAGATTGCTCGCATGTTATGTTGTTTTTTAATTGTGGTTTGAAATGTGTGGTACAACAATTTTAAGCAGGTTATCTCCCTTAAATTTGGATATTTTTATACTGTACCAATGACCCAGACATAGCTGGTGCTAACTCTTAAAATATAGGGCCAAACACAAATTTTGCCCCCCAATCCCCCAAAATTTGCATCTAAAACCAAAGAAAACATGTCCTGAAAGTCCCTCCACACTTCGCCTCTACTGCGCATGCGCAGTGTCAAGGACGTTTCCGAAATTGGCGCCATTAATCATTCTAAGTTTGGCCCTTCATCAGTTAACATCTGACTGATCTTTGTGCTTGTAAATCTCAGTTTAAATGATGCCAGACACATAAATATTAGTGAAATGGTGATTCTAAGGAGGATAGAGAAGGAGGAGAGGAAAAAATGTGTGACAGAATATTATCAGGGCTGTAACTTAAAATTTTTTAATGAAATTATGTTAAGTTACCTATTTTCGAGGCAGCAGCCATTTTGTTGTCATTCTGATTATTTAGTTACACTGTTTTTTAAGTGTTTTCCTTTCTCCCTGTCCTTTAAGTCCCCCCTTGCTATTCTCCCATGCTTTTGGCATAGTTTTTGTAATTATTATTACTAAATTTTCTTGGGAGTTTTAGCTGAATAACAGAATGAATTCTGTTCTTTTCCCCATGTTTACGTCTTCACCTACGGGTGGTTAGGCGTTGTGTTCTGCATCTACCAGCTGATGTTCTGCAGTTTCTTCCCTGGAAGTCTCTGTTTTGCATCAGATAGTGTATTTTTGGTAACTGATTTCGGGCCTGGGTGCCTGGAGTCTTATTTTAGTGTTTTTACACTCATTGTTTACATTTACAACAGCCCTCTGTGTGAGGGGGGGATTTTTGGAAAATAATATCTTGATGTTATTTTAATCATAACTAGATACATTATTATTGTTCGTAAGTGTTGAATAAATTGTTTAAAATATTTTTAAAATTTTTGTCCACACTTAGGCTTGGGATCCATTGGGGCTCAACGTTACTTTTCAGAAACTTGGGCTGTTCTGAAAAAATATTTTTTCAAAATATTTTGATTTCAATTATTTTTTCTATATTAATGGATCATATTATTATTATGTATTTTGATTGCCAGGGGTTAGTGCGAGTACCAGGACTTGTTTTCTTTTCACATTGAAAGGATATTGATCAATTGTATTAAGAGGAAGTCTTCCTCTGACTTTATAAGCATTCTATATGTGGTCAGTGTACTCGCATTAACTCCTGTTCTGTATCGTATGATTTCGATGACAATATGGGAAGCGTATGTCACGGTATGTTATTGGGGAATTGGACACTCCGGTCCTTTCCCCGCAGGGTCACTCTACTTTATCAATTTCTATTTCAGACGATCAAGATTAGGGTGATGTATCTGTGATGTCTTCCAACAGTGTGCCTCCGTCGTCACGATTAATGAAGGGCTAGCGGAAAAGTGCTCATGTAAATACGCCAATTGCCTAAGAGGACCCTAGTAGGTTCGACGGCCTTTGACGTCCACTAGCTCGCCCGGTGTAGCGTCCATTCACCGAATGGTTCGGCAGCCGGGTTCGTCCGTTGCGGTCTAGAAGGAATTTTAGGGTGATGCAAGCACTATAAATCAACCTAATGCACACCCAGTGATGGCGGATCGGAGGGAGAACGGAGGAAGCCTTTTAGTCTGGTTCATAGCCCGTTCCGGTCCATCCAGACGGCAAGCGAGAGAGGCCCCTCTCTCGTTCAACAACATCTGGCCCCAGATGTTGTGGTACAAAATGTGTCGCAAGCGGAGCATACGTCCGTCGCTCGGGACGCTCCGTTGTATAGGCAGTCCGCGGAGACTGCTAAGGCTTCCTCTTCTCGTCAGCGCACACGACCGTACCTTGGCTGCGTGACCGCCGATATATTACCAGCTTCGCCGATCAAGGATTCTTCGGCGACCAGGTCACACCATCCAGTAGCCAGGGACACGAGGCCTGCAGACTCCGGACGTTCGCATAGGAAGTGTGCGGGAGTCAACGTACACGGAGCTTCCGGCGGCAATGCATCGTAAGACCGCTACTGCACAGGCCTCGGGAACGGACATGCTTTCCTAAATAGCACAGTTTATCGCAGCATCCCAGCATCAACTGAATCTGTCGCATATTTTTTATCCGACGATGCTGGGTCGGGACGCTCCGCGGAAGCGGGTACGGACGTCCGAAAGTTTCATCCGGTCCGACGGGATACCGAAAGGGATTTGGAGGATTTCGAGCTTTCCCTTTCGGAACAACATATGCTGTTGTGTATGTCATCTGACTTGGTCTTCTACAGCTTCTTTCGTCGGACCAGAATGCTGCGATGCCGGATAAGAAACTGATAGCGTCGGTGGACTTAGAAATTTTTGGTTCGGTTCAGGGACATCGTCCCTCAGTTCCGACATAGTCCAATAATGTCACACAAACTTTCAAATTATTGAACGACGCTATATATATTATTATTTTATGCTTGCTATAACCAAGCATTTCTGGTTTCTTGTTCGCAAAGTTACGGAGATGTCTTTCAAAAGTGTGCCTCTGTCGTCATAGTTAATGAAGAGCTAGCGGCAATAAGTGCTCATGGAATATGTCTATCGCCTACGGAGTGACATTCGCTAGCTCACCCGGTGTAGCGTACATTCATCGAATGATTCGGCTGCCGGGTTCGTCCGTTGCGGTCTAGGAAGGAGATTTGGGTGATGCGAGCACTTTAATTACTTTAGTACTCACCCAGTGACGGCAGATTGAGGACAGATCGGAGGAAGCCTGTTAGTCCGGTTTCTGGCTTGTCCAGGTCCGTCCGGGCTGTGAGCGAGAGAGGTCCCTCTCTCGTCCAACAACATAGGGGACCGCATGTTGTGGTTCAGATATTTTACATTCGGAGCATATGTCCGTCGGTCGGGATGCTCCGTTATATTGACAGTCCGAGAGACTGTCCTTAATGCTTCCTCATCCTCACAGCAGGGCACACGACCGCACATTGGCTACGTGACCTCGAGTATCTGATCAGTTTCCTCATTCAGTGATTCCACGGCGAATAGGTCACGCCATCCGGTAGCCAAGGGACACGAGGCCTATACACTCCGTTCGCTCGCATATTGGTAGTATGCACGGGGTAATGATCACGGAGCTTCCAGCGGCAATGCATCGTAAGACTGCTTCTCCTCAGGCCTCAGTGACGGACGTGCTATCCGAGTTAGCACAGTTGTTTCGCAGCATCCCAGCAATTGACAGTTTCTCGGTCGAATCAGGAATTATCCGACGGCGCTGGGTCGGTGCGGTCCGCGGTTCCATCAGGTACGGACGACCGAACGCTTTATAGGGTCCGACAGGATGGCGAAAGGGATTCGAAAGATTTCGAGTTTTCCCTTTAGTAGTATCGGAAGCTGCCTTTCATATCTTCTGGCATTATCTTCCAGTGATTGTTATTTCGGACTTCATTGCTGCGATCTTGGATAAGAGACTTATAGCGTCATTGGACTCGGATTTTTCGATCGGTTCAGGGACATTGTCCCTGACTTACCGATGCAGTCCAATATTGTCATTACAACATGTGTTTTATTTTTCGACGCTATATATATATATATACAAGCCTGCTTCCAAGCATGATAGTTTAGTTTCTTGTCCGCGTTGCTCATTTCTGCCATTTTATCATTTATACGAATAGTTTATTTTGGCAGAGCAGGGCATACCGAGAGTTCATATGCGTCTAGACGGTGTGGTTAAAGACTGGATATATTCTTTTTCACCGTTTAGGTCTTTTCCAACTTCAATGTTGGAAACGACATGATGTATAGTAGACTTAACTTAGACGCTTTATCATACGTAATCCGCCTTACTGAGGCGTTATCATTACGTCTTCAAGAAAAGATTTACGGGATATTATTCTCAATGTAATTTCTTTTGAGGGCAGTAGTTTGTTCACGTATAACTCCACCCTTCAGTGGCTGATTGGAGTTGGTTAGATGTGACGCAGCCCTAGCTACATCCACACGCGTGGATAGTAAGGTTAAGAACTCTCTCAGAGTCGCTTCGTTCTCGGAGGAGCTTCTCTTCGACGGCAACTTTTCGGCAATCCATGAATTGCTCGATTTACACGTTCTCTTGTCTATCTAGTGTTACAAGAGATTCAGACTGGGGCAAACATTCGGTGGTTGACTCAGAGAGTGCCACCGCAGTTGCCGGACCCGAGTGTGGCTGTTATGACGGTTGCCAGTCAAACAGATTGGGATATAATACTGATCCCTACGGATTCGAAGTGAAAGGGTCTTTGGGTTCCGCAGTCTCTTAGCAACCAGTTTTCTTCCGCGGAATAATGTTTTTTAGGCTTGCTTTATGTCATTGCATGAACATTATTCAGAAACGCATGCCCAAATCCTGTCCTTTAATTCGACAGTAGTGGCCTATCTCCGGAACCAGGGAGGCACTCTTTCGTTTCCGTTATTCAATTTAATGGAAAGAATCCGTCTGTTGGTTATAGTACACCAAGTTCTGTTTTGGTCCGTCATATTCCGGGTCGTCTGATTGTTTTACCGGACTCCCGTTCTCTTACGGGTCGCTTGTTGCTGTCAGAATGGACTCTCAACAAACAAGTATTCAATCAGATTTGCTATCTATGGGAGCGCCCAATGATGATTTATTTACGACACAGCTTGCTAATCAATTGCAGACGTATGTGTTGGCTTGTCCAGATCTCTTGAGCTAATGTTGTTAACGCTCTATTGATCAATAGGACGGAATGATAGGATACGCGTATCCTCCGGCGCTGTTGTTTCAGCAGGTATTGCTAAGATAAACAACCACAATACATTTCTGTTGATAGCATCTCTATCTTCACAGAGATCATGGGTAATTTACTCTCTTGTCTACTGTGGGTCTTAACGTGAAATCTTCCTCTATGTGAGGATCTTTTTTCACTGGGTAAATCGTGTCATCTTTATCACAACCCGCAAGGTCACAACCTTCATGTATTCCGTTGTGTGGTCCGTATTGCATTGTAAGCACTGTACTGGACGAGCTTTGGACGCGATTTCTTACTATAGGAGATCCTCTTCTTTGCTATTCTATGCGGCTAAAGTGGAGGCTCTTCCGTCGTTGGTGTAGGGATCATTATGTTCATATTGTTGATCCCTCCATACTACTCATTGCAATTTTTTAGTATACTTGTTTCACAAGATCTACTGCAGCCTGTTATTATTAAGGTTATAGGTTTATGTTACCTCATACCTATGCACTCTACGATAGTTTACAATTGAGTCTTATGTCTCTTTATCTAAGTCAGTTAGTAACTTTTTGACTTAGAATCTTTAGATTAAATTCCTATATGGATTTTAACTTTGGTTCTTATTTAGCTAAGTAATCATTTGAGCCTCTGGAAACAGTAGTTTTCAAATTCTGACCTTTTAGACAGTAATTCTGTTGGTTTCTCTTTTACTGTAGAGTCAGTGAGTTTCATGCACTATCGATGGATGATTTTCACTTTCGTAGTTTCGGAATCACTACTTCTGTTACTATTTAGGTTGGATTTTTGCATAAGAGTTAGGCTCCTATTATCCGGAACCTATTATTTTTAAGGTCCTTCCGTCTTCGTATGGGCATAGGCCTTTACTCTTTCCGGGTAGAGTTTATGTATTTATAAACAGATATCTGTTTATTACTATGGGCGTAAGCTTCTTCTGTCTTTGATGCCTAGTAGAAGGACGTTACGCTCCATTTTTTTTTTGTTAATGGATTCTATTAACTATCGGTACTGCTTATGGTATATCATTGACTTAGCAGTTGTGCTTAAGATTTCGGCTCATGAAGTAAGAGTTCTTCTACTTCTTGGGCTTACATTAATAGTGTCGCTATTATAGATTTTTGAAGGCCGCTCATTGCGCTCAGCCATCCACATTCATGAATTTTTATCTCAGAAATATCGAGTCCATTTCTGGAGGCCTCTATTGTTAGGTCTATTATCTACTGCTCAGAATGTCATTCACTTAACAGTTGCTACTATAGCTAGGTAGGCTGTCTGTTTCGGCAGTGTCTCCGTTCTGCTGCCCTCTTCGCTCTGGGCTATTTGACCCAGGGCAAGAAAAAGGGGGGAGGGTGTTCCCTTGGGTCACCTGTTTTACTATGAAAACAAGGGGATACCTCCTCCGGAGTTAGTAATTCTGAGCTGTTATTGGGATGGTTGTTTAGTGAGAAGTTTAGGTTTTTAAAATTCATTCAAGTCTTAGTTTTTAAAGTATAGCTTTTGAATATTGCATATGTCAATGGACATGATTATGCAATCCTCAGACACTTTTAGGAGTATAAGAGTCTCTATTCTCTAGACTTACTTTATTTATTGGCTTACTTTAAAAATTATTAGTATAAGGATTATATTGGATATTAATAGAGTACATGGATGTATGAAGCTCAATTTTGGAAGGTGTTGTATCTTTCTAATTTATCATAAATAAGAAAGATACATGTAAGTCCTATTACTTCTTTTTCCCTACAGGGGATGACTCTATTTTATTTTATTGAGCGTATTCCATTTTGCTCTATGTCCTTGGCCCTCCAGCCTTTTTACTATTCAGCTATGTCTGGGTCATTGGTACAGTATAAAAATGTTAAAAAATTTATAGTAATTTCTATATTTTTTTATACTTACCAATGACCCAGACGGGGATGGCCCTCCCAGGAGTTGGGAACTCTTGCCTCCCCGCTGAGTACATAGCACTTACCAGGCACTGGTTATTAGAATGATTAATGGCGCCAATTTCGGAACGTCCTTGACACTGCGCATGCGCAGTAGAGGCGAAGTGTGGAGGGCCTTTCAGGACATGTTTTCTTTGGTTTTAGATGCAAATTTTGGGGATTGGGGGGCAAAATTTGTGTTTGGCCCTATATTTTAAGAGTTAGCACCAGCTATGTCTGGGTCGTTGGTAAGTATAAAAAATATAGAAATTACTATAAATTTTTTAACTTTTTATGGCTTTTAGAATGAGATTCTTGTTGTGCAACTTCTCCTACATTATTGAACCAATTTTGATGAAATGTCTCAAACACATTAAGACTAACAAGTGAACGTGCACATATTGTAAAAAATTTTTATCTGTGACAATTTTAACCAGATTATCTCCCCTGAACTAAGATTCATTATGGATTTTCAAATGAGATCCTTGTGTGTGCAACTCCTCCTACATTATTGAACTGATTTTGATGAAACTTCTCAAACATTATGACTAGCAAGTGAACATGCACATATTCTAAAAACGTTTCATCTGCAACAATTGTAAGCAGGTTATCTCCCCTGATTTTGATGAAACTTCTCAAACATTATGCTGAGCATGTGAATATGTGCATATTTCCAAATTTTTCATGTGTGACAATTTTAACCAGGTTATCTTCCCTTCAATTTAGAAGATTTAATATAGATTTTTGTGTGTGGAACACCTTCATTATTGAACCAATTTTGATCAAACTTCTCAAACATTCCGACTAACTATTGGACATTCACATATTCCAAAATTTTTTATCTGGGATAATTTTAACCAAGTTATTTGAGGGCACAGTGGCTCAGTAGATAGTGGTGCAGGCTACAAGCCGAGAGGTCCTCGGTTTGAATCCCACCTGATGCAACCGAGTTGTGTCCTTGAGCAAGACACTTCACCCCCATCGCCCAGTGGGGACACGGTGGCACTGTGTACTTGCGCGTACTGCACATCAATGGTGAACCTGTCTTCAACCAATGCTATCCCTGCTTGTGTAGAGTTAGTATGTTGGGGAGCTGACAGTTGCTCGGCATTGCTCAGTGGTTCTCTCTGTGTACTCCAGCTTCCTCCACCCCTAAAACTGTCGTGGTCATGATTGGCCAAGCATTGGTAACTGGGTCCTATTTTCCTAGTAAAACAGAGCATGTTTACTACAGTAAACAAGCACTGCTTCATTTTTCAGGGTGTTCCCAAGATGGAATTTGACCTGTCAATTGCATATAGGTTATAGAGAAATGTACTGTTAATCAAATACCAATTTTTGTAATCTGGTGGGAAATTATCTGAACAATCACTGAATTATTCTTGTTTATAGACCTATTTGACCCCTCAGTACATCCAGTATAGGCATTTAATCTATTATATCTTGTTTGACAGTAGTTCATGAGATCTGTCAATCACATAAAATAGAATAAGGTCCCACAAATAGATTTTCTGTTTCTCAGGGCATTTTTTGTAAAACTGCATGTGGGCGGGCATTTTTTATTTTATTTTTTATTTTTTGTAATTATTTCTTTGTAACCAAAGTTCATGTTCTTGGTTTGTTTTATGTTTTTGGTAATATACAGAATAGCATGGGTGGTGGTGTATTTCGTCCCTTGAGTGCAAGAAGGCTTTGCAGTGCTAAAGTGTTGCAAAGCCTTGTCACACTCAAGGGATAAATTTGTCAGTTTTATCAACTTGGGTAAAATATCAGACATAAATCATTAAATCTTTATTTTTTAAAGTTTGCATTGGTTATAAAAAGAGAGCATGCGGCAACCAAAAGGACCTTATAAGAGGGCCTGAGAAACAGATTTTTAACTTTTTTGGGCCAAAATGCTCACTTTCTCTCTTCATGAAATTGACAAAATCCTTGTTAATTGAATACTGGTGAATGAATATCTTTACTGGCAAAGTGGTTATTAAATTAACATGGCTCAACTGTATTGTGACACCTAGCTCCAGATATTCTATGAAAAAGCATAATATGCTGAAGCAATGTTTCACTAAATGATCCTTGGTGATGCATCTGGAAGCTTCCTGTGCTTTTCCACTGATATTATTAACAGGTCAAAAACACAATTTTGTGAGTGTTTGTTGTAAATCAAAGATCATTAAAGGTTATTACTAGGCTAGTTTCATATCAGCCAAGATATCAGCCTGAGTTAACTTCATATCATTGTAAAGTACTAAAGGTTACCAAGGACTGATATCTTGGCTGATATGAAACTAACCAAATAATTACCTCTTCATTTATGAAACCAAAACAAATAACTGCATGTTTTCAGATCTGTTACAGTTTTCTGACAGTGTTATTGTTTCTTATTCTTTTCACAAAGTTTGAAGTTTCCTCTTCTAGTTCAGATAGCTAAAACTGCGATGTTCAGATTGCTGAACTCCCTCTCACCCATTTCGAGGAATCTCAGCTTACAACTTGGAATCTTTGTTTGCATTAAATTTTCAGTACAAGTCTCATATTCTTACTCATTGCCATCATTTATTCCTCACCGCACAAAAACTCAGTTTCAAACTACTCCATTTTGCCTGGTAGTGGCAATTCTCCTGATTGTATTTGACAAATAACTTTGAACGATTTTGATGTAAACAAATTGATTGCGCCCAGTAATGTATCGGGGGAATAACTGTAGTTTGGTTCATATTGGCCATGATCAGTATCATATCAGATGAGCTTGATAATGGGTGATTCTGGGAAAGAAAATTATATCAAATGAATAATGTACTGTATCTGGCAAAATGACTTCTCTTGAGATTGGTGTTTTGTAGAAATCCAGTCTTGGATAATATGTGATGGTGATATTGATCCTGAATGGATTGAATCCTTGAACTCTGTATTGGATGACAACAGACTTTTAACAATGCCATCTGGTGAGAGAATCCAGTTTGGACCAAATGTCAACTTTCTGTTCGAGACTCACGATTTAAGTTGTGCTTCACCTGCCACCATATCTCGTATGGGTATGATATTCCTCAGGTGAGTTCTTGACATTCCTCAGGTGAGTTCTTGACACTTGTGATTCTGTTTTTAGCTCACCTGAGCGAAGCTCAAGGGGAGCTTTACTAATCACTTTCTGTCCGGCGTCCGTCGTCCGGCGTCCGTCGTCCGTCGTCGTCCGTCCGGCGTTAACTTTACATTATCGACTTCTCCTCCTAAACCACTAGCCCAATTTTATTCAAATGTTGGCTAAATGTTTATTACCTAATGCCAATTCAGATTTGTTCAAATGAAGTTGCCCCTCCTCCTGGGTGGTGCCACGCCCCCAAGGGGCACCAAAATCTTTGTAAATCTTCTTCTCATGAACCAGCAGTAGCAGAGACTTGATATTTGGTGTGCAGCTTCCTTTTGAGGTGTAGACTCAGATTTGTTCAAGAGAAGTTTGTGGGGCTATACTTGGCGTTATGAGAGGGGCAAAATTTTTTGCCCCGCCCAAAATTTCTATTTTCCAAACCGAGAGGCTGATTTGAACCAAATTTTATGTGAGGGTTTATTGGGTCATGAGTACTTGATTTATGCAAAAAAAAATTTCCCGCAGCCCCGTGGGAATCGCAGGAGCTAAAAATAGAAAAAATTTAAAACGCCCATATCTCCAAAACTGCACGGCACTGAGAATTTTTATTTGGTGTGCAGCTTCCTTAGGACCAACAGAAAGGATTGGTAAAAAAAAATTGCCATCGGTTTTATCATAGGGTACAGTTTCGGGACTTTGAAAAAGTGCTGAGTCAGCACTTTTTAACACTGTAGGCAATGGGAAAAACATTAAAAAATCTTCTTCTCCAGATCCAGCAGGCAGAATCTTTTGATATTTGGTATGCAACATTGTAGGGTGGATCTGATTCAAGTTTGTTCAAATCGGCCCCCTGGGTTCATATTTGGGCTCAGTATAGGAGCCCGATTTCGAACTTAGTGCATTTCAGGCAAATTTCTTAAAAAATCTTCTTCTCCAGATCCAGCAGGCAGAATCTTTTGATATTTGGTATGCAACATTGTGGGGTGGATCTGATTCAAGGTTGTTCAAATCGGCCCCCTGGGTTTATATTTGGGCTTAGTATAGGAGCCCAAATTTGAACTTACTGCATTTCAGGCAAATTTCTTTGAAAATCTTCTTCTCCAGATCCAGCAGGCAGAATCTTTTGATATTTGGTATGCAACATTGTAGGGTGGATCTGATTCAAGTTTGTTCAAATCGGCTCCCTAGATTCATATTTGGGCTCACTATAGGAGCTCGAATTCGAATTTAGTTCATTTCAGGCAAATTTCTTCAAAAATCTTCTTCTCCAGATCCAGCAGGCAGAATCTTTTGATATTTGGTATGCAATGTTGCGGGGTAGATCTGATTCAAGTTTGTTCAAATCGGCCCCCTGGATACATATTTGGGCTTACTATAGAAGCCCGAATTCGAACTTAGTGCATTTCAGGCAAATTTCTTAAAAAATCTTCTTCTCCAGATCCAGCAGGCAGAATCTTTTCATATTTGGTAAGCAACATTGTGGGGTGGATCTGATTCAAGATTGTTCAAATCGGCCCCCTGGGTTAATATTTGGGCTCAGTATAGGAGCCCGATTTCGAACTTAGTGCATTTCAGGCAAATTTCTTAAAAAATCTTCTTCTCCAGATCCAGCAGGCAGAATCTTTTGATATTTGGTATGCAACGTTGTAGGGTGGATCTGATTCAAGTTTGTTCAAATCGGCCCCCTGGGTTCATATTTGGGCTCAGTATAGGAGCCCGATTTCGAACTTAGTGCATTTAGGCAAATTTCTTAAAAAATCTTCTTCTCCAGATCCAGAAGGCAGAATCTTTTGATATTTGGTATGCAACATTGTGGGGTGGATCTGATTCAAGTGTGTTCAAATCGGCTTCCTAGATTCATATTTGGGCTCACTATAGAAGCTCGAATTGGAACTTAGTGCATTTCATGCAAATTTCTTAAAAAATCTTCTTCTCCAGATCCAGCAGGCAGAATATTTTCATATTTGGTAAGCAACATTGTGGGGTGGATCTGATTCAAGTTTGTTCAAATCGGCCCCCTGGGTTTATATTTGGGCTCAGTATAGGAGCCCAAATTTGAACTTAGTGCATTTCAAGCAAATTTATTAAAAAATCTTCTTCTCCAGATCCAGCAGGCAGAATCTTTTGATATTTGGTATGCAACATTGTGGGGTGGATCTGATTCAAGTTTGTTCAAATCGGCTTCCTAGATTCATATTTGGGCTCACTATAGAAGCTCGAATTCGAACTTAGTGCATTTCAGGCAAATTTCTTAAAAAATCATCTTCTCCAGATCCAGCAGGCAGAATCTTTTGATATTTGGTATGCAACATTGCAGGGTGGATCTGATTCAAGTTTGTTCAAATCGGCCCCCTGGATACATATTTGGGCTTACTATAGAAGCCCGAATTCGAACTTAGTGCATTTCAGGCAAATTTCTTAAAAAATCTTCTTCTCCAGATCCAGCAGGCAGAATCTTTTCATATTTGGTAAGCAACATTGTGGGGTGGATCTGATTCAAGATTGTTCAAATCGGCCCCCTGGGTTAATATTTGGGCTCAGTATAGGAGCCCGATTTCGAACTTAGTGCATTTCAGGCAAATTTCTTAAAAAATCTTCTTCTCCAGATCCAGAAGGCAGAATCTTTTGATATTTGGTATGCAACATTGTGGGGTGGATCTGATTCAAGTGTGTTCAAATCGGCTTCCTAGATTCATATTTGGGCTCACTATAGAAGCTCGAATTGGAACTTAGTGCATTTCATGCAAATTTCTTAAAAAATCTTCTTCTCCAGATCCAGCAGGCAGAATATTTTCATATTTGGTAAGCAACATTGTGGGGTGGATCTGATTCAAGTTTGTTCAAATCGGCCCCCTGGGTTTATATTTGGGCTCAGTATAGGAGCCCAAATTTGAACTTAGTGCATTTCAAGCAAATTTATTAAAAAATCTTCTTCTCCAGATCCAGCAGGCAGAATCTTTTGATATTTGGTATGCAACATTGTGGGGTGGATCTGATTCAAGTTTGTTCAAATCGGCTTCCTAGATTCATATTTGGGCTCACTATAGAAGCTCGAATTCGAACTTAGTGCATTTCAGGCAAATTTCTTAAAAAATCATCTTCTCCAGATCCAGCAGGCAGAATCTTTTGATATTTGGTATGCAACATTGCAGGGTGGATCTGATTCAAGTTTGTTCAAATCGGCCCCCTGGATTCATATTTGGGCTCACTATAGAAGCTCGAATTCAAACTTAGTGCATTTCGGGCAAATTTCTTCAAAAATCTTCTTCTCCAGATCCAGCAGGCAGAATCTTTTCATATTTGGTAAGCAACATTGTGGGGTGGATCTGATTCAAGTTTGTTCAAATCGGCCCCCTGGATTCATATTTGGGCTTAATATAGAAGCCCAAATTCGCACTTAGTGCATTTCAGGCAAATTTCTTCAAAAATCTTCTTCTCCAGATCCAGCAGGCAGAATCTTTTGATATTTGGTATGCAACATTGCGGGGTGGATCTGATTCAAGTTTGTTCAAATCGGCCCCCTGGATTCATATTTGGGCTTAATATAGAAGCCCGAATTCGCACTTAGTGCATTTCGGGCAAATTTATTAAAAAATCTTCTTCTCCAGATCCAGCAGGCAGAATCTTTTGATATTTGGTATGCAACATTGTGGGGTGGATCTGATTCAAGTTTGTTCAAATCGGCTTCCTAGTTTCATATTTGGGCTCAGTATAGAAGCTCGAATTCGAACTTAGTGCATTTCAGGCAAATTTCTTAAAAAATCTTCTTCTCCAGATCCAGCTTCAGAATCTTTTCATATTTGGTAAGCAACATTGTGGGGTGGATCTGATTCAAGTTTGTTCAAATCGGCCCCCTGGGTTTATATTTGGGCTCCGTATAGGAGCCCAAATTTTAACTTAGTGCATTTCAGGCATATTTCTTAAAAAATCTTCTTCTCCAGATCCAGCAGGCAGAATCTTTTGATATTTGGTATGCAACATTGTAGGGTGGATCTGATTGTGATTCATGAACGTATTTATTTGTAAAGTTGATAGAATCTTAGACAAAATTTGCAGAAAAGATCTACTATAGAAGGGGTGGTATCCAGGGTGAACCGTTTACCCAAATCTAGCAGTACTAATGCATTATTCACACAAATCTTCGTTCAAATTTTATGACCCCTCATTGGAACACACGCATTCAGCTCATTCCAACAAAGGTCATATGCCATGTTTTCGAGACAAAGGAATAAAAATTTTAGTTATTCATGAAATTTTTAGGCAACTGTTGTCTGTTATTCACATTGCTTCATGAAATTTCAGTACTTTTAGAAGTTACCTCAGTAATCAAGGGTTAATTCCCCTTAATTAAATGTCGCCTCTAAAAAACAACCACTTTGCATATCTTACCTTTTTACCAGCATAACTGCCAAAACTTGTCAGCATTCTTCGCAAAAATCGCTATTCAAATTTTAATTTTTGTCTCTTAAACATACATGTACTTATCGCTTGTAAATACCCCATTGGAATGAGCTTTTTGAGCTCATTCCAATGAGAGGTCGCACACCATGCTTTTTGAGTCAAAAAAGCAATTTTTTTAGTTATTCCAGAATTTCGTACGTAAAACACAGCTTTATGACTTCACATTAAAATGAGCTCTCTAAGCTTGTTCCAATCAACATTCACGCACTATGTCTTTCACACAAAAAATAAAATTTTCCATTTATTCAGGAACACTCTTACCCCCCCCCCCCTCCCCACACACACACACAAACACACACACACACACACACACAAACACAGACACACACATCTAAAAGTTTGTCGGCAAAAAAACAGTTACTTCAATTTTTAAATGCATTATAGGAACAACTTGCCTAATCAAATTTAAATACTTTTGCATCATTCTGTATCTAGAACAAACCATTTACCATATCTTTACGCAAAATTCTCCAGCATCATTCACAAAAAAACACCATTATTTATATATTCACATTTCTGTCTCAAAAATATACCTGATCTTCCCATACCCCTATTGGAATAAGCTGTTTGAGCTTGTTCCAATGATGATAAAAAAAAATAAAATTTGTGAAAATTTTTGTTTTCTTGCATGCAAATATATACATTTAGCACATGGAAGATATCCACAGTTGGGGAGAGATGTCCAAGGCTATCTCTTCACATTCCTTGTTTGTGCTTCATGCTAAACCAGTTTGTCTGCAGAGATAAATTTGCTTTATTAAAAATCATTGGAGATTGGCCACACACCAATGATTTTAAATAAAACTAATTTTAGGTAACAAATGTTGAACTTCAAACAAAATCTATCACTCAACCAGTTAATGTTGATGAGGCATGACATGGTGAAGGTGACCTAAAATACTTCTTAGAGTCACTTTGTCAGGTGAGCGATTAAGGCCACGTGGGGCCTCTTGTTTTTTTTATATTACAGTTTTTATAGTGAACAGCTTTATACAAAAATCTAGTACAGTGGAACCCTGTTAATTGAATAGCCACTTTGCCAATGAAAATTATTCAATTAACAGGAGTATTCAATTAACAGTGATTATCACTTTCCTGTATTCTAGAGATAAACTTCACATTTATTCTATTATATCTTGTTTGACAGAGCTCCATGAGCTCTGTCAAACAAGATATAATAGATTAAATGCCTGTATTGGATGTACTGAGGCCAAATAGGTCTATAAACAAAGGAAAACTGGAGAGAGTCAGGGTAATTTTTCTCGACAGGTTACGATTTTTTATTCAATTGATGGGAGTTTACTCTATAACCTATATTCAATTAACAGGTCAAATTTGTACTGGAGGTATGGCAAATGGTTTTGTGTTGGAAAATTGTATTCAATTAACAGGGATATACAATTAAGAGATATCCAATTAAGTGGGCTCCACTATACTCATAGAGATTGAGAGTACTTGAATAAAACAATTAAGTAAATTCATATCTAAAATCAGATGCATTAATTTCATTAATGTTCAAATAAACAATGTTAAACAACAATTTGACAAGAAAATAATCAGTTTCAAAATGTCAAGTGACTGTAAAGTGTCAATGTTTACACTTTGGTTGAAAAATACATGACTATCATATAAATTCTAATACAGAGTCAGTCATGTTTGTTGCAAGATACTCTGGAAATAAAACACTTCATGCTCCGTAAGTTGTTAGCCTACCAATCTGCTCTGGGTGATGTGGATTTTGAGCCTGGATTAAACTACACTCATGCCCCCACCCACTCCCCCAATCTCCAAGATTGTTGTGGTTTGTGACCTGCACCATTTTTTTCCAGGTTATCCCATCCGTAAATGATGAGAGGAAGGTCATGAGACATCAGTGGGAAAGCCCAGGGTGCAGAGGTTTAATACATCTCCAATTCTGTGTTCCTTTAATTTTGGGGCTTTATGTCTGGCAACATCTATATTGCAATGCTAGACGGCAACTACATTTTGGGTGGTGGCGGGGAGGGGGTGGTGGTTTATGAGTCAATATTTTTCAAACTTGACCCAGAAGTTAAACACCATAGGAACCTATGCACTGGTGATTTGGAAATTGATCTGACATGTCGTTGCTGAGGTATATTTTCAATTAGAATTTGTCATCCATGAACACAACTTTGTCAGAGTTTGTATTTTTATACTAATAACCAATGGCCCAGACTAGTTGGTGCAAACTCGATATTACCAAGGGCCAAACACAAATTTTGAACACCCCATCCCCAAAATTTGCATATAATACGGAAAATTAAATGTCCTATCTGGCCCTCCATACTTTTACTATCTGCGCATGCACAGTAGATAGGGAGAGACCAGAATTGGCGCAAACATCATTCTTTGTTTGGCCCTAAAGTCAGTCACAATGATCTGACATCTGTGCTTTTAAATCTCCTTTTTATGTGTACCCATACTATGTATGGTACACATAATGCCGGCATCCGGGGTGGCCATCCATCGTTCGTCCATCCTTTGTCCATCCGTCTGTCCATCTGTCTGTCTGTCCGTCTGTCTGTCCATTTTGCGTTTGTATCCATTTCTTTGTCATTCCATAACTTGAAAAATATTGCTTGGATTGTCAAGTTACTTTATATTTGTGTTCAGGTTACTGATGTGCCGAGCTGTATAGTTTTTGGTGTAAATCTGATGATTTGATCCCGAGATATTAAACCTTTATCCTTCAAATTGAAAATTCCTCCAATCCCTTTGGCATTCGATAACTTGAAAAATATTGCTTGGATTGTCTAGTTACTTTATATTTGTGTTCAGGTTACTGATTTGCCGAGCTGTATAGTTCTTGGTGTAAATCTGATGATTTGATCCCGAGATATTAACCCTTTATCCTTCAAATTGAAAATTCCTTCAATCCCTTTGGCATTTGATAACTTGAAAAATATTGCGTGGATTGTCAAGTTACTTTATATTTGTGTTCAGGTTACTGATGTGCCGAGCTGTATAGTTTTTGGTATAAATCTGATGATTTGATCCCGAGATATTAAACCTTTATCCTTCAAATTGAAAATTCCTCCAATCCCTTTGGCATTCGATAACTTGAAAAATATTACTTGGATTGTCAAGTTACTTTGTATTTGTGTTCAGGTTACTGATGTGCCGAGCTGTATAGTTTTTGGTGTAAATCTGATGATTTGATCCCGAGATATTAAACCTTTATCCTTCAAATTGAAAATTCCTCCAATCCCTTTGGCATTCGATAACTTGAAAAATATTGCTTGGATTGTCTAGTTACTTTATATTTGTGTTCAGGTTACTGATTTGCCGAGTTGTATAGTTCTTGGTGTAAATCTGATGATTTGATCCCGAGATATTAACCCTTTATCCTTCAAATTGAAAATTCCTTCAATCCCTTTGGCATTCGATAACTTGAAAAATTGCGTGGATTGTCAAGTTACTTTATATTTGTGTTCAGGTTACTGATGTGCCGAGCTGCATAGCTTTTGGTGTAAATCTGTTATTTTGATCCTGAGATATTAACCCTTTATCCTTCAAATTGAACGTCCGGCGTCCGTATCCATTTCTTTGGAATTCGATAACTTGAAAACTATTGCTTGGATTGTCAAGTTACTTTATATTTATGTTCAGGTTACTGATGTGCCGAGCTGTATAGTTTTTGGTGTAAATCTGATAATTTGATCCTGAGATATTAACCCTTTATCCTTCAAATTGAAAATTTCTCAAGTCCCTTTGGCATTCGATAACTTTAAAAATATTACTTGGATTGTCAAGTTACTTTATATTTGTGTTCAGGTTACTGATGTGCCAAGCTGTATAGATTTTGGTGTAAATCTGTTATTTTGATTCTGAGATATTAACCCTTTATCCTTCAAATTGAAAATTCCTCCAATCCCTTTGGCATTCGATAACTTGAAAAATATTGCTTGGATTGTCAAGTTACTTTATAATTGTGTTCAGGTTACTGATGTGCCGAGCTCTATAGTTTTTGGTGTAAATCTGTTATTTTGATCCTGAGATATTAACCCTTTATCCTTCAAATTGAAAATTCCTCCAATCTCTTTGGCATTCAATAACTTGAAAAATATTGCTTGGATTGTCAAGTTACTTTATATTTGTGTTCAGGTTACTGATGTGCCGAGCTCTATAGTTTTTGGTGTAAATCTGATAATTTAATCCTGAGATATTAACCCTTTATCCTTCAAATTGAAAATTCTTCCAATCCCTTTCGCATTCGATAACTTCAAAAATATTGCTTGGATTGTCAGGTTACTTTATAATTGTGTTCAGGTTACTGATGTGCTGAGCAGTATAGTTTTTGGTGTAAATCTGATAATTTAATCCTGAGATATTAACCCTTTATCCTTCAAATTGAAAATTCCTCCAATCCCTTTCGCATTCGATAACTTCAAAAATTTTGCTTGGATTGTCAAGTTACTTTATAATTGTGTTCAGGTTACTGATTTGCCGAGCTGTATAGTTCTTGGTGTAAATCTGATGATTTGATCCCGAGATATTAACCCTTTATCCTTCAAATTGAAAATTCCTTCAATCCCTTTGGCATTTGATAACTTGAAAAATATTGCGTGGATTGTCAAGTTACTTTATATTTGTGTTCAGGTTACTGATGTGCCGAGCTGTATAGTTTTTGGTATAAATCTGATGATTTGATCCCGAGATATTAAACCTTTATCCTTCAAATTGAAAATTCCTCCAATCCCTTTGGCATTCGATAACTTGAAAAATATTACTTGGATTGTCAAGTTACTTTGTATTTGTGTTCAGGTTACTGATGTGCCGAGCTGTATAGTTTTTGGTGTAAATCTGATGATTTGATCCCGAGATATTAAACCTTTATCCTTCAAATTGAAAATTCCTCCAATCCCTTTGGCATTCGATAACTTGAAAAATATTGCTTGGATTGTCTAGTTACTTTATATTTGTGTTCAGGTTACTGATTTGCCGAGCTGTATAGTTCTTGGTGTAAATCTGATGATTTGATCCCGAGATATTAACCCTTTATCCTTCAAATTGAAAATTCCTTCAATCCCTTTGGCATTCGATAACTTGAAAAATTGCGTGGATTGTCAAGTTACTTTATATTTGTGTTCAGGTTACTGATGTGCCGAGCTGCATAGCTTTTGGTGTAAATCTGTTATTTTGATCCTGAGATATTAACCCTTTATCCTTCAAATTGAACGTCCGGCGTCCGTATCCATTTCTTTGGAATTCGATAACTTGAAAACTATTGCTTGGATTGTCAAGTTACTTTATATTTATGTTCAGGTTACTGATGTGCCGAGCTGTATAGTTTTTGGTGTAAATCTGATAATTTGATCCTGAGATATTAACCCTTTATCCTTCAAATTGAAAATTTCTCAAGTCCCTTTGGCATTCGATAACTTTAAAAATATTACTTGGATTGTCAAGTTACTTTATATTTGTGTTCAGGTTACTGATGTGCCGAGCTGTATAGATTTTGGTGTAAATCTGTTATTTTGATCCTGAGATATTAACCCTTTATCCTTCAAATTGAAAATTCCTCCAATCCCTTTGGCATTCGATAACTTGAAAAATATTGCTTGGATTGTCAAGTTACTTTATAATTGTGTTCAGGTTACTGATGTGCCGAGCTCTATAGTTTTTGGTGTAAATCTGTTATTTTGATCCTGAGATATTAACCCTTTATCCTTCAAATTGAAAATTCTTCCAATCTCTTTGGCATTCAATAACTTGAAAAATATTGCTTGGATTGTCAAGTTACTTTATATTTGTGTTCAGGTTACTGATGTGCCGAGCTCTATAGTTTTTGGTGTAAATCTGATAATTTAATCCTGAGATATTAACCCTTTATCCTTCAAATTGAAAATTCTTCCAATCCCTTTCGCATTCGATAACTTCAAAAATATTGCTTGGATTGTCAGGTTACTTTATAATTGTGTTCAGGTTACTGATGTGCTGAGCAGTATAGTTTTTGGTGTAAATCTGATAATTTAATCCTGAGATATTAACCCTTTATCCTTCAAATTGAAAATTCCTCCAATCTCTTTCGCATTCGATAACTTCAAAAATTTTGCTTGGATTGTCAAGTTACTTTATAATTGTGTTCAGGTTACTGATGTGCTGAGCAGTATAGTTTTTGGTGTAAATCTGATAATTTGATCCGGAGATATTAACCCCATTTATCCTTCAAAATGAAAATTCCTCCAATCCCTTTGGCATGAGATAACTCCAAAAATATCAATCCGATTGTCATTTTACTTTATATATTTATTCAGGTTACTGATGTGCTGTGCTGTATAGTTTTTTGTGTAAATCTGATAATTTGATCCGGAGATATTAACCCTTTATCCATCAAATTAGACACTCCCCCAATCCATTTCTATATGTAACCATACCTTGTATGGTGTACATTATGTCAGCATCCGTGGTGGCCCTCCGTCATACAGCTTTCTACTAATTGCGCGTTGGAGTACACATCTGACGATTTGATCGGCCTATTTTTATGTAAATCTGATAATTTGATCCGGAGATATTAACCCTTTATCCATCAAATTAGACACTCCTTCAGTCCATTTCTATATGTACCCATGGCCTTCCGTCATACAGCTTTCTACTAGTTGCGCATATGGGTACACATCTGACGATTTCATCAGCCTATTTTTTTGTTTTTGACCACCAAATACAGCTCAAGTTCACTTTTGACCACAATCGCATATACCTTTCTAGAGTTATTCCCCTTGAATGATTGCAAATTTGTGGATTTTGTGGTTTCTGGTTTATAACTTTAGTTTGCCATGACCGATTTTTTTCAAATTCTCAGATTTTGTTTTTGACCACAAAGCACAGCTCATGGTCACCTTTGGCCATAATCGCATGTACCGTTCCATAGTTATTCCCCTTGAATGATTGCAAATTTGTGAATTATGTGGTTTCCGGATCATAACTTTAGTTTGCCTTGACTAATTTGTTTCAAATTCTCAGATTTTGTTTATGACCACAAAGCACAGCTCAAGTTCACTTTCGGCCAAAATCGCATGTACCTTTCCAGAGTTATTCCTCTTGAATTTGTGCATTTTGTGTTTTCCGGATTATAACATTAGTATGGCCTAACTGATTTTTAGCTCACCTACTTTTGAAAGAAGTGGTGAGTTATTGTCATGACCTCGGGCGTCAGCGTCGGTGTCGACGTCGGCGTACGGCGTGTCCAATATTGTAAGATTTAATGTTAAGGTTAATTTCTCAAAGATCAGTGGGCTCAGGCCTTTGATATTGCGTACGGCATGTCCAATATTGTTAGATTTAATGTTAAGGTTAATTTCTCAAAGATCAGTCGGCTCAGGCCTTTGATATTGCATATGTAAGTTGTAGGGGACTATCAGAACAGTATTTAACCCTGATACTACGACTTTTTTCCAAATTTCACCTAAAATTTTCTACCGAAACTTGTGTAAGAATTTGCGTTTAGGTGTTGTGAGAATTTGCGTTAAAGTCAGCTTTTGTGCAGATTGTGCTGCTTTAACTTCTCATTACAGTTGATTTTCATATTTCAATAACAACTGTAGGTATTAACCCTACTGTATACAGAAATTTAATGGAAATTTTCTTTTTTTTCAGTCAAAATTTTCATGTTTTTCTCGGACTCAGTAAATTTTAAGTTGTAAAACTTTGTAAACTTTGTGTTTAGGTGAGTTGTGTTTCTTTGTGTCTTTCCAGGCGATTAATATTCTACACTTGGGCTACTGAACTCCATTGCAGTAATATTTAACCCTCATTACATGCATATTTGAGGAATTTGAGGCTGATTTTCTGCTAAAACTTGTAAGAATTAGCAGTTAGGTGTTGTAAGAATTTGCGTTAAAGTCAGCTTTTGTGCAGATTGTGGTGCCTTCACCTCTCATTACTGTTTATTTTCTCATTTCAATAACTACTTTAGGTATAAACCCTACTGTATGCAGAAATTTAACTGATTTCTTTTCTTTTTTTCAGTCACAGTGTTCACGTTTTTCTCTGACTTACTCAATGTTAAGTTCTAAAAGTTTGTGTTAAGGTGAGTTCTGTTTCTATGTGTCTTTCCAGGCAGTTGATATAGTACACATGGGTTACTGAACTACATTGCGGTAACGTTGCGCCCTCATTACATGCATATTTGAGAGGGATTTTTGGGGACTTATATTCACGTTCTTTAAAAAAAAAATTTTTTAACTTTTTTTTTTTATTTAATACTTTCTCATACTTGTTACTAGTAACATTAAGGCTTATTTTTTTAGTTGTTGATGTGATGTATTTCTGTTGGGACTTATAGTCACTTTCTTGAGCGAATGTTTTTTCGCAACTCCTCTTTAACCAATGAATGTACTTCATTTACAATTTCAGTGATTCTTCATTACATAATGCCATTTTGCATCTCCTATTTTATTTTTTTGATCTGATGTATTTTTGTTAGCTCACCTACTTCTATTACAAGTGTTGAGCTTATATGATGACCTCGGGCATCAGCGTCGGCGTCCGGCATGTCCAATATTGTAAGATTTAATGTTAAGGCTATTTTTTCAAAGATCACTGGCCTCAGGCCTTTCATATTGCATATGTACATTGTAGGCGACTATCAGCACATTATTTAACCCTGAAACTACGACTTTCTTTCAAATTTCTTTTCAACCTACTCACAGTTGTTTACAATTGGCTGTAACATAAGTGCAAGCCCTACTTCGGAACTAACTCAAGCTTTTAGAATCTTTTCCAAACGAGTTGGAAAAGTACTAGAGTGCAAAAGCACGAAAAAGATCGAAAAAAGGGTCGAGCGAGACCAGCACCCGAAATTACAGGTACTCTCTCTGCACACCTCTTGCGTTTACCGAGCGCATGCGCAACAACCGTGACGTCAATTCCTTTTATTTCCGCCATTTGTACATGGTCGGAAATTTTTGTGACTCGTGCTTCTTTGCTGTTATTCTTCATGAACAACTTATTCTATTTGCTCTGCATTTCATTGTGTGCAAGTGGATTGTATCCTTTTATCAAGCTATCCAAAATTGTTTTTTGATTAATGTTACTTTTGATCATAATTGCTTGTTTCTTCACATTTAATCTTGTTTTTCCCCCACGTGTGAACACGACCTTTGTGCTGTTTTCTGTCGGCGGGAAGCTTGATTCCATTTTCATTCATATAATGCCAAAGACTATTCCTTGTACCTCTTGCTTGCAAGTGAAGCATGTGGACGACTCTCATTCCACATGTGTCACTTGCAACAATTGTACTCAGGCCCAGTCATGTGGTATTTGTGGGGTTTGGTCCTCAAAATTCTGGGCTTCTGTTAACAAGGTGGTTCTGTCCAGAGCTAGAACCCCTTGTTCTCGGATTAAGGGTAGCCGTGCCGTAGCAGACATTTCTGCTGGTGCACGTGGTGACTCTGTCACACAGGATTCTGATCTGTCTTTTGTGGCGAGTTCCTCTGCAACTGTTGACGGTGCTAGTTCAGTGATACCTGATGAGGAGACCGTGGTCTCTTGGTCTTCTGCTGTCACTCTTGAGGCGTCTGTTTTCGTAGAGAGCTTCTCCGAGGTCAACTCGGCGACCCTCTCTGATCTGCCTCCTACACCGTCGACTGTTGCTGAGGAAGTTATTACTCCAGATCCTATTCTGTCTGATGGTGGCTCTTCCATCTCTTTTGGGGATGGTCTACAGTCTCGGGGGACCGAGGCTGTATCTGCTGGTGTGTCTGTGTGCTCTCAGCCTCCCCTAGCCTCGCGGCGGGGCTGTGCGGGTTTGCTGTCTGCTCCGTCTCATCTGGCTAGGTTTGCTCCTAGTCGGTTGAGCCAGTCGGTCACTTCGGCAGCGATTCCTTGTCCCTCGAGTGAATCGTTTATTGTTCCTCCTTCCCCTGCTAGTGTGCCGCCTAGCGGGATGGTGTTGGGACGTTGGCATCCAGGGCCTGCTGTTCGGTAGCGGTCAGTGACAGCTCCTGTTAGCTGTCACTCTCGGAACCTTCCTCCGGTGATTCCTCACTGTGTTCCGAGTCTGGGTGTCAATCGATGCTTGCCGTCGGTCTCAGAGGATAGGCAGTTGGGGCAGTCTGCCGCGCAGAGGCCAATGACAGGTTCCTGTCATTCTTGGGACAATCCTCCGGTGTCTTCTCACCGTGTCCTAGGTCCAGCTACCGATTGACTTTAGAGGATTTGCAGGCAGGACCTTCTGTTTCGCAGAGGTCAGTGATGGCCCCTGGGCGTCACAATCAGGACTATCCTCCGGTGTCTTCTCACCGTATCCCTGTTCTGTCTGCCGATCGTCGTTCGACGTCGGTCTCTCTCTCTCTTCTGAGGATTTGGGTTCTTCTACCAGAAGGGTCCATTGGGAGGACGCTCCGTCAGGCGATGCTGCTGCGACGGATTCTCAGGGTGACCTGCGTCCGGCCGTTTTGGCGCTCACCCGGTTGCTTTCTGGCAACCCTCAAGTTGGCCTCCCTGTGCCTCCTGAGGCACAACCTCCTTTGGTCGGTCGCCGAGATGTCTCGCCTGGCCCCTTGGATACTGCACAGTATTCACAGGAGATTTCTGCTGGTCAGCCCGAGTTGGGCTGCATCTCCTCTGCTACGGAGGATGACGAGTATCTTGAAGGTGATGGGCCCCCCTCGTCAGTGTTGGGGCAGGCTTTGGATTTCGTCTTTGGCTTATTGCCGGATGTTCAACCTTCTGACCAGCCTTCTGTGACCATCCAGCCGCGGTCCACTGTGGAGCGCCGTAACCCTGTTGAGCCTTCTCCCTCCGGGGCTTTGCGTCCTTTGCAATCGGCTCAGGTTGTTGAGTCCTTCCAGGGCTTAGACGCCAAAATGCGTTCTAAGACCCTCAAGGGTTCCTTCTTTTCTAGAGCTGATGCTTTTCTGCCTCCATCGCGGTTTCGTGTTTACGATTCCGTCTCTCCACCAGTCTTGCAAGGGATGACTACTGTGGATGAGGATTCTTCTTCCCGCGGGTTGACTAAGCCTAAGTCGGCAGTTCTCCCGATGTCGGTAGTTGAGTCTATGGTGGGCCTGTCCTGAGAGATGCTGGGTATGTTATCTCTCGCGGACCATGTCGTCGCTGCTCTGGCTGAATATTTTCCATCAGGGGAGTTTGACGACGCTCAGGCACCTTTTTGAGTTTTGTCACAGGCTCTTATGAACTTGACACACGTTCACGCCTGTAACACGGCTAATTTGGAGCTGGCACGCCGGGATGCGGTGTTGGATTATTTACCATCCCTTCCTTCTGAGCAACGTGCTGTTCTGAGGTCTGCCTCTTTAGTGGGACCTCAGTTGTTCCATGGTTCCGTGGAAGCTGTTCGTGGCGAAGTTCTTCGTCATTCGAAGGACCAGCTTTTGCTGCGACAGCTTGACCAACCTGCTGCTGTGGGTGGGGGTCGTTCCAGGCCCGCCAAGCGTGCTGCTGCGTCTGCCTCGTCGGCGTCATCGGCTACGCCTTCGGCTCTGTCTGCTCCTTCTGCTGCACATAAGAAGCGCCGACGTGGCCAGGCTCGCTGGCAGCCTCAGGCAGGAAAGTCTCAGGACTCTGTCACTTCCCAAGGTGGTTTCTCCTCTCGGGGGTCTCGTCGAGGCCGCAAGTGAAGGTTCTCACCTCGATTCGCCTCCAGTCGTGGGAAGGCTGTCGCTGTTTTACGACCGTTGGACAGAGATAACGTCGGACTCTTGGGTCCTCAACGTCATTCAATCCGGTCTGCGACTGTCCTTCCATCGGCACCCCAGTTTATCTGGGGTGCCCCTTCCGACTCAGGTCCCTTCCGATTCTCTGCGTTGGGACCTTCTGGTGCAGGAGATCGACAATCTCCTCTCCAAAGGGGCAATCGAGGTGGTCAGGAACACCCTTTCACCGGGGTTTTACTCGAGACTTTTCTTGGTGCCGAAGAAAAACGGCCAATATCATCCTGTCATCGATCTGAGTATCCTGAACGAGCACATAATTGCTCCTCGTTTCAGTATGGAGACTTTCCGGTCGGTTCGACGTTGAGTTCATCAGGGCGATTTTGCGGCCAGTATCGACCTGAAGGATGCTTACTTACATGTACCCATTCATCTGGTGTCACAGAAATACCTTCGGTTCTCGTTTCGGGATCGAGTTTATCAATTCAGAGCTCTCCCGTTCGGTTTGAACCTGGCTCCTTGGGCCTTCACCCGCCTGATGTCACATGTGCTTGCTTTCCACCGCACTCAGTCGGCAGTGACCTCGTCAGCCTACCTAGACGACATCCTCCAACGGCACCACGATGCTGCTGTTCTGGAGTGCGATGTCTGGCAGTTTCTTTGCCTGCTAGCGTTGCTGGGTTTCAGAGTCAATCGTGAGAAGTCGGATCTTCTTCCTTCTCAGCGATTCCGTCATTTGGGGATGGATTTCGACACTCTTCACAATGTAGTGTCGGTCCCCCAGGCTCGGGCGACGATTCTTTCCGCCTTGACTCGGAACCTGCTTCAATCTTCCTCGGTCTCGGCCAGGACTTTCCTTCGGATGCTGGGCCTTTGCTTTGTCACCTCCGCCCTTGGGCCGATATTCCCTGGCTGACACAGGGTGTTCCATTGGATCTTCCTTTGGCCGATCGCATCCTTACTGCGGATGCCAGCGATCGGGGCTGGGGTGCGACGTTGGATCCTCTCTGTCTGTCTACTCACGGAGAGTGGGACAGCGAGCAGGTGGGCCTTCATATCAACCAGAAGGAGCTCCTTGCTCTTCTGTTGAGTTTTCGGTTTTGGTTCCCTCATCTGTCGGACAATATTGTCCTTCTTCTTTCGGACAATTCGACAGTAGTGGCCTACATACGGAATCAAGGAGGCACACATTCGACATTCGATTCCCATGTATCGGCTGTCTCAGGATCTTCTTAAGTGGGCGCGGGATGTGAACGCTCGGGTGTCCATTCGACACATTCGCGGGCGTCTAAACGTCCTGGCAGACTCCCTGTCCCGACGCGACAGTGTCCTTCCAACCGAATGGATGCTATATCGGTCGGTGTTTCAGGCGATTTGCGAGCAGTGGGGCGCGTCCTCAGGTCGACCTTTTCGCTACTCGCTAGAATCATCAGGTAGAGACCTTTATCTCCCCTTGTCCAGATCCTCAGGCATTTGCAGTAGACGCTCTGTCTCTGGACTGGACAGGTTGGATCGGCTATGCCTTTCCTCCTGCACCGATTCTTCCTCAAGTATTAGCGAAGATTTGTGCTTGCAGTTGCAGGATCATTCTGATCGCACCCCTGTCTCCACAGAGGGTGTGGATCAATCTGCTACGGCCTCTATTGGCCGATCGACCGATTCGTCTACCTCTACGTCGCGATCTTCTTTCACAAGGTCATCCCAGGAAGTATCGCAACAACCTGGCGAGCCTGTCCCTTCACGCCTGTCTTTTATCAGGTCCAGTCTCCCACATAGAGGTTTTTCGAGACGATCAGTGGAGTGCATTTCTGCATTGTGGCGACATTCCACTGGCATGACTTATGCCACCAAGTGGAAGGTTTTCTGCTGTTGGTGTGCAGATCACAATGTGAATTACCGTGATTCGTCAATCGCTCAAATTGCGGATTTTCTGGTATATCTTTTTGACTCCAAGGGCCTCCAGCCTATTACGATTAAGGGCTATCGGTCTCTGCTGTCTGATACTTTCTCTTATGTGGGAAAGTGGTGCATCGGTTGTAATCTTTTTCTCTCCAAACTCATTCAGCACTTTTCTTTGAAGAGGCCTCGAGTTTTGCGTCTTACACCCAAATGGAACTTGGCATGGGTGTTGCACTGTTTGGAGGGGGCGCCATTCGAGCCTTTATCTAAGACCGACATGCATTTTCTCACCTATAAGACGGCTTTTCTTCTAGCGTTTGCTTCTGCTCGTCGAGTCAGTGAGCTTCATGCGCTATCTGTTGATTCTGCCTTCTTCCGAAATGAGGCTAACAGTGTCACCTTCTCTACTGATTGCTCTTTTCTGGCTAAGAATCAACTTCCTGATTCGGTACCTCCTCCCATCTGCATTCAGGCTCTCCCTGCTGTAGATGGCCGGAGGCCTCTTCTTTGTCCTGTTCGTGCGATCAAGACTTATATTACTCGCACTCAGTTCATTCGGAGGGGTCGGAAGAGATTCTTTCTGTCTCTCATTCCAAAGAGGCAGTCTATCTCTTCCCATTCTATTTCCAGGTGGATCTGTCTTGCAATCAAGCTGGCTTATTCTCGCTTGTCTGCGTCGGATCTTGTTTCGAACCGGCTTAATGCTCATGAGGTTCGTGCCATTTCTACATCCTGGTCGTTCTCCAATTCTGTTTCGCTCCGGGATGTTATGAATGCGGCTTACTGGAGGAATGCTTCTACCTTCTCCTCCTTTTATCTCGCCACCTTCAGCAGCAATCTGAGGACCTTTATTCTTTAGACCCTCTCGTTGCTGCTCAGGCTGTTGTGCACCCTCGTTAAAATTGTTTTTATCGAGGTTGTGCTTCGCTCAGCCTTGTTCTTTTCAGGTGCCTTCTCCCTATCTTCATTACAGGTTTCGTTATTGTTCTCTGCCATTCTTGCTTTTCTTTCTGTTACTCTTGTTGGTATTGGTTATGTGATTCACCTCCTCCTATTGTTTATTCAGCCAATTGTAAACAATTGTGAGTAGGTTGAAAAGAAATTAAAATTTTTTAGTAAATTTTGTTTCTTAACATACCTACCACAATTGTTTACCGGAGGCCCACCCTCCTTGGGGATATCTTTGATATCTATGCCTCCCCGCTAAATCACAAACTTCTCGTTGGCGGAAATAAAAGGAATTGACATCACGGTTGTTGCGCATGCGCTCGGTAAACGCAAGAGGTGTGCAGAGATAGTACCTGTAATTTCGAGCGCTGGTCTCGCTCGACCCTTTTTTCGATCTTTTTCGTGCTTTTGCACTCTAGTACTTTTCCAACTCGTTTGGAAAAGATTCTAAAAGCTTGAGTTAGTTCCGAAGTAGGGCTTGCACTTATGTTACAGCCAATTGTAAACAATTGTGGTAGGTATGTTAAGAAACAAAATTTGCTAAAAAATTTTAATTTCACCTACAATTTTCAGCCAAAAGTTGTTGTAAGAATTTGCGTTTAGGTGTTGTAAGAATTTGTGTTAAAGTCAGCTTTTGTGCAGATTGTGCTGCTTTAATTTCTCATTACTGTTGATTTTCATATTTCAATAACAACTGTACGTATTAACCCGACTGTATGCAGAAATTTAACTGCAATTTCTTCTTCTAAAATAAATTTATGAAAGCCTTTCCTAATTCTTATTTATGATTTAATATCTGGCCTCACGATTCATATTCTTAATCATAAACATTTCTAAGAGAAAAAAATGCTTTTATATCCAATGATTCTATGTTGAATTGATATATAATAAATGCAGAAATATAGACTTTCCAAAGCCATCACATAAACCACATTAATCATTTGATGCCTAGTTATTAATGATTTATATTAACTAAATATTAGGCATGTTAGATTGGAACGACATTATCAAGTGCAAATGTAGGTGAGCATTGGGATGTAACATCCCTCTTGTTTATACACCTTTTGAAAAACCGTCGAATTATGGAATCAATCAGTCTGTCTGTCTGTCCATTTGTCCATCCATTTGCCCATCTGTCTGTCTATCTGTTCGTCAACATTTGGTTTCCAGATGATAACTTTAGTATTTTTTTTTTGATTGACTCCTAAACTTAGTATGTGGTTTAATCAAAACAAAAGACAGGTCAAGTTCGAATGTGGGGTCAGTTCGAACTTCGAAGTTTCCCTGAATTATGGACCTTGTTGGACATAGAATGCATCAAATATTTGGTTTCCGGATGATAACTTTTATTATTTGTTTTCCGATTGGTTCCAAACTTGGTATGTTGTTTAATCACAACAAAATACAGGTCAAGTTCGAATATGAGGTTGGTCCAAACAATTTTCACCCTCACCCCCATCCTTACCCCAACCCTTCAAAAATACAAAACGGCGTATATTGTCCTGCTACGCGGTGCTCTTGTTTCTTCATATGAAGATCTAGCTTTGTATCTGGTAGCATTTAAATTGGTTACTGACTTTGGGCCTTTTTGTGTCTTGTTTCCAGTTTTTTCCTTTGACGTTGTTTACATTGGCAACATCCTCAAATATATGTAGTATTTTATATTATATTACCATAGAATTACTGTAGGATACATTGCTTATTATTCCGGTAGTGTAGCACATAAAATTTGGATTTTGTTCACACTTAGGCTTTATTGGGATGCCCTTGGACTCATTATGTTTCCTTTGGGAATTTGGGCATTTTTTCAAAAAATATTTTGAATTTAATTTTGCTTGCTATTATTCATGTATCTTAATTATATATTTTGTTGAGGAGTTTGTAGGAATGATATCGGGCTCATAATGTTCCCTTTAGGAACTTAGGCATTTTCTAAAAAGATTTTTTCGAAAATGTTTTTATAAATTTTTCGAGTTTATTTATGATTGCCATTATTCATGTATCTTTAACATATATTTTGTTGTAGAGTTTGTAGGAGTGCAATCGACATTGTCTTTTGATTGTAATTATCAAAGCTTACTGCTCTAAATGCAAGGCGAGGAAGTCTTCCCCGGATTTACATGCTTGTTGCCTTGCCTGTAGTCAATGCACTCCTGCGGATTCTTGTCCTACTTGTGTACATTGGGTTGACAGACGTTGCAGACAGGTGTCGTGGTATGTTGCTGGCAGTGAGGTTCCTATGCCGGTGCTCTCACCGCAAAATAATTCAAGTTTTTCAGTTTCTTTTTCTGGGTAAGTCTGTTGCAGTCGAGGAAAGTGTAGATTTGGGTAGAGCGAGCACCTCAAAAACTAAAGCTCGCCCAGCGACGACGGAAATAGGGAGAAAGTCTGTAAGTTTCTCTTAGGGAGGCTCGGCAAGGACTGATAAGACCGCGAGCGGGAGAACCCTCTCTCTAACCCAGCAACATTTGGGGGCCAAATGTTGTTGAGAAACTTGCCTGTGTAGGAACCTGCAAGTTAATCTTAGGGAGGCTTGGTGAGGTCTGAAAAGACCGCGAGTGGGAGAGCCCTCTCTCTAACCCACAACATTTGGGGCCAAATGTTTGATAAACTTGCCTGTGTAGGAGCTAACGTTCACACTCGCTGCTCAGGACGCTCCTTCTAAACTGCAGCCGTGTCGGCTAGAGTTACGGCTTCTTCCTCAGTCAGATATAGCACACACGACCGCATTCTAGCTACCCGACTTTGGATATCCAGGCAGCCGCCAGAAGAAGTATCCAGTCTTCGCCCATGAAGTCGGCCCATCCGGTAGCTAGTGATCTGAGGGACCTTTGGAGTAGAGATCTACGACTGGATCTTCGTCCCAGGAGCAGCAAGCAGCGTAAATACAGAAGACCGCTGCTCCTTAAGCCTCGGTAACAGACTTGCTGTCGCAGATTGCGCAGCTATTCGCAGCATCCCAGCAAGTGCAAGAGTAGCCTTCCGCAGACTCCGGTGGTGAGCTGTCGGACGGTGTTGGGTCGGTCCAGTCATCTGCACATGCAGATGCGATGTCTCAGCTGAATCAGTCGGATGGTGAAAGGGACAAGAAAGAGGATTACCCTTCCCTTTCGGAACAGCATATGGTAGCGATGAATATTTTTCATCAGTACTATCCTGACTTTGTCCCACCTGAACAGCATGCTGCGACTATTAGAGAGAAACCGCTGTCATCTCTGGACGTAGATTTCGTGCAGAGGAAAGAGGATGTTCTTTCCTTCCTGAAACAGTCCCGACAGGTGTCGGAGGCCTTCGGCCATATTAACAATGCCATATTCAACCACTCTAGTGCTAAGAGGAAGACGGTTTCTTATCCACATCCTCAATAAATATACCATTCCTTGGACCACGTCCATTTAAAACAGTTGGAGAAGATGTCCAGAGAGCTCCTCTGCATTTAGATTAGCAGGCCTGGGATTTAGATATGTCCCTACCTGCATCATTCAGTATACACTCGGAAGTGATGGAATGTGCTATTTCATCCAATAGAGCTTATCTGGATGCGATGTCCTATGCAGATCACCTCACCAGAGCTATGGCACAACGTCTTAATGGAAAGGAATTTGAGGACGTTTGTTCCTCACTTAGAGTTCTTTCCAGGGCAGTCATTTATGCCATGTACAACTCCACCCTGACAGTGGCAATTTGGAGTTGATCAGACGTGATGCTGCCCTTTTATCGTCATCACTTATAGATGACAAGGTAGAAAGCTCTCTCTGAGTCGCTCCGGTCTCCGGACATACTCTATTTGACGACAAGCTTTAGTTAGTCTATGAACAGGCTATAAAGAAAGATTCCAGTGCATTACTACTGAAGTCTGCATCTCAGCAACATGCTTCAGCAGACCGGGGTAAGCGAGGCTGGTCCACTTCAAAATCAACTAAAGGGAACTCCTTGCGAGGGTACAAGAAACCCTCTTATCCTTACTCTGGAGGTCGTCAGTATAGCGACTCGGGAAAGGGATGTAGGTCTGATCCAGACTATAGGTCAGACGCCCCTAAGCCGACGGGAGGAGGTACTTTGCGGGGAGGATGTAGTTTCTCCTCCCGTAAGCCTTGTAAGTTGTACAGGTGATGGACAAGACCTCTATTGCTGGCCAGTTGGCAGAAGGTTATCAAACTTCGCGAGAAACTGGATAGAAGTCAAAGAAGATCAGTGGGTGAGAAGTGTAGTCTCGGAAGGCCTACGGCTATCATTCCAAGCAAAAACCCCCACTTACAAGATGTCCGCGTTGGACAAATCTTCCAGCGAATCCTTTCAAAAGAGAGTCTTTCCTAGCGGTGGTACAGGCTCTCTTATTAAAGGAAGCAATAGAGGTCGTCGAGAAAAGACTCCTGTTGCTTTTCACTTAGCGGAAGGTTATCAACCTTGCAATAGTGGATGAAATTTACGGAAGATCAATGGATGAGAATGTAGTCTCGGCAGTTCTGCGGCTATCAGTCCGAGCAAAGCTCCACTTACAAGAAGTATATGTTGGTCATATCTTCCAAGAGAGTCTCTCCTTGCGGAGATACAGGCTCTCCTATTGAAGCAATAGAGGTCATCAAAATATTCTCCTGTTTTTTTCAAATCACCTGTTTCTCGTCCCGAAGCCAGATGAATAGTAAACAGATAGGCTGAGACAGCTGTCTTGTTTGGAATAGAGCCGTTAGAGGGAGTAAGTACGTTTTTTCCCTCTCAGTGTTGTATTCCTTGGCGTCAAGACATTTAATGCCATTGTGGACGCCAGTAGCCTTATGTACTGTTACAGGGGTCTTTTCTTATAATTAGCAGCTAAAGTTGTAAGTCTCCATTTAGTGAGCTTTCAAAGGCCACAATTGACACAGATATGTCTTCAAGTAGACAAAGACTCATAACTGCATAGCTGCCTTGAGATTACTGTCTCTTTGGGAATTACGACTGTTAGAATAGCGGCTCATCATTCCCTACCTTGTGCGACGATGTTTGTAAGTCTCCGTTTAGTGAGCTTTCAAGGCCGCTAGTTGCACCGAGATATCTGTCTTCACAGAGAGGAAGACTTCTGAAGCTACGTTAGCTAGGCTCTGACCACAGTCTTTTGGGTATAAAACTGATAAAGGTAGTGTGCCTTTCAGTTTGTTTTCCTAGGTGTCATAAAGTTGAGTCTTATTGTTTGCACTATATTACCCTAGCTAGAATCATGAGCGATGTTTTTTCAGTAATTATGCAGTGACATAGCTGAATTTATTATCTCTTGGGACTACTGTCTCTTTGGGAATTTAGGTCTGTTAAAATAGCGGCTCTTCATTCCTTACCTTGCGTGGCAATAGTTGTAAGTCTTCGTTCAGTGAGCCTTCAAGGTCGCAACTTACACCAATATATCGGAGATAAAAACCTATAAGTTACAGCTAGCATTGTAAGTCTCCTTAGTGAGCTTCTAAGGCTGCAGTTATCAGCCTTTTTATTGTCTTCACTTATAGGAAGACCTTTAGCTGCTTAGGCTAGGCTGAGTTCTTTGCCCTATTGGACATGATTCCGTATGTTAGAGGAGGTTATTCTCTTCCTACCCGTATGGTTTGGTGTTAGTTCTATGAGGCGATAAGCTTTATTGTTGACGCCTTATTTACCTAGTGTAATTAATGAGTGTTTCTTCAAACGCCAAAATTTAACTCAGGAACATATTTCCCGATTTCAGACTGAACGTAAGGAGTTCATCTAGATTTTTATGATCGGGTGTCGGAACATTGTTTACGTCTCCCTTTTCATTTCTATCCAATCTATTACTGTGGATTATACTTTCACCTTAGAGACTGGATATTATGTCAATATGGTGTATTACTGTTCATCATGTCCCTCTCCGTCCCTAGTGGTATTATGGAGTCGGTCAGACATGAGGGAGCCCTGCGGTTCCTATACTATTCGATAACTAACACAAGAGCAATTCAAGTAATGTGGGTTCGAGAGGAATTATTTGTCAAACCCTCCCTCCCCTCCCCTTCCCCCCTCCCCCTCCCCCCACCAATGTGTTAAGAGGCAATTACAAGCAGGACGTAGTTTTCTTCCCATAAGCCTTGTATGCATTCAAGTGTATGCATTTCTTTCATGGCTCCTCGATTGGCAGCTGGGTTGTGTTCTAACGGCGGCCTCAGAGGCACATCCACTATTTAGTTGATTTGTTTCCTGTGGTTGTTCGTTTATAAGTCATATACGAGCATATGATTCCTTTCAGTTCCTGGTTACATTTGTATCACAAGGTCATTCCGTGGATACAGGCTGTATTCAGATGAGTACATGCGAGATTTCATGGACCTAGGAAACAATGATTTATTTCGGGGACGGTCCGTGACGAGTCTGTTAATCATAGCTCATTCCATGTTCTATATCCATGTTTCTACGTGATACGGTACACATTCTCGTATATTCGCACGATTCAGTTGGAGTTTTATTATTGGAATTAATTGAACACCTGAACGGGGTCGCCTCTTGGTTGCCTTAGAAGTGTGTTTGTTCTTCAGATACTTTCCATTGGGATTCAATTGGACAAGTTTATGGTTGTACACATTATATCACCGGTTTTCGACCTATCTACGTATTGCAACTCCAGTATATGTTAGAATCGTGTGCTGTTAATTACTGGGATCGCCACGATAGCCTTAGCTTCTGAAGTGGCATTAAGCACCATTAATTAATAATAATTAATAACTGGGTGCCCGTTGGGCGAATATATATTGATTATTTGGTACCGCTTTTCACTGATTCCATACCGCTCCCTTCTTTATTTTGAAGAATATTCCTTCAAAAAAAGGGGGAGGGGTGATTTTTCTTCATCTCCCCCAGCTTGATAAGTGTGTAACTATGAGTGAAGCTGTTTTGTCGATAGATTATTACTGATCCTAGATACAGCTTGTTTATTATTTATATATGGCGTATGTTTGTGGGGGTTCGTCTCTGACTCTCGAATACGCCATCCTAAATTAAAGGGCATAGTCCGGACTAGCCTTAAAATTGGGGGCTTGTTACACCCAATTAGCATAAACATTCATGCTAAGATTATGGAATTACTTGGATATGGCTCCTTATTTATGATATGTCTTCTCTATTATTGTATAGAGAGACATACATGTAATTCCTTTTAAATTTAATCTCCTTTCACCTTGGAATGCAGGCTTAGGAGCTATATTTGGTCTGCTAATTCTTACGTCCTAAGCCCTCTGCCTTTTTATGATTCAGCTAGTCTGGGTCATTGGTTAATAGTATAAAAATATGATAAATTGAAAGTAATTTGTATATTTTTTATACCTACCAATGGCCCAGAAGGGGATGGCCCTCCCATGAGTGGGCACTCATACCTCCCCGCTGAGTTATTATTTAGTATGCTCATCTCCAAAGAATGATGTTGGCGCCAACTCTTCCTAACTATTGCACATGCGCAGATGGTAAAAGTATGGAGGGCCAGATAAGTCTTTTAATTTTCGGTATTGTGTGCAAATTTTGGGGATTTGGGGGGTTCAAAATTTGTGTTTGGCCCTTGATAATACTGAGTTTGCACCAGCTAGTCTGGGCCATGGGTAAGTATAAAAAATATACAAATTACTTTAAATTTATCTTTTTACTTAATTTTCCAGTCACTTTTTTTTAATAACTTGGCCGAGAGATTAGCTAGCATGTGAACTCTGCACGTTAAATTTTGAGATTGGTCGAAATTATTTTGGCAGCATTATTGCCCTTTTTCGACGTTTTCAGAGTATTTTTGCAGCCTACTTAGCATGTATTGTTAGCCCTTCTGTGACAGACTCCTCTATGTCATAATTGTCATTTTTGATTTGCAAGTTGCATATATGGTATATCTAGTTCAAAATTCAACATTTATTCAATTTTGTGGAGGTGGCATAACCATTGTCTGTCAAGACATATGTAGGTTGAGGAGTAAAATATTTTTTCATCTAAGAACCAGTATTTCTCTATAAAAAAAAATTTTGAAAGTTTTTTTGAAGTGCATGTACCATCCTTCTGACATGGGATAAGTTCTCTCATTGGTTTCATTTATTTGGTATGAAGAAAGCTAGAAAGAACTTACCTTAATTGTATCAACAATGATTCATAGAGCTAACTGTTTGTTTTAGTGATGAAGATACAGATGTGAAAGCAATAGTAAAATCCTGGCTGAGTGGATTACCTGAAGAAGATAGAGATGTTCTGTCATTGTGGCTTGATGATTACTTCTACCAGGCAGTAGAGTGGGTTCTCAAACAGGTGGGTAATAATTTTATGTCAGATCAATTTGCTAAAAACTATAAGCCTTTTTATACCTCCATCCCTAAACTAATTGTTTGGGGAAATACAGTGGAATCTTGTTAACCCCTTACCTAACATGAAAAGCAGACGACACTTGCAAAAAAAATTCTTGAATAACTAAATTTTTATACTGTACCAATGACCCAGACATAGCTGGTGCTAACTCTTAAAATATAGGGCCAAACACAAATTTTGCCCCCAATCCCCAAAATTTGCATCTAAAACCAAAGAAAACATGTCCTGAAAGGCCCTCCACACTTCGCCTCTACTGCGCATGCGCAATGTCAAGGACGTTCCAAAATTGGCGCCATTAATCATTCTAAGTTTGGCCCTTCATCAGTTAACATCTGACTGATCTTTGTGCTTGTAAATCTCAGTTTAAATGATGCCAGACACATAAATATTAGTGAAATGGTGATTCTAAGGAGGATAGAGAAGGAGGAGAGGAAAAATGTGTGACAGAATATTATCAGGGCTGTAACTTAAAATTTTTTAATGAAATTATGTTAAGTTACCTATTTTCGAGGCAGCAGCCATTTTGTTGTCATTCTGATTATTTAGTTACACTGTTTTTTAAGTGTTTTCCTCTCTCCCTGTCCTTTAAGTCCCCCCTTGCTATTCTCCCATGCTTTTGGCATAGTTTTTATAATTATTATTACTAAATTTTCTTGGGAGTTTTAGCTGAATAACAGAATGAATTCTGTTCTTTTCCCCATGTTTACGTCTTCACCTACGGGTGGTTAGGCGTTGTGTTCTGCATCAACCATCTGATGTTCTGCAGTTTCTTCCCTGGAAGTCTCTGTTTTGCATCAGATAGTGTATTTTTGGTAACTGATTTCGGGCCTGGGTGCCTGGAGTCTTATTTTAGTGTTTTTACACTCATTGTTTACATTTACAACAGCCCTCTGTGTGAGGGGGGGATTTCTGGAAAATAATATCTTGATGTTATTTTAATCATAACTAGATACATTATTATTGTTCGTAAGTGTTGAATAAATTGTTTAAAATATTTTAAAAATTTTTGTCCACACTTAGGCTTGGGATCCATTGGGGCTCAACGTTACTTTTCAGAAACTTGGGCTGTTCTGAAAAAATGTTTTTTCAAAATATTTTGATTTCAATTATTTTTTCTATATTAATGGATCATATTATTATTATGTATTTTGATTGCCAGGGGTTAGTGCGAGTACCAGGACTTGTTTTCTTTTCACATTGAAAGGATATTGATCAATTGTAATAAGAGGAAGTCTTCCTCTGACTTTATAATCATTCTATATGTGGTCAGTGTACTCGCATTAACTCCTGTTCTGTATCGTATGATTTCGATGACAATATGGGAAGCGTATGTCACGGTATGTTATTGGGGAATTGGACACTCCGGTCCTTTCCCCCGCAGGGTCACTCTACTTTATCAATTTCTATTTCAGACTATCAAGATTAGGGTGATGTATCTGTGATGTCTTCCAACAGTGTGCCTCCGTCGTCACAATTAATGAAGGGCTAGCGGAAAAGTGCTCATGTAAATACGCCAATTGCCTAAGAGGACCCTAGTAGGTTCGACGGCCTTTGACGTCCGCTAGCTCGCCCGGTGTAGCGTCCATTCACCGAATGGTTCGGCAGCCGGGTTCGTCTGTTGCGGTCTAGAAGGAATTTTGGGGTGATGCGAGCACTATAAATCAACCTAATGCACACCCAGTGACGGCGGATCGGAGGGAGAACGGAGGAAGCCTTTTAGTCCGGTTCATAGCTCGTTCTGGTCCATCCGGACGGCGAGCGAGAGAGGCCCCTCTCTCGTACAACAACATCTGGCCCCAGATGTTGTGGTACAAAATGTTTCGCATTCGGAGCATACGTCCGTCGCTCGGGACGCTCCGACATATAGTCAGTCCGGAGTAGACTGTCAATAAGGCTTCCTCATTCTCATGGTAGCGCACACGACCGCTCTTGGCTACGTGACCACGGATATCCAGTCAGCTTCGCCAGTCGGAGAATCATCGGCGACCAGGTCACACCATCCGGTAGCCAGGGACACGAGGCCTGCAGACTCCGGACGTTCGCATAGGAAGTGTGCGGGAGTCAACGTACACGGAGCTTCCGGCGGCAATGCATCGTAAGACCGCTACTGCACAGGCCTCGGGAACGGACGTGCTTTCCTATAGCACAGTTTATCGCAGCATCCCAGCATCAACTGAATCTGTCGCATTTTTTTTTGTCCGACGATGCTGGGTCAGGACGCTCCGCGGAAGCGGGTACGGACGTCCGAATATTTCATCCGGTCCGACGGGATACCGAAAGGGATTCGGAGGATTTCGAGCTTTCCCTTTCGGAACTACATATGCTGTTGTGTATGTCATCTGACTTGGTCTTCTACAACTTCTTTCGTCGGACCAGATTGCTGCGATCCCGGATAAGAAACTGATAGCGTCGGTGGACTTAGAAATTTTTGGTTCAGTTCAGGGACATCGTCCCTCAGTTCCGACATAGTCCAATAATGTCACACAAACTTTCGAATTATTGAACGACGCTATATATATTATTATTATATGCTTGCTATAACCAACCATTTCTGGTTTCTTGTTCGCAAAAGTTACGGAGATGTCTTTCAAAAGTGTGCCTCTGTCGTCATAGTTAATGAAGAGCTAGCGGCAATAAGTGCTCATGGAATATGTCTATCGCCTACGGAGTGACATTCGCTAGCTCACCCGGTGTAGCATGCATTCATCGAATGGTTCGGCTGCCGGGTTCGTCCGTTGCGGTCCAGGAAGGAGATTTGGGTGATGCGAGCACTTTAATTACTTTAGTACTCACCCAGTGACGGCAGATTGAGGACAGTTCGGAGGAAGCCTGTTAGTCTGGTTCCTGGCTTGTCCAGGTCCGTCCGGGCTGTGAGCGAGAGAGGTCCCTCTCTCGTCCAACAACATAGGGGACCGCATGTTGTGGTTCTGATATTTTACATTCGGAGCATATGTCTGTCGGTCGGGACGCTCCGTTATATTGACAGTCCGAGAGACTGTCCATAATGCTTCCTCATCCTCACAGCAGGGCACACGACCGCACATTGGCTACGTGACCTCGAGTATCCGATCAGTTTCGTCATTCAGTGATTTCACGGCGAATAGGTCACGCCATCCGGTAGCCAAGGGACACGAGGCCTATACACTCCGTTCGCTCGCATATTGGTAGTATGCACGGGGTAACGATCACGGAGCTTTCAGCGGCAATGCATTGTAGGACCGCTTCTCCTCAGGCCTCAGTGACGGACGTGCTATCCGAGTTAGCACAGTTGTTTCGCAGCATCCCAGCAATTGACAGTTTCTTGGTCGGATCAGGAATTATCCGACGGCGCTGGGTCGGTGCGGTCCGCGGTTGCATCAGGTACGGACGACCGAACGCTTTATAGGGTCCGACAGGATGGCGAAAGGGATTCGAAAGATTTCGAGTTTTCCCTTTTGTAGTATCGGAAGCTGCCATTCATATCTTCTGGCATTATCTTCCAGTGATTGTTATTTCGGACTACATTGCTGCGATGTTGGATAAGAGACTTATAGCGTCATTGGACTCGGAATTTTTGATCGGTTCGGGGACATTGTCCCTGACTTACCGACGCAGTCCAATAATTTCAATACAACATGTGTTTTATTTTTTGACGCTATATATGCATACAAGCCTGCTACCAAGCATGATAGTTTAGTTTCTTGTCTGCGTTGCTCATTTCTGCCGTTTTATCATTTATACGTATAGTTTAATTTGGCAGTGCAGGGCATACCGAGAGTTCATATGCGTCTAGACGGTGTGGTTAAAGACTGGAAATATTCTTTTTCGTCGTCTATGTCTTTTCCAACTTCAATGTTGGAAATGACAATGATGTCTAGTAGACTTAACTTAGACGCTTTATCATACGTGAGGCGTTATCATTACGTCTTCAAGAAAAGATTTACGGGATATTATTCTCAATGTAATTTCTTTTGAGGGCAGTAGTTTGTTCACGTATAACTCCGCCCTTCAGTGGCTGATTGGAGTTGGTTAGACGTAACGCAGCCCTAGCTACATCCACGCGCGTGGATAGTAAGGTTAAGAACTCTCTCAGAGTCGCTTCGTTCTTGGAGAAGCTTCTCTTCGACGGCAACTTTTCGGCAATCCATGAATTGCTCGATTTACACGTTCTCTTGTCTATCTAGTGTTACAAGAGATTCAGACTGGGGCAAACATTCGGTGGTTGACTCAGAGAGTGCCACTGCAGTTGCCGGACCCGAGTATTGCTGTTATGACGGTTGCCAGTCAAACAGATTGGGATATAATACTGATCCCAACGGATTCGAAGTGCCAGGGTCTTTGGGTTCCGCAGTCTCTTAGCAACCAATTATCTTCCGCGGAATAATGTTTTTTAGGCTTGCTTTATGTCATTGCATAAACATTATTCAGAAACGCATGCCCAAATCCTGTCCGTTAATTCGACAGTAGTGGCGTATCTCCGGAACCAGGGAGGCACTCTTTCGTTTCCGTTATTCAATTTAATGGAAAGAATCCGTCTGTTGGTTATAGTACACCAAGTTCTGTTTTGGTCTGTCATATTCCGGGTCGTCTGATTGTTTTACCGGACTCCCGTTCTCTTACGGGTCGCTTGTTGCTGTCAGAATGGACTCTCAACAAACAAGTATTCAGTCAGATTTGCTATCTATGGGAGCGCCCAATGATGATTTATTTACGACACAGCTTGCTAATCTATTGCAGGCGTATGTGTTGGCTTGTCCAGATCTCTGAGCTAATGTTGTTAACGCTCTATTGATCTATAGGACGGAATGATAGGATACGCGTATCCTCCGGCGCTGTTGTTTCAGCAGGTATTGCTAAGATAAACAACCACTATACATTTCTGTTGATAGCATCTCTATCTTCACAGAGATCATGGGTAATTTACTCTCTTGTCTTCTGTGGGACTTAACGTGAAATCTTCCTCAATGTGAGGATCTTTTTTCACTGGGTAAATCTTGTCATCTTTATCACAACCCGCAAGGTCGCAACCTTCATGTATTCCGTTGTGTGGTCCGTATTGCATTGTAAGCATTGTACTGGACGAGCTTTGGACACAATTTCTTACTATAGGAGATCCTCTTCTTCGCTATTCTATGCGGCTAAAGTGGAGGCTCTTCCGTCGTTGGTGTAGGGATCACTATGTTCATATTGTTGATCCCTCCATACTACTCATTGCTTTTTTTTTAGTATACTTGTTTCACAAGATCTACTGCAGCCTGTTATTATTAAGGTTATAGGTTTATGTTACCTCATACCTATGCACTCTAGGATAGTTTACAATTGAGTCTTATGTCTCTTTATCTAAGTCAGTTAGTAACTTGTTGATAAATAGACTTAGAATCTTTAGATTAAATTCCTATATGGAATTTAACTTCGGTTCTTATTTAGCTAAGTAATCATTTGAGCCTCTGGAAACAGTAGTTTTCAAATTCTGACCTTTTAGTAATTCTGTTGGTTTCTCTTTTACTGAAGAGTCAGTGAGTTTCATGCACTATCGATGGATGATTTTCACTTTTGTAGTTTCGGAATCACTACTTCCGTTACTATTTAGGTTGGATTTTTGCATAAGAGTTAGGCTCCTAATATCCGGAACCTATTGTTATTAAGGTCCTTCCGTCTTCGTACGGGCATAGGCCTTTACTCTTTCCGGGTAGAGTTTATGTATTTATAAACAGATATCTGTTTATTACTATGGGCGTAAGCTTCTTCTGTCTTTGATGCCTAGTAAGAAGGACGTTACGCTCCATTCTATTGTTAATGGATTCTATTAACTATCGGTACTGCTTATGGTATATCATTGACTTAGCAGTTGTGCTTAAGATTTCGGCTCATGAAGTAAGAGTTCTTCTACATCTTGGGCTTACATTAATAGTGTCGCTATTATAGATTTTTGAAGGCTGCTCATTGCGCTCAGCCATCCACATTCATGAATTTTTATCTCAGAAATATCGAGTCCATTTCTGGAGGCCTCTATTGTTAGGTCTATTATCTACTGCTCAGAATGTCATTCACTTAACAGTTGCTACTATAGCTAGGTAGGCTGTCTGTTTCGGCAGTGTCTCCGTTCTGCTGCCCTCTTCGCTCTGGGCTATTTGACCCAGGACAAGAAAAGGGGGGGGGGGGAGGGTGTTCCCTTGGGTCACCTGTTTTACTATGAAAACAAGGGGATACCTCCTCCGGAGTTAGTAATTCTGAGCTGTTATTGGGATGGTTGTTTAGTGAGAAGTTTATGTTTTTAAAATTCATTCAAGTCTTAGTTTTTAAAGTATAGCTTTGAATATTGCATATGTCTACGGACATGATTATGCAATCCTCAGACACTTTTAGGAGTATAAGAGTCTCTATTCTCTAGACTTACTTTATTTATTGGCTTACTTTAAAAACTATTAGTATAAGGATTATATTGGATATTAATAGAGTACATGGATATATGAAGCTCTATTTTGGAAGGTGTTGTATCTTTCTAATTTATTTTAAATAAGAAAGATACATGTAAGGCCTATTACTTCTTTTTCCCTACAGGGGATTACTCTATTTTATATTATTGAGCGTATTCCAGTTTGCTCTATGTCCTTGGCCCTCCAGCCTTTTTACTATTCAGCTATGTCTGGGTCATTGGTACAGTATAAAAATGTTAAAAAATTTATAGTAATTTCTATATTTTTTATACTTACCAATGACCCAGACGGGGATGGCCCTCCCAGGAGTTGGGAACTCTTGCCTCCCCGCTGAGTACATAGCGCTTACCAGGCACTGGTTATTAGAATGATTAATGGCGCCAATTTCGGAACGTCCTTGACACTGCGCATGCGCAGTAGAGGCGAAGTGTGGAGGGCCTTTCAGGACATGTTTTCTTTGGTTTTAGATGCAAATTTTGGGGATTGGGGGGCAAAATTTGTGTTTGGCCCTATATTTTAAGAGTTAGCACCAGCTATGTCTGGGTCATTGGTAAGTATAAAAAATATAGAAATTACTATAAATTTTTTAACTTTTTAAAAAATTTTTACCTCAAAAACATAGGTTATGACCCCTCATTGGAATGAGCTCGATGAACTCGTTCCAACAAGGGGTCATAACCTATGTTTTTGAGACAAAAAATAAAAAAATAATTATAATTAATTGGCGATTTTTTTTTAGAATAGTGCTGGCCAGTTTTGGCCACTATGTTGTGTTGGTTAAAGGGTTAATTCAATAGCTACTTTGGCAGTGGAAATTATTCAGTTAACAGGAGTATTCAGTTATAAGGGATTTGGTCACAATAGGTCTATAAACAAGGGAAATATGGTGATTGTCAGGGTAATTTCTCAACCTATTACAAGGTTATTTACTCAACATGAATTTGCTCTTTAACCTGTTTGCAATTAACAGGTGAAACTTGTACTGATGGTTGAGGTAAATGGTTTTAGGTTTGTTAATTATATTCCATTAACAAGGTTACTCACTTAAGAGATATCCAAATTAAGTGGGCTGTACTTTTTTCACCTAGTCTGCTCTGTCTGTCCATCTGTTTGTGAATGCATGGGCGATACTTTTGTGCCTTTCTATTGACATTTAATTGAAATGGCAACTCAGAATCAAATGATTTCATAGCTGTACAGTATCAATGTAAAGATTAATTTTGAACTTTATTTCTTTCATTTTGTCAGATTTGTGGGTTCACTGCAAGATGTCATCTAGGATGTTTTGGAGACTTTTAATAAGTGTTCACCAGACCGCATGGCTCAGAAAGGTTAAAGAACAATTATGGGTGTCCATTTGATTTGTCATTTGAGAAATACAGTACAGCCCATTGATTAGAATATCTCTTAATTGAATAACCCTGTTTATTGAATATAACTTCCACACAGAAAAACATTTTCCATAGCTTTAGTATAAATTTGACCTGTTTATTGCCTTTAGGTTATAGAGTAAATAAATACAAAATCTTGTAATATGTTGAGAAATTACCTCGACAGTCATCAAATTCCTTTTGGCTATAGGCCTAATTGGCCACAGTGCATCCACTTAAAGCATTTAATCTATTTTATATTGTTTGACAGAGGTCCATTATAGAATAAATATTTTATCTCTAGAATGCCAGAAAGTGGCCAAATCCATATTTTTATACTGTACCAATGACCCAGACTTAGCTGGTGCTAACTCTAACAAAACCAGGGCCAAACACAAATTTTGCCCCCCAATCCCCAAAATTTGCATCCAAAACAAAAAGAAATCATGTCCTAAAGGGACCTCCATACTACGCCTCTACTGCACATGCGCAGTGACGCAGACGTCCCGAAATTGGCGCCAATTATCATTCTCTGTTTGGCCCTTCATCAGTCAACATCTCACTGATCTTTGTGCTTGTAAATCTCAGTTTAAAGGATGCCAGACACGTAATTTTTGGAGAAAATGTGATTCTAAGGAGGATAGAAGGAGGAGAGGAAAAAGAAGTGACAAAAAATAATCAGGGCTGTACTTAAAATTTTTTGATGAAATTATGTTAAGTTGCCTATTTTCGAGGCATGGGCCTCTTGTTGTCATTCTTGCTAAATGTTGCACTGCTTATTCAGTGTTTCCTCTCCCCTAGCCTTCTAAAGTCCCCCCTTGCAATTCTCCCATGCTTTTGGCATATTTTTGAGAAAGTGCATTTCTAAAATTTCCTGGGAGAGTTGCTTGGTTACAGAATGTTTTCTGTTGTTTTCCCCATAGTTACGTTTTCACCCATGGGTGTATAACGTTTGTGTTCTGCATCTTCCATCTGATGTTCTGCAGATTCTCCCCTGGGAGTCTCTGTTTTGCATCAGATAGAGTGTAATTTGATGACTGATTCCGGGTCAGTTTTTTCAGTGCCTGGAGTCATGTTTTCTGGTGTGTTACACTGTTTGTTTTCATTGGCAACAGCCTTTTTTGAGGGGGCTGTTTGCCTTTGCTGTAGTTTATATCATTATAAGATACATTTATATTATCCGTAAGTGTCTCATTAATTATTTAATATAAATTTAAAATTTTTGACCACACTTTGCCATCGGATCCATCGGGGCTCAACGTTACTTTTCAGCAACTTGGGCTTCGCTGAAAAAATATTTTTTCAAAATTATTTTGATATGTAATTGTTTTTTCATTTATTAATGGATCATGTTATTATGTATCTTTGTGTCAGGGGTTTTTGCGAGTAACTAGGACTTGTTGTTGTTCTTTCACAATGAAGGGACTTTGTTCAAATTGTAATAGGAAGAAATCTTCCTCTGACTTTCATGATCATTGTATTAATTGTAGTCAGTGTTCTCGCATTAATCCCTGTCCTATATGTGAATATTGGGATGACAAACATTGGAAACGTGTGTTACGATATGTTGTTTCTGGAGAAAGGGCTATGCCGGCTCTTTCTCCGCAAGGTCACTCTACTCTCTCAGTTTCTATTTCAGAGGAACAAGAACAGGGTGATGTTTCCATGTTATCTTCTACAAGTGTGCGTCCGTCGTCACAAATGAATTCAGAGCTAGCGGCAAAAGTGCTCATGGAGATTAGACAAATGTCGTCCGCTAGCTCGCCCGGTGTAGCGTCCATTCACCGAATGGTTCGGCAGCCGGGTTCGTCCGATGCGGTCCAGGAGGAAATTTTGGGTGATGCGAGCACTATAAACATAATAGATGCACACCCAGTGACGGCGGATAGTAAGCGAGAACGGAGGAAGCCTTTGAGTCCGGTTCCTAGCTCGTCCAGGTCCAGCCGGGCCGCGAGCGAGAGAGGCCCCTCTCTCGTACAAACAACATCTGGGACCAGATGTTGTGGTACAGAATGTGTCTTTAGCGGAGCATACGTCCGTCGCTCGGGACGCTCCGTTGTATAAGCAGTCCGCGGAGACTGTTAAGGCTTCCTCTTCTCGTCAGCGCACACGACCGCACCTTGGCTGCGTGACCGCCGATATATTGCCAGCTTCGCCGATCAAGGATTCTTCGGCGACCAGGTCACACCATCCGGCAGCCAGGGATTCGAGACCGATGGACTCCGGACGTTCGCATAGGAAAAGTATGCGGGAGCCATCTGATGCGGAGCTGCCCTCGGCGAAGCAGCGAAAGACTGCGCCTCCGCAGGTCTCGACGCCGGACATTCTTGTGCAGATAGCACAGCTTATCGCAGCACCCCAGCAGCCGACAGAAACTGTGTCGGATCGAGAATTATCCGACGGCGCTGGGTCGGTACGCTCCGCCGAAGCATCGGGGGCGGACGACCGGGAACATCATGAGGTCCGACCGGATGGTGAAAGGGATACGGATGACTTGGAGCTATCCCTTTCGGAACAACATAAAGCTGCCGTGGACTTCATCCGGCACTTTCTCCCTCAAGTTGTTCCGTCGGGCCAGACTGCTGCGGTTCCGGACAAGAGGATTATAGCGTCATTGGACTCTGAATTTTTTGAGCGGTTCAGGGACATCGCTCCCGAGTTTCCGTCGCAGTCCAATAATGTTGCAAGAACATTTGAATTATTGAACGACGCTATATTTAAACTTGCTTCCAAGACGGGGAAAGCAGGTTTCTTGTCCGCTAATACTCTCAACCTGCCTTTCATTAATGCAAGGAATAAATTCGATACGGCAGGACAGGGTATACCGAGAGTTCCTCTACGTATGGACGACGAGGCGGAAGACTTAGAGCTATCATTACCGTCGTCGGCTTCTATTCCAACCGCGGTGTTGGAAACAGCTATTGCGTCTAACAGAGCCAATTTAGATGCCTTATCTTACGCAGATCACCTTACTAAGGCATTATCACTGCGCCTTCAAGGGAAAGAGTTTCAGGATATACAATCCTCTTTAAGACTTCTTTCAAGGGCAGTAGCTTATTCCACGTGTAACTCCGCCCTTTCAGTGGCAAATCTGGAGTTGGTTAGACGTGACGCAGCCCTAGCTACATCCACACTAGTGGATACTAAGGTGAAGAACTCTCTTAGAGTCGCTTCGGTCTCAGGAGAACTTCTCTTTGACGGCAAGCTTTCTGCTATTTATGATAAAATTACAAAGAAAGCTAAGGATTCGCTGTTGTTCAAATCTGCTCCTAAGAAGTCGGATACAGCAGACAAGAATAAGACAGGCACTTCTGGGTCTAATGCGCCCAAGAGAGGTTCCTATAGAGGTTCCGGTGCGTCCTCTTGGTCTTATTCGAGAGACCGTCAGGGTAGCGACTCTCGTTCGGGACGTCCTTCAGGCTGGGACAATCGGTCGGACGCCCCGAGGTCGACGGGGCGAGGTGCGGGCCGTGGAGGACGTGGTTTCTCCTACTGCAGGCCTCGCAGGTCCAGGAGGTGATGGCTTAAACCTCTATCGCGTACCGGTTGGCGGAAGGTTGTCGAGCTTTTCTCAAGAATGGGCGTCGATTACGGACGACCCTTGGGTGAGAGGAGTGACTTCGGAAGGTCTAAAGATATCCTTCAAACGAAAGCCTCCATTAACTCGAAGTCCAAAGTGGACTCATCTTCCGTCAAATCCGCAGAAAAGAGACGCTCTGTTATCAGAGGTGCAGTCTCTTTTAATGAAGAACGCGGTAGAGGTCGTAGAAAACCAGGAATCTCCGGGATTCTACAGCCATCTGTTTCTGGTTCCGAAACCAGACGGCTCGTTCCGTCCAGTCATAGATTTGAGCTGGATAAACAAGCTGATCATCGCTCTGAAGTTTTATATGGAGACGATTCGGTCGGTCAGAGCGAGTATTCGGGTGAACGATTATGCAACGAGCATAGATCTCAAAGATGCGTACTTTCACGTCATGGTACATCTGACATTCCGAAAGTACCTACGCTTCGCAGTCCTAGGAGTGGTGTATCAATTCCGGGCGATGTGCTTCGGATTGAATCTAGCACCCTGGGCTTTCACTCGGGTAATGAACTCGGTAATGATCTATTTCCGAGCTCATTCGTCTGCGGTAACGTCGGCCTACCTGGACGACATTCTTCAGAGGTACGGCAACGAGTTAACGCTTCAGAACGATGTTCAGAATCTTCTTCTATTGCTCCGACGTCTCGGTTTTATAGTAAACGAGGAGAAGTCGGATCTGGTGCCGTCCAAGTCATTCACTCATCTGGGAATGAGCTTCGAGACGCACAACAATCTCGTTCGTCTGCCATTAACCAGAGCGAAATTAGTCAGTTGTTACGCTCGCTATTGTCTGCACGCATACAAAGTCACGGCGAGAGAATTTATGAGACTGATAGGTCTGTGCGGAGCCGCCGCGGATCTCATTCCAATGGGGCGGTTACGCACACGTCCTCTTCAGATTTTCTTGACTCAGAATTGGAGTGTGAAAATTCATTCGCTCGATGTAGACGTTCTCTTGTCAGATCAAGTGAAACAAGAGATTCAGACTTGGGCAAACATTCAGTGGTTAACTCAGGGAGTTCCGCTGCAGTTGCCGGATCCGAGTTTTACCATTATGACGGATGCCAGGCAAACAGGTTGGGGTGCATCATTAATCCCAATGGATTCGAGATGCCAGGGTCTTTGGGATCCGCAATTCCTGTGCAAGCACATAAACATCAAGGAAATGATGTCAATTTGGCTTGCGTTACATCACTGGATGGACATTATTCACAAGGCTCATGTCCAAATCCTTTCCGACAATACGACAGTAGTGGCGTATATACGGAATCAGGGAGGCACTCATTCAGTTCCGTTGTTCAATCTAACGGAAAGAATCCTTCTGTTTGCGCTAGAACATCACGTTCTTCTTTCGGTCCGTCACATACCGGGTCGTCTGAATGTGCTAGCAGACTCCCTTTCACGAAAGGGTCGCTTGTTGCCGTCGGAGTGGACTCTCAACAAAACAAGTATTCAATCAGATTTGCTACCAATGGGAACGGCCAATGATAGACTTATTTGCGACACATCTCAACAATCAGTTGCAGACGTATGTGTCTCTGTGTCCGAATCCAAGAGCATTTGCAGTAGACGCTCTGTCGATCCCTTGGGACGGAATGATAGGATATGCGTATCCTCCAGCGCCGTTAATTCAACAAGTATTGCTAAAGATAAAACAATCTCAATGCAAGATTCTGTTGGTAGCATCTCTGTCGCCACAGAGACTGTGGATAAATCTACTCAGGTGTCTGTTGTGGGACCTACCGCGAAAGCTTCCTCCACGGGAGGATCTTCTTTCGCAGGGGAAATCGCGCCAACTCCATCACAACCCGCAAGGTCTCAACCTTCACGTTTTTCCGTTGTGCGGTCCTTCTTGCATGGCAAACACTTTACAGGACGAGCAGTGGACGCGATTTCTAACTGTAGGAGGACCTCCTCTTCGCTAAACTATGCGGCTAAGTGGAAGGTTTTTCATCGTTGGTGTAGGGATCATTCTGTAGATATATTCGATCCCTCTATACCAGACATTGCAAACTTTCTAGTATACTTGTTTGACGAAATCAAACTGCAGCCTGTTACTATAAAGGGTTATAGATCTATGTTATCTGATACCTATGCACATCATGATAGTTTACAAATTGGATCTAATGTCTCTTTATCTAAGTTGGTTAGAAACTTTTCGATAAATAGACCCAGAACTCTTAGATTAATTCGTAAGTGGAATTTAGCTTGGGTTCTTCTTAAATTGAAGGAAAAGCCATTTGAACCTCTTGGGACAGTAGATTTCAAATTCTTATCTTATAAGACAGCTTTTCTCTTAGCTTTCTCTTCTGCTAGAAGAGTCAGTGAGCTTCATGCACTGTCGGTGGATGATTCTCACTATCGTAGTGTTGGGAACACTATCACCTTCACTACTAATGTGGGTTTTTTAGCTAAGAATCAGGCTCCTAATAAATATCCGGAACCTATTGTTATTAAGGCTCTTCCGTCTTCAGACGGGCGTAGGCCTTTACTCTGTCCTGTTAGAGCATTACGTATCTATAAACACAGATCTCAGTTTATCAGAAAGGGACGGAAACGTTTCTTTCTGTCTTTGATGCCTAATAGAAAGGACATTTCGGTCCATTCTATTGCTAGATGGATTCAATTAACTATCCGTACTGCTTATGAAAATTTATCTTCTTCTCAGCAGTCTGTGCTTAAGATTTCTGCTCATGAAGTAAGAGCTCTTTCTACTTCCTGGGCTTATGCTAATAGTGTTGCTATTACAGATTTAATGAAGGCTGCTTATTGGTCTCAGCCATCCACATTTACGAATTTTTATCTCAGAAATATTGAGTCCATTTCTGGAGACCTGCATTGTTTAGGTCCGTTATCTGTTGCTCAGAATGTCGTCCACTAAACAGTTGCAACTATAGTTATGCAGGCTTTCTGTTCCGGCAGTGACTCTGTCCGGCTGCCCTCTTCGCTCTGGGCTATTTGACCCAGGGCAAGGGGAAGGGGGGGGGTGTTCCCTTAGGTCACCTGCTTTATAGTGAAAAGCAAGGGAATGCCTCCTCCAAGTCAGTATTTCTGAGTCGCTTCCGGGATGGTTTTAAAGTGTAATATTAATGTTAAAATTCATTCATGTCTTATTTTTAAAGTGTAGCTCGGTGTGAAGCATTTGTATATGTCAAGTGTCAAACGGGCTTTAATATACAATACTCGGACACTTTTAAATGACTATAAAGAGTCTCAATTCTCTGGACTACTTTATTTATTGGCTTACTTTAAAAATAATTAGTATAAGGGATATACTGGATGTTAATAGAGAACATGAATGTTATTGTGCTCAATTATTAAGGGTAGTGTATCTTTCTAATTTAATATTAAATAAGAAAGATACATGTAAAGCCTAATACTCCTTTTCTCCTTAAGGGGTTACCTCTTTACTATATAGTTGAGCTTATTGGATTTTCCTCTATGTCCTAGGCCCTCCAGCCTGTTTACTATTCAGCTAAGTCTGGGTCATTGGTACAGTATAAAAATGTTAAAAAATTTATAGTAATTTATATATTATATTTATTTTATACTTACCAATGACCCAGACGGGGATGGCCCTCCCTGGAGTTGGGAACTCTTGCCTCCCCGCTGAGTACATAGCGCTGACCAGGCACTGCCAGTAAGAATGATAATTGGCGCCAATTTCGGGACGTCTGTGTCACTGCGCATGCGCAGTAGAGGCGTAGTATGGAGGTCCTTTAGGACATGATTTCTTTTTGTTTTGGATGCAAATTTTGGGGATTGGGGGGCAAAATTTGTGTTTGGCCCTGGTTTTGTTAGAGTTAGCACCAGCTAAGTCTGGGTCATTGGTAAGTATAAAAAATATATAAATTACTATAAATTTTTTAACATTCATTGAATGATTTTCATTGGCAAAATGGCTATTCAATTAAATGGGTTGCACTGCATAACAGGAACCAAACAATATAAGTGCTTAATTTGTTGGATGTTATTCATAGTTTGTAAACAGATTGATGTGCCTTTCATTTGATGCCAAGAATGTAGTTTTATCACTGTGCTGAATTGAGCAATTAACCAGAACCAGCTCAGCCAATATCAATAAGATTTATTAGTTTGAGGTTGCAAAGATCCTTGAACTCTGCCACATCTCCTGAGATTCAAACTTATGGCTCATTGGACATGTGGAGACCATGTTGATGCTGTTTTGCCACGGTCAGTATATTAACCTTTTCAAAGCTGGTTAAGCCGGAAAAATATTCCATACATGTTTTTGATTATGATATGCTGATCTGGATTGATTGCCTAACCAGTCCAAAATATGTACCTGAACTGCAAAAAAGTGGACATTTGCACAGCAATACAATTCTGGTGGGCTGGTCCCCAGACAAGTCTGGATAATCTGCATCTTTAGCTTGCTCTGTATAACCCTATCTCTCTGCTTTGGAATAAAATGACATAAATCATAAAATCCCTTTATATGTTTATTAAATTCTGCAAGGAATATGTAAAAAAAAGTTGCATCTTTTCAAGATAAATTTTTTTGTGTATTTTGAAGGTAAGTAGGTGTGTTCTGTCTGAGTTCAACTTTAAACTTCAGTTTTTTTTGTAAATATTTGAAATATCCGACTTGAGTACAAATCAGACTAAAGTCATTCTTAATTTTTATTTAAATATGAGGCCCAAGCCACAGGAAAACCATTCATTTGATCATCAGTGATCAGTGAACTTCAGATTAGTTAGTGGTGTCACATCAACCAGTCGTCTGCTGGAGTAACAAATTTTGTTGAATAATATTGAGCGGTTCTTTACAAGTCTGTTTTATACCAAAAGAAATCAATTTAGCACAGGCTAAAGGATAGTGAAGAAATCTTGCCTCTTCTTTGATAGTAACGTTTTTCTAAGCACCTTGTGCAGTCATACTTGCTTTGACAGTAAGCCCATAAGTTGATATTTGGTTTAAGGATGTACCACAAGACAAACTGAATTGCACCTCCAAAACAAAAATAAATTGAATTGCTGCTGACAAGGGGTGCACAAATTGGATAACCCAATGTTGAGTTTCTCCAAAGGTTATTAACAAATTTTCAAGTATATCCTTTTCTCAGTCATCTAAAATCACAGGGATCAAATTAGAAATTCAATTAAATTTATCATAAACCCTTTTGGACCGTCTATTGTTATGCCACCATAGGTGGTTTCGGTGGTTGTAAAGTCAAGGGCCCCTTCCATCCATACTTCTGTAATTTCTTACTTCCGTACAAATATTTTGCATTATAACTCAATGCTCGCTTGTCAAATTTTGATGTCTTTTGGTATGGTGATTGACAAGCATGTGGGAAAGGATATCCATAGATTGTGGATTTTGTCCCCACATCCAAACCAGAGTTATGGCCCTTGTTACACATAGAAAACTTTCCATACAAATGTTTTGCATTATAACTCAAGCAATGGTTGTCAGGTATTGGTTTCCTTGGTATGGGGACGTACCAGTATTGGGGAAAGGCTGTCCATATATTGCAAGTTTTGCATACTTACTAGAGTTATGGTCCTTGTTCACACTTTTTCTGCAAATGTTTTGCATTATAACTCCAGCATTGGTTGTCAGATTTTGATTTCATTGGTATGGTGAGAGACTAGAATGTTGGAGGGGATGTCCACCTATTGCGTGTTTCATCCATGCATACATACCAGAGTTATGACCCTTATTTACACTTAGAAAACGTTCCTTCCAAACATTTTGCATTATAACTCAACCATGGTGGACAAATTTTGATATTCTTTGGTATGGTGAGAGACCAGCATAGGAGAAAGGACAGCCACTTATTGCAGATTTAGTGCGCGTATACCAGAGTTATGTCCCTTGTTATATTTAGAAAACCTTCCATACAAATATTTTGTATTACAACTCAAGCATCAGTTGTTGGATTTTGATGTCATTTGTTATGGTGATAGACATTATGGTCAGAAAGGATATCTGCATATTACAGGTTTCATCCATGCATACTTACCACAGTTATACCCCATGTTAGACTTAGAAAAACTGTCCCTATGAATTCCTTGTATTATTATCCCCCATCGATGAAGTCGGGAGAGGGATATTGAAATGGTGTTCTTTCATCCATCCGTAAGTCTGTCAGTCACAAACTTTCTCCACTTAACTCTTCCTACAGTTTTCAGTGGATTTTTATGAAACTTGGTCTGAAGTATCAGTATCAAGTGGAGATGTGCATGTGGTAAGGAATTTCGAGGTGACAAATATTTTGCGTGGTTATGGCCCTTAGTAAGTTGAAAAAAAAGTGTAGTTCACATGTTAAATTAAGTTGTCCTGAGATATGGTCCCCTGTTGTCTCGAAATTTCTAATGAAAATTGCACTTATCTGCATATCTTCAGAAAGAAATGCTGGAAAGCTATTTGACAAGTTACAATGCAAATAGGGCGAATTTGTTTATGATGTTATGAAAATTTCCAGTGCAATTATATCCCTTTATGTACTTTGATTTCTTCTCATTTGAAGTTTCCATATGGTTCATTGAGTTGCAATGAACCAAATGAGGTATTTAACATTGTCCAATGAAGTCCATTCACCATCACAGTGTTTGTTCATCTATCTTTTCATCTGTCTTGATCACCTCATATGCTTATTCCTATCATAACAAAAAAGTTGGTGGGGAATATGGATGTCGTTAGGCTCTCTTGTTGTTTTTTGTTCCTAGAAATATTTTTTGTTGAATGATAGCATAAAATTGAATAGCATTAAAATTGCCCATTTTCATTGTGTAAGTAGGGAAATTTTAATTCAGTTAGTCTGCATGTGTGTTCATTTGTTTATTCAATATGGCAGACATTTATGCCATCTTGAGGAATACCACCACTCCCGTTAGAAGCATATGCTATTGATATTGCAGGATGGGGCATATGCAACACTTTGTGTTTCTCTATTTTCTTGTTCTCTTCTATTTTTTCGTTTGTTTGTTGTTGTTGTATAATATTTGTTGCTTGACAGCAGTTGGGGATTTCTCAAAATTTAAGGGATCATATTTTCACTTGCCACATGATGATGTATTTTGAAGACACAAGTTTTACATCTGACCAGTTATATACTTGGCCAATGAAAGTTGAAGGGGTAGGTGGTAGAGACAGTATACCCACAGAAAAGAGATCAAATGAATAATGCTAAAGATAGACATTTTATTTTTGTGTTCTTTAACTGATCGAGTGCAGGGAGCCCATATTTGGTCTTTATTTTAAAGCATGCTGCTACTTAAAGGCTTCCTATTCTGTTGATGTGCTTCATATTATCTTTGAAGTGAAATTATTCGGTCTTTGTGGATTTGCCTTCTCACAATTTATGGAGAGTGCCTCTAGACACTCTCCCATAAATTGTAACAAGTCTAAGAAACAAGTGAGCAAATTTTGATGACTAAAAACAATTTAGCACTTTACCAGTTAAAAAAAAAACAGACAAAAGAGAATGCAATGGGGTGAAGTATCTTGGCTCAAAAGGGTTATGCAATTTTTTATGGCATAACCTTTGTGGGATTATCTTAAAATTTCAGTTTGTGCAACTTAGTTTGGACTATTGCAGTATGAGCTTACTTTCTATTGCATTCTTCATTTATTATACACCCACTTTTTTCAAAAAGTGGGGTATACTGGATTGTGCCTGTTCGTGCATCCGTCCATGCATCTGTGTGTCTGTTCATCCATGCATCCATATGTTCATCTGTCTGTCCGCACTCAGATGTCTGTTCGCGTTATAACTTCAGCCTTACTGCTCAGATTTTGATGAAATTTGATACAGATGTTCCTTTTCATGAGATCTTTAAGTAGCATCAGCCGTTTTGCTGTTGGAATATTTTTTCTGTGATTTATGGTCCTTTGAATATACAAAATATACTATTTTTTGTCTGTTCGCCTCATATCTCAGGTTTGAGTTATTGGATCTCAATGAAATTTGGAATGAAAATTGTTTATGGGAAAGGCCCTCAAATGAGTCTCTAATAATATTTCTTACATTTCACTTTTTAGACTTATCCCCCTTTTTAACCTTGAAAATTTGCTGTTTCCCCCGTAAAATGGCCAATTTTTCGTCTGTTCGCGTCATATTTCATGTTTGGGTTATCAGATTTCAATGAAATTTGGAATGAAGATTGTTTATGGAAAAGGCGTTCAAATGAGTCATGTCCCTGCAGTAAAACAAAGAAAATAATGCAAATCACCTCCCCATATGTGGCATTATGTCTTTGCTCTATAAGGTTTGGGTTATCAGATTTCAGTGAAATTTGGAATGAAGATTGTTTATGGGAAAGGCTTTGAAGTGAGTTGTATCCCTGCAGTAAAACAAAGAAAATACATGCAAATCGCCTCCCCACATGTGGCATTATGTCTTTGTTCTACATCTCTTATGTGTATGGTCCAATTGTCACTAGACCTCAGTAACAGATGTTTCTGGCTTTCACAGCTACCTTGCTGTAAAACAAAGACAATAATTTTGCTGTTTGCATGGTAAAATACCCAATTTTTTTGTCTGTTCACCTCATATCTCTGGCTTGGGTTTAGTGGCTCTCAGTGAAATTTGGAATGAAGATTGTTTATGGAAATAGCTTTCACAGTATCATGGTTCATTTGTTCTCTTGTCATTGTTTGGCAGTATGCACCATGGTGGGTATGCCCATGGGTATGCCCCCCCCCCCCCCCCCCCTCTTGTTTACTAAAGAGGATTCTTAAAAACATCTATGTATTTGTATTAAACAAAGTTAGCAGCCTGCACCCTTATGTCAAAATCCTGAAATTTCAAACAGCAACTTTGCAACTAGAAATATGCAACTAGAAATTTAACCAATTCAATCTCGATGTGCTCTGTTAAATAAGATTGAATAGTTTGAATTCCTAGTTACATTATGGCAATTTTTTGCAGCTTCAAATTCTGATATTGTGACATTAGTGCGTAATGACTTAAAAACTGATCATTTTTTTCCCTAGTAACTATGTTTAGTTAATCTGTAAGGGCCTGGAGATTTTTATACATTTTCACTATACATTGAAAGTCTACCTCCTGTGGCTTTGCAGTTGTTTCTAGTCAAGTCTTGGCTGCCTACATAGGCAGCCAAGACTTGCCTGGATACAACCGACAAGGTACTTAGAAAACAAGTTTGGAGTTCACCCAAACAATGCATGTTGGGGCACCTGTTCCTTTGCATTAAAAAGTTATCAAAGTCGGAATTAGGCCCTTAAGGGTTAAGGTTGATTGAGTACTTTTGTCACACATTTGGCTGATGAATGAGTTGAATTTTTTTCCCTGAGCCCTGTCATCACTCTTTACTAGCCTGACCTAAACAAGCTTCTTTCAATTAGGGTTAACTAGCTATGGTTTGGGAGACAATAATAACAAAATCTGAAAAGCTCATTTTTGGGGGTACAACACCCCATGTTTTTAAATCATTCATAAGGACAAGAATTAAGGTAAAGAAAACGATTCACTTTTGTTCATGTGCATGAACTTCTTTTGTAGAATGATTCTGTGATAGAGACCAGCTTGGTTGGCGTAGTTCTAAATGGCCTGTCACATCTTCATGGTGTTAGAAATAAACCTCAGTTTACTGTAGCTCTACTGAAAGGACTGGGAGGAAATCTTAGTGAAAACACTCGGGAAACATTTGCTAGAGAGGTAAGTAAAAGTGTAGCCTTGGAATTTAAATTGATTCTAAATCTTGTTAATGATTTAATTTGCTTTGTGTTGCACTGATTCGAAAAATTTTGAATCGTCAAGATGTTCTCAAAATCCTATCAAGTGTCTCCTCTTAACACATTTTCTATCATCAGGTCTCCTGTTTCAGAGACCATTTTTTTATTAACCCTTTACCCAACGAATCGCCCGCATCCGCCCGCGTAATATGCAAATTCAGCAGCTGAAAAAATATTATTTTTCAAAACATTTCAACAAAACCATATCATGTCACTCCTCTTTGGAACGAGCTTGTCGAGCTCGTTCCAAAGAGGGCTCACATGATATGGTTTTGTTGAAATTTTTTGAAAAAATTTAAAAAATGATATTTAAAATAATAAATTTTGGAATCGTCTGCGTTGGGTAAATAGACAAAACTACATGTATGTTTCAATGAGTCGTTTTGTATTCAATGAGTCAGATGTGCGTAGGAAGAAAATGTCGAGACCGAAGGTCGAGACGTTTTCTTTCTACACACATCTGACGAATTGAATACAAAACGACTCATTGAAACATACATGTGGTTTTGTATTTATTACATGACCCAAGCACCTACTGACCTAATTTTTATTTCTATCAACGGTGGTAAACACCATGCACTTTATGCAGTCGCATTGCATACAAAAAGTCCCGGTTGGAACAGGTTGGTGTGCAATATGGAATTCCGTATTGCACAGCCGTATTGCATAAGAGAGACTGCATGGGCATGTAATAAAGGGTTAACTTGCCCAAACAGATGAGTCATTATTGTATACACTACTTGTGGAGACCAACAATATATACTGTTCTAATAAGGTGCAATTTACAACTTGGAGAGCATTGAGATTTGTTTTGAGATTCCATTCAATTTGATATTTGCCTGATTCTATTCAGGATTTGATCCCAAATTTCAGATTTGCAGAGTCTTATAGAAGTATGCCTTGAACTGTTTTTGTACCATAACTACTTTGATCAAACTAGAAAATTCCGCATCTCTGGATTTCTTTTATTAAGCATTTGGTATTCTGTTATAGAGACAGACCTCCCAGCAGTGTGTTATTTAACCCTTTACCCAACGTAACGGCCAAAACAGGCCAGCGCAATTCTCAAAAATCGCCAATTAATTTTCTTTATTTTTTCATTTTTTGTCTCAAAAACATAGGTTATGACCCCTCATTGGAACGAGCTCGTCGAGCTCGTTCCAATGAGGGGTCATAACCTATGTTTTTGAGACAAAAAATGAAAAAAATTAGTTATTCAAGATTTTTTTTTTGCAAGTGTCGTCTGCTTTTCATGTTAGGTAAAGGATTAACTGGTAGAGTACTAGACAATTTCTTGTAGTCCAAGTTTTTTTCAATAATAATTCTTTTGTTACTGTTGATTAGAGTGTATCAAAAAGCTGTCAAAGTAAATTACAAGTGAAATGAATACATAGTAACAAAATATCATCTTCCAGTTGAATGTGACATGCAGGCTAAGAAATCTGAGAACTTTTTTTTGCACCTATAACTTTATTTTGAGGCTAAATATGCACAGCTCGCCCTGGGAATACTTTACTGCATTTCAACAATACAATAAAAGCTACATAATTGTAGTGTCCTCACAGTAGAATGGTTTAGGACACTAAAATAGTTAACCCTTTTACCTAACACATCTTTTTTAAAAACTAAATTAAATTTCACAGTGTTTGAAAAAAATTCTCACAATTTTTCAATAAAACCATAAAAATATGGTTGAGCCAGTTCTAATGATATCCATATTTGTATGGTTTTATTGAGACATTTGTAAGATATTTTTGTCTGTGTTAGGCTTATTTTGGTCAATTTTCTGGCCGTTTTTGGCCGCTATGTTAGGTAAAAGGTTAAACTTCATCTTGTTTAACCCTTTACCTAACTAAGTAAATGCATCTGAACAATTTGAAGAAAAAAATAATTAAACTAACAAATTTTGATAAATGGATGGAAAGATTTTAACTCTTTCAAACAATTTATTAGATGATAGTGTCAATCTGCACATACATGTCAGAAGGTGGAGAACATCGAAATAAAATATGTGACATTAGTCGCGATTGGCAGTGTAAGAGTTAAATTTTGGATTGATTTTATTTGTACAACAAAAAATATTGCTATGATCCACAAGCAGTTAGCTCTATTTCTTGGAGAAGTTATTTCAAATGATATGATTTTTCAGGTGTTTTCATGGACACAAGAATCACCTCCAGATTCTAGAAGACCAATAGATACTTACTATGACACAGATACTGGAAGGTTGATGACATATACTATGGAGGTAAGTTAATTTTTTTTACTGAGGCAGTCAGAAAGGTATTTGCCCTAACATGTGATGAAAGTCGATTTTAGTTTTCAAGCTTCAGTGTTATAATACTTTCCTTCTATAATCCCTCAAATAAGGTATTAAACCCCCAGGCAATTTTTTGTGTCTTCTAATGTCAGACAGGACAATCTGACAAATTTACCATTGCTGTGATTTTTTCCACTTCATCTTCAATGTTAGAAAAGAATTAGTAGTAATATGTTCTTTTGAATGAAAACATTAAAAGTATTTACTGCGCCTACCCATTCAAATAGAATAATTCTCTTCTTTTCTGCAAATTTTCTTCATAAATTATCATTAGTTTATGCATTTTCTTTATTCTCATCATTGAAATATACAACACTCACAATTGCTGAAATGCATTTCTTCCATAGTAAATAATATAACTTATAGTTAGATCATACAAGAGATTAATTAATGATGGTAAAATGCTGTACTCCCAAATGTCATTAGAAGGCCCCCTTCTGGCAGTTTAGTAGCTCAGTTTTTTCTAGAGGAGATGTCCCAGGTTCCTTACAATACTGTCATTTTGTTAGTCAATATTTGTTTGTACCTCTTTTCCTCAACACTTAAATATGTTGTAACTTTATTAAATTGTGTCATTGTTGTCACCTTTTTTCTGCATTGTAATAACTCTTCACCAGAACAAATTTTTTGAAAATTAAGAAACTTATCCAATGTCTGGTTGGTATGGAAAGCCGGTTGTGACCTGCTTTTTGCAAAATGCATTTTGCTTATATTGGCCTATTATAAATAGTGTTTTGGGAACAACCAATCAATGCCTTCCTTTCACATATTCTAATTATGGAATTTCGACTGGAAAAGATGAATTGCTTTATGCTTTTTGCTAACAATGAAATGCGAATAGCAAAATGCATTTTAAGGAAATGCGAATAGCAAAACGCTTTAAAAGTGTGAAATGATATTTTTATACTGTACCAATGACCCAGACATAGCTGGTGCTAACTCTTAAAATATAGGGCCAAACACAAATTTTGCCCCCCAATCCCCAAAATTTGCATCTAAAACTAAAGAAAACATGTCCTGAAAGGCCCTCCACACTTCGCCCCTACTGCGCATGCGCAGTGTCAAGGACGTTCCGAAATTGGCGCCATTTATCATTCTAAGTTTGGCCCTTCATCAGTTAACATCTGACTGATCTTTGTGCTTTTAAATCTCAGTTTAAATGATGCCAGACACATAAATATTAGTCAAATGGTGATTCTAAGGAGGATAGAAAAGGAGGAGAGGAAAAGAATGTGTGACAGAATATTATCAGGGCTGTAACTTAAAATTTTTTAATGAAATTATGTTAAGTTACCTATTTTCAAGGCAGCAGCCATTTTGTTGTCATTCTGATTATTTAGTTACACTGTTTTTTCAAGTTTTTTTCCTCTCTCCCTGTCCTTTAAGTTCCCCCTTGCTATTCTCCCATGCTTTTGGCATAGTTTCTGTAATTATTATAACTAAAATTTCTTGGGAGTTTTAGCTGAATAACAGAATGAATTCTGTTCTTTCCCCATGTTTACGTCTTCACCTACGGGTGGTTAGGCGTTGTGTTCTGCATCTACCATCTGATGTTCTGCAGTTTCTTCCCTGGAAGTCTCTGTTTTGCATCAGATGGTGTATTTTTGGTAACTGATTTCGGGCCTGGGTGCCTGGAGTCTTATTTTAGTGTTTTTACACTCATTGTTTACATTTACAACAGCCCTCTGTGTGAGGGGGGGATTTCTAAATAATAATATCTTTATGTTATTTTAATCATAACTAGATACATTATTATTGTTCGTAAGTGTTGAATAAATTGTTTAAAATATTTTTTAAAATTTTTGTCCACACTTAGGCTTGGGATCCATTGGGGCTCAACGTTACTTTTCAGAAACTTGGGCTGTTCTGAAAAAATATTTTTTCAAAATATTTTGATTTCAATTATTTTTTCTATATTAATGGATCATATTATTATTATGTATTTTGATTGCCAGGGGTTAGTGCGAGTACCAGGACTTGTTTTCTTTTCACATTGAAAGGATATTGATCAATTGTTTTAAGAGGAAGTCTTCCTCTGACCTTATTATCATTCTATATGTGGTCAGTGTACTCGCATTAACTCCTGTTCTGTATCGTATGATTTCGATGACAATATGGGAAGCGTATGTCACGGTATGTTGTTGGGGATTTGGACACTCCGGTCCTTTCCCCGCAGGGTCACTCTACTTTATCAATTTCTATTTCAGACGATCAAGATTAGGGTGATGTATCTGTGATGTCTTCCAACAGTGTGCCTCCGTCGTCACAATTAATGAAGGGCTAGCGGAAAAGTGCTCATGTAATACGCCAATTGCCTAAGAGGACCCTAGTAGGTTCGACGGCCTTTGACGTCCGCTAGCTCGCCCGGTGTAGCGTCCATTCACCGAATGGTTCGGCAGCCGGGTTCGTCCGTTGCGGTCTAGAAGGAATTTTGGGGTGATGCGAGCACTATAAAATTAACTTAATGCACACCCAGTGACGGCGGATCGGAGGGAGAACGGAGGAAGCCTTTTAGTCCGGTTCATAGCTCATTCCGGTTCATCCGGACGGCAAGCGAGAGAGGCCCCTCTCTCGTTCAACAACATCTGGCCCCAGATGTTGTGGTACAAATGTGTCGCTAGCGGAGCATACGTCCGTCGCTCGGGACGCTCCGTTGTATAGGCAGTCCGCTGAGACTGCTAAGGCTTCCTCTTCTCGTCAGCGCACACGACCGCACCTTGGCTGCGTGACCGCCGATATATTACCAGCTTCGCCGATCAAGGATTCTTCGGCGACCAGGTCACACCATCCGGCAGCCAGGGATTCGAGACCGATGGACTCCGGACGTTCGCATAGGAAAAGTATGCGGGAGCCATCTGATGCGGAGCTGCCCTCGGCGAAGCAGCGATAGACTGCGCCTCCGCAGGTCTCGACGCCGGACATTCTTGTGCACATAGCACAGCTTATCGCAGCATCCCAGCAACCGACAGAAACGGTGTCGGATCGAGAATTATCCGACAGCGCTGGGTCGGTAGCCGGGGACTCGAGGCCTGCAGACTCCGGACGTTCGCATAGGAAGTGTGCGGGAGTCAACGTACACGGAGCTTCCAGCGGCAATGCATCGTAAGTCCGCTACTGCACAGGCCTCGGGAACGGACGTGCTTTCCTTAATAGCACAGTTTATCGCAGCATCCCAGCATCAACTGAATCTGTCGCATATATTTTATCCGACGATGCTGGGTCGGGACGCTCCGCGGAAGCGGGTACGGACGTCCGAAAGTTTCATCCGGTCCGACGGGATACCGAAAGGGATTCGGAGGATTTCAAGCTTTCCCTTTCGGAACAACATATGCTGCGATGCCGGATAAGAAACTGATAGCGTCGGTGGACTTAGAAATTTTTGGTTCGGTTGAGGGACATCGTCCCTCAGTTCCGACATAGTCCAATAATGTCACACAAACTTTCAAATTATTGAACGACGCTATATATATTATTATTTTATGCTTGCTATCCAAGCATTTCTGGTTTCTTGTTCGAAGAGTTATGGAGATGTCTTTCAAAAGTGTGCCTCTGTCGTCATAGTTAATGAAGAGTTAGCGGCAATAAGTGCTCATGGAATATGTCTATCGCTTACGGAGTGACATTCGCTAGCTCACCCGGTGTAGCGTACATTCATCGAATGGTTCGGCTGCCGGGTTCGTCCGTTGCGGTCTAGGAAGGAGATTTGGGTGATGCGAGCACTTTAATTACTTTAGTACTCACCCAGTGATGGCAAATTGAGGACAGTTCGGAGGAAGCCAACAACATAGGGGACCGCATGTTGTGGTTCAGATATTTTACATTCGGAGCATATGTCCGTTGCTCGGGACGCTCCGTTATATTGACAGTCCGAGAGACTGTCTTTAATGCTTCCTCATCCTCACAGCAGGGCACACGACCGCACATTGGCTACGTGACCTCGAGTATCCGATCAGTTTCGGCATTCAGTGATTCCACAGCGAATAGGTCGCGCCATCCGGTAGCCAAGGGACACGAGGCCTATACACTCCGTTCGCTCGCATATTGGAAGTATGCACGGGGTAACGATCTCGGAGCTTCCTGCGGCAATGCATCGTAAGACCGCTGCTCCTCAGGCCTCAGTGACGGACGTGCTATCCGAGTTAGCACAGTTGTTTCGCAGCATCCCAGCAATTGACGGTTTCTCGGTCGAATCAGGAATTATCCGACGGCGCTGGGTCGGTCCGGTCCGCGGTTGCATCAAGCTACGGACGACCGAACGCTTTATAGGGTCCGACAGGATGGCGAAAGGGATTCGAAAGATTTCGAGTTTTCCCTTTAGTAGTATCGGAAGATGCCTTTCATATCTTCTGGCATTTCTTCCAGTGATTATTTTTCGGACTTCATTGCTGCGATCTTGGATAAGAGACTTATAGCGTCATTGGACTCGGATTTTTCGATCGGTACAGGGACTTTGTCCCTGACTTACCGACGCAGTCCAATATTGTCATTACAACATGTGTTTTATTTTTCGACGCTATATATTTATATATATATACAAGCCTGCTACTAAGCATGATAGTTTAGTTTCTTGTCCGCGTGGCTCATTTCTGCCATTTTATCTTTTTTACATATAGTTTATTTTGGCAGAGCAGGGCATACCGAGAGTTCATATGCGTCTAGACGGTGTGATTAAAGACTGCATATATTCTTTTTCGCCGTTTATGTCTTTTCCAATTTCAATGTTGGGAATGACATTATGTATAGTAGACTTAACTTAGACGCTTTATTATACGTAATCCGCCTTACTGAGGCGTTATCATTACGTCTTCAAGAAAAGATTTACGGGATATTATTCTCAATGTAATTTCTTTTGAGGGCAGTAGTTTGTTCACGTATAACTCCGACCTTCAGTGGCTGATTGGAGTTGGTTAGACGTGATGCAGCCCTAGCTACATCCACACGTGGATAGTAGGTTAAGAACTCTCTCAGAGTCGCTTCGTTCTCGGAGGAGCTTCTCTTCGACGGCAACTTTCCGGCAATCCATGAATTGCTTGATTTATACATTCTCTTGTCTATCTAGTGTTACAAGAGATTCAGACTGGGGCAAACATTCGGTGGTTGACTCAGAGAGTGTCGCCGCAGTTGCCGGACCCGAGTGTGGCTGTTATGACGGTTGCCAGTCAAACAGATTGGGATTTATACTGATCCCTACGGATTCGAAGTGCCAGGGTCTTTGGGTTCCGCAGTCTTTTAGCTATCAGTTTAACTTCCGCGGAATAATGTTTTTTAGGCTTGCTTTATGTCATTGCATGAACATTATTCAGAAACGCATGCCCAAATTCCTGTCCTTTAATTCGACAGTAGTGGCGTATCTCCGGAACCAGGGAGGCACTCTTTCGTTTCCGTTATTCAATTTAATGGAAAGAATCCGTCTGTTGGTTATAGTACACCAAGTTCAGTTTTGGCCCGTCATATTCTGGGTCGTCTGATTGTTTTATCGCACTCCCGTTCTCTTACGGGTCGCTTGTTGCTGTCAGAATGGACTCTCAACAAACAAGTATTCAATCAGATTTGCTATCTATGGGAGCGCCCAATGATGTTTTATTTATGACACAGCTTGCTAATCAATTGCAGACGTATGTGTTGGCTTGTCCAGATCTCTGAGCTAATACTGTTAACGCTCTATTGATCTATAGGACGGAATGATAGGATACGCGTATCCTCCGGCGCTGTTGTTTTAGCAGGTATTGCTAAGATAAACAACCACAATACATTTCTGTTGATAGCATCTCTATTTTCACAGAGATCATGAGTAATTTACTCTCTTGTCTACTGTGGATCTTAACGTGAAATCTTCCTCTATGTGAGGATCTTTTTTCACTGGGTAAATCGTGTCATCTTTATCACAACCAGCAAGGTCGCAACCTTCATGTATTCCGTTGTGTGGTCCGTATTGCATTGTAAGCACTGTACTGGACGAGCTTTGGACGCGATTTCTTACTATGGGAGATCCTCTTCTTCGCTATTCTATGCGACTAAAGTGGAGGCTCTTCCGTCGTGGTGTAGGGATCATTATGTTCATATGGTTGATCCCTCCATACTACTCATTGCTATTTTTTAGTATACTTGTTTCACAAGATCTACTGCAGCCTGTTGTTATTTAGGTTATAGGTTTATGTTACCTCATACCTATGCACTCTACGATAGTTTACAATTGAGTCTTTTGTCTCTTTATCTAAGTCAGTTAGTAACTTTTTGATAAATAGACTTAGAATCTTTAGATTAAAATTCCTATACGGATTTTAACTTCGGTTCTTATTTAGCTAAGTAATCATTTGAGCCTCTGGAAACAGTAGTTTTCAAATTCTGACCTTTTAGACAGTAATTCTGTTGGTTTCTCTTTTACTGTAGAGTCAGTGAGTTTCATGCACTATCGATGGATGATTTTCACTTTCATAGTTTCGGAATCAATACTTCCGTTACTATTTAGGTTGGATTGTTGCATAAGAGTTAGGCTCCTATTATCCGGAACCTATTATTTTAAGGTCCTTCCGTCTTCGTATGGGCATAGGCCTTTACTCTTTCCGGGTACAGTTTATGTATTTATAAACAGATATCTGTTTATTACAAGGGCGTAAGCTTCTTCTGTCTTTGATGTCTAGTAGAAGGACGTTACGCTCCATTTTATTGTTAATGGATTCTATTAACTAGCGTACTGCTTATGGTATATCATTGGCTTAGCAGTTGTGCTTAAGATTTCGGCTCATGAAGTAAGAGTTCTTCTACTTCTTGGGCTTACATTAATAGTGTTGCTATTATAGATTTTTGAAGGCTGCTCATTGCGCTCAGCCATCCATTCATGAATTTTATCTCAGAAATATCGAGCCCATTTCTGGAGGCCTCTATTGTTAGGTCTATTATCTACTGCTCAGAATGTCATTCACTTATCAGTTGCTACTATAGCTAGGTAGGCTGTCTGTTTCGGCAGTGTCTCCGTTCGGCTGCCCTCTTCGCTCTGGGCTATTTGACCCAGGGCAAGAAAAAGGGGGGGGGGGAGGGTGTTCCCTTGGGTCACCTGTTTTTACTATGAAAACAAGGGGATACCTCCTCCGGAGTTAGTAATTCTGAGCTGTTATTGGGATGGTTGTTTAGTGAGAAGTTTAAGTTTATAAAATTCATTCAAGTCTTAGTTTTTAAAGTATAGCTTTTGAATATTGCATATGTCAACGGACATGATTATGCAATTCTCACACACTTTTAGGAGTATAAGAGTCTCTATTCTCTAGACTTACTTTATTATTGGCTTACTTTAAAAATTATTAGTATAAGGATTATTGGATATTAATAGAGTACATGGACGTATGAAGCTCAATTTTTGGAAGGTGTTGTATCTTTCTAATTTATCATAAATAAGAAAGATACATGTAAGGCCTATTACTTCTTTTCCCTACAGGGGATGACTCTATTTTATTTTATTGAGCGTATTCCATTTTGCTCTATGTCCTTGGCCCTCCAGCCTTTTTACTATTCAGCTATGTCTGGGTCATTGGTACAGTATAAAAATGTTAAAAAATTTATAGTAATTTATATATTTTTTATACTTACCAATGACCCAGACGGGGATGGCCCTCCCAGGAGTTGGGAACTCTTGCCTCCCCGCTGAGTACATAGCGCTTACCAGGCACTGGTTATTAGAATGATAAATGGCGCCAATTTCGGAACGTCCTTGACACTGCGCATGCGCAGTAGGGGCGAAGTGTGGAGGGCCTTTCAGGACATGTTTTCTTTAGTTTTAGATGCAAATTTTGGGGATTGGGGGGCAAAATTTGTGTTTGGCCCTATATTTTAAGAGTTAGCACCAGCTATGTCTGGGTCATTGGTAAGTATAAAAAATATATAAATTACTATAAATTTTTTAACTTTTTTGCGAAATGCATTTTTTTCAATTTACGAAATGCCTTTTGCTAAATGCGTTTTGCGAATTATCTATTTGTATGCATCTCAAAAAGTAGCAGCATAGGTCATGATTTGATAATAAGAAAACGAATAAATCACGACTCTTTCATCCAAGTTAGAATTAAATTGGTCTAGACCTAAACATGTTTAATGTTACAGAACTCGATCTTTTTATATTAACTTAATCCAAAATTAGAACAGAACATTAGATTATTTTGCTTCTATTTAAAACAGGAAAATACATGTTTTAGATTTTGTTGAATTAAATTGTGTCATAAAAATTGTTTCAGAATTGGATCTTGAATTGTATAAAATAATGTTTTTTAAACTAAAACATTTTCCGTCTACATATTGGCAAAAAGCATTTCACAATTAGCAAAAATCATTTTGCATTTAGCAAAAAATATTTCGCATTTAACAAAAACCATTTCGCAAATGTCATTTTGCAAAAAGCATTTCGCATTTCGCAAACAGAAAAATGCATTTGCGTTTTACTATTTTGGCATAAAGCATTTCGCATTTCACGAAAAGCATTTCGCAAAAAGCATGTCACAACCCTTCTGTAGGCTGGTCCTTAAACTGCCATATGGCTCACCACATCATGGAATATTTGTGAATAAATGCTCATTTTATCATCAGAATACTGGAAAATGACTAAATGTATGCTAATTGAAAACTTGCTTAATTGTGTATTCACTTGCTTAGTGGATATTCAGTTAACATGATTACATTATTTGCAAACATGAAACACATTTTTCTTTGGGGACCCATTGACTTGTAGTGTCATTTTCCATTTGTGGATTACTAGCATTGCATTACTGGTAAAATGAAACTCGATAGCTAGTGCACTGGAGGACTAGTACTCTAAAACAGGCATTATAAATACAATCATGTCTGCTTAATGGGATATGTCTTAATTGAATAACTCTGTTAATTGAGTGTAACTTTGAAACACAAAACCATTTACAATACCTTCAGTGCAAATTTGACCAGTTAATTGCATATGGGTTTAGAATAAACCCCTGTTAATTGAATAAAAAATCTTGGAATATGTTGAGAAATTATGATAATCACTGAATTTTTTATAGGCCTATTTGTCCTCACTACATCAAATACATACATTTAATTTATTTATTTCTTGTTGAACAGAGCTTCATGAGCTCTGTCAAACAAGATATAGTAGAATAAATGCTCAGTTTATCTCTAAAATACAGAAAAGTGACCAAATTCCTTTTAAATGAACATGCCTGTCATTTGAATAATTTTAACTGACAAAAGACCTTTAAGTTAACAGGGTTCCACTGTGTAAATAATTGCCTGTACTTAACTTTGTTGCTGTTACAATATGTCCACATATGCAGGGAAGGTGTTGCTAGTTTTTGTGCTGTTTAACTTTTGAATGGCTATTTGGTATTGCAGGTTTATAGAAATTCATTTCTAAAAGAAATTGTTTTGTAACAGTTTATTGAAGGGTGTCTATATCCATTATTTCATTTATCAGTAGTCTACTGCAGTGGTTTAATAGTAGAGATATGGAAATTTGATATATGACTTTATAACCTGATAAATATATCCAACCATGTTACTTGTCAATACAAAAAGAATTACTCTGACATTCACTGAATTCTCCAAATTTTTAGCCATTTTTGGGCTTCAGTACATGCAGTATAGGCATTTAATTATATCTTGTTGGACAGAGCTAAATGAGATCTTTCAAACACGATAAAACAGAATAAATGCTCATTTTGTAACTACAAGATAGGATAATGACCCAATTCCTATTAATTGTATACTCCTGTTAATTGAATATTTTTCTCTGTAAAAGTGGCTATTCAGTTCAAAGACTTCCACTGTACTTCCACCATTTTGAAAAATAACTAGAGTATTGAACCACCCCTGTTCGAATGACAGAATAATCAGTCTTATTCTCTTGAAATTCTTCTGAAAGTAATATGCAAAATGTTTATAACCATAGAGCACTATTGATGGTGGAGTGTTATGGGTATTTGCATTATGTAGATGTTTTCATATTGTCTGTACTGTGTTTTCAGGTCACAGCTTTCATTAGAGGGGTAATTTGTTTGTTATGTTGTTTTTTCTTTAGTTGCATTTAGTTATAGCTTTTAGTTCTAATATTATAAGTATTTATCCCTGCTTTCCTCTTTAGCATGCTGAAACAATACTCTGTTTACTTGTAAAGTTATGAGAAAATAGTTATTTTAACAGAATAGATTATAGTAAATGGATAGCAGATTTTAGGATTCAAATAGTATTCATTTACCCTTCACCTAATGAATAGGTCCTATTCATCCATGAAATATGAAAATTGAGTAGTTAAAAAAACATTTTCAACAAATTTCAACAAGAGCATATCATATGACTCCTCATTTTCTGAGCTCAGGAATATTTTGAACAATTTGAGAAGAAATTAGTTAAATTTTAACTTTATCATCTAGTGCTGGACTAACATATGTTGAGACTTCCAGAATCAACAATTTTGGCTGCCATCCAGGTATTGCTGCAACATTTGCCCGGTTATATTTTCCATAACGTTGGTTAGTCACGTCTGTATTATTTTTTATTATTAACTTTTTGGTTCCTCAAGGAGTTTGTTCGATCGGAAGTGGGTGGGTGGGAGGACAAATATTCAAATTTCAATTTTGCATTTAAATATTGCCTTCCAGGAATAGATATTCAAATATTAATTTTAGTACTACAGAATAGATCAAAGTAAACTGTGTCATTGACCCAGCATTATTCAACTATAATTTTTAGCTCACCAGAGCAAAGCTCAAGGGTAGCTTTACTAATCACTTTCCGCCTGTGATCCGTCTGGCGTTAACTTTAAATTATTGACTTCTCCTGAGAAACTGAGGTTTATATTTGGGCTCCCTATGGGAACCCAAATTTTAACTTAGTGCAATATGAGGGAATTTCTTTAAAAAGTTTCTTCTCCAGAACCACCTATTAGGATCTTTTGATATTTGATATACAACATCTCTAGGGGGGTTGGATTCAAGTTTGTTCAAATCGAGTCACTGGGTTAGTATTTGGGCTCGAATTTTAACTTAATGCAATATGAGTAAATTTCTTTAAAAATCTTCTTCAGATCCACTGGTCAGGATGCTTTCATATTTGATATACAACATCTCTAGAGGAGTCAGATTCAAGTTTGTTCAAATTGGATCCCTGGGCTAATATTTATGCTCCCTATTTAGGGGGGGGGGGGGGGGCATGCAGTGACTGCAATGACATAACAACCCTTGGAAGTTGGGCAGTGCTTGTCTAGAGCAGGTAGAATTGGAAACAGTCAAGAAGACCTATGATTATAATCATCTGACGTGGATACTAGAGTTATGAATACTTTCATGACTTCATTCCTCTGTAGTGTTCATGAACCATGAGTAACTGAATGTGACCCAAAAAACTTCTTTGAACCACTTTATCAGGTGAGCAATTAAGTCCCTTAGGGCCTCTTGTTTCTTTAATTTTTTCACCAAATTATATCACAGTTACTTTATACCTGATATAGAGATGCTGGTTTTAATGAGAGATGAAGAAAGTACTTAGTGCATTTGGTTCCAGTAGAATAGCATATCTTTTCAAACAGTAAACCATGTACCATACCTTTAGACAAAAAAAAGAATTTTTGATTCTTAGGCAATCCCTCACTGAAATTGAACCCCCCTCATTTGATGTTTTTATTGCCTTTTGGTGTCTTCCTATATTAATACAAAATCAGGAGAGTGAAGACTTTTTTTTACATTTTTTAATTGATGTATGTTACTGAAATCTGAATAGCATAGCTAAAGACAGTCAACTTCCTGTGGCTTTTCAGATGTTCCTAGGCAAGTCTTGACTACCTATACAGGCAGCCAAGACTTACCTAGAATGTAACTTGCAAGTTTCCCAAGAGACTGTATGTTGGTGCAACGGTTCTGTTGCAGTAAAAAGTGATCAAAGTTGGAATTTGGCCCTTTAGTGTTGGAATTAAATGAGATAAGTTGTATAATTATGCACTTTCTGTATATTTGGTGTGTGAAAAGACAGTGGAAGGCCTCTCAATCCTTGCTTATTATATGCAAGAAAAAATAAAAATTCAACATAAAACCCTGCCTCCCTCCCTCACTGATTTAAAAAAAAATTGCATGAGAATCAGTTTCTCAATTTATTTTGTTTGGTCTTAATTTAAGTTTTGATTTTATAGTAAAACAACTGTTAATTTGACTCATCAAAATGGATGTATCTAATACGATAATTGTCATTCTTTATTTATTTTTGTAGTCCTAGTATCGGCATTTACCCCATTGTATTGTTTGACAATTATCTTTGAGCTCTGTTGAGGGAAATATAATAGATTGACTTCTCCAGTTATAGTGGATCCCTTTTAATAGACCATTTTACCATAGCGCCATCTTACATCCGGAACTTGATATGCCTGTCTAAACCAGCAAATCAGGTTTGTGACTAAAAATTGCACCCACATGTGCTATACAGTACTGATCACTGCATTAATATCGTTCATTTCCACATTTTAAATATTTTTTTCCAGTGCTGTTGTTCATTTTGGTCAGAAGTGAAAATGGCTTGATTATTTGGTAATTTGTTGATAAAATAATGTTGATGTTGACTTGAAGTTACGAGTTGTGATGAACGTTGGAATGAACATGAAGGATTGTAACACGAAAATGATTAATATGGAAATATAACGTCGCAAAATATACAAATTTCTAACACACAACCTTTGTTCTCTTTGGGGATGAAGATAAATGCAAAGTAGGCAAATTATTTAATGAAACGGAGACGAAAGACAAAGCGTTCAATGCCCATCATCTGTTCATTACACATGTATGCAGTGTTGATAAACAATGCCTGTTTGAATGGGCATATTGAGTCCCGTATGTAAGATGGCACTATGCTAAAATGGTCTATTGGATATCTCTGATTGAATATATCCTGTAATGAATATACCCTGTGATGAATATACCCTGTAAAGAATATACCCTGCTAATGCCCTGCTAATTAAATATTACTTCCAAACACCAAACCATTTACCATATGTTCAGTACAAATTTGACATGTTAACTACTCATAAGTTTTAGAGTGAACTGTTAATTGAATAAAAAATCTTGGATTATGTGACAAATATGTGAACTCCTGTTAATTGAATATAAAATCTTGAAATATGTGACAAATATGTGAACTCCTGTTAATTGAATAAAAAAACTTGGAATATGGGACAAATTTGTGTCAAATTCCCCTTGTTTGTAGACCTATTTGGCTCCAGTACATCCACTTCAAGCATTTAATCTCTTGTATCTTGTTTGACAGAGCTCCATGAGCTTTGTGAAACAAGATATAATAGAATAAATGCTCAGTTTATTGCTAGAGTACAGGAAATGGACCAAATCCCTGTTAATTGAATACTGTTGTTAAATGATTTTCCCTGGCAGAGTAACTATTCAGTTTACAGGGTTCCACTGTATTACCAAGAATACAAGGGATCAGCTGAATTCTGGCTGACTCAATATTTCTGTACAATCATGCCTGGTGTTTTGAAAATCACAGCAGAATGTCTGAACGCCCACCTGGGCAAAGGTTCAGTAGGGGCTCTACCATCATAGTTTAACAGTTTACTCTGATGGGAACCCTGTACTAAAGGATTTTCTTTTACCACTATCCATTGGGGGCTATTAGCTGGGAAGGTGTTGCTAGTTTTTGTGCTGTTAACTTTTGAATGGCTATTTGAAGCATTGGTATTGCAGGTTTATACAAATTCATTTCCGAAAGAAATTGTTTTGTAACAGTTTATTGAAGGGTGTCTATTGCCATTTTTTAATTTATTAGTAGTCTTCTGCTTTGGTTTAATAGCAAAGATATGGAACTTTGATATATGACTTTATAACCTGATAAATAAATCCAACCATGTTACTTGTCAATACAAAAAGAATTACTCTGACATTCACTGAATTCTCCAATTTTTTAGTCATTTTTGGGCTTCAATATATGCAGTAGAGGCATTTAATTATATCTTGTTGGACAGAGCTAAATGAGATCTTTCAAACAAGATAAAACAGAATAAATGCTTATTTTGTAACTACAAGATAGGATAATGACCCAATTCCCATTAATTGTATACTCCTGTTAATTGAATATTTTTCTCTGTCAAAGTGGCTATTCAGTTCAAAGACCTCCACTGTACTTCCACGATTTTGAAAAATAACTTGGGGAGTGAACCACCCCTGTTCAAATGACAATAATCAGTCTTATTCTATCCAATGGGGGCTATTAACTGCCAATGGTCTTCATCTGACGTTGACAAAGATTGTGGTCACTGAACAGGTTCTTTAACACACAATTAAGAAGAAATCTTTAAAACGATAGTCAAATTATCATGGCAGTGGTTTTTCTTGTCAAATCTTGATTGCCTGAGGCAGCCAAGACTTTGCTCAAAAGCACTGCTGTGATTCTAGACTCAAAAGGTCTGGTGTATTAAAAAATTTGGTAAATTACCCAAGCCCTCTACAAATAAAGGAAGCAAGAAGCCCATATTTGGGCCTTATAATGAAGTGCAGGCACCACAACTTAAAGGCTGTGTATTCTATGGACATGCTTATATTATCTATGAAGTGAAATTATTTATCCTGTGGAGATTTGACATTATCAAATTTATGGGAGAGTGCCTGTAGGGCAGAGGCATGAACAAGTTTTGACAACCAAAAATAATTTAACACACTACCAGTTAACGGTTAAAAGTGACTCAGTATGTTTCCTTGAAGTTTATTATGCGACCACATATTTTGGTATTCTTTAGTTCATTAAGATTTCTTGCTCTCCTTACTTTCTAATCAAGTGGGTTATAGAGAGCAAGGACGTTCACTCACTCACCTCAAAGTGAAATCCCTGTACAATACATATAACTCACTGTCAGAGGGTCTATCCAATTAACAGGGTTCCACAGCAGTTTACAAGTTTCTTTTTTTTCTTGTTAACCTGATTTTCTTTATTCAGATCCAAACTTTTATTAACTGTGATATTTACCTTGATTAATCTGAGTCACAACTAATTAATTCATATATATCTTTTAATCATTTCAAAAAAATTTATTGTTACTTTGATTTAGTTTCAAGTACCAAGAACTCACTTGTCTCTTGTCAGTGTGTTTTCCTACTTTGATAAACAAACATTACTTTTCAACCTACTCACAATTATTTACAATTGGCTGTAACGTAAGTGCAAGCCCTACTTCGGAACTAACTCAAGCTTAAGAAACCTTTCCAAACAAGTTGGAAAAGTAATAGAGTGCAAAAGCACGAAAAAGATCGAAAAAGGGTCGAGCGAGACTGGCGCTTGAAATTAAGGGTACTCTCTCTGCACACCTCTTGCATTTACCAAGCGCATGCACAACAACCGTGATGTCAATTCCTTTTATTTCTGCCATTGCGCTGGTCAGAAATTTTGTGACTCATGCTATTATTTAGCTATCATCTTCATGAACAACTTATTTGTATGGTGCTATCTTGTCTGATTATGTGCAAGTGGATTGTATCCTTTTCAAGCTTCTAAATTATTTACTATTTGATGATATTTTTAATAATTTTTGCTTGCTTTTTCACACATAGACTTGTTTTTCCCCCACGTGTGAGCACAACCATTGTTCTGTCCTCTTGCTTGCAAGTGAAACGTGAACGACTCTCATTCCACATGTGTCACTTGCAACAATTGTACACAGGCCAAATCATGTGGTATTTGTGGGGTTTGGTCCTCAAAATTCTGGGCATCTGTAAACAAGGTGGTTCTGTCTAGTGCTGGAACCCCTTGTTCTCGGGGTAAGGGTAGCCTTTGCTTTATCAGACATTTCTGTGAATGCACGTGGTCATGAGCGCAGATCATAGGGGGGGGGGCACGGGAGGGGGGAGGGGGGTGTCCCCCCCAGATCTCATCAAGGGGGGGACATGGTATGCCACGTCTCCCCCACCACTAGGGGCATGGTATGACATGTCCCGCACTATGCTCCCCCACTGTCGCACCCTCTCATCAATTTTGTTTGAATAATTCTGAGATGTGGAGACTCAGAACACGTGCGAATCGCTTGTTAGCCCATTGTGGGTCAACTCTGTATGAATGACGCATTTGCACCAGTCAACCCACTTCTGACGTCATACACTCCACGTGCACAGTCTAATTTTAGTTTGAATAACTTCACGTTGGAACTGCAAAATCCCCTTGTTTGGTATTTTCCGTGAATAGGGCCTGAAATCCACCACACAGTTGAATTGTGTTAATCTAATAGGGAATGCCCGGTGAAGCGGTAACAATTATGGTTCAGCATTTTGACAAAATTATAACACTCTCCAATTTGCCTCCTACGCCGTCGACAGTTGCTGAGGAAGTTGTTACTACAGATCCTATTCTGTATGATGGTGGCTGTTCCATCTCTTCTGGGGATGGTATACAGTCTCGGGGGTCCGAGACTGTATCTGCTGGTGTGTCTATGAGCTCTCAGCCTCCCCTGGCTTCGCGGCGAAGCTGTGTGGGTTTGCTGTCTGTTCCGTCTCATCTGGCTAGGTTTGCTCCTGGTCGGTTGAGCCGTTCGGTCGCTTCGGCAGCTTCCTCGCCCCTCGAGCCAATCGTTTATTGTTCCTCCTTCCCCTGCTAGTGTGCCGACTAGCAGGATGAGGCTGGGACATTGGCATCCAGGGCCTGCTGTTTGGCAGAGGTCAGTGACAGTTCCGGTTAGCTGTCACTCTTGGAACCTTCTTCCGGTGATTCCTCACTGTGTTCCGAGTCTGGCTGTCGATCGATGCTTGCTGTCGGTCTCAGAGGATGGGCAGTTGGGGCCTTCTGCCGCGCAGAGGCCAATAGCAGGTTCCTGTCATTCTTGGGACAATCCTCCGGTGTCTTCTCATCGTGTCCCAGGTCCAGCTACCAATCAACATACGCCGTCGGCCTCTTTAGAGGATTTGCAGGCAGGGCATTCTGTTCCGCAGAGTCAGTGATTGCCCCTGGGCGTCACAGTCGGGACTATCCTCCGGTGTCTTCTCACCGTCTCCCTATTCTGTCTGCCGATCGACATTCGTCATCGGTCCCTTCTGAGGATTTGGGTTCGTCTACCAGAAGGGTCCATTAGGAAGACACTCCGTCTGGCGATGCTGCTGCGACGGATTCTCAGGGTGACCTGCGTCAGGCCGTTTTGGCGCTCACCCGGTTGCTTTCTAGCAACCCTCAAGTTGGCTTCCCTGTGCCTCCGGAGGCACAACCTCCTTTGGTCGGTCGCTGAGATGCCTCGCCTGGCCCTTTGGATACTGCACAGTATTCACAGGAGGTTTCTGCTGGTCAGCCTGAGTTGGGCTACGTCTCTTCTGCTACAGAGGATGACGATTTTCTTGAAGGTGATGGGCCCCCTCGTCAGTCTTGGGGCAGGCTTTGGATTTTGTTTTTGGCTTATTGCCGGACATTCAACCTTCAGACCAGCCATCAGTGACCATCGGCCACGGTCCTCTGTGGAGCGCCGTAACCCTGTTAAGCCTTCTAGCTCTGGGGCTTTGCGTCCTCTGCAATTGGCTCAGGTTGTTGAATCCTTCCAGGGCTTGGACACCAAAATGCATTCTAAGGCCCTCAAGGGTTCTTTCTTTTCACAAGCTGATGCCTTTCTGCCTCCATCGCGGTTTCGTGTTTACGATTCCATCTGTCCACCAGTCTTCCAAGGGATTATTACTGTGGATGAGTATTCTTCTTCCCTCGGGTTGACTAAGCCTAAGTTGGCAGTTCTCCCGATGTCGGTAGTTGAGTCTGGTGGGCCTGTCCTGAGAGATGCTGGGTATGTTATCTCTCATGGACCATGTCGTCACTGTCTGAATATTTTCCACCAGGGGAGTTTGATGATGCTCAGGCGCCTTTTCGCATTTTGTCACAGGCTCTTATGAACTTGACACACGTTCACGCCTGTAACGCGGCTAATTTGGAGCTGGCACGCCGGGATGTGATGTTGGATTCTTCTCCATCCCTTCCTTCAGAGCAGAGTGCTGTTCTGAGGTCTGCTTCTTTGGTTGGACCTCAGTTGTTTCATGGTTCCGTGGAAGCTGTCCTTGGTGAGGTTCTTCATCATTTGAAGGACCAGCTTTTGCTACGACAGCTGGACCAACCTGCTGCTGCGGGTGGTGGTTGTTCCAGGCCCGCCAAGCATCCTGCTGCATCTGCCACGTCGGTGACGTCGGCTACATCTTCGGCTCCTTCTGCACAGAAGCGCCGACGCGGCCAGGCTCGCTGGCAGACTCAGGGAGGAAAGTCCCAGGACTCTGTTGCTTCCTGAGGGGGTGGTTTCTCCTCTCGGGGGCCTCATCGAGGCCGCAAATGAAGGTCCTCACCTCGATTCGCCTCCAGTCGGGGGGGGGGGGGGGGGAGGCTGTCGCTGTTTTACGAACGTTGGACAGAGATAACGTTGGACACTTGGGACCTCGACATCATCCAATCCAGTCTGCGACTGTCCTTCCATCGGCACCCCTGTTTATCTCGGGTGCCCCTCCCAACCCAGGTCCCTTCCGATTCTCTACGTCGGGACCTTCTTGTGCAGGAGATCAACAATCTCCTCTCCAAAGGGGTGATCGAGGTGGTCAGGAACACCCTTTCACCGGGGTTTTACTCGAGACTTCTCTTGGTGCCGGAAAAAAACGGCCAGTTTAGTCCTGTCATCGGTCTGAGTATCCTGAACGAGTACATTATAGCACCTCGTTTCAGTATGGAGACTTTCCAGTCGGTTCGCCGTTCAGTTCATCAGGGCGACTTGGCTGCCAGTATCGATCTGAAGGATGCCTACTTCCATGTACCCATTCATCTGGTGTCACGGAAATACCTACGGTTCTCATTTTGGGATCAAGTCTATCAATTCAGAGCTCTCCCGTTCGGATTGAACCTGGCTCCTTGGGCCTTCACCCGACTGATGTCACATGTGCTTGCTTTTCACCATACTCAGTCGGCTGTGACTTCGTCAGCCTACCTGGACGACATCCTCCAACGGCACCATGATGCTGCTCTTCTGGAGTCCGATGTCCGGCAGTTTCTTTGCCTACTAGCGTCTCTGGGTTTCAGAGTCAATCGCGAGAAGTCGAATCTCCTTCCTTCTCAGCAATTTTGTCATTTGGGGATGGATTTCGACACTCTTCACAATGTGGTGTCGGTTCCCAATGCTCGGGCGACAATTCTTTCCGCCTTGACTCGGAACGTGCTTCAATCTTCCTCGGTCTCGGCCAGGACTTTCCTTCGGATGCTGGGCCTTTGCGGTTCGGTGACAGATCTCATTCCGATCGGTCACTTGTTTGTCTGACCTCTCCAACACTTCCTGTTGGATCATTGGCGTCCGAATGTAGATCCGTTGGACCTGGAACTTCCTATACCTCGGTCCCTGCTTTGTCACCTCCACCCTTGGGCCGATGTTCCCTGGCTGACACAGGGTGTTCCATTGGATCTTCCTTTGGCCGATTGCATCCTTACTGCGGATGCCAGCGATCTGGGCTGGGGTGCGACGTTGGATCCTCTCGGTCTGTCCACTCACGGCAAGTGGGACAGCGAGCAGGTGGGCCTTCATATCAACCAGAAGGAGCTCCTTGCTCTTCTGTTGAGTTTTCGGCTTTGGATTCCTCACCTGTCGGACCACATTGTCCTACTTCTTTCGGACAATTCGACAGTAGTGGCCTACATACGGAATCAAGGAGGCACACATTCGATTCCCATGTATCGGCTATCTCGGGATCTTCTGTTGGCACGGGATGTAAACGCTTGGGTGTCCATTCAGCACATTCCCAGGTATCTCAGCGTCCTAGCAGACTCCCTGTCCCGACACGACAGTGTCCTTCCAACCAAATGGATGCTACATCGGTCGGTGTTTCAGGCGATTTGTGAGTGGTGGGCACGTCCTCTGATCGACATTTTCGCCACTCAGCTGGAAGGCTAATGGCAGGTTCCTGTCATTCTGGGGACAATCCTCCGGTGACTTCTCATCGTGTCCCAAGTCCAGCTACCAATCGACATACGCCGTCGGTCTCTTTAGAGGATTTGCAGGCAGGGCCTCCTGTTCCGCAGAGGTCAGTGATTGCCCCTGGGCATCACAGTCGGGACTATCCTCCGGTGTCTTCTCACCGTCTCCCTATTCTGTCTGCCGATCAACATTTAGCGTCGATCCCTTCTGAGGATTTGGGTTCTTCTACCAGAAGGGTCCATTGGGAAGACACTCCATCTGGCGATGCTGCTGCGATGGATTCTCAGGGTGACCTGCGTCAGGCTGTTTTGGCGCTCAGCCGGTTGTTTTCTAGCAACCCTCAAGTTGGCTTCCCTGTGCCTCCGGAGGCACAACCTCCTTTGGTCAGTCACTGAGATGCCTCGCCTGGCCCTTTGGATACTGTACAGTATTCACAGGAGGTTTCTGCTGGTCAGCCTGAGTTGGGCTACGTCTCTTCTGCTACAGAGGATGATGATTTTCTTGAAGGCGATGGGCCCCCCTCGTCAGTCTTGGGGCAGGCTTTGGATTTTGTTTTTGGCTTATTGCCGGACATTCAACCTTAAGACCAGCCATCAGTGACCGTCGGTCACGGTCCTCTGTGGAGCGCCGTAACCCTGTTAAGCCTTCTAGCTCTGGGGCTTTGCGTCCTCTGCAATTGGCTCAGGTTGTTGAATCCTTCCAGGGCTTGGACGCCAAAATGCGTTCTAAGGCCCTCAAGGGTTCTTTCTTTTCATGAGCTGATGCCTTTCTGCCTCCATCACGGTTTCATGTTTACGATTCCATCTGTCCACCAGTCTTCCAAGGGATGATTACTGTGGATGAGGATTCTTCTTTCCTCGGGTTGACTAAGCCTAAGTCGGCAGTTCTCCCGATGTCGGTAGTTGAGTCTATGGTGGGCCTGTCCTGAGAGATGCTGGGTATGTTATCTCTCACGGACCATGTCGTCGCTGGCTGAATATTTTTCACCAGGGGAGTTTGATGATGCTCAGGCGCCTTTTCGCGTTTTGTCACAGGCTCTTATGAACCTGACACACGTTCACGCCTGTAACGCGGCTAATTTGGAGCTGGCACGCCGGGATGTGGTGTTGGATTCTTCTCCCTCCCTTCCTTCAGAGCAGAGTGCTGTTCTGAGGTCTGCTTCTTTGGTTGGACCTCAGTTGTTCCATGGGTCCGTGGAAGCTGTCTTTGGTGAGGTTCTTCGTCATTCGAAGGACCAGCTTTTGCTACGACAGCTGGACCAACCTGCTGCTGTGGGTGGTGGTTGTTCCAGGCCCGCCAAGCGTCCTGCTGCATCTGCCACGTCGGTGACGTCCGCTACGCCTTCGGCTCCTTCTGCACAGAAGAAGCGCCGACGCGGCCAGGCTCGCTGGCAGCCTCAGGGAGGAAAGTCCCAGGACTCTGTTGCTTCCTTAGGGGGTGGTTTCTCCTCTCGGGGGCCTCGTCAAGGCCGCAAATGAAGGTCCTCACCTCGATTCGCCTCCAGTCGGGGGGAAAGCTGTCGCTGTTTTACGACCGTTGGACAGAGATAACGTTGGACACTTGGGTCCTCGACATCATCCAATCCGGTCTGCGACTGTCCTTCCATCGGCAGCCCTGTTTATCTCGGGTGCCCCTCCCGACCCAAGTCCCTTCCGATTCTCTGTCGGGACCTTCTGGTGCAGGAGATCAACAATCTCCTCTCCAAAGGGGTGATCGAGGTGGTCAGGAACACCCTTTCACCGGGGTTTTACTCGAGACTTCTCTTGGTGCCGAAGAAAAACGGCCAGTTTCGTCCTGTCATCGTTCTGAGTATCCTGAACGAGTACATTATAGCACCTCGTTTCAGTATGGAGACTTTCCAGTCAGTTCGCCGTTCAGTTCATCAGGGCGACTTTGCTGCCAGTATCGACCTGAAGGATGCCTACTTCCTTGTACCCATTCATCTGGCGTCACGGAAATACCATCGGTTCTCGTTTCGGGATCGAGTCTATCAATTCAGAGCTCTCCCGTTCGGATTGAACCTGGCTCCTTGGGCCTTCACCCGACTGATGTCACATGTGCTTGCTTTTCACCATACTTAGTCGGCTGTGACTTTGTCAGCCTACCTGGACAACATCCTCCAACGGCACCACGATGCTGCTGTTCTGGAGTCCGATGTCCGGCAGTTTCTTTACCTACTAGCATCGCTGGGTTTCAGAGTCAATCGCGAGAAGTCGAATCTCCTTCCTTCTCAGCAATTTCGTCATTTGGGGATGGATTTCGACACTCTTCACAATGTGGTGTCGGTTCCCAATGCTCGGGCGACGATTCTTTCCGCCTTGACTCGGAACCTGCTTCAATCTTCCTCGGGTTAAATAAGGCCATGATATGGAAATAGGGCGAGTAAGTGACCTAAACAGAAACTTTAACATTATTGGACACGCACGCTGATGCCGACGCTGACACCGACTGATTGAGCCATGCCATAAGCTAACACAACTAAAGTTGGTGAGCTAAAAATTGTGTTAACAGAGTCAGAAAGGAACAATTAATGCTTCTGAAAATCTTTTAGAATTGGATCTTAGTAACACAGCCATAGTTATGTGAAGGTAACCAGCATAATGTCAACCCCATGATGGCAAGTTTACTCAGAGTGAAAGTAATAACACGAATGAAAGATTATGTGTGTTATATAAGCAGAGCACCATCTGACTGAAGTCAATGGTTCGGAGCTGGGACTATAATCGCCGGCTTCACTCCTGTTAATATTAAGAAACTATACTTAACTCATAAGAGGAAGGGCACAAGGCATTGAGAGCAGTCACCTGATATGTGACTGCTCTCAATGCAGTCACATATCAGGTGACTGCTCTCAATGCCTTGTGCCCTTTTTGGCCACACCTAAAATTTCTATTTTCTGAAACGTCAGGTCGATTTGAACCAAATTTGATATGAGATCATAATGGGTCATAAGTAGTTGATTGAAATTTTTTTTTTCTGCACCCCCGTGGAAACTGCAGGAGCTGAAAATAGAAAAAAATTAAAATGACCGTATCTCCAAAACTGCATGGCACCGAGAATTTTTATTTGGTGCGAAGCTTCCTTAGGTCCAACAGAAAGGATTGGTCGAAAAAAATTGCCATCGGTTTTATCATAGGGTACAGTTTCGGGACTTTGAAAAGTTCAGAGTCAGCACTTTTTAACACTGTAGGCAATGAGAAAAACATTAAAAAATCTTCTTCTCCAGATCCAGCAGGCAGAATCTTTTGATATATGGTATGCAACATTGTGGGGTGGATTTGATTCATGTTTGTTCAAATCGGCCCCCTGGATTCATATTTGTGCTCACTATAGAAGCCTGAATTCAAACTTAGTGCATTTCAGGCAAATTTCTTAAAAAATCTTCTTCTCCAGATCCAGCAGGCAGAATCTTTTAATATTTGGTATGCAACATTGTGGAGTAGATCTGATTCAAGTTTGTTCAAATCGGCCCCCTGGGTTTATATTTGGGCTCAGTATAGGAGCCCAAATTTGAACTTCGTGCATTTCAGGCAAATTTCTTTGAAAATCTTCTTCTCCGGATCCAGCAGGCAGAATCTTTTGATATTGGGTATGCACCATACTTAGGGGGGTGAGATTCAAGTTTGTTGAAGCCAAGTCCCTGGGTTCATATTTGGGCTCACTGTGGGAGCCCAAATTATAACTTAGTTCAATTTTAGGAATATTCTTTAAAAATCTTTTTTTTTAAGATCCACTTGTCAGAATCTTTGGATATTTGGTATAAACTTTTCTTAGGAGGAGCAGATGCAACTTGTTGAAATCAATTCTCTGGGTTGATATTTAGGCTACCATGTCAGGTGAGTGCCTCAGGTCCCCTGGGGCCTCTTGTTTATGCAGCATCCTTGGGGGGGGGGGGGAAGATTCAAGTTTGTTCAAGCCATGTCCCTAGGTCCATATTTGGGCTCACTGTGGGAGCTCGAATTGTAACTTAGTTCAAAATGAGGAATTTTCTTTAAAAATCTTCTTCTTCAGATCCAGCAGTCGGAATGTTTTGATATTTGGTGTGCAGCATCCGTAGGGGGGTGAGATTAAAGTTTGTTAAAGCCAAGTCCCTGGGTTCATATATGGGCTCCCACAGGGAGCCCGAATTATAACTTAATTCAATATGAGGAATATTCTTTAAAAATCTTTTTTTTTAGATCCACTGGTCAGAATCTTTGGATATTTGGTATAAGCTTTTCTTAGGAGGAGCAGATGCAACTTGTTGAAATCAATTCTCTGGGTTGATATTTAAGCTACCATGTCAGGTGAGTGCCTCATGCCCCCTGGGGCCTCTTGTTATTGTAACTTCCAGATAAGATGATTGTTACACTGAACTTGCTGGTGGCACTACTACTATGTCTTTAGTTAGGAAAGTAGAATTATATCATTTTTTATAGGAACCTTTGTTCCTCTTTTCTTGGAGCGTATCTTGCTAAAAGCCAAGTCCCTGGGTTCATATATGGGCTCCCACAGGGAGCCCGAATTATAACTTAGTTCAATATGAGGAATATTCTTTAAAAATCTTTTTTTTTTAGATCCACTGGTCAGAATCTTTGGATATTTGGTATAAGCTTTTCTTAGGAGGAGCAGATGCAACTTGTTGAAATCAATTCTCTGGGTTGATATTTAAGCTACCATGTCAGGTGAGTGCCTCATGCCCCCTGGGGCCTCTTGTTATTGTAACTTCCAGATAAGATGATTGTTACACTGAACTTGCTGGTGGCACTACTACTATGTCTTTAGTTAGGAAAATAGAATTATATCATTTTTTATAGGAACCTTTGTTCCTCTTTTCTTGGAGCGTATCTCGCTAAAATTATAGCAAAACTTGCTCTTCTATATATTTATATTATGCAACAAGTTTATGTCTACCAAGACATCTTTGTATGAACTCTGCCTTAAAATATATGTGGCTCATGACTATTAAGTCTGATCTGCTATTAGCAGGCCAATTATTAAATGTTTCACTTCATTGGTGAACCTAAGTTGCACTGCAGTGGCTATTGATGATTACTGCTTCAGGGTATAACACCTTGATGTCCAGCTGAGTATTCAGTTCCTATTTTCACTGACACAGTGTAATGTATTCTTTTTAGCTCACCTGAATGAAGCTCAAGGGGAGCTTTAGAGATCACTTTCCATTCATCCCTCCATCCATCCCTCCATCCAACAAAACTTTACATTATCGACTTCTCATAAACTATAGGGCCTAATTGAACAAAATTTGGTCTGCATGTTCCTCATATTACATTCAAGTGTGTTCAAATAAAGTTTCCACATCCACAGGGTGCTTGACAAGTAGCATAATTCTGTTAGCACCCACAAGAACTACCAATCAGAATCTTTTGATGCTTGGTATACAACACCCTTAGAGGTGTCATATTCAGGTGTGTTCAAAACAGGTCCCTAGGTTCATATCAAGTCCCATTTGTGATATTTGGGCCCCCTGTGGTATCCCATATTTTAACTAAGGACAATATAATGGCTATTCTTTAAAAAATCTTCTTCACATCCACAAATCAGATTCTTTTGTTTCATGTGGAGTGCGTCCACTGATTTTTTCTCTCTTTGCTTCAAAATGTGTTTTGAAGGGATTTGAGTGATTTTACAGAAAAAAACAATCATCCAACAGACCCTTCTTCACTCATCCCACTCCCCTAGCTAAATTAGATTAACTATATTAACATATAGACGCTGAATGTGATCTTAAATCCTTCTTTAAACATTTATATCTTTAATTCAAGTTATATCAAAACATATAAGAATAATTATTTTGCTGTACAAGATTCACAGATATTTTCCTTCTCTTATTACATTACATTTGAGGGTTATTCTGTATATTATGTAACTTAAGAATTCACTCATGCTATCCATTCTTATTATAGTATTAGCAGGTGTGTTTAGCCGAATTACAAAGCTTTTGGCTGTTCTCTTGTTAACAACCTGCCATTTTCTTGCAAGTTGTCTTTGAAGTTGTGACTCCATGACCAGGGGCCATAATGTCTATACTCCTGTTTTATTGCACTTAATGTAATTTTTTAATATAACTAATATCTTGTGATGGTGATCTACATCTGTTAGGTCGTCTGCTGTGGTATATATATGTTCTGCAACTAAACTACAGCTAACTGGCATTTGCACTCCGCCACACTTCACTGTTCGCCAACATCATGTTCACTTCTGACTTCAGAGCCTGAACTGGACAGCCAAAATGAATCTGGAATTACCAACAACACTAAAGAAGACCATTTCAGCACTGGGCGTCTCTTGTCCCATCACCTGGACTGTCCAGAAGAAGGGCAAGAGCATCTATCTGACCTTGGAGTTTAGTACTGACACTGCAACACCAATCCCCTTGAGTAGAGGTAGCACCTTTGGTAGTCGGACACCCTCTCACATTGGTCATCAGCCAAAAGGGTTTGGAGGCCCTGAGAAGAGATAAAAAAAAAGAAGAACTTGTCCCCCAAGCAAAGGGATGCCCATCGCCTGGAGGCTTTCCTGGAGAAGAAGAAAGAAAGGCGAGGAAAGGAAAGAGCTAGTAGCACCCGCCACTTCCCCTCCCAATCCCACAGACACACCTATCCATCTACCAACTCCCCAGCTGTAATTGGTGGATATGGAATGTCCTGTGGAGACAGAGGTGGAATCGGAAGTTGCTCTCTCACCGCTTCCCAATCCCCACTCACCCCTCTCCTCGGTTTCCAAAAGTCTGGACCTGGACCACAACCCCATGCCTTCCGACAGTCAGGTCTAGAATCAAAAGAAAAAACACTATGGCACAAGGAACCACTAGGAGACTTCATCAAACGGATAGACAACCTCTGCAACTGTCAGTTTGGCAAACTCCAGCTGGACTTCGTGGGCACCAACAAAGAATACATTGACTTAATCCATAACCACGGGAGGTTATTCAGAATCAAACCTCAAAGCCTTCAACACACTCACTCTGGACAGAATAGAGGCCTCCAAATATGTAATCTTGGCTTCCACAAATGGATGAAAATGAAGGAAGAAAAAGCAGCCAGCTCACCTCCACCAAAAAAACACAAAAAGAAACACAGGTGCTGCTAAGTTCCTTGACCTTCTCCTCCTTTGCCACATTCAGACATAGAGACATTATAATATACTGTCAATGAGGGTCAAAAAGGGCTTGCCCCACACCGTCCCTGCGTGCCTTCAGCATGCAAAAAACATTTCTTCGTACAGCTAACTAGTCTGGGCCAGTGGTAGGTATAATCAGTATAGAAATTACTTAACATTTCCAATTTCCAGTTTATTAAATTAACACTTTTTGCAGCATTATGATAAACCTTAAAAAAATTAAGAGTTTGGTGTTGGGGGTGGGGGTTGGTTCAACATGAGAATTGTATTATTATCTTTAAAAGAGACAGTGACAATCAATACATGTTTTCTTTGAAGACATTTACCGGCAGATATTTTTAAAGCTATTTCCATCATGCAAGTAAAGGTGAAGATATGGGCTTTCAATATTGAGTGAACCTCGTAAATAATGCTCAAAACATTCAACAGAAGGAAAATAGAAATTTTATACCAAAGTTTTTTTCTTTGTATACTTAGAAAACTACCCAAGTGCCTATCTTACATCCAATTTCTCCAAGGGAAAGACCAAAACCCCTAGAGAACTTAAAAAGTAAAAAATGACAATTTTTAGCCAAACCAGACCACATGGGTTCTCAAACACAGCATACCTCTTACCAGCTGCCCTGTCAATAGAACACTGACTATTTAGGAGTTCTTGACCTAAAACGTCAGAAGAATTGTTATGGTTATGTATAGGTGAAAGAACCGGAGATAGGGGTGATTTACAGGAGCCATCCCAAACTACAATGTAAAGTTAAACTTAATGATGGACTAAACCAGGGTCCATAAGGCCAAAGAACATCCACCGCGTAACACAATTGTGTAGTCATCAACTGTGTTCTTCAAGAGCTGTTTTCAGTTGTATGTGACCACCTGAAGCATTCTTGATCTAATACAGGTATCAGAAAATAGAAAATAATAATAATCCAGGGTTTCTGCTAGGCTGACCTGGGCTACCCTGAATGGTATCATTCCCCTCACCCTAAATTCCCCTAACTGCGCATTCCATAGTTGATATAAATTGCTACAAGAAGTTTCACATGCTACCAATGCAATGCATTTGACGGTAATAATCACAGGTTACACCAAACAGGAGTAAGAAACACATTGTACTTGAATGTCGATCAGAGATCAATCGATGACACTCTTCGAGTTCGCAAAGACCACATGCTGGTCATGTGATAGTGTATGAGAGCATTGGCAAACTTCAAGTCAATCAAAGACTGACATCACAACTGCATGCTTTTTGATTTCCTTATGATCGCTTCTGAGTAAACTCTTGTGACATATAGCAGTGGTTGACAGCCCCGTACACTCAGTTGTTGAACTGGATCTGCCACCAAGGACCGGTATTGTCAGTAAGTAATCTGTATGAATGATTTTTCACCCGAATTTCTCCTCATTGATCCGTATTCTTCCACAATTACCAGCTCTCGGAATGTGAAAACCAACATGCATATTTCTGTGAAAAGCCTCAAAATATCCCTCAGATGCAACGAAATGAGGGTTTTGGGACCCCAGAACCAGAATTAAAAAAATTTTGACCATGGGCCCAACCATGGTCGGTCCGTGGTGGCGACAACTCTTGGTTGCACATTTTCCCCAAATTACCGGCCCCAACATTTTTACCCTAGTGGAAACCCTGGATAATTAATTACATGCATGACATAAGTTGGACAATAATTATGACACTAATTATAAAAAGACTCTTCAAAGATACAGAGTAAATAACAACTTAATAGTACAAGTTTACAATGGCGTAAAACAATGTTAATAACTTACCACAGGATGAAAAACCACTTCCAGTACTGAATGGTCGGTTCGCTGAAACAAAATCAATCAACTGAAAGTGGTCAGGTTAGCAAATCAAAATTTGGAGAAAACAGCATCCTAATAACTATAAATTAATATATACAGCAGTTAGTATGTAATTAAACAGTAAGTTATATGAGATACTTGAGCCTTACCAATAGCCCTTTGGATAATGGAAGGGGTAGGGGCAGTACTAGTTATGTCAATAAAAAATGACTATGTTATATAGAGGATATAAATATTATATGAGAAAAACACTCATTTCATATTCTATTTATCATATGACACACACGCACACAAATTACCCACTTAGTATGACTTTTTAACCCATCACCTAACTTGAGTTGCAGACGTCACTTGGAAAAAACATCCTCGTATAACTAAAAATTTTCATTTTTTGCTTCCAAAACATAGGTTATGACCCCTCATTGGAACAAGCTCATTAAGCTCGTTCCAATGTGGGGTCATAACCTATGTTTTGGAAGCAAAAAGTGAAAATATAAAAAAAAAATGAATGGCGTTTTTCTTGTAGGTAAAAGATGAATACAATATAACCCACCCAAAATAGGATAGATAACGTAAATTCTCCCTACTGAAATTATGCAAATGTGACCCAGTTGTATTTTGTTTAGTCAATCAAATTGTCCAATTTTGAAATTGACCAATGAAAGCTCCCAACTCAAATTATGCAAATTATGACAATGTGGCCCAGTTGTATTTTGTTCAGCCAATCAAATTGTCTAGTTTTGAAATTGACCAATGAAATTGATGGAAGGCTTTATTATACCCCCCGCAAACTAAGTTTGGGGGGGTATATAGGAATCACCCTGTCCGTCCGTCTGTCTGTCTGTCCGTCGTAAGTGCAACTCCTCCTAAACCGTTTGAAGAATTTTCATGAAACTTTACACAATGGAAGAACTCCATATGGGAATGTGCATGAAGCAATATAATTCCATTCTGACATTTCCAAGGGGAGATAATCTGTCCGTCTGACCATCCTTGTAAGTGCAACTCCTAAACCGTTTGAAGAATTTTCATGAAACTTTACACAATGGAAGAACTCCATATGAAGATGTGCATGAAGCAATATAATTCCGTTCTGACATTTCCAAGGGGAGATAATCTAACTTATACCGTCTGTCCATCCTTGTAAGCGCAACTCCTCCTAAACCGTTTGAAGAATTTTCATGAAACTTTACACAGTGGAAGAACTCCATATGAAGATGTGCATGAAGCAATATAATTCCGTTCTGACATTTTCAAGGGGAGATAATCTAACTTATACCGACTGTCCATCCTTGTAAGCGCAACTCCTCCTAAACCATTTGAAGAATTTTCATGAAACTTTACACAATGGAAGAACTCCATATGAAGATGTGCATGAAGAAATATAATCCTGCTTCGCCACATGGGCATTTGATGGTGCTGTGGACTAAGGTGTACCGCATAGCTTTCAACCAATGTTTTGTGCACAGTTTGTGCGTTAGTTCATTGTATAGGTTGACAACTGCTCGTTGCTTCGAGGTGGTTCTCTCTGACTAGTCGGTTTCCCCCACCCATAAAACTGTTCAGCACTAGGTTACATGGGTCGTAAAAAGTGTCATTAAACTGCAATAAAGAAATAAATAAATTCATGCCATAAAAATTGTTGATACATCATTGAAAATTCAGACATGATGTTTTTTTGTTTTTAGCTCAACTTGACAAAGTCAAGCTGAGCTATTGCCATCACTTCTCGTCCGTCGGCGTACGTACGTACATACGTACGTTAGTACGTACGTCCACAATTTCCTTTGGCACACCTCACAGGTCGCATTTATGATCAGATTACTTTGAAACTTGGTATGCTTATTTGGGGTGACCTCTAGATGGGAGCTATCGATTTTCTTCAATTTCCGTCAAAAAATGTTGCCGCGGCCAACGTTCTTAGAACTTAGTTTAGTCAAACCACAATATTTCCCTTTGGCACACCCTACAGGGTACATTTATGATTTGATTGCTTTGAAACCTGGTATGCTTATTTAGGGTGACCTCTAGATGGGAGCTATCGATTTTCTTCAATTTCCGGCAAAAAATGTTGCCACGGCCAACGTTCGTAGAACTTAGTTTAGTCAGACCTCAATATTTCCCTTTGGCACACCCTACAGGGCACATTTATGATCAGATTGCTTTGAAACCTGGTATGCTTGTTTGAGGAGACCTCTAGATTGGAGCTATCTATTTTTTTCAATTTCTGTCAAAAAATGTTGCCGCGGCCAACGTTCTTAGAACTTAGTTTAGTCAGAAGACTCAATATTTCCCTTTGGCACACCCTACAGGGTACATTTATGATCAGATTGCTTTGAAACCTGGCATGCTTGTTTGGGGTGACCTCTAGATGGGAGCTATCGATTTTCTTCAATTTCCATCAAAAAATGTTGCCGCAGCCAACATTCTTAGAACTTAGTTTAGTCAGACCACAATATTTCCCTTTGGCTCACCCTACAGGGCACCTTTATGATTAGATTGCTTTGAAACCTGGTATGCTTTTTTACGGTGACCTCTAGATGGGAGCTATCGATTTTCTTCCATTTCTGTCAAAAAATGTTGCCACGGCCAACGTTCTTAAAATTTAGTCTAGTCAGACCACAATATTTCCCTTTTGTACACCCTACAAGGCACATTTATGATCAGATTGCTTTGAAACCTGGCATGCTTGTTTGGGGAGGCCTCTAGATGGGAGCTATCAATTTTCTTCGGTTTCTGTCAAAAAATGTTGCCACTGGCAAAAAGAATGGCATTGGTACCAATGATCTTCAATTTTGCCATTTCATTTATAACTTACCAAGTTCAAGTTTGTCAAGTTGAGCTACAGTGTCATTGACACTTTCATTTAGAATTTTGTTGAAAAACTTGTCCAGCAGTGGGTAGCCATCCTGGATTTGGCATATAATTTGTCAACAATTCCATTAGCAGACCCTACAGGCCACACCTCTCAGCCGATCTTTTTCAATTTTTAGCTCAACTTGACAAAGTCAAGCTGAGCTATTGCCATCACTTCTCGTCCGTCGGCGTACGTACGTACGTACGTACGTACGTACGTACGTACGTACGTACGTACGTACGTATGTACGTACGTTAGTACGTACATCCACAATTTCCTTTGGCACACCTCACAGGTCGCATTTATGATCAGATTACTTTGAAACTTGGTATGAGTGTTTGGGGTGACCTCTAGATGGGAGCTATCGATTTTCTTCAATTTCTGTCAAAAAATGTTGCTGCGGCCAACGTTCTTAGAACTTAGTTTAGTCAAACCACAATATTTCCCTTTGGCACACCCTACAGGGCACATTTATAATTTGATTGCTTTGAAACCTGGTATGCTTATTTAGGGTGACCTCTAGATGGGAGCTATCGATTTTCTTCAATTTCCGGCAAAAAATGTTGCCACGGCCAACGTTCGTAGAACTTAGTTTAGTCAGACCTCAATATTTCCCTTTGGCACACCCTACAGGGCACATTTATGATCAGATTGCTTTGAAACCTGGTATGCTTGTTTGGGGAGACCTCTAGATGGGAGCTATCGATTTTCTTCAATTTCAGTCAAAAAATGTTGCCGCGGCCAACGTTCTTAGAACTTAGTTTAGTCAGAAGACTCAATATTTCCCTTTGGCACACCCTACAGGGTACATTTATGATTGGATTGCTTTGAAACCTGGCATGCTTGTTTGGGGTGACCTCTAGATGGGAGCTATTGATTTTCTTCAATTTCCGTCAAAAAATGTTGCCGCGGCCAACGTTCTTAGAACTTAGTTTAGTCAAGCCACAATATTTCCCTTTGGCACACCCTACAGGGCACATTTATGATTTGATTGCTTTGAAACCTGGTATGCTTATTTAGGGTGACCTCTAGATGGGAGCTATCGATTTTCTTCAATTTCCGGCAAAAAATGTTGCCGCGGCCAACGTTCTTAAAATTTAGTCTAGTCAGACCAGAATATTTCCCTTTTGTACACCCTACAGGGGACATTTATGATTGGATTGCTTTGAAACCTGGCATGCTTGTTTGGGGAGGCCTCTAGATGGGAGCTATTGATTTTCTTAGGTTTCTGTCAAAAAATGTTGCAACTGGCAAAAAAAATGATATTGGTACCAATGATCTTCAATTTTGCCATTTCATTTATAACTTACCTAGTTCAAGTTTGTCAAGTTGAGCTACAGTGTCATTGACACTTTCATTTTATCAAGTTATTGGGTTTTTAAGTGATATTCGTTCAACTGGATAATATTGTGCATAAACTTTATTTGTTTTGTATCATGCAGATTCTTCAATTTTTAGCGTCATCCATCGTCCATCAACACCATGTTTTGGTCTTCTCCTCCAAAGCCACTGGACCAATTCAAGTGAAAGTGTGTGTGAGTGATGGTCCTGAAGGGGCATTGCATTTTTGTTCCAACTCAACATGCCCAGCCCCATGGGGAGGGAGTGGGGAAAAATGCTCCAAAATATTTTTAAAATCTTCTTCTCATGAACCAGTGTGTACAATGACTTGATATTTGCTATGGAGCTTCTTTTTGAGGTGTAGAATCAAGTTTGTTCAAATGAAGTTCGTGAAGCAATATTTGGCTTTGTAATGGGAGGGGTAAGATTTTTGGCCCCGCCCAAAATTTCAATGTTCTGAACCGATGGTCCGGTTTGAACCAAATTTGGTATGTGGTATTATTGGGTCATAAGTACTTGACTCATTCAAAAAAAAAAAAAACAATTCCTGCATCCCCATGGGAACCCTGGGAGCTAAAAATAGAAATATTTTCAAACGCCCATATTTCCCAAACCACACAGAACAGAGAGCTGTTATTTGGTATGAAGTATCCTTAGGACCAGTAGAATTGAATGGTAAAAAAAATTGCCATCGGTTATGTTAGGGTGTTCTGTAATGGGCATAAAAAAAATGCTAAGTCAGTATATTTGCAAAAATTTAAAAAAATCTTTTCTCCAGAACCAATCATCATAATCTTTTGATATTCAGTATACAGCATTCATAGGGGGGTCAGATACAAGTTTGTTAAAATAAAGTCCATTGGTTCATATTTGGGCTCAATACAGGAGCCTAAATATTCTTTAAAAATCTTCTTCTTCAGAACCACCAGTCAGAATCTTTTAATGTTTGGTTTACATCAATGTTATGAGGGTCAAATTCAAGATTGTTCAAACCAAATCACTAGGTTAATATTTGGGCTTCCTACAGAAGCCCAAATTTGAACTTTGTTCAATATGGAGGATAATTTTAAAAAAATCTTCTTCTTTAGATCCACCAGTCAGAATGCTTTCATATTTGGTATGCAACATCTCTAGGGGGTCAGATTCAAGTTTGCTCAAATCAGATCCCTAGGTATATATTTGGGCTTGATATGATAGCCCAAATTTTTACTTAGTGTGATATGAGGAAATTTCTTTAAAAATCTCCTTTTTCCGATCCATCAATCAGAATGCTTTCATATTTGGTATACAACACCTCAGGGGAGGGGGGGGGGGGGGTCAGATTCAAGTTTGTTCAATTCAAGTGCCTGGGTTAATATTTGGGCTCCATATGGGAACCTGAAATTTAACTTAATACAATATGAGGGAATTTCTTCAAAAATCTTTTTCATCAGATCCACTAGTCAGAATGCTTTCATTCTTTAAAATTTCTCTTCTTCAGATCCAACAGTCAGAATGCTTTCATATTTGGTACACAACATCTGTAGGGAAGTCAGATTCAACTGTGTTCAAGCAATATGAAGAAATTTCTTTAAAATTTCTCTTCTTCAGATCCAGCAGTCAGAATGCTTTCATATTTGGTACACAACATCTCTAGGGAAGTCAGATTCAACTGTGTTCAAATCGAGAGCCTGGGTTAATATTTGGGCTCCCTGTGGGAGCCGGAATTGGCCATGTTGCTGAAGAATTAAGAAGTTTGTATTCAGTACCCTCTGGAGGTGTGTAACTAAGATTAATCCACATAGGTTGTATCAAGGGGCTTCATAGGGGAACTCTGCATTTTACATTATGTTCAACTGAAGAAAAGGCATGATGTCCAGATTATTTTTGCCACTCCTGAGGACTCAAGGATTGACAGTGTATCCGATGGAGATGGATTGCTTAATGTAGACTCATTCTTGGACTCTGTTTATATTGTGTTCTGTTCAAGATGAGCGCTTCAGGCCCCGTGGGGCCTCTTGTTAATTGTTAGCTCAACTTGGCAGAGTTCAAACTGAGCTATTGCCATCACTTCTCATCCGTCGGTGTATGTACGTATGCACATACGTCCACAATTTCCTTTGGCACACCTCACAGGTTGCATTTATGATCAGATCGCTTTGAAACTTGGTATGCTTGTTTGGGGTGACCTCTAGATGGGAGCTATTGAATTTCTTAGATGGGAGTTATTGATTTTCTTCAATTTCCATCAAAAAATGTGGCCGCTGGCAACGTTCTTAGAACTTAGTTTAGTCAGACCTCAATATTTCCCTTTGGCACACCCTACAGGGCACATTTATGATCGGATTGCTTTGAAACCTGGCACGCTTGTTTGGGGTGACCTCCAGATGGGAGCTATCGATTTTCTTCCATTTCCCCTGGAATTGAAGCCATGCTTGTTTAGTGTGATAAACAAGTACTGTTTTACTGGTATAATAGGTCCCAGTCACCAATGCTTGGAAGTCGTCTAAAATGGACAACATGGGTACAAACAATTTACTGAACTTGACTTGATCTCCATGTTGTGGTCATGATTAGTCATTGTGCAGAAATATGTGACCTTGAACAACAATAAGTAAATAAATAAATAAATGCTTCAATTATTTTTAAATAAATGTATGGAATTCTAGTATAAAGAATGAATGGTCATTAGTAATTGTTTTTGGTAATTAAAAAAAAAAGAGACAATACTTGATTGTGTTATGTATACTTTCAGCTTTAGTTGTTGCCAAGCAAATTTTTTTTGCTCGATACAAATTCTGCTCAATTTCATATTTAACTGGTAGAGTGCTAGAAGTCCATATATATAGAATAAACGTAGAGCATTTTCAAGTAAAAAATTTATTCTACGAGTAGGATTAAGAATGAAACCGACGAGCCTCTGGCGAGTCGGTTTCATTCTTATTTCTACGAGTAGAATAAATTTTTTACTTGAAAACACTATACGTTTATTTTGTTTATCCCATAAATCTTCTACAGGGCAGTCGCGGAAAAATCGTCCTATAATTCGCTACAAACCACAGCAAGAAGTAAGGAGCACATTGATCCAATTCGATCGACCATCGAAATTGGCAAAAATAAACAGGGCGCAGTAATACATTTCTGTCTAAAATTAATTCCTCTATAAGCTTGAGCTGAACTTGCCAAAATACTTTATTATATGAGCAGTGTGTGTTTTTTTTCTACTGGCATTGTGTAATACTTTCAAAATGATTTAAAGAAATCAACAATCAAACTATTAATTATGCTAGACAAATGTGGTAGAGGCCAGAGGTCAACAAGTCCGTCGCTACTAGGGGAATAAATTCTTTCAGTGTTAAACCTATGGGGAAAATTTATCACCCTACTAGGTGAATAAAGCAAAAGTTTATCCAAGGCCTTTATTGTTCAAATAAACGGCCATTTATGGGATAAATGGGCTTTATTATGAAGTGCAGGTACCACAACTTGAAAGCTTCATATTTTTTAGCTCACCAACTTTAGTTGTGTGAGCTTATGGCATGGCTCGATCGGTCGGCATCAGCGTACGTGTCCAATAATGTTAAAGCTTCTGTTTAGGTCACTTATTCGCCCTATTTCCATATCATGACCTTTATAATGCTGCTATATGATGATTATTATCATTCTACCATGATTTAACCCCTCATACCCTGCATTTTAAACATTTTTCTTGACATTTTTAGTTGCGTTTAGTTTTCTGTTTAGCTCAGAATTTCATGTTTAACTAAGTGTTTAAGTCAGTTGCTGTGCTCCTTCTCTTCCCATGGCACTTATATTCATCATACGTGTTCCTCAGTATCATTGTTCCATGATTAACCCCTCATACCCTGCATTTTAAACATTTTTCTTGACATTTTTAGTTGCGTTTAGTTTTCTGTTTAGCTCAGAATTTCATTTTTAGCCCGACTGTTTACAGTGAGGGCTATAGTAATGACTTTTGTGCATCCGTCCGTCCGCTGTCCGTCTGTTAACTTTTAGAGTTTTGGTTAAAGTTTGTGGTTAAAGTTTTTTACTGAAGGTTCAAGTGGGGTTTTTTTGTTTTTTTTGTTTTTTTTCTTTTTCCTGTTTAGTTGACATTTTGAATTTTGGTTAAAGTTTGTGGTTAAAGTTTTTTATTCAACCTTCAAGTACAGGCTATCCCTGGTAGTTCTTGTCTGATCATCACGAAATTTCAGATGCAGGGTTTAGGTCATGTCTACATGAGAACATCCCCTTTTGGTCATGATCGGTCAACCGGTATGGCTGCCCGAGCCCAAAACCCCAAAACCATTAGCACAGTCTACAGGTCATATTTATGAAGGGATTTCATTGCAACTTCGTACAATGCCTCTATATAATGCCTAGATGAGAACGTCCCCATTTGGGCATGATCTGTCAACCGTGATGGCTGCCCAAGCCCGAATCCCAAAAACTTTTTAGCACAGTCTGCAGGTCATGTTTAATATGGACGGATTTCATTGTAACTTGATAGATGATTCTGTATGATGTCTACGTGAGAATTTCCCAATTTGGGCATGATCTATCAACCGTCACGATTGCCCGAACCCAAAACCCGAAAACCTTTAGCACAGTCTACACGTCATATTTATGGAGGGATTTCATTGTAATGTGATAGGTTGACTTCATATAATGTCTACACAAGACAGTCCCCTTTTGGACATGATTGGGCAACTGTGATGGCCACAGGTGCCCAAAGCCCGAAAACCTTCAGCACAGTCTACAGGTCATATTTTTTAAGGGATTTCATTGTAACTTCGTAGGATCAATCCACATGATTCCCAGATGAGAATGTTCCCTTATGGTTGCGATCATTCAACAATGATGGCTGCCTGAGCCCGAAGCCCGAAAACCTTTAGCACAGTCTACAGGTCATATTTATGGAGGGATTTCATTGTAACTTGATAGGTTGACTTCATATAATGTCTAGATGAGAACATCCCCTTTTTGTGATGGCAACAGGGGCCCGAAGCCCGAAAACCTTTAGCACATTCTACAGGTCATATTTATGGAGGGATTTCATTGTAACTTGATAGGTTGACTTCATATAATGTCCAGAAGAGAACATCCCCTTTTGGGCAACTGTGACGGCAACAGAAGTCCAAAGCCCGAAAACCTTTAGAATATTCCACAGGCCAAAATTATGAAGGGATTTCATTGTAGCCTGGTAGGATGACTCCAAGTTTGTGGTTAAAATCTCAGACAAACCCCACCACCCCCTACCCCCCCCCCCCCCCCCCCCACCATTAGGCTTTTTTTTTTCTTCTTTTCTCCAATATGCATTTTGAACTATTTACAGTCACTACATGTGCAACCTTTCTTTTAACCTTACGTACCCCCCAATCCGACCCCATCCCCCCCACCCCCTCATCCCCCCTCCACTGGGGGCCAATTAGGCACTTTTTTTTCTTTCGTCAAAAATGCTTGTTTCCAGTTTGGGTTAAAAACCCAAACACCCCCCCCCCCCCCCCCTCTTCCCCCCCCAATTAGGCATTTTTTTTTTTATTTCCTCCAATATGCATTTTGAATTATTTACAGTCGCTACATGTGGAACCTTTTTTTTAAACTCATGTTTTAGGCACTTTTTGTTTCTTTCGTCAAAAATGCTTTTTTACAGTTTTGGTTAAAGTTTGTGGTTAAAAACCCAGACAAACACCACCCCCACCCCCCCCCCCCTCCCCCACCCCCATGGTGCCAGTTAGGTATTTTTTTTTTCTCTGTTCAAAATGCATTCTGAAGCATTTAGAATGACCACCACATGTGGAAAAAAAATAGACTCCCCTAACACAACCCCACCTCCCCCCCCCACCCCCACCCCACCTCCTCCTCACCCAGGGCCATTCATGCAATATTTTTTCTTTGGTACAAAATGCATTTTTAGCCTGACTGTTTATAGTCGGATATAATCATGACTTTCATCCGTCCATCTGTCAGTCCATCCATCTGTCTGTAAACAATTGGTTTCCGACTGATAACTCCAGTTTGGATTATTGGATTTCAACGAAAGTTGATATGTGTATTTTCCAGCTTGTAATACAGGCCAGGTTTCAATATAGGTTCCACAACTCCCTCCCCCTGCCCCCTCCCCCACCACACACACACACACACACACACACACACACACACACACACACACACACACACACACACGTGTCACTTAGGCAATTTTTCCCAAAATGCATTTTGAAGGATTGGGAGTTATTACATGCATAAAACAAAATTGACTCATTTTGTCCAACATTGGTGTATGTACTGCATCTTTAATCCTTTTCCTAACAAAAGTTGAAGCCAACAGTACGAATTATTTTTCTGAAACATCAGATTTATTCATTTTTAGCTCAACTTTGACGAAGTCAAATTTGAGCTATTGTCATGGCCCGTCGTCTGTCGTCCGTCTGTCCGTCCATCCGTCTGTCTGTCCATCCGTCTGTCCGTACGTCAACAATTGGCTATGGCTCGGGCTAGAGGTCGTATTTATGAACCGATCTTTACGAAACTTCTTGTGTACCTTTGTTATGACCCTGGGACGGGAACGAGTGTTTTTAGGTGTGGTCCGAAATTCAAGATGGCTGCCAGTGGCCATTTTGTACCGATGATGCAAAAACCAGTTTTTTGTACAGAACTTCTGTATGAAAGTTCTGATTTGAATAAAGTTTTGTATAAATGTTTAGTACCATGGGATACATCACATATAATACGGGTTTTTTTCTCGTGCGTAAATTATGCAAATTAAACTGACTTTGATTTATTTAGTGTTACTTTCAGAGCTGTAAGTACCAAGCTGCTATGGCTCGGGCTTGAGGCCGTATTTATGAACCAATCTTTACGAAACTTCTTGGGTACCTTTGTTATGAACGAGTGTTTTTGGGTGCAGTCCAAAATTCAAGATGGCTGCCAGCAGCCATTTTGTACCGACGATGCAGAAATTTTTTTTTTGTACAGAACTTCCATATGAAAGCTCTGATTTGAATAATTTTTCGTATGAATGTTTAGTACCATGAGATACATTACATATCATATGGTTTTTTTCTCGTGCTTATATTATGCAAATTAGACTAACTTTGATTTATTTAGTGTTACTTTCAGCACTGTAAGTGCAAATCCCTATACGGCTCGGGCTAGAGACCGTATTTATGAATGGATCTTTACGAAACTTCTTGGGTACCTTTGTTATCACCGTGGGACGAGAACGAGTGTTTTGGGGTCTGGTCCGAAATTCAAGATGGCCGATGGCAGCCATTTTGTATGAAATTTGGTGCAATCAGATTTTTGCACAGAACTTCCATATGAAAGCGCTGATTTGAATAATTTTTTGTGTGAATGTTTAGTACCATAGGATACATCACATATAATACAGGTTTTTTTCTCGTGCAGAAATTATGCAAATTAGATGAACTTTGATTTTTTCAGTGCTGCTTACACACAGTAAGTACACATGTCAATACGGCTCGGGCTAGAGTCTGTATTTATGAACCGATCTTCACAAAACTTCTTGGGTACCTTTGTTATTACCGTGGGATGAGAACGAGTGTTTTGGGGCGTGGTCCGAAATTCAAGGTGCCCACCAGCAGCCATTTTGTACCAAAATTAGTGCAATCAGTCTTTTGTACAGAACTTCTGTATGAAAGTTCTGATTTGAATAAATTTTTGTATGAATGTTTAGTAACATGGAATACATCACATATAGTACGGGTTTTTTTCTCGTGCAGAAATTATGCAAATTAGATGAACTTTGATTTATTCGCTGCTACTTATACTCTGTGAGTGCACATGTCAATACGGCTCGGGCTAGAGGCTGTATTTATGAACCGATCTTCACAAAACTTCTTGGGTACCTTTGTTATCACCTTGGGACGAGAACGAGTGTTTCTGGGTGCGGTCCAAAATTCAAGATGGCTGCCAGTGGCCATTTTGTACCGAAATTAGGTCCAATCAGTTTTTTGTCACAACTTCTACACGGCTCATATTTGTGAACTGATCTTCACGAAACTTCTTGGGTACCTTTGTTTTCACCTTGGGACAGGAATGAGTGTGTTTTGGGGTGCCTTTGTTATCACTGTGCTATGAGAACAAATATTTTGGGGTTCAGTCAGACCCACTCTGGGACTCAAAGAGTTTTTCTAGTTTAGCATCTGACTGTCACCCACCTTTACAATACTTTACCTATACATTTGTTACAGGCTACGGTCAGTATTTATGTACAGACTGTTACAATACTTTATATGTACCTTTGTTATCAGGTCATTACCTAGATGTTTGTCATTGCTGTGTCACATACTATACATGTACATGTCTTTGTCTTGACAAGTTGAGCTACAGTGTCATTGACACTTTCATTTACTTCTGACCATGGCTTATTACTCCTTATTGGAACAAGCTCATCAAGTTTGTTCCATTAATAGGTCATGAGGTATGTTTTGAAGTAGAGAAATGAAAAAATAAAATTTGAATAGCAAATTTTGTATATCACGAGTGCAGATATGGCAGATTCGTTAGGTAAACTGTTAACAAAAAATGGCTCCGACTATTTTGCATTTAAGAATTACCATTCCTGGGAAAGTTGGGCTACATGCGTGGCGTCACTCTAGTTTAACATAGTGTTTAGGTCAGCTGCTGTGCTCCTTCTCTTCCCACGGCACTTATATTCATCATACATGTTCCTCAGTATCATTGTTCCATGATTAACCCCTCATACTCTGCATTTTAAACATTTTTTCTTGACATTTTTAGTTGCGTTTAGTTTTCTGTTTAGCTCAGAATTTCATGTTTAACTTAGTGTTTAAGTCAGCTGTTGTGCTCCTTCTCTTCCCATGACACTTATATTCATCATACATGTTCCTCAGTATCATTGTTCCATGATTAACCCCTCATACTCTGCATTTTAAACATTTTTCTTGACATTTAGTTGCATTTAGTTTTCTGTTTAGCTCAGAATTTCATGTTTAACTTAATGTTCATGTCAGTTTCTGTGTTTTACTTTTAAGAGGTGTTTAGGTCAGCTTTGTCGCATGTTATGAGCCTGTTTGATACAGTTCTTGTGTTTTCCAAAGTTACTATCAAAGAGGAATGTTGGTGAGCTTTTGGGCATTGGCGTCCTTCTTGTTTTAGTTTAAATAATATTTATTCAGAAAGCATTGTTACACGTATACATTACATAATGATAATATCACAGAACGGCATACAGTTTTCATGGTTGTACACGGTATAACAGAAACAGAAATAATCGGGATTGTAAGTAGACGAGGATTCAACAGGAAGCCAGAGGCTTATATGCGTCGTCTCCTTTATTCAAGAGCCCTTTTCAAAGGATGATGGCTTGAATCAGCAGTGGACCTTGCATATCGCTGCCCAGGGGCATGATCCCCACTGGCAATCAATCGCGCCATCAGTGAAAATGTAGCCAAATTGTCCTTTAGGGTACTGATGTTCATTTGCCCACATTTACACAGAGACGCACCGACACTTGCATAGGCAGTTGCAACTTAAAGTAGCGAAAGCCTGTCACAAAAACAGATCAAGGAGGAGGTCAGTGTTATTTCGTAAATAATAGAACTTGACCTATAGGCCCCAGCCCCCAGGCAGCGATCTGCAAGATTGTTTGAACTGCAAAAGGACAAGAGTAAAAGAAGTTAGACAGAAGAGGGAAGATATGAAGAAGTAGAAGTAGGCCATCCTGAATACATGATGCCATTAGAATAAGAATTCAAATGATGGATTGTCATCAATATGAATTCAAATCCTTGCCTTTGGGCAGCTGATTTAATAATTGCATAAGTAGGTAGGGTTTTATCTTGAAGATGTCAATACTGAGGGCGGAAAGTCAAGGGAAGATGAAGTTTGTGAGAATATGGTTGTTGCCACTGAAACCTGCCACTCGATAAGATAAAGTCATGCACTAGATCAAAAATTATACTGTTTTCCTTGTTAAAAAATTCAGAACCGAAGAGAAGTATGGAAATGTCTATAGTAAAAGGGAGTAAGTTGATCATTTCATTACGTGCATTAAGAAAAATGGAGGAGAAAGTTCTCAGGTGTCTCGCGCTCGCCACACTGACAATGTGGACTAGGTGCTAGGTGATTTTCGTATAAATGGACGTTAAGACTACTACAACGTAACCACAATCTACAGTGATAAATTTGGGCTGCACGAGATTTAGTCCCGCTATAAAATAACGGTGGTCATAGGTTACCAGCTTTTAAGAAGGTCTTAAATTCACTTAATGAGGAATTCTTGTGAACTGGTAGCAGCAAGTTATTCCACTGATCAGTAACATTTGGGATGAAGGAGGACTGGTATAAATGTGTTTGACAAAATGGAACTCTGTGGTTTTGCCTAGTTCGAAGGTTGAATGATGGATTTGTTGAGGATATGAGAGGTGGAATTTTGATAGCAATATAAGGAGACAACAAGTCGTGATACATTTTGAAGAACGGAACCAGTTTATGTTTACGGCGTCTTTCTTCAAGAGGGTCCCATCGTGTTTCGGAGTATAGCAAGGATTTGCTAGCACTAAGAGTTGCCTCTGTAACTATTCTCGCCACTGCGATCTGAATTTTTTCCAAATCAGCGACTTGGGCTAACGAACAGTTATCCCAAACAGTATCGGCGTATTCCAGTAGCAGCCTAATAAAAGCAAAGTATACCTTCTCCAAGACATTACGGTCAAGATCAAACTTGTGTTTCCTCAGCAGATCTAAACAAGACAAGGCTTTGGAACAGATATGGTCAATGTGGTTGATCCAAGTACATGTGGTATTTAATATCACTCCTAAGTGCTTATGAATATTGACTTCACATATTTGAGTGCCACCTAGAAATAGGGGTGGGTGAACAGTGGGGTTGGTTTTGCGTGTTAAAACCATACTCTCATTTTTTTTAGGATTAAACTCAACTAACCATGTTTCAGCCCAGTGTTCAATTGCAGCTAGATTGTGGTTAATTAGGTTCAAGGCTTGGTTTGGATTTTCCACAATTAGATATAAAGAAGTATCATCAGCAAAAAGGCATATACTACTAAGTAGATTTTCGGTTATATCGTTTATATAGATCAGAAACAATAAGGGCCCAAGAACAGATCCTTGTGGTACTCCAGCATTTACAGGTCACCATGAAGATGCCTCTGATGCCACCACCACACACTGAGTTCTATTTGAAAGGTACAATTTTATAAATAACAGTAGATCACCTGAAACACCAATACGCTCCAGCTTGTGAATGAGACCAGCATGCCATACCTTGTCGAAGGCCTTACTGACATCGCAAAAAAACGACCCTAACCTCTTTCCCTTCGTCCAACGCTCTGCAGAATTTGTCATATATGTCAGTTAGTTGAAGAACAATCGAATCACCTGGTCGAAAGCCTGATTGGAATTGACTAAGAGCGTTGGTATTGTTCAGGAATTGCCATAGTTGTTTAAAAATACATTTTTCAAAGACTTTACGAACGCAGCTAATCAGGGATATGGGGCAATAGTTACTAACTATGTTTGCGGGTTGTTTTTTTCAGGATTGGAGAAACGTTTGCCTTTTTATGTGTACCCATACTATGTATGGTACACATAATGCCGGCATCCGGGGGTGGCCATCCGTTGTTCGTCCATCCTTTGTCTGTCTATCTGTCTGTCTGTCCATCCGTCCATCCATCCATCTGTCCGTCTGTCCGCCAGGTGTTCAGGTTACTGATGTGCCCAACTGTATAGTTTTTGGTGTAAATCTGATAATTTGATCCTGAGATATTAACTCTTTTATCCTTCAAATTGAGAATTCTTCCAATCCCTTTGGCATGAGATAACTAAAAAAAATATCAATTCAATTGTCATGTTACTTTATATATATCTTGAGGTTACGGATTTTCCGAGCTGTATAGTTTTTGGTGTAAATCTGTTATTTTGATCCTGAGATATTAACCCTTTGCCCTTCAAATTGAAAATTTCGTCAATCCCTTTGGCATTCGATAACTTGAAAAATATTGCTTGGATTGTCAAGTTACTTTATATTTGTGTTCATTTTACTGATGTGCCGAGCTGTCTAGTTTTTTGTGTAAATCTAATAATTTGATCCTGAGATATTAACCCTTTATCCTTCAAATTGAAAATTCCTCCAATCCCTTTGGCATTCGATAACATGAAAAATATTGCTTGAATTGTCAAGTTACTTTATATTTGTGTTCAGGTTACTGATGTGCCAAGCTGTATAGTTTTTGGTGTAAATCTGATAATTTTATCTTGAGATATTAACCCTTTATCCTTCAAATTGAAAATTTCTCCAATCCCTTTGGCATTCAATAACTTGAAAAATATTGCTTGGATTGTCGAGTTACTTTATATTTGTGTTCAGGTTACTGATGTGCCGAGCTGTATAGTTTTTGGTGTAAATCTGATAATTTGATCCTGAGATATTAACCCTTTATCCTTCAAATTGAAAATTCCTCCAATCCCTTTGGCATTCGATAACTTGAAAAATATTGCTTGAATTGTCAAGTTACTGTATATTTGTGTTCAGGTTACTGATGTGCCAAGCTATATAGTTTTTGGTGTAAATCTGTCATTTTGATCCTGAGATATTAACCCTTTATCCTTCAAATTGAAAATTCCCCCAATCCCTTTGGCATTTGATAACTTGAAAAATATTGCTTGGATTGTCAAGTTACTTTATGTTTGTGTTCAGGTTAGTGATGTGCCGAGCTGTATAGTTTTTGGTGTAAATCTGATAATTTGATCCTGAGATATTAACCCTTTATCCTTCAAATTGAAAATTCCTCCAATCCCTTTGTCATGAGATAACTCAAAAAATATCAATCCGATTGTCATGTTACTTCATATATGTGTTCAGGTTACTGATGTGCCGAGCTGTATAGTTTTTTGGTGTAAATTTGATAATTTGATCCTGTAATATTAACCCTTTATCCTTCTAATTGAGAACTCCTCCAATCCATTTCTTTGGCATACGATAACTCAATAAATATTAATCCGATTATCAGGTTACTTTATATATGTATTCAGGTTACTGATGTGCTGTGCTGTATAGTTTTTTTTATGTAAATCTAATAATTTGATCCAGAGATATTATCCCTTTATCCATCAAATTAGACACTCCTCCAATCCATTTCTATATGTACCCATACCATGTATGGTGTACATAATGTCGGCATCCAGGGTGGCCCTCCGTCATACAGCTTTCTACTAGTTGTGCATTTAGGTACACATCTGACGATTTCATCAGCCTATTTTTCCACATTGAAGGGAAATACGAGTTATGCAGCAGTATGATGAATAAAACCGAAAGTGGTTCACTTAAGGAAGCTTTACATTCTTTAAGAAGACGTGGACTGATAAGGTCAGGACCCGATGCCTTGGACACCTTTAAAGATTTCAGTGCTTCGTACACCTCACTACAGTGAAGGGTTATACTATCAATTGTCTGTGGGGAGGGAAGAGTATAATATTTGGCAGGAAGGCACGGGAGTCATCGACGGAAGAGACAGAACAGACGTATTCATTGAGTACTTCCGCTTTCTCAATATTTGAGGAATATATTTTGTTCATGTGATTGATAACTGGAATTTCAGCAGAGCATCTACTACCAAGGAAGGATTTTAGTGTTTTCCACCACTGTGAAATTGGAGTTTCGTTACTCCTCTAGGTAGACTGGACTTTGGATAAGTGTAAGGTTTTTGCCTTCCTAATAGCTGAAACAACTTCATTCCGTTTATGTTTATAGTTTGCCCATGCTTTCGGAACCTCACCCCGTTTGGCTGCGCGGCACAACCGTTTTCTTTGTCTTATTAGTAATCCTATTTCGTTGTGCATCCAATTCGGCTGATTGGACCTTTAAGTAATGTATTTGTTTGGTATATGTTTGGAAGCAGTATCGATTAGTTTGTCGGTGAAGTTAGAGACTATGGTATCTAAACATGGATTATCAAATAGAGAATTCCAGTCTGCTTGAGAGAGGGTGGCATTTAATGTGTCGTAATTGCACAGGGAGTACAACCAAATCTGTCTCCTGAAAGTGTGGGGTCTTGGTTTTGGAAACTCGACTTCAGTGGTAATTGGACAATGATAGCGGATCATGTCGGGGATAATCGTTTCTAAGACCTCACAGGTTTTCACATTCACTGAGTCGCTAACTGTAAAAAGGCCTATCAATGAAGCTGACAACTCGGTAAAACACGTTGCCTCACTCACAAGCTGTCTGAGATTAAAATAATTCATTATTTGAGAAAATCTGCTTCCTGTGGGTTTAGCTGATTATCGTTAAAATCACCTGTAACAATTAAGTCATCTACTCGCGTATCTCTTGCTTTTTCGATTGAGGTTGATGTTGCATCCCACGTGTCTTGAAGGCTGTTGGGTGGGTGATAGAAAACCCCTAATAATAGCGCCCTATGTCGTTTTGTAAATACCTCAGCCCATAAGCATTCCGTATTCGGGGTCTCAAGGTCGGGTCTGTGTCGAAAGGAAATACCACCTCTAATGTAAATAGCAACCCCTCCACCTCTAGTCAGACGATAAAATCGCAATGGTTCTTGGAATCCATGGATTAGGATATCAGTTGTTGGTTCTCTGTTCTGCAACCAGGTCTCAGTGAGAGCCAGAGCATCAAATGGTGAAGATTCACATTGGACAAGATCCAGTTTGGGTTTCAGGCTTTGAATGTTGACGTGTAGAATATTCAGGGTATTGTGTGATCATGCTCTGAGTTGACAGAGTTTGGGCCAGGGTTGGTTTCGATATCACCCAACAATAATATAAGCATAGCCAAGCACGAAAAAGCCAAAACAGTAATGGAAACTGCAATTCTAACTGAATGAGTCAGTGTTGACTTCAAGACATCCAAATCTTGATAATGATACGGACTAATGTAAGTACAGCTTATCAACCAGTTTGTGTAATGGGAACGGTCACAGGTTGTGGTGGAGTACTCAATGTATTGCCATAGGGACAGAACAACCATGGCAACAACACTTTCATGCAGAACAACTCCAATGAGACGCATGAAAAGATAGGTTAAAATACAGATAGACTCGTCTTTCAGAAGTCTGTGCTTTAAGCTGCGAATATAGACTACAGAGTTAAAGGTACCAATTCGAGCACAGTATAGATCAACGCAACACATTATGTGATCTGTGGATGATAATAAAAACTTTGTGATCGTATATAGGTACCAGTCATGATTACAAGTAAAAAGATGGCTGCATGTTGGAAGGAAAGTGTATTCAGGATGGCTCTAGGACAGAAGTCATGGTGGTCTGTGAATGATGTAGAAAAAGTAGATGTGAAAGGAAAAGATACAACATAAACTAACAAAAAAATAAAGGTGAATGATATGTACAAAATACATTAGTAGTATCAGAATATATGTTGAAGAGGAAGGCTGCTTTGGCCTTGGAAGCGATTTGATAATTACTTTGGAAGTGAAAATATTCAGGAGGAATATAATATATGATAGTTACCCGTATAGTGTCCGTATATATCTATTGCTACAAGCTAGTTTTTCAGAGTCGGAATATAACCTGAATACCGTATATCTGGACATTCCACATATTTCCATACTAAATATGGTTAGGCTGATTTGGGGGAGGGGGGGGGGGGGGAGGGTCGGTCAAGGGTCTAGGTTACATGAGCACCCAGTATAATGGGGAGGGGGTGGGGTAGAGTCGTGGAATCGGTAGATGCATGATTGAATTTGAAAAAGATGTTGTGGTCTGAATTTGTCATACAAAATTTGTTCCCTTAGAAACCATTGGAGAGTGCCCAAAGATACTCTACAATAATTTTCAACAGAACAAATTTATATAAGCAAAATACTACACCCTCCTGTTGTGAAAGCCCTGATAGTGACTACCAGCACTCAGTATTTAGAAAATACAAATTACAAGAGCACAATGTAGTGTGGAATTCTTTAAGAAGTTTGGACACAGGCCATGTTATTCTGAAAGAGATGGTCACCAAAGTCGATAGGGAGTGACGTCTGTTTCGACATTCGGTGGTACACAGCGGGTGGGGCCTGCCCCTAGTATTGGATGCCATTATGCGACAAGAGTGACTCACAAGGAAGGAGGGCTTCCCAGTCACGACACATTGATGGATCAGGCACACCGCCCCCACGATGCAAATCACATGCCCACCCACACATCCAACAGAACACACACACACCCACATAGCACAAGAGAAAGAATTCATATATATATATATGAATTCACTCTCCGGAGCCACGTGAGCATCACTGAAGAGCACTCAGGCATTTTCCCATAATCTACAGCAAAATAACAATGATCTGCAATGATATTTAGTGTGATATATGTCCCTAAAACAATAATACATCAGAGCCGGTCACAGCAAGGTTGCAACTCATTTGCAACTCATTTATCTCTCGAGAGACCACGATGGTGTTGTAGAAGCTCCGATGGTTCGTTAGTGTCCAGGAGAACAAAGAATGGGTGGAGAGTGGTCCATTTCATCAGGGTCTCCGAGCAGCATCACATTAACCTTAATCAGCGAGTTTGGACTGCACGTTGTATCATAATAATATCGTTTGATCGGAAAGACAAACATTCATGGATAGAAGTACTAATCGAAAGTATTGCCAACACTAGAGCTAGTGAACAACACAATATGTACATATTGTGCTGTTCACCAGCTCCAACGTTAGCAATGCTTTCGCATTGAGCTTACTCCAGAGATCTACAGGAAAAGAACTTCGATCAGCAAATAAAGTTTCAAAAGTAAACATTCACACAACAGTATTACATCAGGTCTGTCAACACTGTGATTGGATTTGATGTAAATTATTCGGCGGCACTGCGATCACAGAGACGAGCTCAATGTTCCTGTAGCACAAGAGCTCACAGGGGGAACAAAAGTAAAATAGCTAGTAACCCGTTCCGTTGATTTGTGTTATAGTGGAGACTGTCAAGATGAGGGTGAAAACGTGAGCTGTAATATAAAACATGTGCGCGGAGCCCAACTGTGGTTAACTACTCCGCATAATGTGCTGACAGATTCCACTCACTCCATATGACTCATCAACCAGAATCTAGTGGCACGTATTGCTGAAAACATACGTGCTGTAAGGTGTGCATGTTTAAAAAAAAAGTCTCTGTAGCCCTCAATACCCCCCCCCCAGCATCATAGCCCTTGCCCCCCCCCCACCCCCATTGACATCTTTACAACGGGGGCACAATCTGAGGTCAGTAAGAGAAAAGTAATAAGCGTGACGAAAAGATAATAAAAGAAAATAAATAATAAATCCAAACAATGTGATAATAAACTGCTGTACGCTTATAGCATCGTTTGGTTGTTCTATTGTGTTGGGCAGTGGGTTAATCTTGGCTTGATATTATTATAGAAACCAAGCGATAATTCTCCTCAATTGTTGAAATTCTAGACACGCTTGTTATCCGCTCAACAGAACCATCCTTGAACTTAATGAAGATGACACCATCAAAGCTCCAAGTGTCCTGAATTTTGCCATCCCTACGGAGGGTACAAGCTCTTTTAGCTATTTCAGCTCTGATTTTGGTGAGATCCTCATTTATGTACAATGGATGGGAGGATTACACATGCTTCAATTTAGAACGTGCCCTAAAAATTCTGTCACGCACCCTATAAGTTGTCAAACGAAAAATGATTGATTGAGCGGCGGGGTGGGCCTGACTGTCTTTTAGGTCCTACACGGTGGCTTCTTGCTATTTCCTCTATGGAAAGAGGAACTTTAGTTTTGTTGGCCATGTCTAATACTATCTGATCAGTATTTTCGCTTGCAGTCTCCGGCACCCCTGACAGACGAAGGTTTGTGCGTCTATGTACTGCTGGAGGTCATCTAGCTCACTGCGCAATGTTGAGATTGTTGTCCTTTTCATGAATAGAATTCTCTAGATGTGTGACCCTATCTTCTAAATGATGCAACTTTTCCTGCATTGCCTCATTGATAATATCCTTAAATAAAGAACGTATATCCTGATCATAAATGAGTATTTTAAAATAAGTTTTAAGTTTGTCAACGTCACTTGAATCTCCACGAACCATCTTGTTAACTGGTGATTTGGAATCAAAAAGGGTGGCTAATGAGATCGAATCAGAATCACTCTCGTCACTTGGAAAGATTAAAGCCCCACAAAGTAGATCTTCTGTTTCTCAGGCCATTTTTTGTAAAACTACATGCGAGTGGGCGGTTTTTTATTTTATTTTTTTATTTTTGTACTTATTATATCTTTGCCATAAAAAATTCATGTTCTTGGTTTGTTTCATGTTTTAGGCCTCATAATCTACAGATTAGCATGGGTGGTGGTGTATTTTGTCCCTTGAGTGCAAGAAGGCTTTGCAATGCTAAAGCATTGCAAAGCCTTCTTGCACTCAAGGGATAAATTTATCAGTTTTATTAACATGGATAAAATATCAGACATAACTCACTTAATTTGTTTTTTAAAGTTTGCATTGGTTATAAAAAGAGGGCATGCGGCAGCCAAAAAGGACACGCGGGAGGGCCTGAGAAACAAATGTTTCATTTTTTCAGGCCTAACTCATATTTTTTTTGTACAATTCATCTTACCATTGAAGTGAAATTATTTTGCCTCTTTGGATTTTCCTTACTTCAATTATAGGGAGGGTGCCCGCAGGCCCTCTCGCATAAACTAGAAAAAAGGCAAAGACATGTGAACAAATTTTGACCACCAAATTTTTTTACCACTCTATCTGTTACGCCAGATTGCAGTCGATTGTACTGATATATTATTGAAAACATCCAGATTATAGTGCCCTCACTCCTGTATCCCTGTAAGGTGCTCACACTGTAATCATATGAAATTCTTTTACATATAATTTAAGTCATCTTTTGTGTACATTAATTTCCCATAGGAAGCCCTGGAAGTGGAACAAACCTTCATTACTGTGGTAAACAAGTTATGTTTATTTGTATTATAGGACCGATTAACAAACGCCTGGGAGTATCTCCCCTAAAATGACCAGCCCAGGTGTAGTCAATTGTTTAAACTTTATTTTGTACTTATCTTGTTGGTCATGATGTAGTCTTCATTTTTTCCCCGTCCTAGACATTTTGCTTTGGCTAGTAAACCATTCCACTGCAAACCTGAATCTGAAAAATCCCCTTGTGAGAGCAAAGATGCTCTACCCACCTAAAAAAGGTGGAATATCAGGCAAAATACCCTACACTCCAGAGGATTGCAAGAATGATACTTGCTTAGTATTCCAAATGACTCTCAAAAAGAAGCATTTCAAAAGTGCCCAGACGAACACAGGTCCACCTTCTACAGAAAAATTACCTGCTATAACACAAATATTATTTACTTGATTACATGCAAATGATGCGCAAAACAATATGTCGGCAAAAGCAAAAGATAATTTTGCGTTAAAATCAGTGAATATTTGTATGACGTTAAAAAACATGACAAATGAGCATCAAACTGCTTCAACTATATTGATCATTCCACAAATGATGTATCAGTCCAAATCATTCAACACATACATGGTGACCTCAAATCAGAGAGAGTTACAATGATTCGCAAATAATGAGAAAAGCACTGGATATACACCCTCAGATGCTCCAACCAGCAGGCCTAAACAGGTTCGATGAGGGCACTTTTATTCTTTGTACATCTTATTAATCAGAATGTAGTTTTATTTTTATATTTTTATTATTATTACAGCTTCCTGTGGAGTTAGTTGTGGAACATTTCAACAACAAACAGTGTGTACCTGTGATAAGGACTGGGGATGTACAGAGAGGTTTGGACTTTTTCTCTCCGTGGTTAAGTCCAGAGAACCGTCAGCCTTTTATTTTGGTTGGTCCAGAAGGATGTGGAAAAGGGTAAATGAAATTATATATTCTAAGGGTTGAACTTGACCAATACATGCCTATAATGTTATTATAGATTGGTATGGATAAATAACATTGAGCATAACATTTACATGGTAGATAAAATTTGCTTATCGAAATACTTTATTTTTATACTACAACTTCTGGCAGAGGCAAAGGCGAAGAGAAATGATAAATTTTAAGTAATTTGTATATTTTTTATACTTACCAATGGCCCAGACTAGCTGGTGCTAACTCAATTTAATTCAGGGCCAAACACAAATTTTGCACCCCCACCCCAATCCCAAAAATTTGCATACAAAACCAAAAAATGCAAGTCCTATCTGGTCCTCCATACTTTTGTAATCTGCATATGCACAGTATCCAGGAAGGTACTGAAATTGGTGCAAACCGTCATTCTTTGTTTGGCTTTAAAGTCAATAACAATGATCTGACATCTGTGCTTTAAAATCTCCTTTTTATACGCTCGTTTTGAAAAAACAGGTCGTATTATGGTATACCGCTGTCCGTCTGTCCGTCCGTCCGTCTGTCCATCTGTCCGTCCGGTCACATGTCGTACGATAACTCAAGAACGCTTTGAGAGATTTTCATGATTTTTGGGTAGGTGGTGTATATCGATGGAGGGAAGCTCCCTTTCGTTTAGTTTCACCGTTCGATTAGGCATTCCAGAGTTATGGGACTTTATTACTTAGAAAATTGTTGATTTTTTAGACGTCATACGATAACTCGAGAACGCTTTGAGAGATTTTCGTGATTTTTGGGTAGGTGGTGTATATCGATGGAGGGAAGCTCCCTTTCGTTTAGTGTCGCTGTTCGATTAGTCATTCCAGAGTTATGGGACATTATTACTTAGAAAATTGTTGATTTTTTACACGTCGTACGATAACTCGAGAACGCTTCGAGAGATTTTCACGATTTTTGGTAGGTGGTTTATGTTAATAGAAGGAAGCTCCCTTTCGGTTGGTGTCGCCGTTTGATTAGTTATTCCAGAGTTATGGGACTTTATTTTTCACATGTCGAACAATAACTTGAAAATGCTTAGAGCAATTTTCATGATTTTTTGGTTGCAAGTATATGTTGATAGAAGGAATCTCTCTTTCGATTTGTGTCGCTGTCCGATTTGTCATTCCAGAGTTATGGGACTTTATTCATCAAAATATAGGCAGTTTTCCGCATGTTGGACTTTGAGCAATTATCATGATTTTTTGGTGGCAAGTATATATAACCTGACAAGTACACATGTATACTCATATTGTGTGGTTCCCTCTTGTAATTAATAACGGGCGTATCATGCGCTCATGGCACAGCTGTTTATTTGAGATTGCCAAACACAAATCAATGAAAGAATTGGTGGATCCAAGCATGTGAATGGATGATGGAAGTGAACAATGGTGAACGTTCAGGGCTGTAACTTTATAATAATTATAAAAATTATTTCATGTTTCCCATTTTTGGGACATACGCCTGACGTCATCATTCTTGCTAATGATTAATCCACTGTTTGTTAAGTGTTCCTTTCCTATACTTCCATGACACCCTCCTGTTAAACTCCTTAGCTTTTTGGCTATTTTTTTATTGAAATTATGTCTCCCCTTCCCAGAAGGGAGACATATTGTTTTAGTGCGTATTCTTCTTCTTCTTCTCTTCTTCTTCTTCTTCTTCTTCTTTTTCTTCTTCTTCTTCTTCTTCTTCTTCTTCTTCTTCTTCTTCTTCTTCTTCTCATGCAAACTTTGTCCGGGCCATAACTTTTTTGTCTTTTGACCTACACCTTAGATACTTGGCATGTGGATGTATCACCATGAGCTGGTGTGCAGTGTACCATAATGACCTTCATGTGACCTTGACCTTTGACATGAAGGTCAGATTTATGTGGGTTTTTTTAATGAAACATCACACAAACTTTGTCCAGGCCATAAATTTTTTGTCTTTTGACCTACACCTTAGATTCTTGGCATGTGGATGTATCACCATGAACCGGTGTGCAGTGTACCATAGTGACCTTCATGTGACCTTGACCTTTGACCTGAAGGTCAGATTTATGCGCTTTTTTAAGAGAAACTGTCTGGACCAGAACTTTTTTGTATTTCGAGTCAGGCTTTAGATATTTGGCATGTGGACCCTCTTTGTTCTGAGGAATTTATCCTCAGAACAAGGGGAAGGGGGTGGGGAGGTTGGAGGTTTTTTCCCTTAGGTTATCTGGCTTTATAGTAAAAAGCAAGGGAATACCCCCTCCAGGGACAGTAGTCCTACGACGGTGCTGGGTAGTTTTAATGTGTAGCTCAGTGTGAAGCAATAACTATGTCTCATTTATGTACTGTTTTTAAAGTGTAGCTCACTGTGAAGCAATTGTATATGTTACGTGTGATACAGGCATTAATATACAATCCTCGGACACTTTTAAATGAGTATAAAGCATCTCATTCTCTGAACTAGCTTTATATCTTCCTTTACTTCACCGAATTAGCATAATGGGTTATGCTGGCATTAAATGGAGAAATTATGTAATGCTCAATTACATTGTTGGTGTTATGTCATTCTTTTTTCTTATAAAAGAGAAGGACACATGTAATTCCTATGTGTTCTCCTATTCTCCTGTAGGAGCTATTCTTTATCGAAGTAATTGAGAGATTGGATGTTCCTTTAAGTCCTAGGCCCTCCAGCCTTTTTACGATTCAGCTGGTCTGGGCCATTGGTTGTAGTATAAAAATATGATAAATTTTAAGTAATTTGTATATTTTTTATACTTACCAATGACCCAGGCAGGGATGGCCCCCCATGAGTGGGCACTCATACCTCCACACTGATTATAACATTTAGCAGGCACTGTAGAAAGAATGATGGTTGGTGCCATCTTTGGTGCCTTCCTGGATACTGTGCATGTGCAGATAACAAAAGTATGGAGGACCTGATAGGACTTGAATTTTTGGGTTTTGTTTTCAAATTTTGGGGGATTGGGGGGGTGCAAAATTTGTGTTTGGCCCTGAATTAAATTCAGTTAGCACCAGCTAGTCTGGGCCATTGGTAAGTATAAAAAAATATACAAATTCCTTAAAATTTATCATATTTGGTATATAACATCTCTAGGGGAGTCAAATTCAAGTTTGTTCAAATCGAGTCCCTGGGTTAATAATTTGGCTTTCTGTAGGAGCCCGAATTTGAACTTAATGAAATATGAGGACATTTTTTTTAAAATCTTCTTCTTCAGATCCACCTGTCAGAGTGCTTTCATATTTGGTAGACAACATCTCTAGGGGGTCAGATTCAAGTTTGTTCAAATGGGATCACTGAGTTAGTATTTGGGCTCTCTGTTGGAGCCCAAAGTTTAACTTGGTGCAGTTTGAGGAAATTTCTCCCTGGGTGTATATTGGGCTCCCTATGGGAGCCTGAATTTTAACTTAGTGCAGTATGAAGGAATTTCTTTAAAAATCTTCTTCATATTCACCAGTCAGAATCCTTTTGTATTTGGTATACAACATCTCTAGGTGGGTCAGTTTCAGGTTTGTTCAAATTGGTTACCTCGGTAAATATTTGGGCTTCCTATGGGAGCTTAAATATCAGTTTAGTGCAATATGAGGAATTTTTTTAAAAATCTTTTTCTTTAGACCCTGTAGTCGGAATGCTTTCACATTTGGTATACGACTTCTCTGGGATGCAATATGAGAAAATTTCTTTTAAAATCTTCTTTTTCATTATCCACCAATCAGAATCCTTCCATATTTGGTATACAACATCTTTAGGTTGGTCAGATTCAAGTTTGTTCAAATTATTTAATAGTTTGGCTACCTATTTGAGCCAAAGTTTAACTTAGTGCAATGTGAGGACATTTCTTATCAACCTACCTTACAATTGTTTACTACAGGCTTGCACTACAGTGGAAGACCCTAACTCGGATAAAATACTCTCTATTTTAATCTTTCCCAAGAGATGTGGGAAAGAAAAGTGGTGTAAAAAAACACCACGATAAAAATAAGCCCAAACTGGGCTGAGCGCCATCAGCACACACCCAGTATGGGATGCTCTTCCCTTAGTACAAATCCACGACTTCCGTTAACCAATGCGCAGTGCGTCATCAATTCATCATTCTTTTTTTGTCCGAGACATGTGAAGGATGTGTCTCCGCCATTTGTCATACGAAACAGTGATAATTCAGCTCGTCGATAATGGTTTTCCTGTGACTGGAATTATGGATCTGAAGATCGTATAATAACAGGACAGTGTTTTATATATTCTCGTTAATATTTTCAGCCACGTTCTCATTGTATATTATTTATTATTCCGTTTTCGCGAATGTTTTTTCGACATCGTGTCAACGCGGTTCGACAATGAAATTTTTCGGTTGATAAATTTAAATTATTATTGGAGTTAGGTGTCAATGAAGGACTGTCTGGACAGGATTTCTTCACTCTGTTGAGGGCTGAATTTCTGTTTTTTAGGTCCCTGTCGGCCGTCTGGGTTCTGTCATGTACCCACCGTTTTTTTTCTGCCCCCTTCTCTCGTAGTTGAGGGTGTTCTTCTACTTTTTGTATCTGTTGAGTTCACCTTTTTCTTCTACTGCTCTCACCTCTGTTATTTCCAGTTCGGTTCCTTTAGGGCAATTCCTTTTGCCCTCGCCTTGGTGCATTCTCTTGGATGTTTCTCCCGCACCTGCGGGTGGTGTAGAACGCTGTTGTTTCAGGCCCTCCCGACTCGACCACATCTGGTGTGAGTTATACCCCCTCCGTGGGGGATGTGCAGATCCTCCACACCCGCAGGGTGAGGGGGGGGGGGAATGCTGTCGTTTTGGGGCCTCCCGACTCGACCACTCCTGGTGAGAATTACTCTCCCTCTGTGTGCAGCTCCTCCCGCACCAGCGGGGGGTTGGGAATGCTATCGTTTCGGGGCCTCCCGACTCGACCACGTCTGGTGAGAGTTATTCCCCTTCCGTGGGGATGTGCAGTTTTTTTTACCGTGGTGGCTACTGTGGGAGCTGTTGGATTTCTGGTGAAGAGATGCCTGGTTCCGGGACTATGTGCCCCCTCTCCAGTCGACATCTCAGGCTGTCTCTAGGGTTGTGACTCCTCCTTTGGAGGCCGAGCTAGGTGGCTCTCGGCTCTCTCCCCTTTTCCACTAGTTCCAACAGCTCCCGTTGTATCTGCTGCTACTGCTGTTCCGTCTACAATGTCATCGGACACCGTTTTTAGCCGGCCTCGGCTTATCCCTGCAGGATGTCTGTAGTGTGGTTGTGGGGTATCGGCCTCAGCCTTCCCGACTTCAACTCGACAAAGTCGGAAGTGGCTGCCGACTGAACCCCCTGCTGTGTCCTCTCAGCCATTGAGCACAGCAGTTTTATACCTGCAGTGGTCTGCAATGGTGTCTGGTAGTGTAGACGTGGAGATATCGGCCTCAGCCTTCCCTGACTTCAACTCGGCAAAGTTGGAAGTGGCTGCCGGCCGGACCCTCTACTATGATCTCTACACCATCGAGTACCACAGTTTTGTCATTGGCTTTTTCCGTCCACTCATTCTGGTCACACGGCCATTTTTGCGGGACCAACGCCTTCTGTGCAGTCTGGACCTTCTGCCCCTCAGAGGTCCGCGGCAACTCTCCTGAGTTCCCGCTATGTTGATCCTCGGGGTGTGTTGTACCCCTATACACGTCTGCCCTCAGATGTTTCGGCTGTCGCCCGTCGCCCCGCTTCGGGTGTATTGGAGGATCGTGACCCTTTGCTGGTTAATAGGGTCAGATGTGAAGCCACTTTGCTGTTTCATCCCCATGTCGAACCGGCTGGTACAGGCAGTGAGCTTAGGGAGGCCCCCTCTTACTCACTCAGGTTCTGTCCAAGAGCCTTCCCGTTGCTTCCAGCGAGGCAGCGAGTGGTTTCCAGGTGCCCCCTATGGCGCCGCCTCCCGGGATTGGAAACATGCCTCTTTCTGATCCCCCTGGTGCCTACACCATGGGAGGCGTCGGCTGGTTTGCCCACGATGGGCTATGCATCTTCCGACTCCGGGGAGGAGTCAGACATCCTTGATGTCGAGAGCCTGCAGTCTTCTGACTTGGGGGCAGCTCTTGACTTTGTGTTTGGGTTCCTTCCGGATCTCAAACCATCAAACCAGCCGACAGTGTCAGCCACGCCGCGATCATCGGTCGCGCGCATACAGCCTGAGGAGCAACCTGCTTCTGGGCGTCTTCGACCGTGCCAGTCAGTACAGGTGGTTGAAGCATTTCAGCCTTGGACTCTAGGCTTAGTTCCAAGGCTATGAAGGCTCTGTTCTTCATCAGGGTTGACACCTTTTTTGTCTCCGGTGCGTTATCGTTACTACGATTTCACCAATCCGTCAGTCTGCCAGACTTTGACGGTTTTGGATCAGGACTCCAATTCCCGCGGGCTTTCCAAGCCCAAGTCTGTCATCATTCCTATGATGACTCTGGAGTCCATGTTGGGGTGATCGAGAGGAATGCTGGGTATGCTTTCTCTCTCCGATCACATCGTCTCTGACTTAGCTGCCTATCTGCCTCCAGATAGGTTTGACGATCTACAGGCTCCTTTGCGTGTGCTGTCCAAGGCGCTCATGCATCTTACTCACATGCAAGCCTGTGACACGGCTATTTTGGAACTAGTTTGAAGGGGCTTTGTGCTGGACACAGGTCGATCCCTTTCTGGGGGCAGCGCGCTGCTCTTCGATCTGCTTCTTTGGCAGGTCTGCTACTGTTCCATGGGTTCCGTGTCGACGGTCCGGAATGACGTCCTACGTCATTCCAAAGATTAGCTGCTGCTTCGTTAGCTTGATTAGCCTTCTAGGGGAGGCACGGACTGTTCAAAGCCTAACAAGTACCTTTCTGCTTCCTCTGTGAAGCAAAGGGCTGATCCTTCTGCCACCGCTTCTTCTTCTTACTCACAAGGTAAGGGTAAGCATCGGCAGGCTAGAGGGAAGTCTCAGGATTCTTCATTCAGTAGAGGAGGTGGTTTCTCCTCTCGTGGGCCTCGTCGTGGCTCGAACTGAAGGTCCTCACCTCGATTCGTCCCAGGTTGGAGGAAGGATAGCAGAGTTCTCAGACTGTTGGGCCACCATCACATCCGATCCTTGGGTGTTAGATGTTGTTCGGTCCGGGCTGCGAATTTCCTTCCGAAGGCACCCCACTCTGTCCAGAGTGCCTCTTCCAACCACAGTTCCTTCAGACGTTTTACGTCGGGAGCTTTTGTCCATGGAGGTAGACAATCTCCTGGCCAAGGGGGCGTTCGAGGTCATCAAGAACATTCAGTCAGCGGGGTTTTATTCCCGCCTGTTCTTGGTGCCGAAGAAGGATGGCCGACTCCGACCGGTTATCGATCTGAGTATCCTGAACCAGTCTATCATTGCTCCCAAGTTCAGCATGAAGACTTTCAGGTCAGTCCGCCGTTCCATTCACCAGGGAGATTTTGCTTCCAGCATTGACCTGTGAGACGCCTACTTTCATGTCCCGATTCATCGGGTGTCGCGGAAGTATCTCAGGTTTGCTTTTCTGGGGCAAGTTTACCAGTTGAAGGCCATGCCTTTCAGCCTCAACCTGGCTCCTTGGACCTTCACCCGACTGATGTCGCATGTGATAGCTTTCCATCGCACACAGGCCAGGGTGACTACTTCGGCATATCTAGACGATATCCTCCAGAGGTATTCCAATGCTGCCTTACTGGAGTTGGATGTCGACACTCTGTTGAGCATGCTCACGTCGCTAGGATTCAGAGTCAATGAGGAGAAGTCGGATCTGGTCCTTTCTCCGTCGTTTTGTCATCTGGGGATGGCCTTCCGCACTCAGTTCAATATGGTGGTGGTTCCCCAGGCCAGGGCTGTGATTCTCTCAGCTTTTGCTCTGACTCTGTCCCAGTCCACATCAGCGACAGCATGGGTATTCTCCAGCTGCACGGTCTCTGCAGTTCGGTGACGGATCTCATTCCTCTAGGTCGGCTGCATGTCAGACCTCTCCAGCACTTTCTGCTCAGTCATTGGAGGCCGAATGTCGATTCTCTGGATCTGATGCTTCAGTTACCAGAATCCCTTCATCCTCACCTTCTCCACTGGACGAATGCTCAGTGGATCACTCAGGGTGTCCCATTGGACTTACCCACGTCCGATCGCATTCTGACGGCAGATGCCAGCGATCTTGGATAGGGTGCGACGTTGGATCCTCTAGGTCTTTCCCTTCACGGGATGTGGGACCAGGATTGGGCATCTCTACACATCAACCAGAAGGAGCATCTTGCTCTTCTTCTGAGTTTCAGGCAGTGTATCCCTCACCTGTCGAATCATCAGGTCCTTCTGTTGTTCGACAATTTCGACAGTGGTTGCATCATTCGGAATCAGGGCGGCACGCACTCGGTTCCAATGTACGAATTGGCTCGGGATCTTCTACTGCTCGCTCAGGATGTCAACGCCGGGGTGATTGTTCGTCACCTTTCCGGTCGTCTGAACATCCTAGCCGACTCCCTGTCCCGACGGGGCAGGTTCTTTTCCACATGGCGGTATTCCATCGATCTCTTTGCGACTCGTTGGAACCATCAGGTGGACACTTTCGTGTCCCCGTGTCCAGATGCTCTGGCTTTTGCCGTGGACGCTCTGGCCCTCCTTTGGGATGGTCTTGTCGGCTACGCCTTTCTGCCGGTTCCGATTCCGCCTCAGGTTCTAGCCCAGATATGAACCTGCAGCCATCGAATCCTTTCGATCATACCCCTGTCGCCTCGGTGGGTGTGGATCAATCTGCTCCGCTCTCTGTTAGCAGCGGTTCCGGCATGTTTTCCTCTATGTCGCGACTTTCTTTGCCAAAGTCGCCCGAGAAGGTTTCAAGTTCACCCGACTTTATTGGGCCTTCGCGCATGTCTTTTATCGGGTCCTGTCTCCTCCGTAGTGGTTTTTAGAGACAAGCAGTGGAGTTGCTGTTCTTCTTCAAGGAGGCACTCACTCAGCTGGTTTAGCCTCTGGCTAAGTAGAAGGTTCTTCTGTCGATGCGTGCAATCACTCTGTTGCTTCTGTCACTCCTTCGATCACACCGCTGCTTGCAGAGTTTCTGGTATATGTTTGTTTCTGGAGGTCTCCAGCAATGGGAGGAGACCTTTTTCATATGTGGTACCGCATTGTTTCGACACTCATCCTTGCCTCTCCAAGCTTGTTCAGCTCTTTTCCTTGAAAAGGCCTAGGACTTTGCAGTTTACTCCAAGATGGACACTTTCTTGGGCGCTGCTCTGCTTGGGGGGGGGGGGGGGGGCGTTCGTGCCTTTATCCTGGATGGATATGTGTTTTCTCACATGCCAGATCTCTCCTGCATCCATTTCTCGATGGATTTGTCTTGCTATTCGTGCAGCTTCCGCTCGTTTAGCTACTGGTGATTGTATTACCAATCGTTTTTTCTGCCACAAGGTGCGTGCATTGTCTTCCTCTTTTACTAACTCCGTCATGTTGTCAGATGTTATACTGCCAGCCTGCTGGAGAAATGCTACCTTCTCCTTTTATCTGCGACAGTTGCAGGAGCCGACAGAGGACCTTTGTCCTACGGACCTTCTTTCTTCGGCTCAGGCTGTTGTCTATCCCAGCCATTCAGCTTTTCTGTCTGTGCGTTGCACTTCACCATACACCTCATCTTTCATTGTCTTTTACTAATGTTTGTGATGCTATGGTTTGATAGGCCTAGGGATCTCTTCCTCTGTCCACAGTTCCAATACTATTGAGTTATGTGTGGGTTGGTTATGTGATTCCCGCCATCCTATTGTCTATTCAGCCTGTAGTAAACAATTGTAAGGTAGGTTCATAAGAAATATAAATTTTATAGTAAATTTCCTTTCTTATTATACCTACTGCAATTGTTTACATGGAGGCCCTCCCGTTTTCTTATACGGGTAAGAATCCTTCCTCCCCGCTGATCATATAACTCCTATGTTGGCGGACTCAAAAGAATGATGAATTGATGACGCACTGCGCATTGGTTAATGGAAGTTGTGGATTTGTACTAAGGGAAGAGCGTCCCATACTGGCGCTCGGCCCTGTTTTGGCTTATTTTTTCGTGGTGTTTTTTTACACCACTTTTCTTTCCCACACCGCTTGGGAAAGATTAAAACAGAGAGTATTTTATCCGAGTTAGGGTCTTCCACTGTAGTGCAAGCCTGTAGTAAACAATTGCAGTAGGTATAATAAGAAAGGAAATTTACTATAAAATTTATATTTCTTTAAAAACCTTCTTCTTCAGATCCACCAATCAGAATTTTTTCATGTTTGGTATATAACATCTCAAGGGGGGATCAGATTCAAGTTTGTTTAATTTGAGTCCCTGGCTTAATATTTGGGCTCTCTATGAGTGTGTGTGTTGGGCTGGGGGAGGGTGGCAGGGGGGTGCCTGTTAGGTTCAGGTTTGTTCAAATCCATTCCTTAGTGTTTTTCCATAAAATTTGCCTTTCTTGACTTTATTCCTTTTTAGTGTTCATGAATCATGTCCAACTGAATGTGACCCCAAATACTTGTTTGAACCACTTTGGCAGGGGAGCAATTAAGGCCCCTTGGTGCCTCTTGTTTTTCATTTAGTCACAACAGAAAATTTTGAACAGATCGTGACTCTGAATCAGGGATATATTCTTGATCTCTCATTATTTTATTTATGAAAAGCCACTGATATGATTGCGATTGGATCAAGAGAGAGGCTAATAATATGTTCACAGTACTTTAGTAATGCATTTAAAAGAGGAGACTTAAATTTTTCCATTAATTTTACCAAGATCTAATGCCAGGAGGTACCATAAGATGAGGTAATAAAGTATGATTTTGAGACATTACTTCTTGTAATTTCTTAGTGCCTATAACTGTTGTTGGGGTGAGACTTGTGCCATTTGTAACTACTTGGTTCAGCTTTTCCAGTGATTCATCCAGTGTTCCTGTATTTGACTGCTATTATTTTCTGTAATTTTATTAATGACAGTCCATTGTTCACCCCAGTATGGAGTTGTAAGATTCTATCACTGGTTCGTGGTGATGTCTATCTTATTTTCACAATAGAACTGCCTCTTTGCACGAACAGCATGGTTTACATCCTCATCCCTCAGTTCCTCATTAGAAGGCACCTAGGCAATTGTTCTGTGGGCAACAGCTTTCATTATATCTTCCTTGTTGTTCTGCTTTTCTGTAGTTTTTGTGCCTAACTTTGGTTGATAAGTATTTACTGTTGTGTCTCTTATTACCCCAACAGTCCATCAGAGGTTATCTGGACATAGAACAGAAAAATTTGGTATGACTTTGAACACTGATATCCTATTGATGTTCCATATAAAGTTATCTTGTACCCCCCACTACCTGTAGCAATTGTTATTTCTCCTATATTTCTTCTAGCTTATCTGGGATAGATAAAGTTTTGACTGATATGAATTTTCTGTATAATTAATGATTTTTTTTTCAAATGTTCCTCTCACAAGTAAGGAATGAGAATAAGCTGCTTACCTTGTATTCTTTTCCTTACACTGCTCTTCAAAAATAATAAATTACCATGTTTCTCTGTTTAAAAATAAAACGCACAAATACATCTTTAAAATTTTCCCTAAAACAGTCCCTTATTGCCAGGCTGTCACTTATTACTCCAGTTACATATATTATGATGTGTCAGAATGAAGAACTGTACATTTAGTCCTTGAAAATTTAGGAAAGTACCTGAAAAAAGCCCTTGAAAGTGCAAAAACTTCAACTTTGGAAATATGTATGAACCCTTTGTTTACCAATTGTATATTATTCTTCAAACTGAAGACTGAATAAAGACTTCTTTTTTATTCCAGACTGTTGTTGATGCATTGTTTTGAACAGCTGAGATCCACACAGGTTGCAGTGGTGCACTGCAGTGCTCAGACAAACCCAACTCATGTTTTACAGAAACTAGGACAGACTTGTATGGTGATAAGTACAAACACTGGACGAGTTTACAGGCCAAAAGATTGTGAAAGACTGATTCTGTACTTGAAGGACATTAACTTACCAAAACCAGATAAGTGGGGCACTTGTCAGTTGATTGCTTTTCTGCAACAGGTGAATTGAATTCTTCATACTCTTTTATTTTCATCAATGTGTCTACCCCTCTCACAGCCTGGCTCAGTGAGTTTATATCGTTGAGTTTTCAGGTAATTTGGGAAAAAGTCTCGCTTATAATGGGATGGACTTATATTCCTCTCATCTGGCTGTCTGCCCAAGATTTTTTTTAAATTTTCACAATGATATGTTTTTTGTATTCCTCATATCCTCCAAATACCACTCTTAAGCAGATGGTCAGTGATTAACAAATAATTATTTTACTCCAGGACAAAGCATCAACTGTGAATGGTTGTAGGAAATTAGACCCAAATACAGGTCTTATTTTCAATTTTCCTGCTCCTAACCACAAAAACTTAGAGAAAGTGACTTAGGCCTGCAAATATTCGATAATCAAAAACAATTCAATTTGAAGCACATATTCAAGTCTGATTTGAATCAAAATCAGAGATCCAAATATGGAACTTTTGAATATGGTAAATAGAAGCAGTGCTGAAAGTCTTAGTTTTTTAACTATAAACCAGAATGACCAATATTTCAACTACGTCATCAAGGCATGCCTTTGACAAAGGCATGTCTGGAAGATGTAGTTGGAATATTTTTTCAGTGGTACTTGATCCTTCAGAGTCGAGACAAATCAGGTTTATCCCCACCCCATCCCATCCTCATCCTCACAATGACGCTCGCCTTAATATATCACATGGGTCACAAACTGAAAAATGTTTATTTGAAATGCTTATGTGCATATTTGATTCGAGTGGAAATGTTATATTTGCAAACCCTAAAGATGACTTTTTAATGCAGTTACCTGATATCTAAGTACAGCAAATTATTATTTTTTCTTTCTTTTCAACCTACCCTACAATTGTTTACTACGGGCTTGCACTACAGTGGAAGTCCCTAACTCGGAAAATATACTCACTATTTTGATCTTTCCCAAGGAATTGGGAAAGAAAAGTGGTGCAAAAGCACCAAGAAAAAATAAGCCAAAACTGGGTCGAGTGCTACCGGCGCACACCCAGTAGGGAACGCTCTTCTCCTAGTACAGATCCACGTCTTCCGATACCAGTGCACAGTCATGTAACTAATGAATCATTCTTTTTCTCTTCCGCCGTGTGGCGAGATGTCCATTTGCATTAAGAAACCATGATAATTCAACTCGTTGATAATGGTTACCTGTGACTGGAATTATGGATATTAGGATCGTATAATAACAGCACTGTGTTTTATATATATCTCGTTATTAATTTCAACCACATTTTCATTGTATTTTATATATTCTCCCTGTTCGCACACGATTTTCGTGTACCGTGCGGTTGAAACATATAATTTTTTGGTTGATACATTTATGTTATCCTTTTGGATACTTTTATTATTATTGGGGTTAGGTGTCAGTGGGGGGCTGTATGGACAGAATTTCTCCTCTCTGTTGAGGGCAGACTTTCTGTTTTTCGGGTCCCTGTCGACCATCTGGTTTCAGTTATTTTCCTGCCTGTCCTTTAATTTCTGCCACCTTTTTCTCGTAGTTGGGGGGTTCTACTATCTACATCTGTTGAGTTAACCTTTTCTTCTACTGCTCTCACCTCTGTTATGCCCGGGACTGTTCCTTGTGGGCAGTGCCTTTTGCCCAAGCATGTGGACGATTCCCATGCTTCTTGTCCACTTGTAATGGGTGTTCTTCAGATCGACCCTGTGGGCTCTGTGGGTCTTGGTCATCCACTTTTGGGGATTCTGTGAACCTTGTGGTGCGTTCTCGGGGCCGTTCCTCCCACACACACGGGAAAGGGGAACGCTTTCATTCGGGGCCTCCCGACACTACCACGTCTGGCAAGAGTTATACCCCTCCATGGGGGATGTGCAGTCTTTTTCTGTGGTGGATACTGCGGGAGCTGTTGAGTTGTCTGGTGAAGAGATGCCTGGTTCCGGGACTGTAGTCCCTCTCCAGTCGACATCTGAGGCTGTCACTAGGGTTGTGACTCCTCCTTTGGAGCCGAGGTCGGTTGCTCTCTCCACCTTTCCACCAGTTTCAACAGCTCTCAATGTATCTGCTGCTACTGCCGTTCCGTCTGCAGCGTTGCCGGTCTCCGTTTCAGCCGGCCTCGGCTTATCCCTGCAGGGGTCTGCAGAGATGTCTGGTAGTGTAGACATGGGATATCAGCCTCAGCCTCAGCCTTCCCTGACTTCAACTTGACGAAATCGGAAGGGGCCGCCGGCCGAACCCTCTGCTGTGGTTTCTCAGCCGTCGAGCCCAGTAGCCTTCTCTTTGGATTCCGATGTTCCTTGTGGGGTCACCAAGGACTCCGTTGCATTTCCGTCCACGCACTCTGGTCCGATGGCCAGTTTTGCGGGATCGATGCCTTTTGTGCAACCTGGACTTTCTGTCCCTCAGAGGTCTGCGGCGACTCTCCTGAGTTCCCGCACTGTCGATCCTCGGGGTCTGGTATTCCCCTATCAGCATCTGCCTGCAGATGTTTCGACTGCCGCCCGTCACCCTGCGTCGGGTGTTCTGGAGGATCGTGACCCCTTCACTGGTTAACAGGGTCAGGAGTGAAGCCACTTTGCCGGTTCGTTCCCACGTCGAACCAGTTGCCACGGGCAGTGAGCTTAGGGAGGCCCTCTCCTTGCTTACTCAGGTTCTTTCCAAGGGCCTTCCCATTGCCTCCAGCAAGGCTACTAGTGGTTTCCAGGCCCCCCCCCCCCCCCCCCCCCCCCAGGGTGCCACCTCCCGGGATTGGAAGCAGGCCGCTTTCTGATTCCCCTGGTGTGCCTACACCATGGGAGGCATCGGCCTGGTTTGCCTGTGATGGCTATGTGTCTTTGGACTCCGAGGATGGGTCAGACATACGTGATGTTGAGGGCCAACAGTCGTCTGACTTGGGGGCAGCTCTTGACTTTGTGTTTGTGTTCCTTCCGGATCTCAAGCCATCAGTCCAGCCGACGGTGTCAGCCAGGCCACGGTCATCGGTCGCACACCTCCAGCTTGTGCCAGTCGGTACAGGTGGTTGAAGCGTTTGCAGCTTTGCACTCTAAGCTGAGTTCTAAGGCTATGAAGACTTCGTTCTTCACCATGGCTGACACCTTTTTGCCTCCAGTGCGTTATCGTTCCTACGATTCCACCAATTCGTCAGTCTGCCAGACTTTTATGGTCTTGGATCAGAACTCCACCCCCCTCAGGCTTTCCAAGCCCAAGTTGGCCGTTATTCCTATGTCAACTCTGGAGTCCCTTTTGGGCTTATTGAGAGAGATGCTGGGCATGCTTTCACTCTCAGATGACGTTGTCTCTGCTTTGGCTGCTTATCTGCCTCCAGATAGATTTGACGACTCACAGGCTCCTTTGCATGTGATTTACAAGGCGCTCATGCATCTTACTCACATGCATGCCTGTAACATGGCTAACTTGGAATTAGTTCGCCGGGATGCTGTGTTGGACACAAGCCGTTCCCTTCCTGCGGAGCAGCGTGCTGCTCTTCGATCCGCTTCTTGGGTGGGTCCGCGACTTTTCCATGGTTCTGTGGCGACGGTCTGGGATGACGTCCAGCGTCATTCCAAAGATCAGCTGCTGCTTCACCAGCTTGATCAGCCTTCTGTTGGAGGCAGGGGCCGCTCTAAGCCTAACAATCGCCCTGCTGCTTCCTCTGCGAAGCCAAGTGCTGATCCTCCTGTCGCCGCTTCTACTTCTTACTCACGTGGTAAGGGTAAGCGTCGGCAGACCAGAGGGAGGACTCAGGATCCTTCATCTAACAGAGGAGGTGGTTTCTCCTCTCGCAGGCCTCGCCGGGGCTCGAGATGAAGATCCTCACCTTTATTCATCCCAGGGTGGAGGAAGGATATCAGGGTTTGCAGACCATTGGGCCACAATCACATCCGATCCTTGGGTGTTAGACTTGTTCGGTCCGGGCTGCGAATATCCTTCCGGAGGCACCCCACTCTGTCGAGGGTGCCTCTTCCAACACAAGTTCCTTCAGACGTTTCGCGTTGGGGGCTTTTGATCCTGGAGATAGGCAATCTCCTGTCAAAGGGGGCAATCAAGGTCATCAAGAACATTCATTCAGTGGGATTTTATTCCCGCCTGTTCTTGGTGCCGAAGAAGGATGGCCGACTCTGACCAGTTATTTGAGTATCCTGAACCAGTCTATCATTGCTCCCAAGTTCAGCATGGAGACTTTCAGGTCAGTTCTCTGCTCCATTCACCAGGGTGATTTCGCTTCCCGCATCGACTTGTGAGACGCTTACTTTCACGTTCCAATTCATCGGACATCGCGAAAGTATCTCAGGTTTGCTTTTCTGGGGCGCGTTTCATGCCTTTCAGTCTCAACCTGGCGCCTTGGGCCTTCACCCGACTGATGTCGCATGTGATAGCCTTCCATTGCACACAGTCCAGGGTGACTACTTCGGAATATCTGGATGATATCCTCCAGAGGCACTCCAATGCTGCTCTTCTGGAGTCAGATGTCGATACATTGTTGAGCTTGCTCACGTCGCTAGGGTTCAGAGTCAGTAAGGAGAAGTCGGACCTGGTCCCTTCTCAGTTGTTTTGTCATCTGGGGATTGACTTCCGTACTCAGCTGAACACGGTGGCGGTTCCCCGGGCAAGGGCTGTGATTCTCTCAGCTTTTGCCCTGACTCTGTCCCAGTGCATGTCCGCGACGGCTCGGAGAATTCTCCTGCGGTTCAGGGACGGATCTCATTCCTCTCGTCGGCTGCATGTCAGACCTCTCCAACACTTTCTGCTCAGTCGTTGGAGACTGAATGTTGATCCTCTGGATCTGGTGCTTCACTTCCCTGACTCTCTTCATCATCGCCTTCTTCCCTGGACACATATTAAGTGGATTAGGCAGGGAGTTCCGTTGGACTTGCCCACGTCCGATCGTGTTCTGACGGCAGATGTCAGTGATCTCGGATGGGGTGCAACGTTGGATCCTCTTGGTCTTTCCCTTCACGTTGTATGGGACCAGGATCAAGCAGCTCTTCACTTCAACCAGAAGGAGCTTCTTGCTCTTCTTCTGAGTTTCTGGCAGTGGGTCCCCCACCTTTCGAATCGCCAGGTCCAGAACCAGAGCGGCATGCACTCGGTTCCCATGTACGAATTGGCTTGGGATCTTCTACTGCTTGCTCAGGATGTCAACACCGGAGTGGTTGTTCGTCACATTCCAGGTCATCTGAACGTCCTAGTCAACTCCCTGTCCCGACGGGGCAGGATCGTTTCCACCGACTGGATGCTTCACAGGGCAGTGTTCCAGTCACTTTGCGATCTCTGGGGTCATCCCCACATCGATCTCTTTGTGACCCGTTGGAACCATCAAGTGGACACTTTAGTGTCCCTGTGTCCAGATCCTCTGGCTTTTGCCGTGGACGCTCTGTTACTTGATTGGAATGGTCTAGTCGGCTACGCCTTCCCGCCAGTTCCAATTCTGCCTCAGGTTCTGGCCAATATCACAACCTGCAGTTGTCAAATCATTCTGATCGCTCCCCTGTCGTCTCATCTGGTGTGGATCAATCAGCTCCGCTCTCTGTTGGCAGTGGTTCCAGCACGTCTCCCTCTACGTTGCGACATTCTTTGCAAAGGTCACCTGCGGAGGTTTCACGTCAACCCGACTTCATTGTGCTTTCACGCAATTTTTTGTCAGGTCCTGTCTCCTCCACAGAGGTTTTTCAAGACGAGCAGTGGAGTGCATTTCTTCTTCAAGGCAGCACTCCACTGGTTTAGCCTATGCGGCTTAGTGAAAGGTTTTCTGTTGATGGTGTGCTGATCACTCTGTTGATTATGCCAATCCTTCGATAACACAGATTGCGGAGTTTCTGGTATATCTGTTTGATTCTCGGGGTCTCCAGCCTGTTACCATCAAAGGGTTCAGGTCCATGCTTTCGGAGACCTTTTCGTATGTCGGAAAGCTTCTTATCGGCACTAATCCATTCCTCTCCAAGCTTATTCGGCACTTTTCTTTGAAAAGGCCTAGGCTTTTGCAGTTTACCCCAAGATGGAATCTTTCTTCGGTGCTGTTTTTGCTGGGGGGGGGGGGGAGGCACCATTCGAACCTTTATCCCAGGTGGATATGCATTTTCTCACATACAAGACGGCTTTTCTGATGGCTTTTGCCTCAGCCAGACGGGTTAGTGAGCTTCACGCCCTCTCTGTTGATCAAGCCTTTTTCAGGAACTCCACCAACCGTGTTACTTTTACCACTGACTGCTCCTTTCTGGCCAAGAATCAGATACCAGAAACAACTGCACCTCCTATCTGTATCAGGGCTCTTCCTTCGGCTGAGGGTAATCGCCCTTTGCTCTGTCTGGTTCATGCACTTCGCATTTATCTCAACCGGACACAGTTCATTAGGAAGGGCTGGAAACGATTCTTTCTGTCTCTTATTCCTGGTCGACAGAAGATCTCTCCTCAATCCATTTCTCGGTGGATTTGACTTGCTATTCGCGCAGCTTATGCTCGTCTAGCGACTGATGATTGTATTACCAATCGTATTTCTGCCCACGAGGTGCGTGCCTTGTCTACCTCCTGGGCTTATGCTAACTCCATCAAGTTGTCAGATCTTCTGCAGGCAGCCTATTGGAGAAATGCTTCTACTTTCTCCACCTTCTATCTGCGTCAGTTGCAGGAGCAGTCTGAGGACCTTTTTTCTTTGGGCCCTCTTTCTTCTGCTCAGGCTGTTGTCTACCCTAGCCATTAGGCTTCAAGGTCAGTTCCAGCCCTATGCTGTTTTACTGTCCTTCTGTCTGTGCATCATGCAGTGCCATATGCCTCATCTCCCATTGACTTTTACTAATGTTTGTGATGCTATGGTTTGATAGGCCTAGGGAACTCTTCTTCTGTCCACGGTTCCAGTGCAGTCGAGTTATGTGAGGGTTGGTTATGTGATTCCCTCCTCCTCCTCTTGTCTATTCAGCCTGTAGTAAACAATTGTAGGGAAGGTTGATAGGAAATTTAAATTTTATAGTAAGTTTCCTTTCTTATTATACCTACCACAATTGTTTACATGGAGGCCCTCCCGTCTTCTTATTCGGGAAAGAATCCTTCCTCCCCGCTGATCAAATAACTCCAATGTTGGCGGATTCGAAAAAATGATTCATTAGTTACATGACTGCGCACTAGTACCGGAAGCCGTGGATCTGTACTAGGAGAAGAGCGTCCCCTACTGGGTAGCCGATAGCACTCGACCCAGTTATGGCTTATTTTTCTTGGTGCTTTTGCCCCACTTTTCTTTCCCAATCCCTTGGGAAAGATCAAAATAGAGAGTATATTTTCTGAGTTAGGGACTTCCACTGTAGTGCAAGCCTGTAGTAACAATTGTGGTAGGTATAATAAGAAAGGAAATTTACTATAAAATTGAAATTTCTTTGCATACTTTTATTGGACAAAGTTTAAGTGACATTTATTTATTAAATATGGTTTTCTTTCCCAGAATTGCCCATCATCAAGCTTGGCTGATATGACACCATTCTTGGTTGATATGAACCAAGCCAGAGTTGTTCCCCTTGATGTATTGTTACTGAGTGCAACTAGTTTGTTTACATGGAAACCATTATTCGTCAAATGCAATCAAGAAAGCTGGTGTTATATAATAAAGTGTTTTGAAGCAGAGTGTTTGAATGACAAGGAAATAATGATGGCAGTGAGTGAGGATTGTGTGTAGGAAGAGAAGAAAAAAGAGACTTGTACCGAAAATTCAATGCAAACTAAGAATCAGAGTTGTAAACAGAGATTCATCAAAGTAGGAGAAAAGATAGTTCAGTTACCCTATCATTATGGCTTCCCCAGTGGGGAAGCTGAGACATTCAGATAGCTGAACTAGAAGAAGAAGAAACTTTGGACTTTTTGAAAAGAATGAAAACAATAACACCGTCAGAAAGCTGTAACAAATCTGAGAATATATTGTAATTATTTGTTTTGGTTTAATAAATAAAAAGGTTATTCATCAGATAGTTGCATCTAAGTACTTAATTCTACGAACTGCACCTCAGAAGAAATCAGCGACACTTGTCTTTTTCAAATTTCTCGGATGCCACAGAGTTAAGAAAGGACGCTGGTTTTATTTACATTGGCATGGCGGCGGTTCGAATCCACGCCAAGAGAGTTTCCTTCAGCACCAACTGCCTAGCGAAACTATACTGAACCAATCACACCACTCTGCCACCGGGTCTGTCAGTGGCCGAGTGGTGTGTGTTGTTCAGTATAGTTTCGCTTGGCGGTTGGTGCCGAAGGAAACTCTCTCGGCGTGGGTTTGAACCCCCGCCATGCCAATGTAAACAAAAAGGTTATTACTTGGTTAGTTTCATATCAGCCTAGATATCAGCCCTTGGTAACTACACATCACCCTTCGACCTTTGGTCTCAGCCAGATATGAAGTTACCTCAGGCTGAAATCTTGGCCAATATGAAACTAACCAAGTAATAACCACTACATATCTCCAAGGATGTGTATTTAGTTCACTTTATATAATATTTTACAGGTTGTGACATATAATGGATTTTATGACAGCAATTTAGAATGGGTAGGATTAGAAGGTGTTCAGATTGTAGCCAGTATGAACTCGGGAACAAGTCTTGGAAGGCATAAACTGACAACTAGGTTCACATCTGTTGTGAGGATCTGTTCCATTAGGTATGTAGGACTAATACCAAATTTTAGTATAAATCAGTTAACCAATTTCCTAATATAAAGGTCAAATCTGGCCAGAGCTATTTCCCAAAATCACCTTAAGCTTTCCAGTTGTATTATATTTTTCGAATTTCACCTCCAATGCACTGTTTATGATCCCTCGTTGGAATGAGCTTGTTGAGCGTATTCCAATGATGTGTCATAACCTGTGTTTTAAAGTCAAAAAGTTAAAAGATTTAGTTAATCAAGAATTGATTTTGCAAGTGTTGATCAAGTTGTGTTATTTAACCCTTTACCTAATACGAAAAGCAGATGACACTTGCAAATAAAATTTTGAATAACTAATTTTTTTGACTTTTTGCATCAAAACCATAGCTTTATGACCCTTCATTGGAATGAGCTCAGCGGGGTCATAAGCTATGGTTTTGAGACAAATTTTTTTTAAATAATGAAAATTGAATGGTGATTTTTGTGAAAAGCGCTGGCCAGTTTGGGCCGTTACATTGGGTAAAGGGTTAACCTGCTACCCAACAAATCAGGAAAATTTGTCTAGTACACTATCATAAGTCAGCAAAAAGATTGTGACATGTGCATCACCAGTAAAAAGAGTTTAATCATGTAATATCTGTATTTTCTGATATTTTAACTCCTTTTCTAGTTATAAGAACCATAAAAGGTGAGAACAAGTTGCACAATAAGATCACATGATTGGCCTTTGATACCTCACCTGTGTGATGTCAGTTTTATACATTTTTGCTACACTTTGCAGTCTACATCCTATGGCTTTGCAGTTGTTTCTATACAGGTAGCCAAGCTACTTAGAATGTAACTTGCAAGTTTGACATAAAGGCTGCATCTTAGGGCACCTGTTTTCTTGCAGTAAAAATTTATCAAAATCAGAATAAGGCCTTCAAGTGTAAAGTGATGGACCATAATCTGTGTTTTAGAAGAAGGAAAAGTTTCAAGATCTAGTGAAGCCAACTTTGTTGGATATCTTTTAATTGAATAATTCTGTTAATTGAATATAACTGAATATAATATTCAAACACAAAACCATTTACCACACCTGTACAAATTTGACATTTTAATTGCATATTGGTTATAGAGAGAACTCCTGTTAATTGAATAAAAAACCTTGTGATATGTCGTGAGATTAGACCTATTTGGTGTTGTTACATCCATTACTGGCATTTAATTTGTTATATCTTGTTTGACAGAGCTTAATAAACTCTGTCAAACAAGAAATAATAGAATAAATGCTCATGGTATCTCTAGTACATGAAAGTAACCACATCTTTGTTAGTTGAATACTTGTGTTGATTGAATGATTTTCACTGGCAAATTGGTTATTTTGCTGACAGGGCTCCAATGTATTTAGAAATATGTATATTTTTATACTGTACCAATGACCCAGACTTAGCTGGTGCAAACTCCTTAAAATCTAGGGCCAAACACAAATTTTGCCCCCCAATCTCCCATATTTGCATCAAATCCGAATTTTCAATGTCCTATGTGGTCCTCCATACCTTTTATCCACTGTCAAGGAGGTCTCGTAATTGGCGCCAATTGTCATTCTTTGTTTGGCCCTAAATTCTGTAACACCTCACTGATATTTGTGCTGTAAATCTCAGTTTAAATGACGCCAGACACATAATTATGAAAGAAATGGTGGATCTAAGGAGAAAATAGAAGGATGAGAGGATAAAACAGTGGCAGGATATGATCAGGGCTGTAACTTATAATTTTCTTACGAAATTATTTCAAGTTCCCTAATTTTGGGGAATGGCCCTGATGTTGTCATTCTTGCTATGAATTTACCATTGTTTGTTCAGTGTTACCTCTCTCCCTTTCCTTTATTCCCCCCTGGCTATTCTCCAATGCTTTTGGCATAATTTTGGAATTTTTTTTACAAAAATTTCTTGGGAAGTTTTGGCTTGGTAACAGAATGATTATTCTGTTTTTCCCCATGTTTACATCCTCACCCTTGGGTGGTTAGGCGTTGTGATCTGCATCTACCATCCGATGTACTGCAGTTTCTTCTCTGGAATCTTCTGTTTTACATCGGATAGTGTTTAAATTGGTGACTGATTTTGGGCCATGTTTACAGTGCCTGGAGTCAAGTTTCCAGTTTTTGTACACTTTTTGTTTATGTTGACAGCGGTTACTTCTGATAGTGATTACTTGTCTTTTATTTAGTTCTGCTCATAGCCAGATACATTAATATTGTCCGTAAGTGTTACATTAATTTTTAAAAATGTTTTAAAATTTTTGTCCACACTTAGGCTTTTTTGCGATCCATTTGGGCTCATTGTTCCCATTGGGAACTTGGGCTCTTCTGAAATTTTTTTTTTTTTTAATTATTTTTTCGAAATGTTACAATGGATTATATTATATTATGTATCTTTGTTTCAAGGGTTAGTGCGAGTACTATGACTGTTTATATTTTTTCATGATGAAAGAATATTGTTCAAATTGTAATGCAAGGAAATCTTCCTCTGATTCTCATGTTCATTGTGTTTCTTGTAGTCAATGTACTCGCACTAATTCTTGCTCAGTGTGCGCCAATTGGAATGAACAACGTTGGAGACGTGTGTCACGGTATATTGTTAGCGGTGAGGGGTCCATGCCGATCCTCTCTCCGCAAGGTCACTCTAGTTTGTTTTTGTCTCTTTTTCAGAAGAACAAGAACAGGGTGATGTTTCCATGATCTTTTCAACAGGTGTGTCTCCGTCGTTGCAGTCTAATGAAGAGCTAGCGGCAAAAGTGCTCATAGAAATACAACAATTGCCTAAGAGGTCCCTAGTAGGATCGATGGCATTGTTGTCCGCTTGCTCGCCCGGTGTAGCGACCATTCATCGAATGGCTCGGCAGCCGGTTTCGTCCATTGCAGTCCAGGGAAGCAGTTTGGGTGATGCGAGCACTATAATCATTGAACGTGCACACCCAGCGACGACGAATCCGAGGATAGTACGGAGGAAGCCTGTCAGTCCGATAGCTAGCTCGTCCAAGTCCACCCGGACTGCGAGCGAGAGAGCAGATGTTGTTGTATGTGACTCTAGTCAGTTGGAGCATAAGTCCACTCCATCTGCTCGGGACGGTCCGTTAGACAGTCCGCAGTGACTAGTCTAACGGCTTCCTCATCCTCACAGCAGCACACACGACCGCACATTGGCTACATGACCACTGATATCCAGCCAGCTCCGCCGACCAGGGATTCCACGTCGACCAGGTCACGCCATCCAGTAGCCAGGAATACGAGGCCTTTACAATCGGGACGTGCGCATAAAAGAAGTATGTGGGATTCAACATCCCAGGAGCTTCCAGCTGCTAAATCATGTAAGACCGCGGCTCCACAGGCCTCCGTAAAGGACTTGCTATTGCAGATTGCTCCTCTTATCGCAGCCATCCCAGCAGCCGTCAGAAACCTGCTCCGATCAGGAATTGTCTGAGGAAGCTGGGTCGGTTCGTTCCGCAGCAAGGGACGACCAAGATTATCAAGTGGTCCAGCCGGATGGAGAAGAAGGTTCAGAGGAGTTGGAATTTTCCCTTTTGGAGCAAAATAGGGTAGTCATAGATTTCATCCAGCAATACCTTCCTGATGTTGTTCCTCTGGATCAAAATGCTGCGCTGCCGGATAAGAGACTGATAGCGTCACTGGACACAGACTTTTTTGGCCGGATTAGGGACACCGTCCCTGAGTTTCCGACCCAGTCCAGGAATGTCTCACGGACATTTGAACTTTTGAATGACGCTATATTCAAACTTGCCTCCAAGATGGGCAAGTCCGGTTTCTTATCGGCCAATGCTCTACAGCTGCCCTTCATCAATACAAGGAATAAATTTGAAACGGCAGGACAGGGCATTCCGAGAGTTCCAGGCTGAAGACCTAGAATTGTCTTTGCCGTCGACTATGTCTATTCTAACCACGACGTTGGAAACGACAATCTCGTCTAACAGGATCAGCTTAGACGCATTATTGTACGCAAATCACCTTACCAGAGCGTTATCATTACGTCTCGAAGGGAAAGAATTCCAGGATGTTCAAACTTCCTTAAGAGTTCTTTCGAGGGCCATAGCATACTCTACGAATAACTCCACTCTTTCAGTGGCAAATCTGGAGTTAATTAGACGTGATGCTGCCCTGGCTGCATCCACTCGGGTGGATCGTAAGGTGAAAAACTCTCTTCGAGTCGCTCCGGTCTCCGGAGAGCTTCTCTTCGACAGCAAGCTTTCCTTAATCTATGATCAGATTACTAAGAAAGCTTCAGACTCTCTGCTGTTCAAGTCCGCTTCTAAAAAGTCGGATTCAGCGGAGAAGAGTAAGACGGGCACTTCTGGGACGAGTATGTCCAAGGGAAGTTCCTATAGGTCTTACTCCAGAGACCATCAAGGTAGCGACTCAGGTAGGGGCCATAATACTGGCCGAGACAACCGGTCAGATGCCCCTAGGTCGACGGGGCGAGGTGCGGGTCGTGGAGGACATGGTTTCTCCTCCCGCAAACCTCACAGGTCCAGGAAGTGATGGTGCAAACCTCTATCGTGTTCCAGTGGGCAGAAGGTTATCGAGTTGCTTAACCAATTGGTTGTGGATTACGGACAACTCTTGGGTTCGAGGGGTGATTTCAGAAGGGCTAAAACTGTCCTTCAAGGAAAAACCTCCATTAACTCGAAGTCCAAGATGGACTCAGCTTCCGTCAAATCCTCAGAAGAGAAGTTCGCTTCTATTAGAAGTCCAATCTCTTCTGGAGAAGAATGCGATAGAGGTCGTAGAAAACCAGGAATCTCCAGGTTTCTACGGCTCGTTTCGTCCAGTCATAGATCTGAGCTGGATAAACAAGCTGATCGTGGCTCCAAAATTTTATATGGAGACCATTCGATCGGTCAGAGCGAGCATTCAAGTGAATGACTATGCTGCGAGCATAGATCTCAAGGATGCGTACTTTCACGTCATGATACATCCGGCATTCAGAAAGTATCTGCGCTTCGCTGTCCTAGGAGTCGTTTATCAGTTCCGAGCGATGTGCTTCGGTCTGAATCTAGAGCCCTGGGCTTTCACCCGAATAATGAACTCCGTAATGACTCATTTCCGAGCTCATTCGTCTGCGGTAACGTCGGCCTACCTGGTCGACATTCTTCAGAGGTTCGACAATGAGTTAACGCTTCAGAACGATGTTCAGAATCTGCTTCAATTGCTCTGACGTCTCGGTTTTATAATAAACGAGAAGAAGTCGGATCTGGTGCCGTCCAAGTCATTCACCCAACTGGGAATGAGCTTCGAGACGCACAACAATCTCGTTCATCTGCCGTTAACCAGAGCGAAATTAATCAGTTGTTACGATCGCTTTTGTCTTCACTCCGACAAAGTTACAGCGAGAGAATTCATGCGGTTTGTACGGAGCCACCGCGGATCTTATTCCGATGGGGTGGCTACATACTCGGCCACTCCAAATCTTTCTGACTCAGAATTGGAGTGTCAAGATTCATTCGCTCGATACGAACATCGTCTTGTCGAATCAAGTGAAACAAGAAATTCAGACTTGGGCAGATATTCAGTGGTTAGCTCAAGGAGTTCCACTGCAATCGCCGGATCCGAGTTTTATAATTATGACGGATGCCAGTCAAACAGGTTGGGGCGCAGCCTTGATCCCAATGGATTTGAAGTGCCAGGGTCTTTGGGATCCGCAATTCCTAAACAAGCACATAAACATCAAAGAATTGATGTCAATTTGGCTTGCGCTACGTCATTGGATGAACATAATTCAGAATTCACATACGCAAGTTCTGTCCGACAATTCGATGGTTATAGCGTATATTCGGAACCAGGGTGGCACTCATTCCATTCTGTTATTCAACCTAACGGAAAGAATCATTCTGTTTGTCCTAGAGCATCAAGTTCTTCTATCAGTCCGTCATATTCTGGGTCGTCTGAATCTTTTGGCAGACTCCCTTTCACGGAAGGGTCGCATGTTACCGTCAAAAAGGACTCTCAACAATCGAGTATTCAATCAGATTTGCTACCAATGGGATCGTGCGACGATAGACTTATTTGCGACGCATCTCAACAATCAGTTGCAGACGTATGTGTCCAGATCCTCGAGCGTTTGCAGTAGACGCTCTCTCGATCTCTTGGGATGGAATGATAGGATACGCGTATCCTCCAGCGCCATTGATTCAGCAGATATTGCTCAAGATAAAGCAATCTCACTGCAAAATTCTGTTGGTAGCATCTCTGTCACCCCAGAGGCCATGGATAAATCTATTCAGGTGTCTGCTGTGGGACTTGCCGCGGAAGCTTCCTCCACAAGAGGATTTTTTTTCGCAGGAGAAATCGCGCACACTGCATCACAACCTGCAAGGTCTCAAACCTTCACGTATTTCCTTTGTGCCGTCCTTCTTGCAACGCAAGCAATTTACAGGACGAGCAGTGGACGCAATTTCTAACTGTAGGAGGACCTTCTCTTCGCTAAACTATGCTGCTAAGTGGAAGGTTTTCTATAGGTGGTGTAGAGTCATTCTGTTGATATTTATGATCCCTCCATTCCAGACATTACTAATTTTATAGTCTACCTGTTTAATGAGATCAAACTGCAGCCTGTTACCATTAAGGGTTATAGGTCTATGCTATCTGATACCTATGCACATCATCATAGTTTACAGATTGGATCTAATGTCTCTTTATCTAAGTTAGTGAAAAACATTTCGATAAATAGACCTAGAACCCTTAGATTAATTCCTAAGTGGAATTTAGCTTGGGTTCTTCTTAAGCTAAAAGATGCGCCATTTAAGCCTCTTGACACGGTGGACTTCAAATTCTTATCTTATAAGACAGCTTTTCTCTTAGCCTTCTCTTCGGCTGGAAGGGTTAGTGAGTTTCATGCACTATCTGTTGATGATTCTCACTATCGTAGTGTAGGTAATACTATTACCTTGACCACTAATGTTGGATATTTGGCTAAGAATCAGGCTCCTAATAAGTATCCGGAACCTATTGTTATTAAGGCTCTTCCGTCTTCAGATGGGCATAGGCCTTTACTCTGTCCTGTTAGAGCAATGCGTATTTACAAACATAGATCTGAGTTTATCAGAAAGGGACGTAAACATTTCTTTCTGTCTCTGCTGCCCAATAGAAGGGACATTACGGTCCATTCTATTGCAAGGTGGATTCAATTAACTATCCGTATTGCTTATGATAAATTATCGTCAACTCAGCAGTCTGCTTAAGATTTCAGCGCATGAAGTAAGAGCACTGTCTATATCTTGGGCTTATGCTAATAGTGTTGCTATTACAGATTTGATGAAGGCTGCATATTGGTCTCAGCCTTCCACATTCACAAGTTTTTATATTAGAAATATTGAGTCCATTTCTGGCGACCTGCGTTGTTTAGGTCTGTTATTTGTTGCTCAGAATGTCGTCCACTAAACAGTTGCAACTATAGTTATGCAGGCTTTCTGTTCCGGCAGCAACTCTGTCCTGCTGCCCTCTTTGCTCTGGGGTATTTGACCCAGGGGGAAGGGGTGGGGGGGGGGGGGTGATGGTGTTCCCTTAGGTGACCTGCTTTATAGTGAAAAGCAAGGGAATACCTCCTCTGGAGTCAGTAATTCTGCGTCGGTACCGGGATGGTTTTAAAGTGTAAAGCTAATGTTTAACTCATTCATGTAATATTTTTAAAGTGTAGCTTGGTGTGAAGCAATTGTATATGTCACGTGTCCTTGAGGGGATAATTCTATTTACATGTAATCGAGCCTATTGGATTTTCCTTTATGTCCTAGGCCCTCCAGCCTTTTTTCTATTCAGCTAAGTCTGGGTCATTGGTACAATATAAAAATGTTAAAAAATTTATAGTAATTTATATATTTTTTATACTTACCAATGACCCAGACGGGGATGGCCCTCCCATGAGTTGGGAACTCTTACCTCCCCACTGATTACATAATGCTTACCAGGCACTGGTTGTAAGAATGACAATTGGCGCCAATTTCGAGACCTCCTTGACACTGCGCATGCACAGTGGATAAAAGGTATGGAGGACCACATAGGACATTGAAAATTCGGATTTGATGCAAATTTTGGGGATTGGGGGGCAAAATTTGTGTGTTTGGCCCTAGATGTTAAGGAGTTAGCACTTTCTCTGTCTTCTGCTGATTGGTGGGTATAGGATTGAAGAGTAATCAATTTTGGTTCACTTTTATTATGGTATAACAATGTACTTTCAGGGATTCTTTTGTGTATCCACAGGTGGTTGTTTATTGGACCCTTTCCTTATGACATTTGGGCATGATTTTACCCAATTCTTAACCCCAAATTTCTCAATCTCAGTTCCCACTGAAACAAAAATTTAATGCACATTTTGGTGGCTTGAACTGGGTAGTCATAACTCCTTATGACCACCCAGTTCAGGACACCAATTGTACATTAAATTTAGTTTTCTTGTCTAACAAATTCTCTTAATTCAAAGGCAAATGACAAGTTATTCTTTAATACTATAAGAACAGTTTAACAGAGACTGTGTGAACATGATTCCATGTGACTCTTATAAAACTTACTTGTAGTATATTTGTTAACCCTTTACCCAACGCAGATGATATCAAATATTATTTTAAATATCATTTTTTTAAATTTTTCAAAAACCTTCAACAAAACCACATTATGTGACCCCTCATTGGAACAAGCTCGATGGGTGCATTCTAAAGAGGGGTCACATGATAAGGTTTTGTGGAAATTTTTTGAAAAATAATATTTTTTCAGCTGCTGAATTTGCATATTACGCGGACGAATGTGGCCAATTCGTTGGGTAAAGGGTTAAGTTTTGGCTGCTTATATAAGAAACCAATACATTACTAGAAATATTTGCCAAGTTTGAGGCAGGTAGATAACATGTATTACATTTGGTAGAAGGCTGTCCAGCCACTTACTAATTAAACATTCCAGCCTCCTGAATGGTAGTTACACATTCTTGGAAGATATGTGATAAGGATGACTGCCATTTGAACTTCTACCATCTATCAGCTCAGTTTGGAACCTGACAAATCTGTCAATTTGACGTGATTTCTGATGGCTGTTCACATGTTATATACTTTCTTTTTGGCTCTTTAATTTAGAAGTGCTTGGGCCTGACTTCAACATTTTACTTTTAGAAAGTGTAGTCAGTTATGAATGTTAAGATTAAGTAATTTTTCAGTGGATATATGGAAAAATGGTAGAAATTTTTCATTCACTAAAAAACATTGATTTTATTTTTAGCTACCCAGAGAGAGAACAACTCCAGGCTATTTATACGGCATATCTGAAGCCCATTCTGTTGCGTCAGCTGACTCATCATCCAGTGTGGGGAAACCAGTCGAAAATACATGCACTGGCTGGTTCAATGGTACAACTTTATGAACAGGTATTGATTAATCCTCAATACTGGTAGTGAACACTAAAAATAGTTCTGTCAGGTGTTTGAAAGATGAAATACCAGTATTCCCAAAGTGAAGTGACAAAAATAATTGTTTCTGAAAAAAAATGTTAATATTTTTATACTGTACCAATGACCCAGACATAGCTGGTGCTAACTCTTAAAATATAGGGCCAAACACAAATTTTGCCTCCCAATCCCCAAAATTTGCATCTAAAACCAAAGAAAACATGTCCTGAATGGCCCTCCACACTTCACCTCTACTGCGCATGCGCAGTGTCAAGGATGTTCCGAAATTGGCGCCATTAATCATTCTAAGTTTGGCCCTTCATCAGTTAACATCTGACTGGTCTTTGTGCTTGTAAATCTCAGTTTAAATGATGCCAGACACATAAATATTAGTGAAATGGTGATTCTAAGGAGGATAGAGAAGGAGGAGAGGAAAAATGTGTGACAGAATATTATCAGGGCTGTAACTTAAAATTTTTTAATGAAATTATGTTAAGTTACCTATTTTCGAGGCAGCAGCCATTTTGTTGTCATTCTGGTTATTTAGTTACACTGATTTTTCAGTGTTTTCCTCTCTCCCTTTCCTTTAAGTCCCCTCTTGCTATTCTCCCATGCTTTTGGCATAGTTTCTGTAATTATTATTACTAAAATTTCTTGGGAGTTTTAGCTGAATAACAGAATGAATTATGTTCTTTTCCCCATGTTTACGTCTTCACCTACGGGTGGTAAGGCATTGTGTTCTGCATCTACCATCTGATGTTCTGCAGTTTCTTCCCTGGAAGTCTCTGTTTTGCATCAGATAGTGTATTTTTGGTAACTGATTCCGGGCCTGGGTGCCTGGAGTCTTATTTTAGTGTTTTTACACTCATTGTTTACATTTACAACAGCCCTCTGTGTGAAGGGGGATTTCTTGAAAATAATATCTTGATGTTATTTTAATCATAACTAGATACATTATTATTGTTCGTAAGTGTTGAATAAATTGTTTAAAATATTTTTAAAATTTTTGTCCACACTTAGGCTTGGGATCCATTGGGGCTCAACGTTACTTTTCAGAAACTTGGGCTATTCTGAAAAAATATTTTTTCAAAATATTTTGATTTCAATTATTTTTTCTATATTAATGGATCATATTATTATTATGTATTTTGATTGCCAGGGATTGGTGCGAGTACCAGGACTTTGTTTTCTTTTCACATTGAAAGGATTTTGATCAATTGTAATAAGAGGAAGTCTTCCTCTGACTTTTATAATCATTCTATATGTGGTCAGTGTACTCGCATTAACTCCTGTTCTGTATCGTATGATTTCGATGACAACATGGGAAGCGTATGTCACGGTATGTTAGTGGGGAATTGGACACTCCGGTCCTTTCCCCGCAGGGTCACTCTACTTTATCAATTTCTATTTAAGACGATCAAGATTAGGGTGATGTATCTGTGATGTCTTCCAACAGTGTGCCTCCGTCGTCACAATTAATGAAGGGCTAGCGGAAAAGTGCTCATGTAAATACGCCAATTGCCTAAGAGGACCCTAGTAGGTTCGACGGCCTTTGACGTCCGCTAGCTCGCCCGGTGTAGCGTCCATTCATCGAATGGTTCGGCAGCCGGGTTCGTCCGTTGTGGTCTAGAAGGAGTTTTGGGGTGATGCGAGCACTATAAATCAACCAAATGCACACCCAGTGACGGCGGATTAGAGGGAGAACGGAGGAAGCCTTTTAGTCCGGTTCATAGCTCGTTCTGGTCCATCCGGACGACGAGCGAGAGAGGCCCCTCTCTCGTACAACAACATCTGGCCCCAGATGTTGTGGTACAAAATGTTTCGCATTCGGAGCATACGTCCGTCGCTCGGGACGCTCCGACATATAGGCAGTCCGGAGTAGACTGTCAATAAGGCTTCCTCATTCTCATGGTAGCGCACACGACCGCTCTTGGCTACGTGACCTTGGATATCCAGTCAGCTTCGCCAGTCAGAGAATCATCGGCGACCAGGTCACACCATCCGGTAGCCAGGGACACGAGGCCTGCAGACACCGGACGTTCGCATAGGAAAGTGTGCGGGAGTCAACGTACACGGAGCTTCCGGCAGCAATGCATCGTAAGACCGATACTGCACAGGCCTCGGGAACGGACGTGCTTTCCTAAATAGCACAGCTTATCGCAGCATCCCAGCATCAACTGAATCTGTCGCATATTTTTTATCCGACGATGCTGGGTCGGGACGCTCCGCAGAAGCGGGTACGGACGTCCGAAAATTTCATCCGGTCCGACGGGATACCGAAAGGGATTCGGAGGATTTCGAGCTTTCCCTTTCGGAACAACATATGCTGTTGTGTATGTCATCTGACTTGATCTTCTACAGCTTCTTTCGTCAGACCAGAATGCTGCGATGCCGGATAAGAAACTGATAGCGTCGGTGGACTTAGAAATTTTTGGTTCGGTTCAGGGACATCGTCCCTCAGTTCCGACATAGTCCAATAATGTCACACAAACTTTCGAATTATTGAACGACGCTATATATATATTATTATTATATGCTTGCTATTACCAAGCATTTCGGGTTTCTTGTTCGCAAAGTTACGAAGATGTCTTTCAAAAGTGTGCCTCTGTCGTCATAGTTAATGAAGAGCTAGTGGCAATAAGTGCTCATGGAATATGTCTGTCGCCTAAGAGGTCCCTTGTAGGATCGACGGAGTGACATTCGCTAGCTCACCCGGTGTAGCGTACATTCATTGAATGCTTCGGCTGCCGGGTTCATCCGTTGCGGTCTAGGAAGGAGATTTGGGTGATGCGAGCACTATAATTACTTTAGTACTCACCCAGTGACAGCGGATTGAGGACAGATCGGAGGAAGCCTGTTAGTCCGGTTCCTGGCTTGTCCAGGTCCGTCCGGGCTGTGAGCGAGAGAGGTCCCTCTCTCGTCCAACAACATAGGGGACCGCATGTTGTGGTTCAGATATTTTACATTCGGAGCATATGTCTGTCGGTCGGGACGCACCGTTATATTGACAGTCCGAGAGACTGTCGATAATGCTTCCTCATCCTCACAGCAGGGCACACGACCGCAAATTGGCTATGTGACCTCGAGTATCCGATCAGTTTCGTCATTCAGTGATTCCACGGTGAATAGGTCATGCCATCCGGTAGCCAAGGGACACGAGGCCTATACACTCCGTTCGCTCGCATATTAGTAGTATGCACGGGGTAACGATCACGGAGCTTCCAGCGGCAATGCATTGTAGGACCGCTTCTCCACAGGCCTCAGTGACGGACGTGCTATCCGAGTTAGCACAGTTTTTTCGCAGCATCCCAGCAATCGACAGTTTCTTAGTCGAATCAGGAATTATCTGACGGCGCTGGGTCGGTGCGATACACGGTTGCATCAGGTACGGACGACCGAACGCTTTATAGGGTCCGACAGGATGGCGAAAGGGATTCGAAAGATTTCGAGTTTTCCCTTTCGTAGTATCGGAAGCTGCCATTCATATCTTCTGGCATTATCTTCCAGTGATTGTTATTTCGGACTACATTGCTGCGATGTTGGATAAGAGACTTATAGCGTCATTGGACACGGAATTTTGGATCGGTTCAGGGACATTGTCCCTGACTTACCGACACAGTCCAATAATGTCATTAGAACATGTGTATTATTTATCAACGCTATATATGCATATAAGCCTGCTACCAAGCATGATAGTTTAGTTTCTTGTCCGCAATGCTCATTTCTGCCTTTTTATCATTTATACGAATAATTTATTTTGGCAGAGCAGGGCATACCGAGAGTTCATATGCGTCTAGATGGCGTGGTTAAAGACTGGAAATATTCTTTTTCGCCGTCTATGTCTTTTCCAACCGCAATGTTGGAAACGACAATGATGTCTAGTAGACTTAACTTAGATGCTTTATCATACGTAATCCATCTTACTGAGGCGTTATCATTACGTCTTCAAGAAAAGAGTTACGGGATATTATCCTCAATGTGATTTCTTTTGAGGGCAGTAGTTTGTTCACGTATAACTCCGCCCTTCAGTGGCTGATTGGAGTTGGTTAGACGTGACGCAGCCCTAGCTACATCCACGCGCGTGGATAGTAAGGTGAAGAACTCTCTCAGAGTCGCTTCGTTCTCGGAGAAGCTTCTCTTCGACGGCAACTTTTCAGCAATCCATGAATTGCTCGATTTACACGTTCTCTTGTCTATCTAGTGTTGCAAGAGATTCAGACTGGGGCAAACATTCGGTGGTTGACTCAGAGAGTGCCACTGCAGTTGCCGGATCCGAGTGTTATAATTATGACGGTTGCCAGTCAAACAGGTTGTGATATAATATTGATCCCAACGGATTCGAAGTGCCAGGGTCTTTGGGTTCCGCAGTCTCTAAGCAAGCACTTATCTTCCGCGGAATAATGTTTTTTAGGCTTGCTTTATGTCATTGGATGAACATTATTCAGAAACACATGTCCAAATCCTGTCCGTTAATTCGACAATAGTGGCGTATCTCCGGAACCAGGGAGGCACTCATTCGTTTCCGTTATTCAATTTAATGGAAAGAATCCTTCTGTTTGTTATAGTACACCAAGTTCTGTTTCGGTCCGTCATATTCCGGGTCGTCTGATTGTTTTACCGGACTCCCGTTCACTTATGGGTCGCTTGTTGTCGTCAGAATGGACTCTCAACAAACAAGTATTCAATCAGATTTGCTATCAATGGGAGCGCCCAATGATAATTTATTTACGACACAGCTTGCTAATCAATTGCAGACGTATGTGTTTGCTTGTCCGGATCTCTGAGCTAATGTTGTTAACGCTCTATTGATCTAATAGGACGGGATGATAGGATATGCGTATCCTCCGGCGCTGTTGTTTCAGCAGGTATTGCTAAGATAAACAACCACAATACATTTCTGTTGATAGCATCTCTGTCTTCACAGAGACCGTGGGTAAATTTACTCTGATGTCTACTGTGGGACTTAACGCGAAATCTTCCTCAATGAGAAGATCTTTTTTCGCTGGGTAAAATCGTGTCATCTTTATCACAACCCGCAAGGTCGCAACCTTCACGTATTCCGTTGTGTGGTCCTTATTGCATTGTAAGCATTGTACTGGACGAGCTTTGGACGTGATTTCTTACTATAGGAGATCCTCTTCTTCGCTATTCTATGCGGCTAAAGTGGAGGCTCTTCCGTCGTTGGTGTAGGGATCACTATGTTCATATTGTTGATCCCTCCATACTACTCATTGCAACTTTTTAGTATACTTGTTTGACAAGATCTACTGCAGCCTGTTATTATTAAGGTTATAGGTTTATGTTACCTCATACCTATGCACTCTATGATAGTTTACAATTGAGTCTTATGTCTCTTTATCTAAGTCAGTTAGTAACTTTTCGATAAATAGACTTAGAATCATTAGATTAAATTCCTATATGGAATTTAACTTCGGTTCTTATTTAGCTAAGTAATCATTTGAGCCTCTGGAAACAGTAGTTTTCAAATTCTGACCTTTTAGACAGTAATTCTGTTGGCTTCTCTTTCACTGAAGAGTCAGTGAGTTTCATGCACTATCGGTGGATGATTTTCACTTTCGTAGTTTCGGAATCACTACTTCCTTTACTATTTAGGTTGGATTTTTGCATAAGAGTTAGGCTCCTAATATCCGGATCCTATTGTTATTAAGGTCCTTCCGTCTTCGTACGGGCATAGGCCTTTACTCTGTCCGGTTAGAGTTTATGTATTTATAAACAGATATCTGTTTATTACTACGGGTGTAAACTTCTAATGTCTTTGATGCCTATTAGAAGGACGTTACGCTCCATTCTACTGCTAATGGATTCAATTAACTATCGATACTGCTTATGGTATATCTTTGACTCAGCAGTTGTGTTTGAGATTTCGGCTCATGAAGTAAGAGTTCTTCTACATCTTGGGCTTACATTAATAGTGTCGCTATTATAGATTTTTGAAGGCTGCTCATTGCGCTCAGCCATCCACATTCATGAATTTTTTATCTCAGAAATATTGAGTCCATTTCTGGAGGCCTCTATTGTTAGGTCTATTATCTACTGCTCAGAATGTCATTCACTTAACAGTTGCTACTATAGCTAGGTAGGCTGTCTGTTTCGGCAGTGACTCCGTTCTGCTGCCCTCTTCGCTCTGGGCTATTTGACCCAGGGCAAGAAAAAGGGGGGGGGGGGGGGGGAGGGTGTTCCCTTGGGTCACCTGTTTTACTATGAAAACAAGGGGATACCTCCTCCGGAGTTAGTAATTCTGAGCTGTTATTGGGATGGTTGTTTAGTGAGAAGTTTATGTTTTAAAAATTCATTCAAGTCTTAGTTTTTAAAGTATAGCTTTTGAATATAGCACGTGTGAACGGACATGATTATGCAATCCTCAGACACTTTTAAGGAGTATAAAGAGTCTCTATTCTCTAGACTTACTTTATTTATTGGCTTACTTTAAAAATTATTAGTATAAGGATTATACTAGATATTAATAGAGTACATGGAAGGTGTTGTATCTTTCTAATTTATCATAAGTAAGAAAGATACATGTAAGGCCTAATACTTCTTTTTCCCTAGAGGGGATGACTCTATTTTATTTTATTGAGCGTATTCCATCTTGCTCTATGTCCTTGGCCCTCTAGCCTTTTTACTATTCAGCTATGTCTGGGTCATTGGTACAGTATAAAAATGTTAAAAAATTTATAGTAATTTATATATTTTTTATACTTACCAATGACCCAGACGGGGATGGCCCTCCCAGGAGTTGGGAACTCTTACCTCCCCGCTGAATACATAGTGCTTACCTGGCACTGGTTATTAGAATGATTAATGGCGCCAATTTCGGAACGTCCTTGACACTGCGCATGCGCAGTAGAGGTGAAGTGTGGAGGGCCATTCAGGACATGTTTTCTTTGGTTTTAGATGCAAATTTTGGGGATTGGGGGGCAAAATTTGTGTTTGGCCCTATATTTTAAGAGTTAGCACCAGCTATGTCTGGGTCATTGGTAAGTATAAAAAATATATAAATTACTATAAATTTTTTAACATTTTGTGATTGAAAAATCTATAATATGATCACTCATTAGGAGGGATCTTGGCTCAGTTACAGCAGATTTCAAATATAGAGGTTATGAGTTTGACCCACTTATTTCTATAGGACTGGATACTGGAATGCTCATTGGTAACAAATAGAAAAATGTCCCAGAAAAATTAAACTTTATTATAATTAATGAGCACATTGTGATGTCAATACCCCAATGTTTGTAATGTATATATATGTATTTAATATATTTATATATTTATTCTGTTACAGCTGAAAGGTAGATTTACTGTGGATGATTACAGCCATTACCTATTCACACCAAGAGATTTGACAAACTGGGTTCTCAGTTTACTTCGTTATGATTTAAACCAAGGAGCCAAAGAAAACACAAGTGACTCTTTATTGGAGATTTGGGCATATGAAGCTCGCCGACTTTTCAGAGACAGAATGGTTGGGACAGATGGACAGAATAAATTTGATAACATGTTGATGTCAGTGATCAGATCTGATTGGTCTGCCAACATATTTGAAAATATTGACTGTGAGTATTTTTCCAAAATTCAAATTTTAACACTTTTACACAACAGGCTAGATAGTGTTAGATTTTTCTTTGTGGCTTGAAATTCCATCGTGAACAGAAATACCTAGTACCATCCATGACTTGTATATAAATGGACCTTATACCATATCCATATCCAAGGTGGGTGCATTTAACTTTCAAATTCTGTCAGCGACTTTTGGGAGTGGGAGTACTTTTTGTTAGACCACATCCCACACTTGACCACATCTTTAGAAGAGTTCAGATGTGTACATGAAGAAATGACCTTGAGGAACAAATCCATCCAAGAAAACAAAGAACTCATGAGCTAAGCACTAGGATGCCATGCACTTTTAAGGCTTGGCTTGTGAAAAGAGGGGAAATAAGTAGTGGCTGAAAGCATCCATAAACTATCTCCCTCTGCCACACAACTCCACCCACCCTTTTCAGAGTAGATCCTTGAGGATAAGGTAAGGCAGGAGAAGAGTAGAACAGGTAGTAGCAGCCCTTCTGAACCTTTCACCATGACCACTCCTTACACAGATGAATGCCTACCAAAGAGCCCAGTGGTAAGCAAATGAAGTTCTTAGATATGGTTTCAACCCATGCCCTGGCCCAGTAACACCAATACCCAGACAGAGAGAGCATCACAAATCAAATCAAGAAAACTAGCTCGAGAGGGTGACTTTTTGCAGTTGCATCACAATAAACATAATAATAATAATTCTGCATATTACAATAATTCTGAACATGAAAGCATTTACCATACCTTTAGTATAAATTTGACATGCAAATTTAACATAGGTTATGAAGTAAATGCGTGTTAAATAATAAAATAATTCTGCTATTAACCTCAATACATCTGATATGTGGATTTGATCTATCAAACCTTGTCAGCAAACAATATATAAAAGAATAAATACTCAGCTTATCATTAGAATACAGCAAAATGTCCATATTTGTTTTAATTGAATACTAATAGTTTTTTTGGCTATATTTTAAAATATGATTTTACTTTGGCTGGTTCTGATGGAATAATATAGTGTGATTGTGTATTTGTATTTTCAGTCTGTGTCATAGGATTTCATTACAGTTTTTGTTTTTAAATCCAAATATGAATATCCTTGAATGAAGACACTATCAAAGCTCTTTTTATCAAGGTACAAGGGTTTAGAATCTGTTATTAATGTATAAGTTGTTTTTATACCACCCACTTGAAAAGTGGGTGGTATATAGCATTCATGGTGTCCGTACTTCCGTACTTACGTACGTCCGTACTTCCGTACGTCCGTACGTCCGTGACGCTTTGGGGGTACACATCTGCTATCCGCTACTCCTCTTAAACCAGTGGGTGGATTTCATTGAAACTTACAGGCATTCTTTTCTATACATTATAGATGTGCACCTCCTATTTTGCTTTCAGGTATTTTTATTTTTTACTCTTTCCCAAAGGGCGAAATGAACTTAGCCAAATTGTTGTGATGCTTTAGGGGGGTACACTCCTGCTATCCGCTACTCCTCTTATACCAGTGGGCGAATTTCATTGAAACTCTCAGACATTCTTTTATATACATTATAGATGTGCACCTTCTATTCTGCTTTCAGGTATTTTTTTTTTTTTTTTTTTTTTGGGGGGGGGGGGGGGGGGGTTGTCAGTGTTTGTGCTCTCTACATTAAACACACTTTTACTGTTGTAAAATGTTTCTTGGTGGGAGTGGGTGGTATCATTTAGTGAGCAGTGCTCACAGTTTTTCTAGTTTATTATTCATTCTTCAACCCATACATACAGTCAAAAACGTTTCCACTGACTACACAGTAGTTAATTATTTTATTCCAGCAACCTACTTTGTCACATGGGGTGCCAGATCAGAATCTGGAGGACAAGCATCAGGAGCAGGTGCTCCTCCACCACCAAATGGTAAACATCTTGGAAAACTGGCACCAGATGACCTGAAGGCTGTCATTGAGAGAGGACTCAAAATATACAGTAAGTGGGATTTTTGGTCTAAGATTACAGATACAGTATTTTTATTTAACACTAGTTAGATTACAAAGAATCCTTTGACACTTCGTACAGCCCTTCATTGGAAATCAGTGTGAACATCATTTTTTCAAATTTCTGGAGTGTTGCTGAATCAGGAAAGAATGATGATTATATTACAAAGAACTTAGCAGGGGGTTGACCATTGTGAGTGTTTCCTTTGACGCCAACTGCCAACTGCCAAATGAAACTATACTAAACCACACACATTACGTGACCCCTAGCAGACCTTAACTAGGGTCTGTCAGTGGCTGAGCAGTGTGCTTTGTTTAGTATAGTTTCACTAGGTAGCTAGTGCCCAAGGAAACACTCTCAGCAGAGGGCTTTGAACCCCCTGCTCTGCCATCTGTAATACTTTTTAGTCCCCTACCGGCATCGCCGGAGGGGACTATAGGTTTGCACTCTGTCCATCCATCAGTCTGTCAGTCACACTTTAGTTTTCCAGAGTTTTTTTGGAAACGCTTCAATGGAAATATGGAAAAGCACCAAAATATCAGTATTTTTATACTGTACCAATGACCCAGACATAGCTGGTGCTAACTCTTAAAATATAGGGCCAAACACAAATTTTGCCCCCCAATCCCCAAAATTTGCATCTAAAACTAAAGAAAACATGTCCTGAAAGGCCCTCCACACCTCGCCCCCACTGCGCATGCACAGTGTCAAGGACGTTCCGAAATTGGCGCCATTTATCATTCTAAGTTTGGCCCTTCATCAGTTAACATCTGACTGATCTTTGTGCTTTTAAATCTCAGTTTAAATGATGCCAGACACATAAATATTAGTGAAATGGTGATTCTAAGGAGGATAGAAAAGGAGGAGAGGAAAAGAATGTGTGACAGAATATTATCAGGGCTGTAACTTAAAATTTTTTAATGAAATTATGTTAAGTTACCTATTTTCAAGGCAGCAGCCATTTTGTTGTCATTCTGATTATTTAGTTACACTGTTTTTTCAAGTGTTTTTCCTCTCTCCCTGTCCTTTAAGTTCCCCCTTGCTATTCTCCCATGCTTTTGGCATAGTTTCTGTAATTATTATTACTAAAATTTCTTGGGAGTTTTAGCTTAATAACAGAATGAATTCTGTTCTTTCCCCATGTTTACGTCTTCACCTACGGGTGGTTAGGCGTTGTGTTCTGCATCTACCATCTGATGTTCTGCAGTTTCTTCCCTGGAAGTCTCTGTTTTGCATCAGATGGTGTATTTTTGGTAACTGATTTCGGGCCTGGGTGCCTGGAGTCTTATTTTAGTGTTTTTACACTCATTGTTTACATTTACAACAGCCCTCTGTGTGGGGGGGGATTTCTAAAAAATATCTTTACGTTATTTTAATCATAACTAGATACATTATTATTGTTCGTAAGTGTTGAATAAATTGTTTAAAATATTTTTAAAATTTTTGTCCACACTTAGGCTTGGGATCCATTGGGGCTCAACGTTACTTTTCAGAAACTTGGGCTGTTCTGAAAAAATATTTTTTCAAAATATTTTGATTTCAATTATTTTTTCTATATTAATGGATCATATTATTATTATGTATTTTGATTGCCAGGGGTTAGTGCGAGTACCAGGACTTGTTTTCTTTTCACATTGAAAGGATATTGATCAATTGTTTTAGGAGGAAGTCTTCCTCTGACCTTATTATCATTCTATATGTGGTCAGTGTACTCGCATTAACTCCTGTTCTGTATCGTATGATTTCGATGACAATATAGGAAGCGTATGTCACGGTATGTTGTTGGGGATTTGGACACTCCGGTCCTTTCCCCGCAGGGTCACTCTACTTTATCAATTTCTATTTCAGACGATCAAGATTAGGGTGATGTATCTGTGATGTCTTCCAACAGTGTGCCTCCGTCGTCACAATTTATGAAGGGCTAGCGGAAAAGTGCTCATGTAATACGCCAATTGCCTAAGAGGACCCTAGTAGGTTCGACGGCCTTTGACGTCCGCTAGCTCGCCCGGTGTAGCGTCCATTCACCGAATGGTTCGGCAGCCGGGTTCGTCCGTTGCGGTCTAGAAGGAATTTTGGGGTGATGCGAGCACTATAAAATTAACTTAATGCACACCCAGTGACGGCGGATCGGAGGGAGAACGGAGGAAGCCTTTTAGTCCGGTTCATAGCTCGTTCCGGTCCATCCGGACGGCAAGCGAGAGAGGCCCCTCTCTCGTTCAACAACATCTGGCCCCAGATGTTGTGGTACAAATGTGTCGTTAGCGGAGCATACGTCCGTCGCTCGGGACGCTCCGTTGTATAGGCAGTCCGCTGAGACTGCTAAGGCTTCCTCTTCTCGTCAGCGCACACGACCGCACCTTGGCTGCGTGACCGCCGATATATTACCAGCTTCGCCGATCAAGGATTCTTCGGCGACCAGGTCACACCATCCGGCAGCCAGGGATTCGAGACCGATGGACTCCGGACGTTCGCATAGGAAGTATGCGGGAGCCATCTGATGCGGAGCTGCCCTCGGCGAAGCACCGATAGACTGCGCCTCCGCAGGTCTCGACGCCGGACATTCTTGTGCACATAGCACAGCTTATCGCAGCATCCCAGCAGCCGACAGAAACGGTGTCGGATCGAGAATTATCCGACAGCGCTGGGTCGGTAGCCGGGGACTCGAGGCCTGCAGACTCCGGACGTTCGCATAGGAAGTGTGCGGGAGTCAACGTACACGGAGCTTCCAGCGGCAATGCATCGTAAGTCCGCTACTGCACAGGCCTCGGGAACGGACGTGCTTTCCTTAATAGCACAGTTTATCGCAGCATCCCAGCATCAACTGAATCTGTCGCATATATTTTATCCGACGATGCTGGGTCGGGACGCTCCGCGGAAGCGGGTACGGACGTCCGAAAGTTTCATCCGGTCCGACGGGATACCGAAAGGGATTCGGTGGATTTCAAGCTTTCCCTTTCGGAACAACATATGCTGCGATGCCGGATAAGAAACTGATAGCGTCGGTGGACTTAGAAATTTTTGGTTCGGTTCAGGGACATCGTCCCTCAGTTCCGACATAGTCCAATAATGTCACACAAACTTTCGAATTATTGAACGACGCTATATATATTATTATTTTATGCTTGCTATCCAAGCATTTCTGGTTTCTTGTTCGAAGAGTTATGGAGATGTCTTTCAAAAGTGTGCCTCTGTCGTCATAGTTAATGAAGAGTTAGCGGCAATAAGTGCTCATGGAATATGTCTATCGCTTACGGAATGACATTCGCTAGCTCACCCGGTGTAGCGTACATTCATCGAATGGTTCGGCTGCCCGGTTCGTCCGTTGCGGTCTAGGAAGGAGATTTGGGTGATGCGAGCACTTTAATTACTTTAGTACTCACCCAGTGACGGCAGATTGAGGACAGATCGGAGGAAGCCAACAACATAGGGGACCGCATGTTGTGGTTCAGATATTTTACATTCGGAGCATATGTCCGTTGCTCGGGACGCTCCGTTATATTGACAGTCCGAGAGACTGTCTTTAATGCTTCCTCATCCTCACAGCAGGGCACACGACCGCACATTGGCTACGTGACCTCGAGTATCCGATCAGTTTCGGCATTCAGTGATTCCACAGCGAATAGGTCGCGCCATCCGGTAGCCAAGGGACACGAGGCCTATACACTCCGTTCGCTCGCATATTGGAAGTATGCACTTGGTAACGATCTCGGAGCTTCCTGCGGCAATGCATCGTAAGACCGCTGCTCCTCAGGCCTCAGTGACGGACGTGCTATCCGAGTTAGCACAGTTGTTTCGCAGCATCCCAGCAATTGACGGTTTCTCGGTCGAATCAGGAATTATCCGACGGCGCTGGGTCGGTGCGGTCCGCGGTTGCATCAAGCTACGGACGACCGAACGCTTTATAGGGTCCGACAGGATGGCGAAAGGGATTCGAAAGATTTCGAGTTTTCCCTTTAGTAGTATCGGAAGATGCCTTTCATATCTTCTGGCATTTCTTCCAGTGATTATTTTTCGGACTTCATTGCTGCGATCTTGGATAAGAGACTTATAGCGTCATTGGACTCGGATTTTTCGATCGGTACAGGGACTTTGTCCCTGACTTACCGACGCAGTCCAATATTGTCATTACAACATGTGTTTTATTTTTCGACGCTATATATTATATATACATATACAAGCCTGCTACTAAGCATGATAGTTTAGTTTCTTGTCCGCGTGGCTCATTTCTGCCATTTTATCTTTTTTTACATATAGTTTATTTTGGCAGAGCAGGGCATACCGAGAGTTCATATGCGTCTAGACGGTGTGATTTAAGACTGCATATATTCTTTTTCGCCGTTTATGTCTTTTCCAATTTCAATGTTGGGAACGACATTATGTATAGTAGACTTAACTTAGACGCTTTATTATACGTAATCCGCCTTACTGAGGCGTTATCATTACGTCTTCAAGAAAAGATTTACGGGATATTATTCTCAATGTAATTTCTTTTGAGGGCAGTAGTTTGTTCACGTATAACTCCGCCCTTCAGTGGCTGATTGGAGTTGGTTAGACGTGATGCAGCCCTAGCTACATCCACGCGTGGATAGTAGGTTAAGAACTCTCTCAGAGTCGCTTCGTTCTCGGAGGAGCTTCTCTTCGACGGCAACTTTCCGGCAATCCATGAATTGCTTGATTTATACATTCTCTTGTCTATCTAGTGTTACAAGAGATTCAGACTGGGGCAAACATTCGGTGGTTGACTCAGAGAGTGCCGCCGCAGTTGCCGGACCCTAGTGTGGCTGTTATGACGGTTGCCAGTCAAACAGATTGGGATATATACTGATCCCTACGGATTCGAAGTGCCAGGGTCTTTGGGTTCCGCAGTCTTTTAGCTATCAGTTTAACTTCCGCGGAATAATGTTTTTTAGGCTTGCTTTATGTCATTGCATGAACATTATTCAGAAACGCATGCCCAAATTCCTGTCCTTTAATTCGACAGTAGTGGCGTATCTCCGGAACCAGGGAGGCACTCTTTCGTTTCCGTTATTCAATTTAATGGAAAGAATCCGTCTGTTGGTTATAGTACACCAAGTTCAGTTTTGGTCCGTCATATTCTGGGTCGTCTGATTGTTTTATCGCACTCCCGTTCTCTTACGGGTCGCTTGTTGCTGTCAGAATGGACTCTCAACAAACAAGTATTTAATCAGATTTGCTATCTATGGGAGCGCCCAATGATGTTTTATTATGACACAGCTTGCTAATCAATTGCAGACGTATGTGTTGGCTTGTCCAGATCTCTGAGCTAATACTGTTAACGCTCTATTGATCTATAGGACGCAATGATAGGATACGCGTATCCTCCGGCGCTGTTGTTTTAGCAGGTATTGCTAAGATAAACAACCACAATACATTTCTGTTGATAGCATCTCTATCTTCACAGAGATCATGAGTAATTTACTCTCTTGTCTACTGTGGATCTTAACGTGAAATCTTCCTCTATGTGAGGATCTTTTTTCACTGGGTAAATCGTGTCATCTTTATCACAACCAGCAAGGTCGCAACCTTCATGTATTCCGTTGTGTGGTCCGTATTGCATTGTAAGCACTGTACTGGACGAGCTTTGGACGCGATTTCTTACTATAGGAGATCCTCTTCTTCGCTATTCTATGCGGCTAAAGTGGAGGCTCTTCCGTCGTGGTGTAGGGATCATTATGTTCATATTGTTGATCCCTCCATACTACGCATTGCTAGTTTTTAGTATACTTGTTTCACAAGATCTACTGCAGCCTGTTGTTATTTAGGTTATAGGTTTATGTTACCTCATACCTATGCACTCTACGATAGTTTACAATTGAGTCTTTTGTCTCTTTATCTAAGTCAGTTAGTAACTTTTTGATAAATAGACTTAGAATCTTTAGATTAAATTCCTATACGGATTTTAACTTCGGTTCTTATTTAGCTAAGTAATCATTTGAGCCTCTGGAAACAGTAGTTTTCAAATTCTGACCTTTTAGACAGTAATTCTGTTGGTTTCTCTTTTACTGTAGAGTCAGTGAGTTTCATGCACTATCGATGGATGATTTTCACTTTCATAGTTTCGGAATCAATACTTCCGTTACTATTTAGGTTGGATTGTTGCATAAGAGTTAGGCTCCTATTATCCGGAACCTATTATTTTAAGGTCCTTCCGTCTTCGTATGGGCATAGGCCTTTACTCTTTCCGGGTACAGTTTATGTATTTATAAACAGATATCTGTTTATTACAAGGGCGTAAGCTTCTTCTGTCTTTGATGTCTAGTAGAAGGACGTTACGCTCCATTTTATTGTTAATCGATTCTATTAACTAGCGTACTGCTTATGGTATATCATTGGCTTAGCAGTTGTGCTTAAGATTTCGGCTCATGAAGTAAGAGTTCTTCTACTTCTTGGGCTTACATTAATAGTGTTGCTATTATAGATTTTTGAAGGCTGCTCATTGCGCTCAGCCATCCATTCATGAATTTTATCTCAGAAATATCGAGTCCATTTCTGGAGGCCTCTATTGTTAGGTCTATTATCTACTGCTCAGAATGTCATTCACTTAACAGTTGCTACTATAGCTAGGTAGGCTGTCTGTTTCGGCAGTGTCTCCGTTCGGCTGCCCTCTTCGCTCTGGGCTATTTGACCCAGGGCAAGAAAAAGGGGGGGGGGGGGAGGGTGTTCCCTTGGGTCACCTGTTTTTACTATGAAAACAAGGGGATACCTCCTCCGGAGTTAGTAATTCTGAGCTGTTATTGGGATGGTTGTTTAGTGAGAAGTTTAAGTTTATAAAATTCATTCAAGTCTTAGTTTTTAAAGTATAGCTTTTGAATATTGCATATGTCAACGGACATGATTATGCAATTCTCACACACTTTTAGGAGTATAAGAGTCTCTATTCTCTGGACTTACTTTATTATTGGCTTACTTTAAAAATTATTAGTATAAGGATTATTGGATATTAATAGAGTACATGGATGTATGAAGCTCAATTTTTGGAAGGTGTTGTATCTTTCTAATTTATCATAAATAAGAAAGATACATGTAAGGCCTATTACTTCTTTTCCCTACAGGGGATGACTCTATTTTATTTTATTGAGCGTATTCCATTTTGCTCTATGTCCTTGGCCCTCCAGCCTTTTTACTATTCAGCTATGTCTGGGTCATTGGTACAGTATAAAAATGTTAAAAAATTTATAGTAATTTATATATTTTTTATACTTACCAATGACCCAGACGGGGATGGCCCTCCCAGGAGTTGGGAACTCTTGCCTCCCCGCTGAGTACATAGCGCTTACCAGGCACTGGTTATTAGAATGATAAATGGCGCCAATTTCGGAACGTCCTTGACACTGCGCATGCGCAGTGGGGGCGAGGTGTGGAGGGCCTTTCAGGACATGTTTTCTTTAGTTTTAGATGCAAATTTTGGGGATTGGGGGGCAAAATTTGTGTTTGGCCCTATATTTTAAGAGTTAGCACCAGCTATGTCTGGGTCATTGGTAAGTATAAAAAATATATAAATTACTATAAATTTTTTAACTTTCTGGACTTTTTTTTTTTTTTTTTTTGGAAACGCTTCAATGGAATGATTTCATTTTTGGTAAACTACTATAGAACGATGACTTACAGATCAAGTTTGAGTTTCATGCTGATTGAATTATTCTTGTGTGAGTTATGGCCTTTGGAAATATGGAAAAGCTCCAAAATCCAGTTTTCCGGACATTTTGGGGAAACGCTTCAACGGAATGATTTCATTTTTGGTAACCTACTATAGAACGATGACTTACAGATCAAGTTTCATTTGCACTCTGTCCATCTGTCAGTCTGTCAGTCAGTCTGTCAGTCATACTTTAGTTTTCTGACTATTTTTGGAAATGCTTCAACCGAATGATTTCATTCTTGGTAACCTACTATAGAAGCACCAAAATATCAGTTTTCTGGACTTTTTTTTTGGAAACGCTTCAACGGAATGATTTCATTTTTGGTAAACTACTATAGAACGATGACTTACAGATCAAGTTTGAGTTTCATTCTGATTGCTTTATTCTTGTGTGAATTATGGCCCTTGGAAATATGGAAAAGCGCCAGAATATCAGTTTTCCAGACTTTTTTTGGAAACGCTTCAACGGAATTCATGCTGATCACATCTAGGTTATAACATTTGTATAATTATTAATGCTCATTAGTCCGGTAGGGGACATTGTATTGCTGCAGCGATACATGCGCTCTTGTTAAATCCAACATGGAAGCCATCTTTTCAAATCTATCTTTACATATTATCAAGTGAAAAACCTGAAATAAGGACTTTAGAAAAAAAATTCTGGAATTGTTCATGCTCTGTAAGAAAGTGTATCATTTAATTTTTCTGCATTTTTATGTCATATTTTCCATTGATGGTCATCAAAATTTTCTGCCTGTGTAACCAAGAATTCAACCATGGTTCTTTGTTTTCTGAGAGTTCTTTTGACCCTTTACCCAATGCGCACAATATCAAAATTTGCTCCTTTTTTTTTTATTGTTTTTCGGCTTTTACAAAAAAAATCAACAAAACCATATCATATGACCCCCACATTGGAACAAGGTCATTCCATTGATGGGTCACATGATATGTTTTTGTTTAAATTTTTTAGAAAATAATTTTGTTCAACTGCTTATTTTGTAAATATGCTGGTGGATGTGGCCGATTCATATGGTAAAGGGTTAAACTGCCATTCGGTTAACCCTTTACCTAACATAACAGACATATCTGGCCTGGGTTATTCACAAAAATCCCCATTCAGATATTATTTCAGATAATATTTCAATTTTGTTTTTTTGCCTTCAAAACATAGCTTATGACCTTTTGTTGGAAGAGGCTTAATAAACTCATTCCGAAAAAAGTTCATGAGTTATATTTTGGTGGAAAAAAATGAAAATCATTAGTTATTCATTCAAGAAATTTGCTTGCTAGTGTCATCTTCTAATCGTACCATGTAAAGGGGTATTTATTTATTTATTTATTTATTGGGCTTTAATGACACTTTCAGCAATCAGAATCACCTGGTGTCAGATAGTTTTATGGGTGTAGGAAGCTTGAGTACCAGGACAGGACCAACAAGCAGCGGTGAGCAACCCTCAGACTCTCAAACATACTAACTCTGCACAAGTAGTATTGGCATTGGTCGAAGGCAAGTGCACCATTGAAGTGCAATATGCCTCAGTACGTAGCACCACCATGCCCCCATGTGGCAATCTGGATTAAGTGCCTTGCCCATCGACACAATGCATTTAGTCAGCTAAAAGGTTAAATTTGTAATCTTTTGATGATGTTGTTGAAGATTATAATATGCTAACAGTGTGCTGGGCATTACCCCTTGTCTGATGTGTTACACCATCTATTTTACTCAGCACTAGGGGGGCATGGTGGCTCAGTAGGTAGAGGTTCAGGCTGCAAGACGAGAGGTCTTCGGTTCGAATCCCACATGCGGCAACTGCATTGTGTCCTTGGGCAAGACCCTTCACCCCCATTGCCAATGTGGGGGCATGGTGGTTTTGTGTACTAAGGCATACTGCACGTTGATGGTGCACTTCTCTTCAACCAATGCTAACCCTACTTGTGTGGAGTTAGTATGTTGGGGAGCCTGCCATTGCTCGCCATTGCTCAGTACTCCAGCTTCCTCCACCCGTAAAACTGTCGTGGTCATGATTAGCCATTGTGCAGAAATATGTGACCTTAAACACCAATAAATAAATAAATACTCAGCGCTAGACCAAAGGATGCCATTTATTTTTTTTCTGTTAAATCACCACATATGTGTCCTTGGTGAATGAGTTCATCTAATTTGTTCCAGGGAGGAATCATAAGCTGTGTTCTGTAGGGTTAAGGGGGAGGGGGAGGAGGGCAATAAGTATCTGAGGTTTGGGGGAAAAACATTTTGGTAGCAACACCTCATCTTGTGTCGGGTAAGGAGCAAAGATGTCCAGGGCTTCAGATGAGGGTAAATGAATATCCAGGAGGAATATGCTACACCTTTTTGAACATGTTAACAAAAGTGGGGCGGTGTTTAAAATACAGTGCAGTAACCATAACACTTGGTGAGTGACATTTAGTACAGTGGCACCACTTAATTGGATATTTCTCAGTTGGATAACCCTGTTGATTGAATAGAATGTCCAAACACAGAACCATTTACCATACCATCAGTACAATTGCAAAAAAGGTAAAAGAGTAACCTCTTGTTAATTGAATAAAAAATTGAGTAATATGTTGAGAAGTCACTCTTCTTGAAAGGCAGTGTCAATCATTTGTATAAAAAATGTCAAGTTTAATCAAAAGCTGGGTTTTTTTTTTTAAATAAATTTGGAACAGGAGAGTCCTGTTAATTCAATTGTCCTTTTGTGAGACATGTATGTTAAATTTACAGTGATATCTTTATTTTTATACTGTACCAATGACCCAGATTTCGCTGGTGCTAACTCTAACAAATCCAGGGCCAAACACAAATTTTGCCCCCCAATCCCCAACATTTGCATCCAAAACCAAAAGAAATCATGTCCTATAGGACCTCCATACTTCGCCCCTACTGCGCATGCGCAGTGTCAAGGACGTTCCGAAATTGGCGCCAATTATCATTCTCTGTTTGGCCCTTCATCAGTCAACATCTCACTGATCTTTGTGCTTGTAAATCTCAGTTTAAAGGATGCCAGACACGTAATTATTGGAGAAATGGTGATTCTAAGGAGGATATAGAAGGAGGAGAGGAAAAAGGAGTGACAAAAAATAATCAGGGCTGTACTTAAATTTTTTTTATGAAATTATGTTAAGTTGCCTATTTTCGAGGCATGGGCCTCTTGTTGTCATTCTTGCTAAAAAGTTGCACTGCTTATTCAGTGTTTCCTCTCCCCTGGTCTTCTAAGTCCCCCCTTGCAATTCTCCCATGCTTTTGGCATATTTTTGAGAAAGATCATTTCTAAATTCTCTTGGGAGAGTTGCTTGGTTACAGAATGTTTTCTGTTATTTTCCCCATAGTTACGTTTTCACTCATGGGTGTATAAACGTTGTGTTCTGCATCTTCCATCTGATGTTCTGCAGATTCTCCCCTGGGAGTCTCTGTCTTGCATCAGATAGAGTGTAATTTTGATGACTGATTTCGGGCCAGTTTTTTCAGTGCCTGGAGTCATGTTTTCTGGTGTTTTACACTGTTTGTTTACATTGGCAACAGTCTCTTTTGAGGGGGGCTGTTTGCCTTTGGTGTAGTTTATCTCACTATAAGATACATTTTTATTATCCGTAAGTGTTGCATTAATTATTTAATATAAATTTAAAATTTTTGACCACACTTAGCCATCGGATCCATCGGGGCTCAACGTTACTTTTCAGAAACTTGGGCTTCGCTGAAAAAATATTTTTCAAAAATTATTTTGATTTGCAATTGTTTTTTCATTATTAATGGATCATGTTATTATGTATCTTTGTGTCAGGGGTTTGTGCGAGTAACTAGGACTTGTTGTTGACTTTTCACAATGAAAGGATATTGTTCAAATTGTAATAGGAAGAAATCTTCCTCTGACTTTCATGATCATTGTATTAATTGTAGTCAGTGTTCTCGCACTAATCCCTGTTCTATATGTCAATATTGGGATGACAAACATTGGAAACGTGTGTCACGATATGTTGTTAGTGGAGAAAGGGCTATGCCGGCTCTTTCTCCGCAAGGTCACTCTACTCTCTCAGTTTCTATTTCAGAGGAACAAGAACAGGGTGATGTTTCCATGTTATCTTCGCAAGTGCGCTTCCGTCGTCACAAATGAATACAGAGCTAGCGGCAAAAGTGCTCATGGAGATTAAACAAATGTCGTCCGCTAGCTCGCCAGGTGTAGCGTCTATTCACTGAATGGTTCGGCAGCCGGGTTCATCCGATGCGGTCCAGGAGGAAATGTTGGGTGATGCGAGCACTATAAACATTCAACGTGCACACCCAGTGACGGCGGATAGTAGGCGAGATCGGAGGAAGCCTTTGAGTCCGGTTCCTAGCTCGTCCAGGTCCAGCCGGGCCGCGAGCGAGAGAGGCCCCTCTCTCGTACAACAACATCTGGGACCAGATGTTGTGGTACAAAATGTGTCGCAAGCAGAGCATACGTCCGTCGCTCGGGACGCTTCGTTGTATAGGCAGTCCGCGGAGACTGCTCAGGCTTCTTCCTCTCGTCAGCGCACACGACCGCACCTTGGCTACGTGACCGCCGATATTTTACCAGCTTCGCCGATCAGGGATTCTTCGGCGACCAGGTCATACCATCCGGTAGCCAGGGACACGAGGCCGATGGACTCCGGACGTTCGCATAGAAAAAGTATGCGGGAGTCATCAGATGCGGAGCTGCCCTCGGCGAAGCAGCGAAAGACTGCACCTCCGCAGGCCTCGATGCCGGACGTACTTGTGCAGATAGCACAACTTATAGCAGCATCCCAGCAGCCGACAGAAAGGTGTCGGATCGGGAATTATCCGACGGCGCTGGGTCGGTACGCTCCGCCGAAGCATCGGGGGCGGACGACCGGGAGCATCATGAGGTCCGACCGGATGGTGAAAGGGATACGGATGACTTGGAGCTATCCCTTTCGGAACAACATAAAGCTGCCGTGGACTTCATCCGGCACTTTCTCCCTCAAGTTGTTCCGTCGGGCCAGACTGCTGCGGTTCCGGACAAGAGGATTATAGCGTCATTGGACTCTGATTTTTTTGAGCGGTTCAGGGACATCGCTCCCGAGTTTCCGTCTCAGTCCAATAATGTTGCAAGAACATTTGAATTATTGAACGACGCTATATTCAAACTTGCTTCCAAGACGGGGAAAGCAGGTTTCTTGTCCGCCAATACTCTCAACCTGCCTTTCATTAATGCAAGGAATAAATTCGACACGGCAGGACAGGGTATTCTGAGAGTTCCTCTGCGTATGGACGACGAGGCGGAAGACTTAGAGTTCTCATTACCGTCGTCGGCTTCTATTCCAACCGCGGTGTTGGAAACAACTATTTCGTCTAACAGAGCCAGTTTAGATGCCTTATCTTACGCAGATCTCCTTACTAAGGCGTTATCACTGCGCCTTCAAGGGAAAGAATTTCAGGATATACAATCCTCTTTAAGACTTCTTTCAAGGGCAGTAGCTTATTCCACGTGTAACTCCGCCCTTTCAGTGGCAAACCTGGAGTTGGTTAGACGTGACGCAGCCCTAGCTACATCCACACTCGTGGATACTAAGGTGAAGAACTCTCTCAGAGTCGCTTCGGTCTCCGGAGAACTTCTCTTTGACGGCAAGCTTTCTGCAATTTATGATAAAATTACAAAGAAAGCTTCGGATTCTCTGCTGTTCAAATCTGCTTCTAAGAAGTCGGATACGGCAGACAAGAGTAAGACAGGCACTTCTGGGTCTAATGCGCCCAAGAGAGGTTCCTATAGAGGTTCCGGTGCGTTCTATTGGTCTTATTCAAGAGACCGTCAAGGTAGCGACTCACGTTCGGGACGTCCTTCGGGCCGGGACAACTGGTCGGACGCCCCGAGGTCGACGGGACGAGGTGCAGGTCGTGGAGGACGTGGTTTCTCCTACCGCAGGCCTCGCAGGTCCAGGAGGTGATGGCTTAAACCTCTATCACGTACCGGTTGGCGGAAGGTTGTCGAGCTTTTCACAAGAGTGGGCTTCGATTACGGACGACCCTTGGGTGAGAGGAGTGACTTCGGAAGGTCTAAAGATATCCTTCAAACGAAAGCCTCCATTAACTCGAAGTCCAAAATGGACTCAAATTCCATCAAATCCGCAGAAAAGAGACGCTCTATTATCAGAGGTGCAGTCTCTTTTAATGAAGAACGCGGTAGAGGTCGTAGAAAACCAGGAGACTCCGGGATTCTACAGCCATCTGTTTCTGGTTCGGAAACCAGACGGCTCATTCCGTCCAGTCATAGATTTGAGCTGGATAAACAAGCTGATCGTCGCTCTGAAGTTTTATATGGAGACGATTCGGTCGGTCAGAGCGAGTATTCGGGTGAACGATTATGCAATGAGCATAGATCTCAAAGATGCGTACTTTGACGTCAGGGTACATCCGACATTCAGAAAGTATCTACGCTTCGCAGTCCTAGGAGTGGTGTATCAATTCCGGGCGATGTGCTTCGGATTGAATCTAGCACCCTGGGCTTTCACTCGGGTAATGAACTCGGTAATGATCTATTTCCGAGCTCATTCGTCTGCGGTAACGTCGGCCTACCTGGACGACATTCTTCAGAGGTACGGCAACGAGTTAACGCTTCAGAACGATGTTCAGAATCTACTTCTATTGCTCCGACGTCTCGGTTTTATAGTAAACGAGGAGAAGTCGGATCTGGTGCCATCCAAGTCATTCACACATCTGGGAATGAGCTTCGAGACGCACAACAATCTCGTTTGTCTGCCGTTAACCAGAGCGAAATTAGTCAGTTGTTACGCTCGCTATTGTCTGCACGCAGACAAAGTCACGGCGAGAGAATTTATGAGACTGATAGGTCTGTGCGGAGCCGCTGCGGATCTCATTCCGATGGGGCGGTTACGCACACGTCCTCTCCAAATTTTCTTGACTCAGAATTAGAGTGTGAAAATTCATTCGCTCGAGATAGACGTTCTCTTGTCAGATCAAGTGAAACAAGAGATTCAGACTTGGGCAAACATTCAGTGGTTAACTCAGGGAGTTCAGCTGCAGTTGCCGGATCCGAGTTTTACCATTATGACGGATGCCAGTCAAACAGGTTGGGGTGCATCATTGATCCCAACGGATTCGAGATGCCAGGGTCTTTGGGATCCGCAATTCCTGTGCAAGCACATAAACATCAAGGAAATGATGTCAATTTGGCTTGCGTTACGTCATTGGATGGACATTATTCACAATGCTCATGTCCAAATCCTATCCGACAATACGACAGTAGTGGCGTATATACGGAATCAGGGAGGCACTCATTCAGTTCCGTTGTTCAATCTAACGGAAAGAATCCTTCTGTTAGCGCTAGAACATCAGGTTCTTCTTTCGATCCGTCACATACCGGGTCGTCTGAATGTACTAGCAGACTCCCTTTCACGAAAGGGTCGCTTGTTGCCATCGGAGTGGACTCTCAACAAACAAGTATTCAATCAGATTTGCTACCAATGGGAACGGCCAATGATAGATTTATTTGCGACACATCTCAACAATCAGTTGCAGACGTATGTGTCTCCGTGTCCGGATCCAAGAGCATTTGCAGTAGACGCTCTGTCGATCCCTTGGGACGGAATGATAGGATATGCGTATCCTCCAGCGCCGTTAATTCAGCAAGTATTGCTAAAGATAAAACAATCTCAATGCAAGATTCTGTTGGTAGCATCTCTGTCTCCACAGAGACCATGGATAAATCTACTCAGGTGTCTGTTGTGGGACCTACCGCGAAAGCTTCCTCCACGGGAGGATCTTCTTTCGCAGGGGAAATCGCGTCAACTCCATCACAACCCGCAAGGTCTCAACCTTCACGTTTTTCCGTTGTGCGGTCCTTCTTGCATGGCAAGCACTTTACAGGACGAGCAGTGGACGCGATTTCTAACTGTAGGAGGACCTCCTCTTCGCTAAACTATGCGGCTAAGTGGAAGGTTTTTCGTCGTTGGTGTAGGGATCATTCTGTGGATATTTTTGATCCCACTATACCAGACATTGCAAACTTTCTAGTATACTTGTTTGACGAAATCAAACTGCAGCCTTTTACTATTAAGGGTTATAGGTCTATGTTATCTGATACCTATGCACATCATGATAGTTTACAAATTGGATCTAATGTCTCTTTATCTGAGTTGGTTAGAAACTTCTCGATAAATAGACCCAGAACTCTTAGGTTAATTCCTAAATGGAATTTAGCTTGGGTTCTTCTTAAACTGAAGGAAAAGCCATTTGAACCTCTTGGGACAGTAGATTTCAAATTCTTATCTTATAAGACAGCTTTTCTCTTAGCTTTCTCTTCTGCTAGAAGAGTCAGTGAGCTTCATGCACTGTCGGTGGATGATTCTCACTATCGTAGTGTCAGGAACACTATCACCTTCACTACTAATGTGGGTTTTTTAGCTAAGAATCAGGCTCCTAATAAATATCCGGAACCTATTGTCATTAAGGCTCTTCCGTCTTCAGATGGGCGTAGGCCTTTACTCTGTCATGTTAGAGCGTTACGTATCTATAAACAGAGATCTCAGTTTATCAGAAAGGGCCGAAAACGTTTCTTTCTGTCTTTGATGCCTAATAGAAGGGACATTTCGGTCCATTCTATTGCTAGATGGATTCAGTTAACTATCCGTACTGCTTATGAGAGTTTATCTTCTTCTCAGCAGTCTGTGCTTAAGATTTTCGCTCATGAAGTAAGAACTCTTGCTACTTCTTGGGCTTACGCTAATAGTATTGCTATTACAGATTTAATGAAGGCTGCTTATTGGTCTCAGCCATCCACATTCACAAATTTTTATCTCAGAAATATTGAGTCCATTTCTGGAGACCTGCATTGTTTAGGTCCGTTATCTGTTGCTCAGAATGTCGTCCACTAAACAGTTGCAACTATAGTTATGCAGTCTTTCTGTTCCGGCAGTGACTCCGTCCGGCTGCCCTCTTCGCTCTGGGCTATTTGACCCAGGGCAAGGGGAAGGGGGGGGGGGGGGAGGATGTTCCCTTAGGTCACCTGCTTTATAGTGAAAAGCAAGGGAATGCCTCCTCCGAAGTCAGTATTTCTGAGTCGTTTCCGGGATGGTTTTAAAGTGTAATATTAATGTTAAAAATTCATTCATGTCATATTTTTAAAGTGTAGCTCGGTGTGAAGCATTTGTATATGTCAAGTGTCAAACGGGCGTTAATATACAATCCTCGGACACTTTTAAAAGAATATAAAAAGTCTCAATTCTCTGGACTAACTTTATTTATTGGCTTACTTTAAAAATAATTAGTATAAGGGTTATACTGGATGTTAATAGAGAACATGAATGTTATTGTGCTCAATTATGAAGGGTATTGTATCTTTCTAATTTAACATAAAATAAGAAAGATACATGTAAAGCCTAATACTCCTTTTCTCCTTGAGGGGTTGCCTCTATATTATATAGTTGAGCTTATTGGATTTTCCTCTATGTCCTAGGCTCTCCAGCCTTTTTACTATTCAGCTAAGTCTGGGTCATTGGTACAGTATAAAAATGTTAAAAAATTTATAGTAATTTATATATTTTTTATACTTACCAATGACCCAGACGGGGATGGCCCTCCCAGGAGTTGGGAACTCTTACCTCCCCGCTGAGTACATAGCGCTGACCAGGCACTGCCAGTAAGAATGATAATTGGCTCCAATTTCGGAACGTCCTTGACACTGCACATGCGCAGTAGGGGCGAAGTATGGAGGTCCTATAGGACATGATTTCTTTTGGTTTTGGATGCAAATTTGGGGGATTGGGGGGCAAAATTTGTGTTTGGCCCTGGATTTGTTAGAGTTAGCACCAGCTAAGTCTGGGTCATTGGTAAGTATAAAAAATATATAAATTACTATAAATTTTTTAACATTCATACAAAATGATGCAAGTTTCCTTTATTTTGACGAGAAGTTAAGAATAATATATGCTGCTTTTAGTCTGACAGAGCTCTATGAGTTCTTTCAAACCAAATCTAGTGAATTGAGTACTTAATTAATCAAGTTGAAAACAAATTTGTTATGTGAAAGCATAGAAACTTGAAAACCTTCCTCATAAATTCAAGGCTGATAACAAATTTTTATATTAAGTTAACTCCTTACCAAACACAATAAAAGGCTTGCTAAATAATTTCTTTAATTACTAGAAATTTAAATTTTTGCTTCAAAAACATTACTTATGGCTCCTCATTGGAATGAACTAAATGAGCATGTACCAATATGGAGTTATATTCAATGCTTTTTTAGGCAAAAAATAAATAATAAAATTGAAGTTGTGATTTTCTGAATAGTGGTGGCTGGTTATGGCATTTACATTACCAGAAGAGTTAAGAGGGATTTCTTCAGTAATCAGTGTGCAGTGAACACTTAAAGGCCAGTTTCCACGTTTGGTCAGTTTTTACTACCATAGAACTGGTGCAATTTTGTGGTAAACTTTTCAGGTGTACTGTTTAAGGTATAAGACAAGTACATTGCCAGTTGCTTCTAGGTAAGACGTGGCTACCTATGCAGACAGCCAAGCCTGGCCTTGAAACAATTGCAAAGTTACAGGACAATAAATGTCATATTATAGAAAGAATGTTTAAAAAAATATCCATGCCTTCAGAGGTTAGCAGTTCTGATTCTGAGTATACAGTAAAAGGTTTGATGTTGAAAACAATATATGCAATTAACAGATACTTCTATTACCTGTAAATGTACAATGTAAATCATTTTAGGCAGAGAAAACAGAGACCTAGATATTCTCATATTCAAAGAAGTTCTAGAAAACATTGCAAAAGTGGATCGAGTTCTCACCAAACCTGGTGGTTCTCTGTTGTTGGCTGGTCGGAGTGGAGTTGGACGAAGAACAGCAACTTTACTAGTTGCTAACATGCATGACATGCATTTGTTTTCTCCAAAGATTTCCAGAGGATATGGATTGAAGCAGTTCAAGAATGATTTGAAAAGTGTAAGATTCAAATTTGTGTACTCTTTCATGGTAATGGGATGGGTGTAAAAAAGTTAAGTTTCTGCGAGGAAGGCAGGAAGTCCATATTCCTCTTGCCACATTTTCACCAACAAAGATGAACTAGCAGTAACATCAGTATAACAGAATCATATCTGGTGCATTGGAGTTCCCAACAGGGCATATTCCTTCTTTGTTAACTGTGTTACATTGATATTCCTCGTTCTTTTAAATAGAAATTTTCATTGTGCATGCAACAATGTTTACCCCAATTTCATCAATATTCATGGTGCTTAAGTGGTGCACAAAATAACAGGAGTTGAGCTGTTTCAAAGGAATTAAATACTTGGTGCAAGTAACATGACTCTGGATTTATGGTTGTCAAGCAATCTTTCATGTGATTGTATTAAACAAGCACAACTTTTGTGTCAAAGTTTATCTTCCCTAGTTCATGATACTGTGGAGCCCACTTAATTGGATATCTTTTAACTGAATAACCCTGTTAATTGAATATAATTTCCAAACACAAAACCATTTACCATACCTTTAGTACAAATTTGACCTCTTAATTGCCTATAGATTATATAGAGTAAACTCTTGTAATATATCGAGAAATTACCTCTGACAATCACCAAATTCCCCTTGTTTCTAAACCTATTTGGGTATTCAATTAACAGGGTTCCACTGTATCTGGAAAGTTGAAACTGATGATGTAATATGATGGGCTGTTTGTTGGTATTGTGTGTCCACAAATAGGAGCAATAGCAATCCTTCCCTCAAAAAATAGGATTACATTCTCTTAAATGCCATGAAATTTGTCTAGACTGATGAAATTTGAAATTTTTGTTCTCCCCAGGGGCCAGTCCCAATATTCTTTTCCATAGACAAAACGTTACTGTAGCCCATATCAAGGCATTGGTTTTAAATTTACTGGAGATCTATATTTGCATTTTTATAACTATTTAAAATCACCATTTCAAAATAAATTTGTACTAAACCATTTGAAGCTTACAGTAATACTACATTTTGTTGTTTATGTGTCGGTTGGAGCATTTGTGCATCTTGTCTCATAATAAAAATGAAACTATTCCTCGAAATTTTATCAAATATCATGAAATTTGAAAGGCAAACTTAAGACATATCTTTCATGTATGGATTCACATCTGTACCCAACAGAACTGCTAACTCCATTGAACATCATTATAAAGTAATATAAATTTTTTATTTTTTTTCTCTAAAATCATGGCAAACCTCCATGGTTTCTAATTCACTGAGGGATTATAAGCTTAGGTTTGTTTTAACTGGTAAAATACTGAATTACTATTTGAAAAATTTGTTCACATGTTAGTGCCTTGTTACAATTTATAGGAGTATACTAATTGGCACTTTCCCATAAATTGTAACAAGGAAAATCCATTCTGACTAAATAGTTTTAATTTCTAGGATAACATGAAGTATGTTTATAGAATATGAAGCCATTAACTCTCTCAACATAAGAGGCTGCTTTTTTTGTCCAGGAACACAATACGTCATAATTTCATGAAGTAGGATTGCTAGCAAGTGAACATGTGTGGTAGAATAATTAATATATTTTTATACTGTACCAATGACCCAGACTTAGCTGGTGCTAACTCTAACAAAACCAGGGCCAAACACAAATTTTGCCCCCCAATCCCCAAAATTTGCATCCAAAACCAAAAGAAATCATGTCCTATAGGACCTCCATACTACGCCCCCACTGCGCATGCGCAGTGTCAAGGACGTCCCGAAATTGGCGCCAATTATCATTCTCTGTTTGGCCCTTCATCAGTCAACATCTCACTGATCTTTGTGCTTGTAAATCTCAGTTTAAAGGATGCCAGACACGTAATTTTTGGAGAAATGGTGATTCTAAGGAGGATATAGAAGGAGGAGAGGAAAAAGAAGTGACAAAAAATAATCAGGGCTGTACTTAAAATTTTTTATGAAATTATGTTAAGTTGCCTATTTTCGAGGCATGGGCCTCTTGTTGTCATTCTTGCTAAATGTTGCACTGCTTATTCAGTGTTTCCTCTCCCCTAGCCTTCTAAGTCCCCCCTTGCAATTCTCCCATGCTTTTGGCATATTTTTGAGAAAGTTCATTTCTAAAATTTTCTTGGGAGAGTTGCTTGGATACAGAATGTTTTCTGTTATTTTCCCCATAGTTACGTTTTCACCCATGGGTGTATAAACGTTGTGTTCTGCATCTTCCATCTGATGTTCTGCAGATTCTCCCCTGCTAGTCTCTGTCTTGCATCAGATAGAGTGTAATTTTGATGACTGATTTCGGGCCAGTTTTTTCAGTGCCTGGAGTCATGTTTTCTGGTGTTTTACACTGTTTGTTTACATTGGCAACAGCCTTTTTTGAGGGGGGCTGTTTGCCTTTGGTGTAGTTTATCTCACTATAAGATACATTTATATTATCCGTAAGTGTCTCATTAATTATTTAATATAAATTTAAAATTTTTGACCACACTTTGCCATCGGATCCATCGGGGCTCAACGTTACTTTTCAGAAACTTGGGCTTCGCTGAAAAAATATTTTTTCAAAATTATTTTGATTTGCAATTGTTTTTTCATTTATTAATGGATCATGTTATTATGTATCTTTGTGTCAGGGGTTTGTGCGAGTAACTAGGACTTGTTGACTTTTCACAATGAAAGGATATTGTTCAAATTGTAATGGGAAGAAATCTTCCTCTGACTTTCATGATCATTGTATTAATTGTAGTCAGTGTTCTCGCACTAATCCCTGTTCTATATGTCAATATTGGAATGACAAACATTGGAAACGTGTGTCACGGTATGTTGTTACTGGAGAAAGGGATATGCCGGCTCTTTCTCCGCAAGGTCACTCTACTCTCTCTGTTTCTATTTCAGAGGAACAAGAACAGGGTGATGTTTCCATGTTATCTTCTGCAAGTGCACTTCTGTCATCACAAATGAATTCAGAGCTAGCGGCAAAAGTGCTCATGGAGATTAAACAAATGTCGTCCGCTAGCTCGCCCGGTGTAGCGTCCATTCACCGAATGGTTCGGCAGCCAGGTTCGTCCGATGCGGTCCAGGAGGAAATGTTGGGTGATGCGAGCACTATAAACATTCAATGTGCACACCCAGTGACGGCGGATAGTAAGCGAGATCGGAGGAAGCCTTTGAGTCCGGTTCCTAGCTCGTCCAGGTCCAGCCGGGCCGCGAGCGAGAGAGGCCCCTCTCTCGTACAACAACATCTGGGACCTGATGTTGTGGTAGAAAATGTGTCGCAAGCGGAGCATACGTCCGTCGCTCGGGACGCTCCGTTGTATAGGCAGTCCGCGGAGACTGCTAAGGCTTCTTCTTCTCGTCAGCGCACACGACCACACCTTGGCTGCGTGACCGCCGATATCTTACCAGCTTCGCCGATCAAGGATTCTTCGGCGACCAGGTCACACCATCCGGCAGCCAGGGACTCGAGGCCGATGGACTCCGGACGTTCGCATAGAAAAAGTATGCGGGAGCCATCTGATGCGGAGCTGTCCTCGGCGAAGCATCGAAAGAATGCGCCTCCGCAGGTCTCGACGCCGGACATTTTTGTGCAGATAGCACAGCTTATCGCAGCATCCCAGCAGCCGACAGAAACGGTGTCGGATCGAGAATTATCCGACGGCGCTGGGTCGGTACGCTCCGCCGAAGCATCGAGGGGCGGACGACCGGGAGCATCATGAAGTCCGACCGGATGGTGAAAGGGATATGGATGATTTGGAGCTATCCCTTTCGGAACAACATAAAGCTGCCGTGGACTTCATCCGGCACTTTCTCCCTCAAGTTGTTCCGTCGGGCCAGACTGCTGCGGTTCCGGACAAGAGGATTATAGCGTCATTGGACTCTGAATTTTTTGAGCGGTTCAGGGACATCGCTCCCGAGTTTCCGTCGCAGTCCAATAATGTTGCAAGAACATTTGAATTATTGAACGACGCTATATTTAAACTTGCTTCCAAGACGGGGAAAGCAGGTTTCTTGTCCGCCAATACTCTCAACCTGCCTTTCATAAATGCAAGGAATAAATTCGACACGGCAGGACAGGGTATCCCGAGAGTTCCTCTGCGTATGGACGACGAGGCGGAAGACTTAGAGCTATCATTACCGTCGTCGGCTTCTATTCCAACCGCGGTGTTGGAAACAGCTATTTCGTCTAACAGAGCCAATTTAGATGCCTTATCTTACGCAGATCACCTTACTAAGGCGTTATCACTGCGCCTTCAAGGGAAAGAATTTCAGGATATACAATCCTCTTTAAGACTTCTTTCAAGGGCAGTAGCTTATTCCACGTGTAACTCCGCCCTTTCTGTGGCAAACCTGGAGTTGGTTAGACGTGACGCAGCCCTAGCTACATCCACACTCGTGGATACTAAGGTGAAGAACTCTCTTAGAGTCGCTTCGGTCTCCGGAGAACTTCTCTTTGGCGGCAAGCTTTCTGCTATTTATGATAAAATTACAAAGAAAGCTTCGGATTCTCTGTTGTTCAAATCTGCTTCTAAGAAGTCAGATACAGCAGACAAGAATAAGACAGGCACTTCTGGGTCTAATGCGCCCAAGAGAGGTTCCTATAGAGGTTCCGGTGCATCCTCTTGGTCTTATTCGAGAGACCGTCAGGGTAGCGACTCTCGTTCGGGATGTCCTTCGGGCCGGGACAACCGGTCGGACGCCCCAAGGTCGACGGGACGAGGTGCGGGTCGTGGAGGACGTGGTTTCTCCTATCGCAGGTCCAGGAGGTGATGGCTTAAACCTCTATCGCGTACCGGTTGGCGGAAGGTTGTCGAGCTTTTCACAAGAATGGGCGTCGATTACGGACGACCCTTGGGTGAGAGGAGTGACTTCGGAAGGCCTAAAGATATCCTTCAAACGAAAGCCTCCATTAACTCAAAGTCCAAAGTGGACTCAACTTCCGTCAAATTCGCAGAAAAGAGACGCTCTGTTATCAGAGGTGCAGTCTCTTTTAATGAAGAACGCGGTAGAGGTCGTAGAAAACCAGGAGACTCCGGGATTCTACAGCCATCTGTTTCTGGTTCCGAAACCAGACAGCTCGTTCCGTTCAGTCATAGATTTGAGCTGGATAAACAAGCTGATCGTCGCTCCGACATTTTATATGGAGACGATTCGGTCGGTCAGAGCGAGTATTCGGGTGAACGATTATGCAACAAGCATAGATCTCAAAGATGCGTACTTTCACGTCATGGTACATCCGACATTCAGAAAGTATCTACGCTTCGCAGTCCTAGGAGTGGTGTATCAATTCCGGGCGATGTGCTTCGGACTGAATCTAGCACCCTGGGCTTTCACTCAGGTAATGAACTCGGTAATGATCTATTTCCGAGCTCATTCGTCTGCGGTAACGTCGGCCTACCTGGACGACATTCTTCAGAGGTACGGCAACGAGTTAACGCTTCAGAACGATGTTCAGAATCTACTTCTATTGCTCCGACGTCTCGGTTTTATAGTAAACGAGGAGAAGTCGGATCTGGTGCCGTCCAAGTCATTCACTCATCTGGGAATGAGCTTCGAGACGCACAACAATCTTGTTCGTCTGCCGTTAACCAGAGCGAAATTAGTCAGTTGTTACGCTCGCTATTGTCTGCACGCAGACAAAGTCACAGCGAGAGAATTTATGAGACTGATAGGTCTGTGCGGAGCCGCTGCGGATCTCATTCCGATGGGGCAGTTACGCACGCGTCCTCTCCAAATTTTCTTGACTCAGAATTGGAGTGTGAAAATTCATTCGCTCGACGTAGACGTTCTCTTGTCAGGCCAAGTGAAACAAGAGATTCAGACTTGGGCAAACATTCAGTGGTTAACTCAGGGAGTTCCGCTGCAGTTGCCGGATCCGAGTTTTACCATTATGACGGATGCCAGTCAAACAGGTTGGGGTGCATCATTGATCCCAATGGATTCGAGATGCCAGGGTCTTTGGGATCCGCAATTCCTGTGCAAGCACATAAACATCAAGGAAATGATGTCAATTTGGCTTGCGTTACGTCATTGGATGGACATTATTCACAATGCTCATGTCCAAATCCTATCCGACAATACGACAGTAGTGGCGTATATACGGAATCAGGGAGGCACTCATTCAGTTCCGTTGTTCAATCTAACGGAAAGAATCCTTCTGTTTGCGCTAGAACATCAGGTTCTTCTTTCGGTCCGTCACATACCGGGTCGTCTGAATGTGCTAGCAGACTCCCTTTCACGAAAGGGTCGCTTGTTGCCGTCGGAGTGGTTTCTCAACAAACAAGTATTCAATCAGATTTGCTACCAATGGGAACGGCCAATGATAGACTTATTTGCGACACATCTCAACAATCAGTTGCAGACGTATGTGTCTCCGTGTCTGGATCCAAGAGCATTTGCAGTAGACTCTCTGTCGATCCCTTGGGACGGAATGATAGGATATGCGTATCCTCCAGCGCCGTTAATTCAACAAGTATTGCTAAAGATAAAACAATCTCAATGCAAGATTCTGTTGGTAGCATCTCTGTCGCCACAGAGACCATGGATAAATCTACTCAGGTGTCTGTTGTAGGACCTACCGCGAAAGCTTCCTCCACGGGAGGATCTTCTTTCGCAGGGGAAATCGCGTCAACTCCATCACAACCCGCAAGGTCTCAACCTTCACGTTTTTCCGCTGTGCGGTCCTTCTTGCATGGCAAGCACTTTACAGGACGAGCAGTGGACGCGATTTCTAACTGTAGGAGGACCTCCTCTTCGCTAAACTATGCGGCTAAGTGGAAGGTTTTTCGTCGTTGGTGTAGGGATCATTCTGTAGATATTTTTGATCCCTCTATACCAGACATTGCAAACTTTCTAGTATACTTGTTTGACGAAATCAAACTGCAGCCTGTTACTATTTAGGGTTATAGGTCTATGTTATCTGATACCTATGCACATCATGATAGTTTACAAATTGGATCTAATGTCTCTTTATCTAAGTTGGTTAGAAACTTCTCGATAAATAGACCCAGAACTCTTAGATTAATTCCTAAATGGAATTTAGCTTGGGTTCTTCTTAAATTGAAGGAAAAGCCATTTGAACCTCTTGGGACAGTAGATTTCAAATTCTTATCTTATAAGACAGCTTTTCTCTTAGCTTTCTCTTCTGCTAGAAGAGTCAGTGAGCTTCATGCACTGTCGGTGGATGATTCTCACTATCGTAGTGTCGGGAACACTATCACCTTCACTACTAATGTGGGTTTTTTAGCTAAGAATCAGGCTCCTAATAAATATCCGGAACCTATTGTTATTAAGGCTCTTCCGTCTTCAGACGGGCGTAGGCCTTTACTCTGTCCTGTTAGAGCGTTACGTATCTATAAATAGAGATCTCAGTTTATCAGAAAGGGACGGAAACGTTTCTTTCTGTCTTTGATGCCTAATAGAAGGGACATTTCGGTCCATTCTATTGCTAGATGGATTCAATTAACTATCCGTACTGCTTATGAGAGTTTATCTTCTTCTCAGCAGTCTGTGCTTAAGATTTCCGCTCATGAAGTAAGAGCTCTTGCTACTTCTTGGGCTTATGCTAATAGTGTTGCTATTACAGATTTAATGAAGGCTGCTTATTGGTCTCAGCCATCCACATTCACGAATTTTTATCTCAGAAATATTGAGTCCATTTCTGGAGACCTGCATTGTTTAGGTCCGTTATCTGTTGCTCAGAATGTCGTGCACTAAACAGTTGCAAGTATAGTTATGCAGGCTTTCTGTTCCGGCAGTGACTCCGTCCGGCTGTCCTCTTCGCTCTGGGCTATTTGACCCACTGCAAGGGGAAGTGGGGGGGGGGGGGGGGGGGGGTGTTCCCTTAGGTCACCTGCTTTATAGTGAAAAGCAAGGGAATGCCTCCTCCAAAGTCAGTATTTCTGAGTCGCTTCCGGGATGGTTTTAAAGTGTAATATTAATGTTAAAATTCATTCATGTCTTATTTTTAAAGTGTAGCTCGGTGTGAAGCATTTGTATATGTCAAGTGTCAAACGAGCTTTAATATACAATACTCGGACACTTTTAAAAGATTATAAAGAGTCTCAATTCTCTGGACTACTTTATTTATTGGCTTACTTTAAAAATAATTAGTATAAGGGTTATACTGGATGTTAATAGAGAACATGAATATTATTGTGCTCAATTATTAAGGGTATTGTATCTTTCTAATTTAATATTGAATAAGAAAGATACATGTAAAGCCTAATACTCCTTTTCTCCTTAAGGGGTTACCTCTTTATTATATAGTTGAGCTTATTGGATTTTCCTCTATGTCCTAGGCCCTCCAGCCTGTTTACTATTCAGCTAAGTTTGGGTCATTGGTACAGTATAAAAATGTTAAAAAATTTATAGTAATTTATATATTTTTTATACTTACCAATGACCCAGACGGGGATGGCCCTCCCAGGAGTTGGGAACTCTTGCCTCCCCGCTGAGTACATAGCGCTTTACAAGCACTGCCAGTAAGAATGATAATTGGCGCCAATTTCGGGACGTCCTTGATACTGCGCATGCAAAATTTGTGTTTGGCCCTGGTTTTGTTAGAGTTAGCACCAGCTAAGTCTGGGTCATTGGTAAGTATAAAAAATATATAAATTACTATAAATTTTTTAACTTTCATATTGAAAATATTAATTGCTCTACCCCCAAATAATGGATATGTACTCTTCCAATTTCTGCCATTCAACTGGCATGGAAGATATCACCAGCATTCAAAGGGTTAACTTTCAGTTTTCAAGCAGTTAAAAAAACACACACAAAATTGTAATTTATGTTATGAAGTTATGTTGCATTTTTTCTTTGGAATACACTGGATAAGGGTTGACATTTGAGTAACAATTCAGCCAAATCCATTCAGCACTTTCGACAAAAAGTGTGGATCCTCATTACATTGCATTAATTTGGCTTAAACCTCAAAAAGTTAAAAATCAGTTTCTCAGGACCTCCTGCATGGTCATTTTGGCTGCCATATGCTTATTTTTCAGTACCAATGCAAACATAAAAAAATAAAAAATTAATTGGTTTATGTCAGATACAATACCCAAGTTGATAAAATGGATAAAATCCTCCCGTGTGTGCAACAAGGCACAGATGCAATGCTAAATCCTCAAGGGATAAAATCCATCACTGCCTGTGTTATTCTGGAGATTGGGAGGCCAAAAACCCAAAACAAACCATGTATATTAACTTCTGATGACAAAGAAATAATATTTGCTAAAATGAAAAATAATATAAAAAAATGCATTATTACAAAAATGGCCTGAGAAAGATCTTTTTCGTGTGGCCTTTTCCGGTTCTGTAGATGTATGTTTCGGGTTATCGCCCTCCAAACTATGTGAGATAAAGGAGTAAATTAAAAATGCTTTAATTGAGGAATGGTTTCTATATGCAACAGAATGCAAAACACAAAATAATTCATCTTGATATGCATTAATGATATGTGCAGTTATATTTTTTTTGTTACCCTTTTATCATCATTTTCACATCACATCTTTCCATACCTTTCATGTAGAAATGGTTTCTAGTCAAATCTTATTTGCCTCCAAGCTCTCAGGCCACCAGTCTAATTCTGTACAGAATTTGATGTTGTTACAGCCTGGAACCACCCAATCCCTTAAATGGTCCATCACCTATGTTTAAATTCACTCATCTAGAATATTCCAGTTGGTCGAAAAAGTGAACCAAGGGTTTTCTTTGAATCAGCACAAGAATTGTTGCTCAATTGTGACTTGATTTGGCCAAATGTTTATGACATTACCATTTGGAATGAAGACTCGCCACATCCGTAGTTGATTGATTATGCCTCATAGTTCCAATAATTGTGGTAATATCTTGATGGTTTCAAGATGAATTAAATGCTTATTGATTGGAATATCTATAAGTGGAGGATGAAAGAATATCTGCTTATCTCTGAGTGAAGGAACATCATATTACATCAACAGTTGTCTACACACAAACCCCATGAAAAGTGGGTAAACAAACAACCCATAACTGGGTTGAATTCCTTACAGAATTACACTGGTAGACTGAGAGCTTGGACTGCCTCTCTAGGTAGCTAGGGTTCCCACAGCTACGTGAACGTCTTGAAAGTTCTGGAATTTAGAAATTCCTTGCAAAAGACCTAGAAAATCCTTGAATATTGGAACCATACCGGTCACTTTTCTATTTTCTAGAGATAAACTGAGGATTTATTCTATTATATTTCTATTATATCTTGTTTGATGAGCTCATGTAGATCTGACAAACAAGATAAAATAGATTGAATGACTGTATTGCGTGTACTAAGGTCAAATATGTCTATAAAGAATTTGATGATTGTCAGGGTAATATTTTTATACTAATAACCAATGGCCCAGACTAGCTGGTGCAAACTTGATATTATCAAGGGCTAACACAAGGAATTATTCGTAGACCCCCACCCCCCACCAATCCCCCCCCCCCCCCCCCCCCACCAACATGTTAAGAGGCGATTACAGGGCAGGACGTAGTTTTCTTCCCGTAAGTCTCGTATTCATTCAAGTATATGCATGCCTTTCAAGGCTCCTCGTTTAGCGGCTGGGTCGTGTTCTAACGGCGACCTCATCAGCACATTCACGACAGTATAGGAACTGCAGGGCTCCCTCATGTCTGACCGACTCCATAATGCCACTAAGGATGGAGAGGGACGTGATGAACAAATAAAACACCATATAGACATAATCACACTAGGTAAATATGGCATCATCAATAGAGCTTATAGCCTCATATAACTAACACCAAACCATACCGGTAGGAAGAGAATAACCTCCTCTAACATATGGTATCATGTCCTATAGGACAACGAACTCAGCCTAGCTGAAGCAGCTAAATTTCTGCCTATACATGAAGACAATAAAAGGCTGATAACTGTGGCCTTAGAAGCTCACTAAGAAGACTTATAATGCTAACCGTAGCTTATAAGTCTTCATCTCCGTGAAGATAGATATATCGGTGTAAGTTGCAACCTTGAAGGCTCACTGAATGGAGACTTACAACTATTGTCGCGCAAGTTAGGGAATGAAGAGACGCTATTTTAACAGGCCTAAATTTCCAAAGAGACAGTAGTCCCAAGAGATAATAAATTCAGTTATGTCACTGCATAATTACTGAAAAAACATCGCTCATGATTCTAGCTCGGCTACTATGGTGTAAACAATAAGATTCAAGTCTATGACACCTAGGAAAACAAACCAAAAGGAACTCTACCTTTATCGGTTTTATTCCCAAAAGACAGCAGTTAGAGCCTAGCTAACGAAGCTTAGAAGTCTTCCTCTCCGTGAAGACAGATATCTCGGTTTAACTAGCGACCTTGAAAGCTCACTAAATGGAGACTTACAACCATCATCGTGCAAGGTAGGGAATGGCGTGAAGACATATCTGTATCACTTGCAGCCTTTGAAAGCTCACTAAATGGAGACTTACAACACCAGCCGCCAATTATAAGAAAAGACCGCTGCAACAGTACATAAGGCTACTATGCCGTCCACAATGGCATTAAATGTCTTGATGCCAAGGAATACAACACTGAGAGGGAAAAGACGTACCTATTCCCTCTAACGGCTGCATTCCAAACAAGACAGCTGCCTCAGCCTATCTATGATGCACTATCCGTCCGACTTTGGGGCGAGAAACAGGTGACTTGAAAAAACCTGGAGAATATTGCGACGACCTATATTGCTTTTCTTCAATAGGAGAGCCTGTACCTCCGCAAGGAGAGACTCTCTTGGAAGATTTGTCCAACACGTACTACTTGTAAGTGGAGCCTTGCTCAGACTGATAGCTGCAGGCCTGCCGAGACTACATTCTCAACCACTGATCTTCCTCAATTTTATCCACTTTTTTGCGAGGTTGATAATCTTCCGCTAAGTGGAAAGCAACAGAAGTCTATTCTCGATGACCTCTATTGCTTCTGTCAATAAGAGAGCCTGTACCTCCGCTATGAGAGACTCTCTTTTGAAAGGATGTGCTAGAAGATTTGTCCCAACGCGGACATCTTGTAAGTGGGGGTTTTGTTCAGAATGATAGCCGTAGGCCTTCTGAGACTACACTTCTCACCCACTGATCTTCCATAACTTCAATCCAGTATCTCACGAAGTTGATAACCTTCCACCACCTTGTAAGCAATAGAGGTCATGTCCATCACCTGTATGACTTATGAGGCTTACGGGAGGAGAAACTACGTCCTCCCCACGAAGAACCTCGTCCTGTCAGCTTTGGGGTGTCTCACCTATAATCTGGATCAGACCTGCGCCCCTTTCCCGAGTCGCTATACTGACGACCTCCAGAGTAAGTATAACAGGGTTTTGTACCCTTGCTAGAAGTTCCCTTTAGTTGATTTTGAATTGGAATGGCCTCACTCATCCCGGTCTACTGAAGCGTGTTGTTGAGATGCAGACTTTGTAGCCTGATCGTAGGCAAATGAAAGCTTGTCGTCAAATAGAGTATAACCGGAGACCAGAGCGACTCGATGAGAGCTTTTCACCTTGTCATCTATAAGTGATGACAACGCAATGGCAACATCACGTTTGATCAACTCCAAATTTGCCACTGTCAGGGCAGAGTTGTACATGGCATACATGACTGCCCTGGAAAGAACTCTAAGCGAGGAACAAATGTCCTCAAATTCCTTCCCATTAAGACATTGTGCCATAGCTCTGGTGAGGTGATCTGCGTAGGACATCGCATCCAGATTCACTCTATTGGATGAAATAGCACATTCCATCACTTGTGAGCATATATTGAATGATGCAGGTAGGGACATATCTAAATCCCCAGCCTGCTCATCTAAATGCAGAGGGGCTTTCTGGACATCTTCTCCAACCGTTTTAAATGAATGTGGTCCAAGGAACGGTATATTTATTGAAGATGTTGATAAGAAACTGCCTTCCTCTTAGCACTAGAGAGGTTGAATATGGCGTCATTAACATGGCCGAAGCCTCCGACACAAGTCAAGACTGTTTCGGGAAGGAAATCTACATCCAGAGACGACAGCGGTTTCTCTCTAGTAGTCGCATCTTGCTGATCAGGTGGAATCTTGCTGACGATAGTATTGATGAATAAAAATTCATCGCTACCATATGCTGTTCCGAAAGGGAAGGGTAATCCTCTTCCTTGTCCCTTTCACCCTCCGTCTCATTCAGCTGTGACGTTCGGTCCATCGCATCTGTGTGTGCAGATGACTGGACCGGCCCATCACCGTCCAACAGCTCACCACCAGAGTCTGCGGAAGGCTGCTCTTGCACTTGCTGGGATGCTGTGATTAGCTGCACAATCTACGACAGCAAGTCCGTTACCTAGGCTTAAGGAGTAGCAGTCTTCTGTTTTTTTTGCCACTTGTTGCTCCTGGGATGAAGATCCAGAGATAGATCTCTTCTCCGAACGGCCCGATGATCGAAGCCTTGGATCACTAGCTACCGGATGGTCCGACTTCACGGGCGAAGACTGGCTCTGTCTTCGCGCAGCTGGCTGGATATCCGAAGTTGGGTAGCTAGCATGTGGTCGTGTGTGCTTTTGTAAAAAGAAACTGATAAACTCAAATTATCTTGCGGTGAGAGTTCCGGCATAGGAATCTCACTGCCAACAACGTACCGCGACACCCATCTCCAACATTTGTCATCTCAATGTACACATGTAGGACAACAATCCGCAGGCGTGCATCGAAAACAGGCAAGGCAACAAGCATGTAAATCCGAGGTCGACTAACTCGCCTTGCATTTAGAGCAGAAAGCTTTCATAATTATAATCAAAATACAAAGTCGATAGCACTCCTACAAACTCCACAGTAAATATATAATAGAGATACATGAATGATAGCAATCAAAATTAAATTCGAAAAATTAAACAAAAAAGTTTTCCCCAAGGGTACATGATGAGCCCAAGGGCATCCCGATAGAGCCTATGTGTGGACAAAATCCCAATTTTTTAAACTACACTACCGGAATCATAATCCATGTATCCTACAGCAATACTACAGTAACATAAAATTAAATACTACATATATTTGAGGACGTTGCCAATGTAAACAACGTCAAAGGAAAAAACCTGAAACAAGACATCAGGCACACAAAAAGGCCCAAAGTCAGTAACCGATTTAAATGCTACCAGATGCAAAGCTAGATCTTCATACGAAGAAAAAATGATACATCGGATAGAAGATGCAAGACCAAAAACGACCTAACACCCCTACGGTGAGGACGTAATCATTCTGTAATACACGTTAAACTCCCAAGAAATTTCATAAAACATTTCAATAAAAAATAGCCAAAAAGCTTAGGAGATTATCAGGAAGGGTTCATGGAAAGATAGGGATGGAACACTTAACAAACAGTGGAATAATCATTAGCAAGAATGATGATGTCAGGCGTATGTCATGAAAATGGGAAACATGAAATAATTTTTATAATTTATTATAAAGTTACAGCCCTGAACATTTGAAACCACCGTTGTTCACTTCCATCATCCATTAATAGCCTTGGATCCACCAATTCTTGCATTGTTTTGTGTCTTGCATCCTCAAAGAAGGAGATTTTAAAGCACAGATGTCAGATCATTGTTACTGACTTTAGGGCCAAACAAAGAATGATGTTTGTGCCAATTCCGGTCTCTTCCTGACTACTGCGCATGCACAGATGGTAAAAGTATGGAGGGCCAGATAGGATTTTTAATTTTTGGTATTGTATGCAAATTTGGGGGATTGTGGTTGTTCAAAGTTTGTGTTTGGCTCTGGATATTTTTGAGTTAGCACCAGCTAGTCTGGGCCATTGGTAAGTGTAAAAAATATACAAATTACTTTAAATTTATAATTTTTTGACATATTACAAGGTGTTTACTCTATAACCTATATGCAACTAACAGGTCCAATTTGTACTGAAGGTATGGTAAATGGTTTTGTGGGAGTGAGGTGGCTGAGTCGTTACAGTATTGAACTTCAAACCGAAAGGTTCACGGTTCTATTCCTGCCAGAGGTAACTGCATTGTGTCCTTGGGCAAGACACTTCATCTCGATTGCCTGCTTGGGGGCATGATGGCGCTGTGTACTAAGGTGTAATGCATGTCTTCAATCAATGCTAACCCTGCTTGTGTGGAGTTAGTATGTTGGGGAGACTGGCAGTTGTTCAGTGGTTCTCTCCGGGTACTTCAGCTTACTCCACCCATAAAACTGTCTGACACAAGCTGACCCAGGCTGTTGAACGTGTCATTAAATCCCAATAAATAAATAAATTGTTTTGTGTGGAAATTATATTCAATTAATAAGGTTATTCTGTTAAGAGATATTCAATTAAGTGGGCACTACTGTGGTAACATGTTGGGCACCCGTTGATTTTGTTATGGTTCTCAGATAAGAAGGCCTCAATTAAACCTGCACCCCCTTGCTCCTCCCTCCTCCCTGCTCCCCTCCCCACCCACAGAAACACACTTAACCCACTGAGTATTATGAAGATATTTTTCATCGAATTTAGTCATGGCTGCTCTTAAGCAGCCATGACTAGATTTGATGAAAAATGCATCTAAATTTAACTCAAGAATTCATTGGTGAAAAACCCATTCAATTTACAGGTGAGAAATTTGGACTGAATGTGCCCAAATTATACTTATTTCATTGGCAAGAGAAATTCTTTCCTGGCCATGAATATCTGCTAGCAGTGTGCAAAGAGTTAATAATACCCCTTATTTCCTCCTTTTCTTTATCCTTAATAATCATACAAACCCTCTTCCCTGCCTCACCCCTTATTATACACGTCCTTCATATTTTTATACAACAACCAATGGCACAGACTAGCTGGTGCTAACTCAAAAATATCCATGGCCAAACACAAATTTTGCCCCTCCCCCCCATCCTCAAAATTTGCATGCAAAACCAAAAAAATTATGTCCTAACTAGTCCTCCATACTGCCCATGAGCAGTATCCAGGAAGACACCGAAATTAGCGCCAACCATCATTCTTTGTTTGGCCCTTCTGTCAGTAGCAACAAACTGACATCTGTGCTTTTAAATCTCAGTTTTAATGATGCCAGACAGAAATATAGGGTAAATTTGGTGGATCCAAGGACACATTTGGATGATGGAAGGAAGAAACAGTGGTTGGAAACGTTCAGGGCTGTAACTTTATAATTTTTACAAAAATTATTTCATGTTTCCCAATTTTGGGACATGGGCCTGACGTCATCATTCTTGCTAATGATTTTTTCACTGTTTGTTAAGTGTTCCTTCCCTATCCTTCCTTGAAGCCCCCCAGTTAAACTCCCAAGCTTTTTGGCTTGTTTTAATGAATTTTGTTTATAAATTTCTTGGGAGTTTGACGTGTTACACAGAATGTTTATTCTGTATATCCCCTTGGTTACGTCCTCATCCTAGGGGTGTTTAGGCATTTTGGTCATGCATCATACATCCAATGTATCGTTTTTTCTTCTGATGAAGATCTTGCTTTACATCGGATAGTTCAAAAGCTGTCCCCTGTCATAAAATATTGTACTAAAAACATTTTTTTCCTTTTTATAGGCAATGCAAATAGCTGGAATAGATGGTGAGCAGGTGGTTCTGTTACTTGAAGATCATCAGTTTGTAGAACAACAATTTCTAGAAATCATCAACAGTTTGCTATCTGCTGGAGAAGTTCCTGGTCTATACTCACCGGAAGAATTGGAACCATTACTGGGACCTCTAAGAGACATGGCATCTGAAGCAGGGTTCCGAGGAACAATGATCAACTATTTTGCATCAAGTAAGCATAAACTGTTTTAACCCTTTATCAAATGGAATGGTCCAAACCAGCCAGCACTATTCACATAAATCATCTTTGAAATTTTATTATTTTGTAAATACACTCTGTTTTTGAGGCAAAAAATTTAAATGTTTAGTTATTCAATATCCTTTTAGCAAGTGTTGTCTACTATTTGTGTTTGTTAGGTAAAGGTTTACCACTGTACATGCATGTACTCTAAGGTCCTGTGAAGCTTTGAAATTTGATTAGATTTGAAATCAGCCTGATGATTCGATTTGTTTGGAGTCACACTGATTTGGAAATTTTCAAATCATCAAGATGTCCCCAAGATTTTTACCGGGTGTCTCCTCTTGAACTCTTCTAACATTGGGTCTTCTGTATATACAGGAGACCTTATAACAGAAGAAGAGTTCAAAGGGTTCCACTTCCAAAACTGCTTTGATTCCTTTTTGGAATATTTCAATGTTTTCATTGATTTGACCATGCAAAGGAGTGACCATTGCATGCAATACTGGAGTGGAGACTGACAATATTTAGTGGTGTAATAAGATGAAATATCTTCAACTTGAACAGAGGTGAAATTCAATTTGAGATTCAATTCGATTCAAAATGCTTTGTCTGATTCAATTTAGTGGGAAATTTGAGATTCGGAGGGCCATAATTTACTGGAATCACCGAAACAAAAAAGAAGTATTGTTCAGGTTGGTCTTTGTGTTAATTATTTCATTAGCACTGTCCTGTAAACGTGGACTGTTTAACATTTGTTTTTGGGCACATTCATGTTGTTGAAGGCTAAGAATTAATCCAGTATATATTATATATATACATGCATGTATTCAATTGTGCATACACTATGGAATAGTTTCTGTGAAACTGCTTGTAATTTCTAACTTTATATCTCTTATTCAATGTGGAATGACCATGAATAACCCCTTATTATCTGTTTACAGTCCATGGTCAGCCAGTTGTGAAAATCAGTTGACCATTTCAGCTCTAGAAAACAAAGAATATTAATTTATGTCACAGAGCTCTTACACTGAAATATCTGATAATTTTTCAGGGAATAATTGTAACTTCACTAGCTGCCCCACATATTCAAGGATGGAAAAGTGATGTTTATAAGAACATAATGCCTTTTCACCTCATTTGACCCATTTGCCCTTCCCATATGGTAAAGTATTATGATTACAGAAGTAGTCTTTGTCGTAATATATTTATTTCATGTATCTTTACAGGAATTCAAGCCAACTTGCATGTGGTTTTGATAATGGACAGCTCCCATAGCAATTTCACAGTTAACTGTGAAAGCAATCCAGCTTTTTATAAACAATGCACAGTTCTTTGGATGGATGGCTGGAGTAGAGACAGTATGATTAAAGTGATTATTTTTTTTGTGAAATTTTGGTTTGAAAGTGTATACCCCTAGTATGAACAGACCTGGCTTTATTATTTCATTTAAAATTTTTAAGTTAAAATTCACTCTATTATGAACACATGAGATGTCAAACCATTTAGTGCCGAGCTTTCCCTTGCTTTCACTTCTTTGCAGTGACCAGACAACCAAATCGCATAGGTAAAGAGGGTCAAAGGGGGCTAATTTGCACCAGATCATCCCTGGCATGCATTTGGGGAAAAAAAAACATTCTTTAATTTGTTGTGACTTCTAAAAATGAGATTGTTTAAGATTTTACTGAGTGAAACAAAATGGTTAAATCTAACTCGCCCTTCCTTCCTAAAAAAGTAACAGTTATACGCAAACATCTTTTCCTCCCCCCTTATTTGCATGCTGTGATCTACTAAGAGAAATAAGATAAGCCACCTTAGGAAACCAACAATCTCTTTTCTTGTAGGTGACAAGTTTCTCTTGAGAAAGCTATGTTGCCATGTAGACTTTATCATCATAATCTCAGCCTTAATTGTTTACAAAATCTCTGAAGTCTGTCCCTACAAAAATCTCTTTGTACAAATGTATACGAAAATCTACAAAATCTTTCATCTATTATGAGACCAAATTTCTCGATCTGGATGTCTGTTCTGTTCATGAAGGAGTCAATGGTATCTGCCTCATTGGGGCTCAGAACAGGAGTTAAATTTAAGCCTTGGTCAGATTGGTAAAGGAAGATTGGGGATCCAGGGTCATTGTAGACAATTTCCATCTCTCCACTCTCCATCTCGGAAACATTCCTGTCTTCTGGCCTTTTCAATGAAGTTGTCCAGCTGGGACTTGGGTGGTGATTGTGTGGGAGATGAGTTGATGGTGGTCACCTTCTCGTGTTTTGCTCGCCATCTATCTCCTTTCAAGCCATGCCTTCATCCACTTGGCATCCTGACATCCAGCAGAGAGCATCTTTCTTTTTTTAGCTCACCTGACTTTCAGTCAGGAGAGCTATAGTGATCACTCACCGTCCGTCGGTCGTCGTCCGGTGTCCGGCATCCGGCGTCCGTGAACATGGTGTTTGCGTCTTCTCCTCCCAAACCGCTGAACCAATTTAATTGATATTTGAGATAATAGTTTGTTATGACATCGCAATTTGATTTTGTTCAAATCAAATTGCCTCGCCCGTGGGTAGGGCCACACCAAAAAAGTGTGCTGAAATCTTAAAAAATCTTCTTCTCATGAACCAGCAGTAGCAGAGACTTGATATTTGGTGTGCAGCTTCCTTTTGAGGTGTAGACTCAGATTTGTTCAAGAGAAGTTTGTGGGGCTATACTTGGCGTCGTTATGGGAGGGGCAAAATTTTTTGCCCCGCCCAAAATTTCTATATTTTTATACTGTACCAATGACCCAGACTTAGCTGGTGCTAACTCTAACAAAACCAGGGCCAAACACAAATTTTGCCCCCCAATCCCCAAAATTTGCATCCAAAATCAAAAGAAATCATGTCCTATAGGACCTCCATACTTCGCCCCCACTGCGCATGCGCAGTGTCAAGGACGTTCCGAAATTGGCGCCAATTATCATTCTCTGTTTGGCCCTTCATCAGTCAACATCTCACTGATCTTTGTGCTTGTAAATCTCAGTTTAAAGGATGCCAGACACGTAATTTTTGGAGAAATGGTGATTCTAAGGAGGATATAGAAGGAGGAGAGGAAAAAGGAGTGACAAAAAATAATCAGGGCTGTACTTAAAATTTTTTATGAAATTATGTTAAGTTGCCTATTTTCGAGGCATGGGCCTCTTGTTGTCATTCTTGCTAAAATGTTGCACTGCTTATTGAGTGTTTCCTCTCCCCTGGCCTTCTAAGTCCCCCCTTGCAATTCTCCCATGCTTTGGGCATATTTTTGAGAAAGTTCATTTCTAAAATTCTCTTGGGAGAGTTGCTTGGTTACAGAATGTTTTCTGTTATTTTCCCCATAGTTACGTTTTCACCCATGGGTGTATAAACGTTGTGTTCTGCATCTTCCATCTGATGTTCTGCAGATTCTCCCCTGGGAGTCTCTGTCTTGCATCAGATAGAGTGTAATTTTGATGACTGATTTCGGGCCAGTTTTTTCAGTGCCTGGAGTCATGTTTTCTGGTGTTTTACACTGTTTGTTTACATTGGCAACAGCCTTTTTTGAGGGGGGCTGTTTGCCTTTGGTGTAGTTTATCTCACTATAAGATACATTTCTATTATCCGTAAGTGTCGCATTAATTATTTAATATAAATTTAAAATTTTTGACCACACTTAGCCATCGGATCCATCGGGGCTCAATGTTACTTTTCAGAAACTTGGGCTTCGCTGAAAAAATATTTTTCAAAAATTATTTTGATTTGCAATTGTTTTTTCATTATTAATGGATCATGTTATTATGTATCTTTGTGTCAGGGGTTTGTGCGAGTAACTAAGACTTGTTGACTTTTCACAATGAAAGGATATTGTTCAAATTGTAATGGGAAGAAATCTTCCTCTGACTTTCATGATCATTGTATTAATTGTAGTCAGTGTTCTCGCACTAATCCCTGTTCTATATGTCAATATTGGGATGACAAACATTGGAAACGTGTGTCACGGTATGTTGTTACTGGAGAAAGGGCTATGCCGGCTCTTTCTCCGCAAGGTCACTCTACTCTCTCAGTTTCTATTTCAGAGGAACAAGAACAGGGTGATGTTTCCATGTTATCTTCTGCAAGTGCGCTTCCGTCGTCACAAATGAATACAGAGCTAGCGGCAAAAGTGCTCATGGAAATTAAACAAATGTCGTCCTCTAGCTCGCCCGGTGTAGCGTCCATTCACCGAATGGTTCGGCAGCCGGGTTCGTCCGATGCGGTCCAGGAGGAAATGTTGGGTGATGCGAGCACTATAAACATTCTACGTGCACACCCAGTGACGGCGGATAGTAGGCGAGATCGGGGGAAGCCTTTGAGTCCGGTTCCTAGCTCGTCCAGGTCCAGCCGGGCCGCGAGCGAGAGAGGCCCCTCTCTCGTACAACCACATCTGGGACCAGATGTTGTGGTACAAAATGTGTTGCAAGCGGAGCATACGTCCATCGCTCGGGACGCTCCGTTGTATAGGCAGTCCGCGGAGACTGCTCAGGCTTCTTCTCGTCAGCGCACACGACCGCACCTTGGCTGCGTGACCGCCGATATCTTACCAGCTTCGCCGATCAAGGATTCTTCGGCGACCAGGTCACACCATCCGGCAGCCAGGGACACGAGGCCGATGGACTCCGGACGTTCGCATAGAAAAAGTATGCGGGAGCCATCAGATGCGGAGCTGCCCTCGGCGAAGCAGCGAAAGACGGCGCCTCCGCAGGTCTCGATGCCGGACGTACTTGTGCAGATAGCACAACTTATCGCAGCATCCCAGCAGCCGACAGAAACGGTGTCGGATCGGGAATTATCCGACGGCGCTGGGTCGGTACGCTCCGCCGAAGCATCGGGGGCGGATGACCGGGAGCATCATGAGGTCCGATCGGATGGTGAAAGGGATACGGATGATTTGGAGCTATCCCTTTCGGAACAACATAAAGCTGCCGTGGACTTCATCCGGCACTTTCTCCCTCAAGTTGTTCCGTCGGGCCAGACTGCTGTGGTTCCGGACAAGAGGATTATAGCGTCATTGGACTCTGAATTTTTTGAGCGGTTCAGGGACATCGCTCCCGAGTTTCCGTTGCAGTCCAATAATGTTGCAAGAACATTTGAATTATTGGACGACGCTATATTTAAACTTGCTTCCAAGACGGGGAAAGCAGGTTTCTTGTCCGCCAATACTCTCAACCTGCCTTTCATTAATGCAAGGAATAAATTCGACACGGCAGGACAGGGTATTCCGAGAGTTCCTCTGTGTATGGACGACGAGGCGGAAGACTTAGAGCTATCATTACCGTCGTCGGTGTTGGAAACAGCTATTTCGTCTAACAGAGCCAGTTTAGATGCCTTATCTTACGCAGATCACCTTACTAAGGCGTTATCACTGCGCCTTCAAGGGAAAGAATTTCAGGATATTCAATCCTCTTTAAGACTTCTTTCAAGGGCAGTAGCTTATTCCACGTGTAACTCCGCCCTTTCAGTGGCAAACCTGGAGTTGGTTAGACATGACGCAGCCCTAGCTACATCCACACCTGTGGATACTAAGGTGAAGAACTCTCTCAGAGTCGCTTTGGTCTCCGGAGAACTTCTCTTTGACGGCAAGCTTTCGGCTATTTATGATAAAATTACAAAGAAAGCTTCGGATTCTCTATTGTTCAAATCTGCTTCTAAGAAGTCGGATACGGCAGACAAGAATAAGACAGGCACTTCTGGGTCTAATGCGCCCTAGAGAGGTTCCTATAGAGGTTCCGGTGCATCCTCTTGGTCTTATTCGAGAGACCGTCAAGGTAGCGACTCACGTTCGGGACGTCCTTCGGGCCGGGACAACCGGTCGGACGCCACGAGGTCGACGGGACGAGGTGCGGGTCGTGGAGGACGTGGTTTCTCCTACCGCAGGCCTCGCAGGTCCAGGAGGTGATGGCTTAAACCTCTATCGCGTACCGGTTGGCGGAAGGTTGTCGAGCTTTTCACAAGAATGGGCGTCGTTTACGGACGACCCTTGGGTGAGAGGAGTGACTTCCGAAGGTCTAAAGATATCCTTCAAACGAAAGCCTCCATTAACTCGAAGTCCAAAGTGGACTCAACTTCCGTCAAATCCGCAGAAAAGAGAAGCTCTATTATCAGAGGTGCAGTCTCTTTTAATGAAGAACACAGTAGAGGTCGTAGAAAACCAGGAGACTCCGGGATTCTACAGCCATCTGTTTCTGGTTCCAAAACCAGACGGCTCGTTCCGTCCAGTCATAGATTTGAGCTGGATAAACAATCTGATCGTCGCTCCGAAGTTTTATATGGAGACGATTCGGTCGGTCAGAGCGAGTATTCGGGTGAACGATTATGCAACAAGCATAGATCTCAAAGATGCGTACTTTCACGTCATGGTACATCCGACATTCAGAAAGTATCTACGCTTCGCAGTCCTAGGAGTGGTGTATCAGTTCCGGGCGATGTGCTTCGGATTGAATCTAGCACCCTGGGCTTTCACTCGGGTAATGAACTCGGTAATGATCTATTTCCGAGCTCATTCGTCTGCGGTAACGTCGGCCTACCTGGACGACATTCTTCAGAGGTAAGGCAACGAGTTAACGCTTCAGAACGATGTTCAGAATCTACTTCTATTGCTCCGACGTCTCGGTTTTATAGTAAACGAGGAGAAGTCGGATCTGGTGCCGTCCAAGTCATTCACACATCTGAGAATGAGCTTCGAGATGCACAACAATCTCGTTCGTCTGCCGTTAACCAGAGCGAAATTAGTTAGTTGTTATGCTCGCTATTGTCTGCACGCAGACAAAGTCACAGCGAGAGAATTTATGAGACTGATAGGTCTGTGCGGAGCCGCTGCGGATCTCATTCCGATGGGGCGGTTACGCACGCGTCCTCTCCAAATTTTCTTGACTCAGAATTGGAGTGTGAAAATTCATTCGCTCGACATAGACGTTCTCTTGTCAGATCAAGTGAAACAAGAGATTCAGACTTGGGCAAACATTCAGTGGTTAACTCAGGGAGTTCCGCTGCAGTTGCCGGATCTGAGTTTTACCATTATGACGGATGCCAGTCAAACAGGTTGGGGTGCATCATTGATCCCAACGGATTCGAGATGCCAGGGTCTTTGGGATCCGCAATTCCTGGGCAAGCACATAAACATCAAGGAAATGATGTCAATTTGGCTTGCGTTACGTCATTGGATGGACATTATTCACAATGCTCATGTCCAAATCCTATCCGTCAATACGACAGTAGTGGCGTATATACGGAATCAGGGAGGCACTCATTCAGTTCCATTGTTCAATCTAACGGAAAGAATCCTTCTGTTTGCGCTAGAACATCAGGTTCTTCTTTCGGTCCATCACATACCAGGTCGTCTGAATGTGCTAGCAGACTTCCTTTCACGAAAGGGTCGCTTGTTGCCGTCGGAGTGGACTCTCAACAAACAAGTATTCAATCAGATTTGCTACCAATGGGAACGGCCAATGATAGACTTATTTGCGACACATCTCAACAATCAGTTGCAGACGTATGTGTCTCCGTGTCCGGATCCAAGAGCATTTGCAGTAGACGCTCTGTCGATCCCTTGGGACGGAATGATAGGATATGCGTATCCTCCAGCACCGTTAATTCAGCAAGTATTGCTAAAGATAAAACAATCTCAATGCAAGATTCTGTTGGTAGCATCTCTGTCTCCACAGAGACCGTGGATAAATCTACTCAGGTATCTGTTGTGGGACCTAACGCGAAAGCTTCCTCCACAGGAGGATCTTCTTTCGCAGGGGAAATCGCGTCAACTCCATCACAACCCGCAAGGTCTCAACCTTCACGTTTTTCCGTTGTGCGGTCCTTCTTGCATGGCAAGCACTTTACAGGACGAGCAGTGGACGCGATTTCTAACTGTAGGAGGACCTCCTCTTCGCTAAACTATGCAGCTAAGTGGAAGGTTTTTCGTCGTTGGTGTAGGGATCATTCTGTAGATATTTTCGATCCCTCTATACCAGACATTGCAAACTTTCTAGTATACTTGTTTGACGAAATCAAACTGCAGCCTGTTACTATTAAGGGTTATAGGTCTATGTTATCTGATACCTATGCACATCATGATAGTTTACAAATTGGATCTAATGTCTCTTTATCTAAGTTGGTTAGAAACTTCTCGATAAATAGACCCAGAACTCTTAGGTTAATTCCTAAATGGAATTTAGCTTGGGTTCTTCTTAAATTGAAGGAAAAGCCATTTGAACCTCTTGGGACAGTAGATTTCAAATTCTTATCTTATAAGACAGCTTTTCTCTTAGCTTTCTCTTTTGCTAGAAGAGTCAGTGAGCTTCATGCACTGTCGGTGGATGATTCTCACTATCGTAGTGTCAGGAACACTATCACCTTCACTACTAATGTGGGTTTTTTAGCTAAGAATCAGGCTCCTAATAAATATCCGGAACCTATTGTTATTAAGGCTCTTCCGTCTTCAGACGGGCGTAGGCCTTTACTCTGTCCTGTTAGAGCATTACGTATCTATAAACAGAGATCTCAGTTTATCAGAAAGGGACGGAAACGTTTCTTTCTGTCTTTGATGCCTAATAGAAGGGACATTTCGGTCCATTCTATTGCTAGATGGATTCAATTAACTATCCGTACTGCTTATGAGAGTTTATCTTCTTCTCAGCAGTCTGTGCTTAAGATTTCCGCTCATGAAGTAAGAGCTCTTGCTACTTCTTGGGCTTATGCTAATAGTATTGCTACTACAGATTTAATGAAGGCTGCTTATTGGTCTCAGCCATCCACATTCACGAATTTTTATCTCAGAAATATTGAGTCCATTTCTGGAGACCTGCATTGTTTAGGTCCGTTATCTGTTGCTCAGAATGTCGTCCACTAAACAGTTGCAACTATAGTTATGCAGGCTTTCTGTTCCCGCAGTGACTCCGTCCGGCTGCCCTCTTCGCTCTGGGCTATTTGACCCAGGGCAAGGGGAAGGGGGGGGGGGGGGGGGCGGGTGTTCCCTTAGGTCACCTGCTTTATAGTGAAAAGCAAGTGAATGCCTCCTCCAAAGTCAGTATTTCTGAGTCGCTTCCGGGATGGTTTTAAAGTGTAATATTAATGTTAAAATTCATTCATGTCATATTTTTAAAGTGTAGCTTGGTGTGAAGCATTTGTATATGTCAAGTGTCAAACGGGCTTTAATATACAATACTCGGACACTTTTAAAAGATTATAAAGAGTCTCAATTCACTGGACTAACTTTATTTATTGGCTTACTTTAAAAATAATTAGTATAAGGGTTATACTGGATGTTAATAGAGAACATGAATGTTATTGTGCTCAATTATAAAGGGTATTGTATCTTTCTAATTTAATATTAAATAAGAAAGATACATGTAAAGCCTAATACTCCTTTTCTCCTTAAGGGGTTGCCTCTTTATTATATAGTTGAGCTTATTGGATTTTCCTCTATGTCCTAGGCCCTCCAGCCTTTTTACTATTCAGCTAAGTCTGGGTCATTGGTACAGTATAAAAATGTTAAAAAATTTATAGTAATTTATATATTTTTTATACTTACCAATGACCCAGACGGGGATGGCCCTCCCAGGAGTTGGGAACTCTTGCCTCCCCGCTGAGTACATAGCGCTGACCAGGCACTGCCAGTAAGAATGATAATTGGCACCAATTTCGGAACGTCCTTGACACTGCGCATGCGCAGTGGGGGCGAAGTATGGAGGTCCTATAGGACATGATTTCTTTTGGTTTTGGATGCAAATTTTGGGGATTGGGGGGCAAAATTTGTGTTTGGCCCTGGTTTTGTTAGAGTTAGCACCAGCTAAGTCTGGGTCATTGGTAAGTATAAAAAATATATAAATTACTATAAATTTTTTAACTTTCCAAACCGAGAGGCTGATTTGAACCAAATTTTATGTGAGAGCTTATTGGGTCATAAGTACCTAATTTATGCTGATTTTTTTTTTCCCGTAGCCCCATGGGAACCGCAGGAGCTAAAAATAGAAAAAATTAAAACGCCCATATCTCCAAAACTGCACGGCGCCGAGAATTTTTATTTGGTGTGAAGCTTCCTTAGGACCAACAGAAAGAATTGGTAAAAAAAAATTGCCATCGGTTTTATCATAGGGTACAGTTTCGGTATTTTGAAAAAGTGCTGAGTCTGCACTTTTTAACACTGTAGGCAATGGGAAAAACATTAAAAAATCTTCTTCTCCAGATCCAGCAGGCAGAATCTTTTGATATTTGGTATGCAACATTGTAGGGTGGATCTGATTCAAGTTTGTTCAAATCGGCCCCCTGGGTTCATATTTGGGCTCAGTATAGGAGCCCGATGTCGAACTTTGTGCATTTCAGACAAATTTCTTAAAAAATCTTCTTCTCCAGATCCAGCAGGCAGAATCTTTTGATATTTGGCATGCAACATTGTGGGGTAGATCTGATTCAAGTTTGTTCAAATTGGCCCCCTGGGTGTATATTTGGGCTCAGTATAGGAGCCCAAATTTGAACTTACTGCATTTCAGGCAAATTTCTTTGAAAATCTTCTTCTCCACATCCAGCAGGCAGAATCTTTTGATACTTGGTATACAACATTGTGGGTTGGATCTGATTCAAGTTCGTTCAAATCGGCCCCTTTATATTTGGGCTCAGTTTTGGAGCTCAAATTTGAACTTAGTGCATTTCAGGCAAATTTCTTTGAAAATCTTCTTCTCAAGATCCAGCAGGCCGAATCTTTGGATATTGGGTATGCAACATTGTGGGGTGGATCTGATTCAAGTTTGTTCAAATCGGCTCCCTGGGTTTATATTTGGGCTCAGTATAGGAGCCCAAATTTGAACTTAGTACTTTTCAGGCAAATTTCCTAAAAAATCTTCTTCTCCAGATCCAGCAGGCAGAATCTTTTGATATTTGGTATGCAACATTGTGGGGTGGATCTGATTCTATTTTGTTCAAATCGGCTCCCTAGATTCATATTTGGGCTCACTATAGAAGCTCGAATTCGAACTTAGTGCATTTGAGGCAAATTTCTTCAAAAATCTTCTTCTCCAGATCCTGCAGGCAGAATCTTTTGATATTTGGTATGCAACATTGTGGGGTGGATCTGATTCCAATTTGTTCAAATCGGCCACCTGGATTCATATTTGGGCTCACTATAGAAGCCCAAATTCAAACTTAGTGCATTTCAGGCAAATTTCTTCAAAAATCTTCTCCAGATCCAGCAGGCAGAATCTTGTGATATTTGGTATGCAACATTGTGGGGTGGATCTGATTCAAGTTTGTTCAAATCGGCCCCCTGGGTTTATATTTGGGCTCAGTATAGGAGCCCAAATTTGAACTTAGTGCATTTCAGGTAAATCTTCTTCTCAAGATCCAGCAGGCAGAATCTTGTGATATTTGGTATGCAGCATCCTTAGGGGGGGTGAAATGCAAGTTTGTTCAAGCCATGTCCCTAGGTCCATATTTGGGCTCACTGTGGGAGCTTGAATTGTAACTTTGTTCAAAATGAGGAATTTTCTTAAAAAATCTTCTTCAGATCTAGCAGTCGGAATGGTTTGATATGTGGTGAGTAGCATCCTTGGGGTGGGGGGGGGGATTCAAGTGTGTTAAAGCCAAGTCCATGGGACTATATTTGGGCTCCCTGTGGGAGCCCAAATTATAACGTAGTCAATATGAGGAATTTTTCTTTAAAAATCTTCTTCAGATTCAGCAGTTGGAATGTTTTGATATTTGGCATGGAGCAACCTTAGGAGGCTGAGATTCAAGTTTGTTCAAGCCAAGTCCCTTGGTTCATATTTGGGCTCACTATGGGAGCCTGAATGACAGCTTAGTTCAAAATGAGGAATTTTCTTTAAAAATCTTCAGATCCAGCAGATGAATGCTTTTGATATTTTTTATGCAGCATCCTTAGGGGGGTTAGATTCAAGTTTGTTCAAGCCATGTCCCTAGGTCCATATTTGGGCTGATTGTGGGAGCTCGAATTGTAACTTGGTTCAAAATGAGGAATTTTCTTTAAAAATCTTCTTCTTCAGATCCAGCAGTCGGAATGTTTTGATAATTGGTGTGCAGAATCCTTAGGGGTGTGAGTTTCAGGTTTGTTAAAGCCAAGTCCCTGGGTTCATATATGGGCTCCCTGTGGGAGCCCGAATTATGACTTAGTTCAATATGAGGAATATTCTTTAAAAATCTTTTTTTAGATCCATTGGTCAGAATATTTGGATATTTGGTTTCAGCTTTTATTAGGAGGAGCAGATGCAACTTGTGGAAATCAATTCTCTGGGTTGATATTTAGGCTACCATGTCAGGTGAGTGCCCTCAGGCCCCCTGGGGCCTCTTGTTTTTTCTTCATCTCTTCTTTTTTCTCTCCGGGCATTTTCTTTTCTCCTTCATATCCATCCTCTATAGATGTGGTGTAGTGTGGAGTGATGTATGTTGTTGGGTATTCCCATTACCAAGAGAAGGTCCCTGCTGGAACTTGACAGTAAGCTGGATACAACTGCCTTGGATGCTCCAGTTCAAAGGGATGGTTGCATTCAGCATCAGCAGGGCAGCCTTAGTATCAGCCGTTCAAAATTCCATCGCTAATAATCAGTGATCAGTCAGGAACACTGTAGAGGTGTGACTTCTTACTTCTTCACCATCAGTGAAAAAAATTAAATGGTTAGAATCCACCTTCTTTGCTTAGTAACAGAACTTGAACACACTTTAGTGTGCTAAGCCTCCTTAATGTGCTCTTTGGAATCTTGTTTTTTAGCTACTCAGTTTGTGGAAGATTAATTAGGTAAAGGATTATGTAAGTTCCTGACCAAACACTCTTTATGGTTCCAAAAGAATTAAAATTAAGTTTCTTTCAAAATTTCAATTAAAACCAAGTAGTTTATTGTTGGGGTACACGCTATCTAGACTGTTTGATTCACATTTCCTATGGGATTTGTTCATTATGAATGTTCATGTTCTTATCATTGGATGCACAGTTCCCAGATTTATTCACATTTTTTGTGGGTATGGATCATGTATAAATGTTCAGGTTTTTAACCCTCTGAACATTGATATCAAAATTTTGAGCTGCAATTTTTATCCACAATACTACTAGGAATATAACCAATTCAATCTTGTTTGACAGAGCTCACTGAGCCCTGTTAAACAATATTGAATTGTTTAAATTCCTATTTGCTTTATAGGAAACAATTGTGGCATAAAATTTCAGTATTTTGACATTAGTGTGCAGAGAGGGGGTTAATCATAATCCAGCATATATGACAAAATATATTTTGTAAAGTGAGTGAAAGTGGGCAGGTCATTTTTACTGCGATGCATGTTTTCAAATATGTACATTAACACAGTTGTATTTACTTAGGTTCCATTCATGTTACTGACCAGGCCACCAAAGGTTGAAGGTGGTTCAATAGGAGAAACAAAGCAACACAAGCGTAAGCTGTCTGGAGGGGAAGAGTTGTTGAAGTGTTTCTTACAAGTACATGATTCGTGTGATAAAGCCAGTGCTACCCCAAGGAGGTTCATGGTCTTTCTGAACACTTACAAGCAAGTCTACAGTGATAAGAAAAATGGAATTGAGACAAGAAAACATCACCTCCAGGTATATTTATCATATAATCACCATCAAATAGCTCATCATGGAAGTATTGTTCACAACATGTCTAATAAAACGTCTGATGTCAGAAGTCACCATCTACATCGTAGCATTGTGTACGTGGGTGAATTGGTTTCAGAAGTAGAGTTGAATTTATCTTCTTTTATGTTTCTTTAACTGTTTACCTTATACGAATAGCAGACCACATTTACAAAAAACATTTCCTGACCAACTAAAAAAATTTCATTGTCCCTTAGCTTGTTCCAATGATTGGCCAGCAGCTATCTTATTGTATTTTTTCAATTTTTAGTACAAAAACATAGCTTATTATTTTTTCAATTTTTATCACAAAAATTGAAAAAATAAAAAGCTATGCTTTTGCGACAAAAATTGAAAAAATAATAAAATCAGTGATTTTTGTGAACAGCACTGGTCGGCTTTAGGCATTATGTTAGGTGAAAGGTTAAATTATACATTATATGACAAAAAGAATCTCAAATGCATAACGTTTTGACTTGAAATTTCTGATCCTCATTCACTAAAATTGATTTGAGCATCTGTAAAGCTTGGTTTAAATTGATTTTTGTAAATGTGGTTCAGAAATTTCATTTCAAATCATGACTTACTAGAGATACTCTATGTAATTAATTTTTAACCAAAACTCTCTTTATCTGACCTTTCTTATTCAGTTTTGTGGGAAAAAGCTTTAACTTTTTTTCTGTTATGAACACTTTACATTTGCCAGTCCTGATAATTTGATTTTGCCTCTTCATCAGAAACTCTCACTCTATTCAATTAAACGTTAAAAATACACTGAAAAATGATTGATAAAATTTTAATTTAAAAAATTCTGTGCACATTAAATTCCTTTACACTTGTCCTGAGATGGCTTTTGGGTGATATTTTTATTCTTCCATCAGCAGAGTTAAAGTACATTTTTTTCTTTAACTTTAAAAAATGGTTTTCAACCTCCCAATAAAAAAAAAGAAAAAAAAGGTTATTAACTATTCTTGTGGAAAGTGAATAAAAAGTGTTGATTGGAAACTTTTTGGATACTTACCTGAAAATTGAAAATAGTTGCGCAAAGTACAAACCATGGAAAACAATAAAACACAAAAGAACAAAGGAACAATAATACCACAGTCTAAGTCCGTAAAGCTTCAAATAAAGTATTAACATATTGTTTCCCCATGTTTTCCTCTTCATGTATGTATTCAACTTATTTAACAAACCTTTCTACAAATATTTTTAGAAATGTTTTTAAAGCCTGTTTTGTTTATGGCTTAAATTTCAGTCTAGTGCCTTTTTTAAACTTTATATTTTGAAAGAAGTGCCATGTTTTATGTTTGAAGGTTAAACATGATGTAAAAATACCAAAGTTTTCAGCAGCAAAGTTTTCCGATAATGTTACAGAGAATTTAATTGGTTTTGTCTTCTTTGACAGAGTCCATTGAGCTTCGTCAAAGAAGAGATAACTGATTAGATTGTCAGTCTTATATGGACAAAAGAGTAAAGTTAGTAAAGAAACTTATATTGTACCAATATCAAAAGCCACAATCATAGATTTGATGAACAGTGTTCAGAGCCTCTTGGAGGGTTTTACCTCCAATATTAATGGTTATCCCTTGTGTTTCAGATAATGCAATCTTGTACCTACCCAAATCAGAAAATACAATATTGTACCTACCTAAAGCTAGTCTATCTCATTAAGTGAAATGCTAAAGGGAATTTAGCTGATTGAGGTTTGGCACAAACCTACATTATGTGAACAAAGGATGGCTGACAGTTTTATATCTTTGCTTTTGGTATCATTGTAAAGTTATTACATATTTTGACTTACTATCAGAAAATACCACTGTTTACAGTTAGTGTGTTTGGAAGTCCCTGTGCCAACATATTTATTTTTATCCCCCGTCAAAGCGAATTTTGCAGGGGAAAAAGAAATGGGGTCCATCCATCCGTCCATCCATTTGTCCATCCGTCTGTTCGTCCATCTATCCATAACAACTTTAGACCTTCATATCTCAGTCAGTGGATGTTGGATTTAAATGATCTTTGGTATGCTGATAGACCACCATGGGGGAAACGATATTCACAAGTAACAGGTTTTGTCCATTTTTTTTCTAGAGTTCTGTGCCTTTTTCCACTTTTTTCAACTTAGAAACCCTGTGGGGGATACCGGTGGCATTGCACCTTGTTTATCCAGGCATTGCATTGCATTTAAATGCCAGAGTTTCCACAAGGAAACACCACCTGGAAGTGAAACAGTGCTTACTTATTAATTAAGGTTATGCTTCAGTAAGGTTATGCTTCAGTAACTAATGTCCATAACTAATGTCTGATGTGAGAGTCATCTAAAATATGCAATTTAAAAAAAAAAAGATTTACTGAGCTTGACTTGTTTTGTAATATTAGAGTGACACTGTGTGAGCTTTATGAGTGGAAAAATTACTTTTCAAGAAATATTAATTTGAAATAGTTGAATTTGTTGCCTCGTGAGTGTTTTTCTGTATGCAACTTGATTTACTACTTTGCAGGCTGGTGTTTCTAAACTGAATGAAGCTAAAGTTTTAGTGGATGAACTGAAGCGCAAAGCTGGTGAGCAGAGTCAGTTACTAGCAGAAAAACAGGCAGAAGCAGATGGTGCCCTTGGAGAAATAACAATTAGTATGCAGGTATGTAGAGTTTATTCACCAACTACATCTAAGTATATTTGTATTTCTACTTTTTACCTGCGTCGCCAGCGGCAGAGCAGGTCTAGTAACTGCTCGACTCCATCCATCAGTCAGTCCGAAACACTTTTTCCGTCAAAGTTTTCTTGGCTTCTATGAAAGGGAATGATTTTATATTTGGTCTGCTGCTTCATAATGATGAGTTGTATCGTGTATCTAATTTTTAGATCTGTTGCATGCAGCGACGCAGGTCCAGACCCGGTATTGGTCTTGGCTTGTTTCATCCTTAAACCTCAAACTAACACAAAATGTGCAAGTAACCTCAGGACCCATGGACAATTTTACAAATTTTTCATTGCAACAAAAAAAATAAAAAAATGCAAAACATAGACTTGGGAAGTGATTTCTTGACAAGTCTTGGTTGCACATACATACTGATAGCCCAAACTTGGTTAGAAGCCACTTCTAGGGTAATTTGTCATGCATGCAATAGACGGCTGAAGTTGTTTTGTTAACTGGTTAAATGCTGGATTATTTTTGGTTGTCTCAATTTGTTATTCAAAATTTATTTCATTACAAATTATTGGAGAGTGCCTATAGGCACTCTCCAATAATTTGTAATAAATTTTTTTTATATAAAACAAAATGTTATTTGCGTTTGACTGAATAGGAGACATGAACAGAAAAAATATTGCCTTTTGCTCTTGTATCCTCATTTTTCTTCTCAAAGCCGTGATAGTGGCTTCTAGCACTCAGTCAGTTAAGAATGACATTTTTTCAAAAAGAATATTGTTGACTAAAGTTAATTAGGCTTTTAACCCATTACCTAATATGATTAGAAGATGGCTCAATATTTTTCAAAATAATTAATTTTGTGTATTCTTTTCAACTAAAACATAGTTCATGACCTCTCACTAGCTCATCAATGTTGTTTCTTTGATGGGTCATAAGCTACAGCTTGGTGGCAAAAATTGAAAAAATAATTTAAAGCCAGTTTTTAGCTCACCTGTGCTTTAGTGTTCACTTTCCATCCATTGTCTGTCCATCTGGTGCAAACTTTACGTTATCAACTTCTCATAAACTACAGGGCCACATTGGACCAAATTTGGGTTTCTTACCGTATGTCAGTTCAGATCTGTTTGAATAAATCTGCCTGGCCCATGTGTTCACGGGAAAGGGGGGGGGGGGGAGGGTGCACCCAGAGGGGAATATCTTTTAGCACCCACATTTTTTTTTTTTTAAATTAAAAAACTCTTCTTGTGCAGAACTACCAATCAGAATTTTTTGATACTTGGTACACAACATCCTTATTTTTATACTGTACCAATGACCCAGACATAGCTGGTGCTAACTCTTAAAATATAGGGCCAAACACAAATTTTGCCCCCCAATCCCCAAAATTTGCATCTAAAACTAAAGAAAACATGTCCTGAAAGGCCCTCCACACTTCGCCCCTACTGCGCATGCGCAGTGTCAAGGACGTTCCGAAATTGGCGCCATTAATCATTCTAAGTTTGGCCCTTTATCAGTTAACATCTGACTGATCTTTGTGCTTATAAATCTCAGTTTAAATGATGCCAGACACATAAATATTAGTGAAATGGTGATTCTAAGGAGGATAGAGAAGGAGGAGAGGAAAAAAATGTGTGACAGAATATTATCAGGGCTGTAACTTAAAATTTTTTAATGAAATTGTGTTAAGTTACCTATTTTCAAGGCAGCAGCCATTTTGTTGTCATTCTGATTATTTAGTTACACTGTTTTTTTAAGTGTTTTCCTCTCTCCCTGTCCTTTAAGTCCCCCTTGCTATTCTCCCATGCTTGTGGCATAGTTTTTGTAATTATTATTACTAAATTTTCTTGGGAGTTTTAGCTGAATAACAGAATGAATTCTGTTCTTTTCCCCTTGTTTACGTCTTCACCTACGGGTGGTTAGGCGTTGTGTTCTGCATCTACCATCTGATGTTCTGCAGTTTCTTCCCTGGAAGTCTCTGTTTTGCATCAGATAGTGTATTTTTGGTAACTGTTTTCGGGCCTGGGTGCCTGGAGTCTTATTTTAGTGTTTTTACACTCATTGTTTACATTTACAACAGCCCTCTGTGTGAGGGGGGGATTTCTAAAAAATAATATCTTGATGTTATTTTAATCATAACTAGATACATTATTATTGTTCGTAAGTGTTGAATAAATTGTTTAAAATATTTTTAAAATTTTTGTCCACACTTAGGCTTGGGATCCATTGGGGCTCAACGTTACTTTTCAGAAACTTGGGCTGTTCTGAAAAAATATTTTTTCAAAATATTTTGATTTCAATTATTTTTTCTATATTAATGGATCATATTATTATTATGTATTTTGATTGCCAGGGATTAGTGCGAGTACCAGGACTTGTTTTCTTTTCACATTGAAAGGATATTGATCAATTGTTTTAAGAGGAAGTCTTCCTCTGACTTTATTATCATTCTATATGTGGTCAGTGTACTCGCATTAACTCCTGTTCTGTATCGTATGATTTCGATGACAATATGGGAAGCGTATGTCACGGTATGTTATTGGGGATTTGGACTCTCCGGTCCTTTCCCCACAGGGTCACTCTACTTTATCAATTTCTATTTCAGACGATCAAGATTAGGGTGATGTATCTGTGATGTCTTCCAACAGTGTGCCTCCGTCGTCACAATTAATGAAGGGCTAGCGGAAAAGTGCTCATGTAAATACGCCAATTGCCTAAGAGGACCCTAGTAGGTTTGACGGCCTTTGACGTCCGCTAGCTCGCCCGGTGTAGCGTCCATTCACCGAATGGTTCGGCAGCCGGGTTCGTCCGTTGCGGTCTAGAAGGAATTTTGGGGTGATGCGAGCACTATAAATTAACCTAATGCACACCCAGTGACGGCGGATCGGAGGGAGAACGGAGGAAGCCTTTTAGTCCGGTTCATAGCTCGTTCGGGTCCATCCGGACGGCAAGCGAGAGAGGCCCCTCTCTCGTTCAACAACATCTGGCCCCAGATGTTGTGGTACAAAATGTGTCGCAAGCGGAGCATACGTCCGTCGCTCGGGACGCTCCGTTGTATAGGCAGTCCGCGGAGACTGCTAAGGCTTCCTCTTCTCGTCAGCGCACACGACTGCACCTTGGCTGCGTGACCGCCGATATATTACCAGCTTCGCCGATCAAGGATTCTTCGGCGACCAGGTCACGCCATCCGGTAGCCAGGGACACGAGGCCTGCAGACTCCGGACGTTCGCATAGGAAGTGTGCGGGAGTCAACGTACACGGAGCTTCCGGCGGCAATGCATCGTAAGACCGCTACTGCACAGGCCTCGGGAACGGACGTGCTTTCCTTAATAGCACAGTTTATCGCAGCATCCCAGCATCAACTGAATCTGTCGCATATATTTTATCCGACGATGCTGGGTCGGGACGCTCCGCGGAAGCTGGTACGGACGTCTGAAAGTTTCATCCGGTCCGACGGGATACCGAAAGGGATTCGGAGGATTTCGAGCTTTCCCTTTCGGAACAACATATGCTGTTGTGTATGTCATCTGACTTGGTCTTCTACAGCCTTCTTTCGTCGGACCAGAATGCTGCGATGCCGGATAAGAAACTGATAGCGTCGGTGGACTTAGTAATTTTTGGTTCGGTTCAGGGACATCGTCCCTCAGTTCCGACATAGTCCAATAATGTCACACAAACTTTCGAATTATTGAACGACGCTATATATATATTATTATTTTATGCTTGCTAACCAAGCATTTCTGGTTTCTTGTTCGAAGAGTTATGGAGATGTCTTTCAAAAGTGTGCCTCTGTCGTCATAGTTAATGAAGAGTTAGCGGCAATAAGTGCTCATGGAATATGTCTATCGCCTACGGAGTGACATTCGCTAGCTCACCCGGTGTAGCGTACATTCATCGAATGGTTCGGCTGCCGGGTTCGTCCGTTGCGGTCTAGGAAGGAGATTTGGGTGATGCGAGCACTTTAATTACTTTAGTACTCTCCCAGTGACGGCAGATTGAGGACAGATCGGAGGAAGCCTGTTAGTCTGGTTCCTGGCTTGTCCAGGTCCGTCCGGGCTGTGAGCGAGAGAGGTCCCTCTCTCGTCCAACAACATAGGAGACCGCATGTTGTGGTTCAGATATTTTACATTCGGAGCATATGTCCGTCGGTCGGGACGCTCCGTTATATTGACAGTCCGAGAGACTGTCCTTAATGCTTCCTCATCCTCACAGCAGGGCACACGACCGCACATTGGCTGTGTGACCTCGAGTATCCGATCAGTTTCGGCATTCAGTGATTCCACGGCGAATAGGTCGCGCCATCCGGTAGCCAAGGGACACGAGGCCTATACACTTCGTTCGCTCGCATATTGGTAGTATGCACGGGGTAATGATTACGGAGCTTCCAGCGGCAATGCGTCGTAAGACTGCTTCTCCTCAGGCCTCAGTGACGGACGTGCTATCCGAGTTAGCACAGTTGTTTCGCAGCATCCCAGCAATTGACAGTTTCTCGGTCGAATCAGGAATTATCCGACGGCGCTGGGTCGGTGCTGGTCCGCGCTTGCATCAGCTACGGACGACCGAACGCTTTATAGGGTCCGACAGGATGGCGAAAGGGATTCGAAAGATTTCGAGTTTTCCCTTTAGTAGTATCGGAAGATGCCTTTCATATCTTCTGGCATTATCTTCCAGTGATTGTTATTTCGGACTTCATTGCTGCGATCTTGGATAAGAGACTTATAGCGTCATTGGACTCGGATTTTTCGATCGGTTCAGGGACATTGTCCCTGACTTACCGACGCAGTCCAATATTGTCATTACAACATGTGTTTTATTTTTTGACGCTATATATATATATACAAGCCTGCTACTAAGCATGATAGTTTAGTTTCTTGTCCGCGTTGCTCATTTCTGCCATTTTATCATTTATACGAATAGTTTATTTTGGCAGAGCAGGGCATACCGAGAGTTCATATGCGTCTAGACGGTGTGATTAAAGACTGCATATATTCTTTTCGCCGTTTATGTCTTTTCCAATTTCAATGTTGGGAACGACATTATGTATAGTAGACTTAACTTAGACGCTTTATCATACGTAATCCGCCTTACTGAGGCATTATCATTACGTCTTCAAGAAAAGATTTACGGGATATTATTCTCAATGTAATTTCTTTTGAGGGCAGTAGTTTGTTCATGTATAGCTCCGCCCTTCAGTGGCTGATTGGAGTTAGTTAGACGTGACGCAGCCCTAGCTACATCCACACGTGTGGATAGTAAGGTTAAGAACTCTCTCAGAGTTGCTTCGTTCTCGGAGGAGCTTCTCTTCGACGGCAACTTTTCGGCAATCCATGAATTGCTCGATTTACACATTCTCTTGTCTATCTAGTGTTACAAGAGATTCAGACTGGGGCAAACATTCGGTGGTTGACTCAGAGAGTGCCACCGCAGTTGCCGGACCCGAGTGTGGCTGTTATGACGGTTGCCAGTCAAACAGATTGGGATATAATACTGATCCCTACGGATTCGAAGTGCCAGGGTCTTTGGGTTCCGCAGTCTCTTAGCAATCAGTTTTCTTCCGCGGAATAATGTTTTTTAGGCTTGCTTTATGTCATTGCATGAACATTATTCAGAAACGCATGCCCAAATTCCTGTCCTTTAATTCGACAGTAGTGGCGTATCTCCGGAACCAGGGAGGCACTCTTTCGTTTCCGTTATTCAATTTAATGGAAAGAATCCGTCTGTTGGTTATAGTACACCAAGTTCAGTTTTGGTCCGTCATATTCCGGATCGTCTGATTGTTTTATTGGACTTCCGTTCTCTTACGGGTCGCTTGTTGCTGTCGGAATGGACTCTCAACAAACAAGTATTCAATCAGATTTGCTATCTATGGGAGCGCCCAATGATCATTTATTTATGACACAGCTTGCTAATCAATTGCAGACGTATGTGTTGGCTTGTCCAGATCTCTGAGCTAATGTTGTTAACGCTCTATTGATCTATAGGACGAAATGATAGGATACGCGTATCCTCCGGCGCTGTTGTTTCAGCAGGTATTGCTAAGATAAACAACCACAATACATTTCTGTTGATAGCATCTCTATCTTCACAGAGATCATGAGTAATTTACTCTCTTGTCTACTGTGGGTCTTAACGTGAAATCTTCCTCTATGTGAGGATCTTTTTTCACTGGGTAAATCGTGTCATCTTTATCACAACCAGCAAGGTCGCAACCTTCATGTATTCCGTTGTGTGGTCCGTATTGCATTGTAAGCACTGTACTGGACGAGCTTTGGACGCGATTTCTTACTATAGGAGATCCTCTTCTTCGCTATTCTATGCGGCTAAAGTGGAGGCTCTTCCGTTGTAGTGTAGGGATCCTTATGTTCATATTGTTGATCCCTCCATACTACTCATTGCTATTTTTTAGTATACTTGTTTCGCAAGATCTACTGCAGCCTGTTATTATTTAGGTTATAGGTTTATGTTACCTCATACCTATGCACTCTACGATAGTTTACAATTGAGTCTTTTGTCTCTTTATCTAAGTCAGTTAGTAACTTTTTGATAAATAGACTTAGAATCTTTAGATTAAATTCCTATACGGATTTTAACTTAGGTTCTTATTTAGCTAAGTAATCATTTGAGCCTCTGGAAACAGTAGTTTTCAAATTCTGACCTTTTAGACAGTAATTCTGTTGGTTTCTCTTTTACTGTAGAGTCAGTGAGTTTCATGCACTATCGATGGATGATTTTCACTTTCGTAGTTTCGGAATCACTATTTCCGTTACTATTTAGGTTGGATTGTTGCATAAGAGTTAGGCTCCTATTATCCGGAACCTTTTATTTTAAGGTCCTTCCGTCTTCGTATGGGCATAGGCCTTTACTCTTTCCGGGTACAGTTTATGTATTTATAAACAGATATCTGTTTATTACTATGGGCGTAAGCTTCTTCTGTCTTTGATGTCTAGTAGAAGGATGTTACGCTCCATTTTATTGTTAATGGATTCTATTAACTATCGGTACTGCTTATGGTATATCATTGACTTAGCAGTTGTGCTTAAGATTTCGGCTCATGAAGTAAGAGTTCTTCTACTTCTTGGGCTTACATTAATAGTGTCGCTATTATAGATTTTTGAAGGCCGCTCATTGGGCTCAGCCATCCACATTCATGAATTTTATCTCAGAAATATCGAGTCCATTTCTGGAGGCCTCTATTGTTAGGTCTATTATCTACTGCTCAGAATGTCATTCACTAAACAGTTGCTACTATAGCTAGGTAGGCTGTCTGTTTCGGCAGTGTCTCCGTTCGGCTGCCCTCTTCGCTCTGGGCTATTTGACCCAGGGCAAGAAAAAGGGGGGGGGGGGGGGTGTTCCCTTGGGTCACCTGTTTTACTATGAAAACAAGGGGATACCTCCTCCGGAGTTAGTAATTCTAAGCTGTTATTGGGATGGTTGTTTAGTGAGAAGTTTAGGTTTTTAAAATTCATTCAAGTCTTAGTTTTTAAAGTATAGCTTTTGAATATTGCATATGTCAACGGACATGATTATGCAATGCTCAGACACTTTTAGGAGTATAAGAGTCTCTATTCTCTAGACTTACTTTATTTATTGGCTTACTTTAAAAATTATTAGTATAAGGATTATATTGGATATTAATAGAGTACATGGATGTATGAAGCTCAATTTTGGAAGGTGTTGTATCTTTCTAATTTATCATAAATAAGAAAGATACATGTAAGGCCTATTACTTCTTTTTCCCTACAGGGGATGACTCTATTTTATTTTATTGAGCGTATTCCATTTTGCTCTATGTCCTTGGCTCTCCAGCCTTTTTACTATTCAGCTATGTCTGGGTCATTGGTACAGTATAAAAATGTTAAAAAATTTATAGTAATTTATATATTTTTTATACTTACCAATGACCCAGACGGGGATGGCCCTCCCAGGAGTTGGGAACTCTTGCCTCCCCGCTGAGTACATAGCGCTTACCAGGCACTGGTTATTAGAATGATTAATGGCGCCAATTTCGGAACGTCCTTGACACTGCGCATGTGCAGTAGGGGCGAAGTGTGGAGGGCCTTTCAGGACATGTTTTCTTTAGTTTTAGATGCAAATTTTGGGGATTGGGGGGCAAAATTTGTGTTTGGCCCTATATTTTAAGAGTTAGCACCAGCTATGTCTGGGTCATTGGTAAGTATAAAAAATATATAAATTACTATAAATTTTTTAACTTTTGTTTGAAACAAGTGCCTGGGTTCATATTTGGGCTTCCTATGGGAACCCAAATTTCAACTTGGTGCAATTTGAGGAAATTTATTTGAAAATCTTCTTCAGATCTACAAATTCTTAATGTTTAGTATACTACATCCTTAGGTGCGAGTGTAGTGCAGTTAGGTGGAATATTCTTTAAAAATCTTCTGCTTCAGATCTACCACTCAAAATGTTTTTGATATTTGATATGCAGCATCCTTTGAAGGTTCAGATTCATGTTTGTTCAAATCAAGCTCCAAGGGTCATATTTGTAGTCCCTATGGATGCCTGAATTTTACCTTCATGCAATACGAGGAATATTATTTAAAAATTCTCTTCATGAAATACATCAGATCAGTCAGAATCTTTTGATATTTGGTTTGCAATATCCTTTGTGGGGTCAGATTCCAATTGTTAAAATCAGGTCCCTTAATTCTGACTTTAATCACTTTTTTCTTCAACAAAACATTCAAAGTGTAGTCTTTGGACAAACTTGCAAATTATAAAGTATCCTGGAAGTTGTTTCTAGGCAAGTCTTTGCTACCTTTATAGGTAGTCAAGACTTGCCTGTTGAAACAACTGCAAACTCACAGGATGACAAAATGTATCAAAAAATGTATAAAATTCTCCAGGCCCTTTAGAGTTAGGATAGAGGGACAAAAATTAATAATTCACCATCAAATACAAGAGTGATGAATTTTTAGTATATGGTTGCCCCTGGATCAAGAACTTCTGACTTTGTTTAACAAGTTCAATGTTTCCCCCACGGGAACCCTGGAAGTGGAGCTGTGCTTGTTGACTGTAGTAAACAAGTTTTATTACACACCTGATCTTTGAAAATGCAGAAAATGAAAGTCCTTTCCACACACTTGTGAGGAACGGAAATTGTTGACAGACTATTTTTAAATAGAAGCAAAATTTCACTGGAATCTTCTGTAAATCGTGCACCACAATTACAGTTTTAATCGCTAGCGATAGCTAAACATAGTAACACAGGTTTCCCATGCAAATTTGGTTGGTGATAAAATGTGTTCTTTTTGTTGATAGTTCATAACACAGAATGACACACACGTGTGAATGGGTTAACTGACATGACACTTGTGCCACTGCCAAAGGCTAAAACTCGAGGCCTGTGGTCTCTCATTTTATCTTTCCACGCTGGCTCATGTGCCATATCAATTAACCCATTCACATGCGTGGGTCATTCTGTGTATTTACTGGTATACTGGAACTCAGTAACTCGTGCCTAGCGGGCGATTTTTCAAAAGTGGGCAGCCTAAGTGTAAACAGTTGGCTAAACTTGACTTTATACTCATGTTACAGTCATGATTGAGCCATTGATGCTATAACTGACCTTAAACACCAATGAGTAAATAATTTCAATGTTTCTATCCTGGTGAGATGAAAAGTCTTGGTGTATCATTGCCTGTGGTTATGAAATGCTGTTAGCTTCACATTTTTGGAAAAAAATTGCTACCTTTAGGCCTCACAAAGTAGATCTTCTGTTTCTCAGGCCATTTTTTTCTAAAATTGCATGTGGGCGGGCGTTTTTTTATTTTATTTTATTGTTATTTTTTTCTTTTATTTTTTTTTTTGTAATTATTTCTTTACCATCAAAAGTTCATGTTCTTGGTTTGTTTTATGTTCTAGGCCTCATAATCTACAGAATAGCATGGATGGTGGCGTATTTCATCCCTTGAGTGCAAAAAGGCTTTGCAATGCTTTAGCAATGCTATTGCATTGCAAAGCCTTGTTGCACTCCAGGGACAAATTTATTAATTTTATTAACTTGGGTGAAATATTTTAATTTTGTTCAGTTTGCATTGGTTATAAAAAGAGAGCATGCAGGGGGAGGGGGGGGGGGGGGAGGGCGGATTTTTAACTTTTTAGGTCTTAATAGTGTATCAAATAAAAGCATAACAACTTCATGAAAGAATTTCCAGAAGTCCTGGTGGAGATTCAGTTGGATTCAAAATCATTTTACTGATTTGATTTGATTTCAAATCTATTGGGATATTTGGGAAGAATATAAATCTTGGTCAAATTCTAAATGCATCTGAAAGGGAGATGCATCTCCCCAGTATAAAATGCAGTACTTAGTATAGGATGTATGTACCAGGCTGTAGAATACCATCACATGTCCATGTTAGACCTGTTAACCTTCCTGATTTCTCCAGGAAACACACCAGTTTGATGTCCAATTTCCTGCTCTCATGGTAACATTACAGCTGCATGGTATTTAAAACTGAATACTGGTAATTCTGAAAGGTGTTACCTGAACATATGTCCCATAATCCAGACTTGATCGATCACAGTCAGAACGAATCAGTATGCCTTGAGGATGCAGCTCAAATAACCGTTTACCCAACGCAGATGATATCAAAATTTATTATTTATTATTTTAAATACTAGTTTATCAAATTTTTCACACAAATTCAAGAAAGCAGTATCATCTGACCAGATGTCAATTTGTTTGGTAAAGGGATAATATTCTTTTGGGACCACAGTTAGAAAAATCTTCAACATTAAATTGTGAGTAAATAAATGAACACGATAAATCATATTTTTGTAATTACACCAGTATTCAATCGAGTAAACTGGTTTAAATTCTGGTATATGTCGGTTTATCAATATACCATGCAGCCCTAGGTAAC